>OY735228.1:29180291-29487791 GCA_963457665.1 Thysanoteuthis rhombus | reverse complement strand
CAAGTTTTCATCTTTGTTATTTTGGTAATGTTTCTAAGGAAGGTGGGTCAGATAGTGATTAGCCAACAAAAAACAGAAATTGATTAACTTCACGGGTGGGTGTACTAATGCTCAGCCATGCAAGTTTTATTTTTGTTTTGAAATCTCTAAGTAGCACTGCAGATCAGACCTCACAGAGTAAAAAAAAAAAAAAAACCTCATAGTCTATTGAGCACTAACCTACCACCGACTCAAAACTAGCATCTTTTTTCATGAATACGGATTTCCAGAATGAATCTTGACACTTTGTTGAAAGAGACATGCACAGTGACAATCCAGAGAAGATTATTGAACTTACTTCCTAAAATTGCTTAAACTCATTTTTTTAAAAATTTTTTTTAACGTAAAACATCAAGAACAGTACTTAAATCTTGGGTCTGTCAAATAATACTCAAAGGTATGTGACAGCATTCTCTCTGAACCTGAAATTGCAAATCTTCTGGCAGAAATATGATATTATCCATTGCACATCTTTTGGAAAACAAGATTATTGAACACAGACCTGTATCATATATTAGGATTCAAATAAATGCAATTCATTTGAAATAAACATGGCCTTTAGAGGTCAAAAATAGATTATTATTGTAGTTCATTAATTAAAGTCTAAAAACTAATTGCCAAAAATAGGGGTCCGCCAGAATATTTCCTTTATAGAAGAGGTCGTTGGGTTTTCAAAGTTTTGAAACCTCTGATCTAAAACACTGAAATTAAACGATCATTCACCAGATTGCAAAGAATAGAATTAGTGAGATTCGATATATTTGACATTGAAAAGAAAAATTTACAATCATAAACCCAAGCATTATTTTGGATTAGACATTTCTTTACAAATATTTTGAGAAGTGAAATACTCCTCCTACTTTTTGTGACAGAGTATGGGTTTTGATAAAATAGATTGAGAAATGATTATAATCCATGTTTGCCAAAATTAAGTTTCCAAAAAAACGACAAAATTTTACATCTTTATATGAGATTGAAAAAAAAAATCTTCATGGGAGATGAATCAATAAGTCCATAGACTGACAGTTATTAGCTGCATTTTGGTGTGAATTTCAACTTTATCATGTTTGATCTATGTGATCTATAGAGAAGAGGCAGGTTAAGTGCATTGACAAGGAAAGAGATTATGTTGAAAAATAAATAATTGATGGGTGAAATAAATGTTTTCTCTCATCATTAGGTGAACCTACATACATACAGTTAGCTACCAAGACAGTTATATAGTTATCAACAGGAGCTTGGGACACAGTGACATTTATGTATATCAAGAAGTACCAAATAACCTTTTTGTTAGACTGATAAATATAGCAAACAAGATTGTCCTTTAGTCTTCTTTTATTTTATTCAATAGAAGAATGTATTCCAGCTGTAATTGCTAAAGTGACAGAGACAGACAGATATGAGGATGCATTTAAAAAGAGATGCAATACAATGGAAGGAGATGTATTATGCCAATGATGTATCAGTAAATCTGAGTGCAGAGGTCATTGTTATTGATATTAATATCAGTCAAGTATTGCATATTACAGAATCACATGAACAGACCACCCACAATGGAAAAATTTTCAGTGAGCTGAGATGCCTACTAGACACAAGCCATCCATAATTATCTTATCTTGTGCTCACATCCACCCGACTACACTTTTACTAACAAGCTTTCATAGATTTTATAAGCATATGAATAAATGGGATTGCATTCTTGAAGGGAAAAAAAAAAGAGGCAAGTCTAGTTAGTCATTCAATAGAAACTGGCATTTGACCAACGTCTTTTGGCAGCATGCCATTTTAGGGGTGATCAATTAAAAAATTGGCAAGAGTTACTTATCACACCTTTCGTTAGGCAGTGACTACTAAAAAAGTCACTTTTCCAAAAACAAACATGAATGCTCCCAGATACAAATTAGTGGTCCAAATAAGCATAAACTTACACAGTAAATTGAACCCTCGCAAATATATTTTTTTTCGGGGGGGGGGGGGATCAAAAACAAAAACATTTTTTCCTTGACATAAGGGGGTAAAATGTTCAAATTTTCAACCCTTTAGCCCTATTACTGTGGCCTGTACACAACATACATACATAGCCAGCCAGACCAACTTGAAAACTGAAGAATCCAACGTTGACATTGACAGTTTCTATAAAAGAAATTTTGTCTTGTCTAAAGTACAAGTGTTCAATTGTAGATTTATACTTTCGGCACCCTGAGTAAGAGAGAGAGTTTGTTATTCATTTTCAATAAACAATACACATGAACAAGTTAGTTTTCATAATCAGCTGAACCCCACCATTTTGGCATACAACAAAAAATCTTTTTTAGCTCTGTAGACATCAGGAAATATCATGATTCTCACATCTTAATGCCATGGGTAGAAAGTATTTGAGGAATAGATCCCAAGTACCAAGGATAATTAAAATTAAATCTTCAACAAAAAAATGAATATTGGTTTCACGAGTTGTTAGCAATGCAACATTGGTATCAATGATTTTACTAAAATCTTTGCGTAACTCTCCACAGCTCTCTAGTAGCAGACCTCACCAACTCAGCACCATGAACGGCTGTCAAGTCTCAGTAATATTCTAGCGTGGGAAATAGCTTATGATACATGAAACAATGTATCGGTAAATCTGAGTGCAGAGGTCATTGTTATTGATAACAGAGAGTAAAAGGTTTTCCCCAAGTCAACAATAACTATTCTTCGCTTTGAACCTGAGAAATCTAGACGAAAACTGTAAAAAGACCGAACATCTTTGCTAGATGAGCCACAATCTGTACGTCTGAATATTGCAATAATAGATGTCTTATCTAAGTTTAAATATCATCTCAGGAAACAGTGAGGAACATATTTCCCTGATGCAATATTTAAAACAGAAAAGAGTAGAAATTGTCATGAAAAGTAATGTACACAAAAAAAAGAGGAAAATGAAAAAACTTAAAGAATGAAATAATTAGTGATGTTTATCTATATATTCTCTAAAGGGGAAAAAAATGGTTTGTTTATTTTCAATGAAGTTTTTCTTTTAATTTTTTCACAAGTCTAAGTAGCAGAAATAAAGATTTTTTCTTCTTTTCATTGTCTTTTTTTCTCATGTGTATGTGTGTGGGTTCCCTATAGAGCAGCTATCTTCTAAAGTAAGGAAGTGCCTTTGTTGTGTTGGCCCCTGTAGGAAGAGTATATCAAGTCAGAACCATGATAAATGGGGGGAGCAGGGGAGAATAAGGAGAAAAACTAAAAATAAAAAAAATGCACAAAGAAATAAACAATGAAAATGCAAAAACTGCTGCTAAAAAGCAGAATAGTTGCACCTAAGATTTTTAGAATCACACTTATGAAAAGTGTACGGGAAGGGGAGAAGAGACAATTTTTTTTTTTTTCAGAGTTGATTTATTGTCTTGGAAAATTGAACTTATCACTAAACTTTACTCTTATAATGCAAAAGCTTAGATCTACAGAAGATATACAGATAGACTAACACAAAAATACACATTCTTATTCAAGGGTATGAATGATTGTGCTTGCACAAACACACACACACATGTATATATATATACATTAATAGACACACACACACATTTACACACATTCATAGACACAAACATACACATATATATATATATATACATACACATTCATACACACAAACACACATATATACAGTCATACACACTCATATAGATACATACACATACTTACAGATATGAATATATATATATATATACACACACACACACATTCATACACACACGCACACTTATAAATATATACATGCATAAGTACATATACATATGTACATTGATTCATTAATAAGTCTATCAACTAATGATGAAAAGGGCTTTCATTTTACACAGCAAATATTTATTTTCCAACTTAATTCCTTTCATTTCAAATCACTTAACTAAACATTTTGATACAGTGAAAATCTCAGAGAAATTCAGCTAATAGTTGTGTCAGGGCACGGATTTATTGACACACACACATATATATATATATATATATATATAAATATATATATTCACACACACACACATTTGTGTATATACACACACATGCATGTCAATAAGTATAGATAAAAATGAAAAAGAAAAATAAGCCTACTTAGTCACTCAATAGAAACTGTCACGAGATCCATGTCTTTTAAAATTTGAAAAGGGGTGATCAATGACTAAGATTCTTAGCTGGCCTCAGTAAAAAAGATCTGAATTCTCAAAAAACATGGTAACACAAGTGATCAAATGAGCATAACCTTATATTGTCAACTGAATCCCACATTAAAAACCTATCAGGGGGAAAATTCTCAAAAAACAAAAAGGAACATTTCTGTAGAATTAGGAGTAAATGCTTGAATTTTCAGCCCTCTAGCTCCATTGATGCAGCATGTACACTTGATACATAGAGAGCCGGCTGGACCAACTTAAAAAATAAGAGAAACCAATGTTGACAGATTTGGTTGACGGTTTCCTATAGTCAATTCTAGATATGGATCAAGTTCTACCCTGAGAAATTTATACGAAGATTTGCTAATGTGGGTGTGAGTGCATGTTTGAGTCAAAAGACGGTGAAAACAAATACACCAAGCTATTTTCTACAGCTGACTTTTTCTCTTAATAAGCACAGAATGATAGTGAATTATATATCCTTCACTTTTCTTAGTTTAGGCCCAAGAGAATACAGGAGTATTCTTTATACGAGAGAAGTATATGGATGATCTGATCTCAATGTGAAATGAATGAGGATACAGTCATCCGCTGTGGGGGTGCAAACAGGGCAGTTGCCCTCCCCTAGATCAGACCTCCTCAAGGGCAAGGGCATTTAAAAGTTGGAACTTTATAGCTGCTGGGGATCAATGGGTCACTATGAACAGCCACAGATTAGGACACGGTGCAGCTAAGACACTCTCTAGTCCTTTACCTGACAATCAACATCCAGATATATCTTTCTGCTCCTTAACTGCAATATGTCCTTCTGCCCGTCTCCCTGAATATAACATTTTGCCCCCTCCCTGGAGAAGTAGCAGCAGATTCCCATGAATGGGGATAACTTATTGAAGGTCTACATGCCTTCTTTTATATTTGAACTTGAGTCATTTGGTTCAACATCTTTATCAGATGAGCCTTGTCATCTACCTCACCATATATGCAACTGAGTGGTTTACCTTAAATTCTGTCATGTCATATGAAATATAATTAAGGCTGGCATCAAATGTATGAAAATAAAAGATGCTTAAAAGCTCAAGATGAACACAAAATGTCGAATCAAATGACAGCTGGTGCAGACTATCTGCACACACTATCATATTTAAACTACACGAGACAACACGTGGAAATATGGTAGAAGGCTCAAATAGTAAAGATGTTGGTTTTTATAGGAAAATGGTTTTGGTTGAGCTGAGAGTATTTAAAGAAAGATGTACTGGCACAATTAGCATACAAGAAAAAAAACAGACAATACAAACCTGTGAAATTGCATGTACGATTTTTGTCAACATTTGTTTCTGTGATAAAGCTAATTCTTTCTCAAGTTAATCACTGTTAAAATGAATAATCATTGCATCAAAAATGAAAAGAAAAATTTTATCCAAAATGTAACATAATTCCTTGTAAAATGAAGAAGTGATAGATATATATATAAAATGTAAACACTGTAGAGTCAGCTAACTTTCTTGTACTTTCAATTTTTTTTATCTTAAGAATAGATTTGTAAAAAGAGAAATATGACAACATAATGTGATGTAAAAAAAGAAAGAAATATTTCCCTTTCTTAGCCCACTCTCTATATTGTATTTTTCTATCTTCACAAATACTTTCTCTCTCATTATTCCGCCCTCATATCAAGATAGCAACTTGCTTTCTTTGTTGCGGACACTTTCTATCGCTCTTTCACCACTCTCTCTTTGAGTCACTCAATTCCTTACAACACTGTCATCCTATTTGAATCTGGTCTTAACATAAGCTTTTTCCCCATTAGAACTGTTGACTTCTGTTGCAGTTAAAGAATAAGATGGTCATTCTTCAAAACAAATCTCAGCTTCAAGACTACGGGTAAGCATTTAACACAGAACATTCATACCCAGTATTTCTTGCAATCAGTTATGTAAATGTACAATACAGAATAACTAAATGATTCAAACAGTACTTGTATAAGAGCAGGTGCCATGGATTGACTGTTTAAGAATTTGGTTTTTATGGCTAGAGGTTATGCTTACGAACAAAGATCTACAGCTACGGAAACATGTGCATACCCCAAGCTTATCATGGTTAGCTGCATGAAATCCAATACAAATATCTAACGTAGAAATGAGGAGTAAATCTAATGTTTAGCTGTGAGCAATTTTTTTCACCAAAATGAAAATGCACACACACACACATAACACACGTGTATAGCTATGCATACAAGCATATATTTTGAAATAGCTTGAAATGAAATATATCTATGCATACATATGCAACATATAGTGTCTATCAAACAATTTTAAAACAAAAATGTTGAAGTTAACTGAAAATAAGTCATTAGGTAATCTATAATAGCATTTGCCCCTCCTGGCTTGTATGCCTGTGATCATGACTCTTGATTGTTTATCAAATATTGATGATCGACAATCATGTTTTTTAGTGTTACTTTCACCCTATATATAAGGATGGATCAAAACAATAAGTCCGTAGCCTGACACATAGCTGAAGCTTTATCTGGAATTTCCACTGTATGATATCTGCTCTACGTTATTAATATTCACTGTTGGATCAAGTGCCTCGACAAAGAGGGAGATTATGTTGAAAAATAAATATCTGCTGTCTTAATGCTTTTTTCATCATTAGGCTGTAGGCTTATTGATGTGCATATAACAGAAGTTAGTAACAGTGTACTCAAATTTAAGTTCATTTTTTTAAAAATTAAAATAATTCTTCTGATATGCAAGAACATGTTAACAGATACATGCAATAAGTATGCGCATATATGCTTACAGTTATTTATATATATATATATATATATATATATATATAAATCCTGAATATTAGCCGTACATTTCCATTTTATGGTATGTATATATGTCATACACTTGAAACTATATAACAGGAACATTAGCTATAATATACATTTGCAATTACTGATACTGAATTTATCTCTTTGAAAACACATCTCTTATATATTCTACACACATGCACCTTTCAACATAATATATATTTTAAAGCTAATGGTATATTTTCACATCTATATAAAGTATCCTAAGTTGGAAACATAAACGGATAACAATTCATATAAGCAAACATATCAAGTGCATTACACACCCACACAGAAGATTAAAAATACGTTCTAATTCTAACAGTTCTTGTATTAAACGTCAAATTCATAAAGAGCAAAAACCTTGCTATCCTCTACAAAAGAAAGTCTAATTCCAAAGCAGCAACAGAAAATCTATTGAAGCAAGTGACAGTTTGAAGAAGATAGAGTTAAAATGTGTGCAAAATTACACTTTGTTTGATCAAAGCAGAAAAAAAGAATTCCCAGTCAAGGTTTCAAAAAATACAAAAAAGGAAAATCAAAACAAAGAGATGGCAATAAAAGCTGGCAATGAAAACTGATATTTTAATGTAGAGAAGGCCAAGTAATTTGTGATTCAGGTGATATTTAAGCAATTTGAAATAAATCAAATAACTATAAGAAAAGGTTTTTAAAAAATCACTTTGTAGCTTCATTTCTAACAAGCTTATCATTATAACAATAGGACAAAGATTTATAACTATGTTTTCACAAGCTAAAATCTTCAGGACTTTCTTGATATTTCCTCAGCATCTGTACACATAGTTAATCAGCATTGAACCAAAGTCAGTTTCCAGTGCTTCCCAAACTTTTTTGGCTATGACTTTGAACTTAGAATCTTTTTGGCCTAGTAACCCTCAGGGCAGAAACTAATTCAAGTGTTCCTTCATTTAATTTTATCCAATAAATTTAACTGGATTTTACTTTAATTTAATAACCAAGTACAAGTATTGGATGTGAACAGACTAGAATATGTCAGGAATTTTCATATGTTTGTAGATGTTTTATTATTCACAATTATCTCTCCGTTCCAAAGTGTCAATATTCTTAAATTGCGATGTAAATATATTTGCACTATTTTCAACTTGGCATTTTTTTTTAAACCATTTTTTCTAATTTTCTCCTTCCCATTGTTATTTTCAGACCATCCTCAGGAGTATCCCTACAACCCTCATTTAGGTTGCAATCAAGGGCTTGGGAACCACTGGCTAAGTCCATTAGATAGTAAAGATAATTGCTTTTAGTACAAATTTTTCTAGTTCAAGCAAATCTGAGATTTTTTTTTCAGGTTTAAGAGGTTAATAAAAGTATGTAAGTGAAATTTCTGATCAGACATACAATAAGTTCTCAGCTGAGTTCAAGTCAGAATTATAAATTAAGGTAATTTTTTGGGGATCCATAAAAATTCCTTTTCTTCATGACACTTGGTAAGTGGTCATCTATTTGAAAATATATAAACTATTTGGTGAGACAAATTAGAAAGAAATAGGGACTACTTTACTCCTTGAAGGGTCCAACAGGGGGGAGGGTAGTAGATTATGGATATAGCCACTTAAACAAGACAAGAGAGAGCCTTATCAATTCAAAGGGTATCATATGGATAGTGCTTTTCACCAGAAATTAAAAATTGTTCAGTTCCCATCAAAGCATCTTTACTCTTCTGCAGCCTACAAATCAGTCCACTGAACATAACTTAAATAAGAAGGTCACACTTTTATTCAATATCAATTATGTTTCTTCCCTAAATTCTGAGACTTGTTTACTTTTGTTCCACTTTAAAATACTACACCAAAATTTGAAGCTTTTTTGTCAGTCCCTCCCAAAAGCTAACATCCATAATTTTAAAGTACAGAAGCTTAAAAAAATATATAAAGGTCAAGTTGGATTTCTTTTTCTTGTTGATTAGAAACTCTACTTGGGGTGTTTGGCGCCAGATATTAACAGCAATTTGATCTGGGAGAATCATAACATTTCAACCTTATTCCCAAACGGTCAGTCTTGTATATCTTCTAAGTTGGGTTCCAGATCAGTCAAATTGTCAGATTTTTGCAGATTTGCCAGAAGAGGCTAATGCTCTCAAGAGTTTGAAATGAGAAAAAAATGTAGTGATATGGGGCATGGGATTTTAGAGCTTTCATTTGTCCCAACCAGACCAAAATTTTCATCACAAATGGGAATTAGAATGTTAGATTTATTTTGTTAAACCCTCAACCCTAATGAGTTAAGTTTTTTGTACGGGGAATTAACAAAAAAGATCCAGCATTTTGGGTCTTTTTTGGTGAGAAAGAAGAAAATGTAACTCAATCTTATTTTTTCTTTCAGGTTTCTGTACTTTAAAATCATGGATTTTATCTTTTGGTGGGGACTAATGAAAGAGACCCCAAAATTTGGGTATATATTTGTGCGCACATGTTAGACTAATAGTCCCCAACCTAAGGGCACATGCCCGTACCAGGCCGCAAGGAAATAATATAATCTAGCAATAAGAATCAGCTGCACTCTTTGTAAAATAAAAACAAATTCATTTCCTTAGATCTTAATACCAAATTGTCAGATAAATACTTTTAGGAATGAAATTGAGAGCATCAGCAACTTATAAATGACAGAGTAGACTTATCACCCATATATTGGTTATGATTAACTCTTTACTGTCACCTAATCTTATTGTCTTTTGCAATTGTGCATAAGAAGGATTGCAAATCATAATTTGCTCTATTTCTCTGAATGCTGCATTCCAGTCACTGATGGCTTACCAATCTATAGGAGTGTTACAATGACTTAAAATTAACAAAGATGCTCCTCATGTGGTTTGAAGTTTTAAAATAATAAAAATAAATAATGAAGTAATGAAGAACAATTTGAAAATTATCCCAAAGAAAAGTCTTTAGAAATGAGCAAATATCTTACAATAGTAGAAAGTGACTGCTCATGCAAGGTAAAATATTTAAGGTATAAAAAAAAGAATAATGCTTTCCGACTTGTGAAAAAAAAGTTTCCTTCCACTTTTCATCCTTTAAAGAGGAGAAAGTTTCCCTTCACTTTTAACCCCTTGAGGGGGAAAAAAAATCTCTTTTCCACTTTTAACTCCTTAAAGAGGGGAGAAAGTCCTCTCTCACTTTTGACCACCTAAAGGAGAAAAATTCAGTCATTTTTAACCCTTATTGGGGGAAAATCCAAGATCACTTATGACCCTTAAAGGGAGGAATGTTTCCCATACACTTTTGACCTCTTAACAGAGAAAAAAGTTTCCATCTCCCCCAGCATTTTTGAAAGGTCTAAAATGAATTCCCTTCAATTTTGACCCCCTAAAGGGTTGAAAGTTTCCCAAATATTTTTGACTTTTGATGGAGTAGAAAGCCTACAGTCACTCTTGATTCCTTAAAGGAGGCAAAGGTTGGGAAAAAAGTCACCCTTCAATTTTTACCCCTTAAAGAAAGAAGAAAAAAAAGACTCCCTTCACCTTTGAATCCTTAATGAGAGTAAACAATCACCCTTCACTAATGTCTCCTTCAGAGAAAAGTCATTTTACTTTTGACTCATCAAGAGAGGAAAGTTTCTGTTCACTTTTGGCACCTTGAAAGGGAGAGGTTCCCTTCACAGGGGAGAGGTTCCCTTCATAGGGGAGAGGTTTCCATTAACTTTTGACTCCTTACAGAATTCTATATAAACATATAACATAAGATATATCTGTATATATTCATGTGGACAGCGATTAAGGATCTACTTTGACATTTTAGTTACTCTGTAAATAGAACTTCTACTAAAATCATTGAAGAAATTCTTTGTCAACACTTTACTTTAAAACTTTCCCCTAGATCCACTGAGTATGCGTACCAAATGTGGTTGTAATGCACCCTTGTTCAGGTGGTATCTATACTGTGACAGACAAATGGCGTGACACCTGTCACAAATTTATAGATAATGTTCAGATTGGTGGATTACATTTCTGGATAGAAGAAATGTGATAATCTGGATAAAAGTTTGTAATTGAAAAAATATGTGAATGTTTTTTCATTAAGAACATTTTCCTCTGTGGAAAAGTAGTAAAGGTAATTAGAGACAAAAATATAAAAAGATTTATTGACCTGATGACAATGCCACAGACCGAAAAGACATTAAGAGTATGAGATCTTAGGAACCATCAACCAGAACTGTCAACATAGGTTTCTTCAGTTTTCAAGTTGGTGTGGCTCTCTATGTATGTATCACATGTAATGGTTGCACTAATAGAGCGAGAGGGATGAAAATTCAATTATTTACTCATTATATCTACAAAAGACATTTTTTTTAGTTTCGGGAAAATCCCCCCCAAATAGATTCTTAGAGAAAGATCCAGACGAAACGATGGTGGTTTCTATTGAGTGACTAACCAGACCTGTTTTGTTTTCTTTAAAGGTCATGTAAATGAGAAATTACTTAATTTTGACTCTTGATAAGGACATTTAGATACCAGAATAATAAAAAAAGAACAGTAGTAATTGCAAGTGGATATAAGACGAAGAATATGAATTTCTTATAAAAATATTGAATTGACACAGACAAAGAGTCAGTTTTTATCTGATAAGCTGCTTTTTGATTCTTTTCCTTTCCTGACTCTGCCAGTAGCTGGCTGTATTGTGTAATTTAGATCAAAATAAACAAAATTACAACATGAATCAATCCTGTGATTCACTTCCCAAGAATCTGTAATCTTCAGTGTATATAGGATGAGTGCTTCATTGTAGACAAGTAAAACGACAGAGACAGCAGTCTACCAAAATGATACAAGAAGCCTGTTTAAATTGTGATATAAAGCTGAACAAATATTAATGACAATGACTTAGGCCCTATAACAGAAAACAAGAAAAGCCCAGGGGGAAATATGTTATATGTACTTGGATTATAAATCTGAAAATTTGTTCTTCCTTGAATAAATCCAGTCTCCAAAAATGTTGGGCATTTCTGCTTACATCACTAGGAATTCTCAAATCACTGAAGCATCAGGAAGGCTGAATGTCTCTCTTGTACTTAGAAAGACAAAGGCGATAAACAAAAGAAAAAAAGTTCTAAAAGAAATGTGATATTGACTAATTAGTAGTACATTGACAAAGTTAAAGTTCGTAAGGCAGAATTCTTAATAGGAGGAAATTAAGATAGGAAGAATATGCTATACCATTCATATATGCCTTGAATATCAGCTTTTACCTGGGCTGGAATACCAACCTCAGTCATGGGTGAGAACAACCTATTTGTCCTCAATATATTGTATAGAGCACACAGTGAGGGCTGAACTCACTTCAATAGAAATGATCAGCAAGACCGGCTTTCTAACTACTAATCCATAATAATGTGCCTAAAATACTATATTAACCAATCACTTTTGGATAAGTTGATAGTTTGATTTATTATGAGTTTGTTTTTGTTTTTTTAAACTCCGAACAATTCTTAGGTCAAGGTTGAAAATAGCACAAGAAATTCACTTGATAGCACATGGTTATGATGGATACAAAATCCTAAACAGAAAAATACAGAGCGGAAAAGAGGAAAATAAATAAAACCGGTCAGGTTAGTCACTTAATAAAAACTGTCAGATGACCAACATCTTTTGACAGCATGCTGTGTTGGGGGTGATCAATTAAATTTTTTAAGAAAGGGTTGATCAATAAATGAGATACTTCTCTCGTCTTTCATAAGGTACTGATCACTAAAAAATCTGAATTTTCAAAAAAACAAGCAGGTGCAAACTAGGGACCAATTTAACATGAAACTACATTTCAAATTAAAGCCTCCTCTAAAAACATATGGTCGGGGTCCTGTAAATAAGGAGTAAACACCTGATACATACCCAGCCAGCCAGCCCAACTTGAAAACTCAAGAAACCTGTGTTGGTGATAGTTTTGGTTGACAGTTCTTAATCATGAAGAAAAAAATTGACTCAATCAATCAGCCTAATGCTTTAAATAAAACATATTGAAAACCTGAAGTGCATGTAAAATCTATCTTTAGACTATTTGTCAAAGTAGACCATAGGCTCTTCAACTGAAGAGCATTCAAATATCTGGGTGGAAGCAAAGAGGTTATAAGATGATTTAAAACAAGCAATGGAGAGAGTAAAAGAATTTAGCAAGGAAAAGTGTACTAATTGCAAACAAATCTTCTGTGCATATATTTAGATATGAACATTGATGAAATGATCACATATGTTTACAGGTGTGAAGGAAAGAAAATTCTTCTCTAAGGCAGAAATAGTGTTTTTCTGGGACTGTAGTCACTGGTGATATCAATTACTGAGCCTGGGACAATTTTTTATTCTGAGGGTTGGAATGAAAATTGGATGTGGCACCTAAGTTGGATGACCCTGGAAAACTAAAACAAAATCATTCTCTCTCTCTTCCCTGTTGGATGATGAAAGATAACTAACGAGACAGTGCACACTGAGCTAAAATAAGCAAAATGGAAAACTCTCAGCAAGCAGAAATTGAAACATTCTATTATTTCCAACTTAATGGTAGCAGTACTGCGTACAAAATGCAGACCATTTGGTGAGGAGCCCTGATCATAACTCATCATATATGTCAGCCTGTACGATGCTTATTCTTCTCTCTTCTGCATACACACACTGTATTCAAACACTATACAGCATTATGAATAGGAGGCCAAGCACCAAAGGCTCAAGATGTACAGCTTGGGTGAGATGACCTAGGATTATTGGCAGTGAGCAGAGGTTAAAGAAAAAAGAATGCACTTATAAAACAGACATTCTATACGCTGATAATTCCAATGATTTTCTGCTACGTATGTATGTTTTTGTGTGTGTATATGTATATATATCAAACATCCAAATGACTCATTTTTAAAACAAGAACCAAAATGAGACTTCCACTAAGAAGTTCAAGCACCATTATTGCCATTATATCAAGAGAAACCTTCCTACCAAGTTTCAAGTAAATCTGACTCGAAGGAGCTGAGAAGATCAATTTTAAAACAAAGTTTTAATGCCATCATTGCCATACACGTGACCCCGAATGGAAGATTTTTCTTGGTAAGAAGCATCTTATCAAGGGACACTATTTTACCAAGTCTCAAATGAATCTGACTTAAAACAGTGGAGAAACTATAAGGGGATAGACCTACCTATAGACTGAGCATCTTATAGACAGGCCAGGACATCTCTAAAATAATGATTCAAGAAGCATATTCTTTTTCATACATCTACACAAATACCAACACATTTGATATAATATTAGTTACCTATGTTCAAAGAAGTTCTTTTCATCCTTCATGTTCCAAGATTGTCCAATGACCAATTTTCTTTTTTTTTGTGTATGGTCAACATTCATCCAGGGAGTCATCAGAAAAGAAATATAAAGCTAAGGTTTCTTCATAGATCACTCATATTTATACATCCAAGCTCAAAGAAGTGAGCAACCAGACTCCTCACAAACTAATTTTAGCAGAAAAATCAATTTTATCATTTCTTTCAAGACAAAAGTGATGCATCAGTTCCTCTCCAATTGAATACATTCAGAACATGGTTAGTATCATTATGATTCAATTAAAAAGACTGGTTTCCTTTCTTTTTCTCTCTATGTACCAAGCTATATAAAGACAAATGTTTGAAACTTGGTAAGTTGGTTCTAACAACCTTTAAATTTGATAGACTCCTAAACAGTGTGTCTCCTATGGGCTGAAAATTAGGGTCCAGAAGTAAATTAACCCTGGTATGAACATAGGATTGGTGGCACTGACCTCTGGTTACTCCTAAAGAGGCAGCTGCACTCTATGGATATCAAATTTGGCTCTTGGCCAGAGGATTAACATAGGATAGGTGAGGCTGACATCTGAGGTTCCTACAGGTAAATTTATATCAAAATTTTTACTGCCCTAATTTGTAATTTTCTATCCAAACATTCTATATTTCTATAAAAGAAATCATTAGTAGCAATATCGGTCCAGTGGTTAGAGTCACTAACTCCAAAAGTGAGTGCATGAATTCTTAATTCTGATGAAATTTACTTTTTGAGGTTTTAGGAATGGATATGCATATGCAGCCTACCCAAATTTGCACAGGAGTGTGTGCTGGTCTGACCAGTAGGGATGGGACAGGCTGAGTACACCCCCACCCTATATTTGGAGGATCCCCCCCGCCGGCAATGTCAGCAATCATATCTTCCGATCATCACCGTTATTTCACTCATTACCATGAATAATCCAGTCCAAGCAAAATTTAGATCCTAAACTGTCTTTCCTTATTCACATCATTGGATACTAATATCCATTATCATACTGTCAACATGAGAACAATAGTATATGCAGAAATACATAAATACAAGTATTTCAGAGACCAACAGAATACAAAAATAAAACTGGCCAGTAATCATAGGAAGGAGGAATGAGTTAAGGGTGATATTTAGACCTCTGCCGACCATGAAAGTCCTGGTGGCTCAATTGGTTAGAGCAGATCTAGGCTACATAGGTGCTCCCATGGAAAAGGGTGACAGTTCAAATTCAACCCAGGGTTCATTATTTTCCAATCACCATTGTTTCAGTAATTCCTATAAATAATTTGGTCCAAGCAAAATTTAAACCCTAAATTGTCTTATTATGTGTGTGTGTGCGCATGTAGGTTCTGTTCTTTTCTTTGTGTTTTTTTTTCACCTAAGGACACTTGTACAATTATGTTCTCAACAAAGTCTTTGTCCCATCATGGACTTGGAGTGAGACAGGGTTTAGGGGTTAAGACTTTATTACTCCTCTTAACCAATAAATGTCCCTGCAATATTTTCCAAAACTTTGTCAGGTAGATTAGGGTGATTCAAAATGTGTCTGCCACATCCAGACAGATATAATTTCTGATTGGCAAGAGTTTCCAACATACTGCTCTTCCTTTGACTTTTTCATACCCAAATTCTTCAGATTGTCCAAAAATATAAAAAGAGGTAGGAAAACCTATCATATATATATATATATATATATATATATATATATATATATAACGTGTATATATAAGTGATGAATTAAGTGATAAGGTTTTCATTTGAGGAAAAAATGTTTTCATACAATCAGATGACTACACTTGCATTTACTGATATTTACATTGGGTGTCTGCTGAGCAATAATTAACTCCTTGCAATGGCAAGACAGAGGTAGGAAGAAAATTGAAAACCAATTTGATAATACTATGATGCAACCAAGTATTAATGAAATCAATGAAAAATCACGCATAAGAAAATGAATAAATGAAAACTTAGAAAATAAAAGGTACTGTTTGACCATTTTCAACGGGGGGGGGGTGTTAACTATGAAATCTAGGTAGAATTTATTAAGAATAAACCACTTGAAACCAAGCAGCTGACGGGATATTATTGTCCAGCAAGAAAGGGGAAAAAATGGGCCCAGTTAGTCACTCAATAGAAACTGTCACATGGCCAACATCTTTTGGCAGCATGCCGTTACAGGGTAATCAATAATAAAAATTGGAAAAGGGGCGATCAATGAATAAGTTATTGCTCTCACATTTTGTTAAGCAGTGATCACACAATAAGTCTGAATTTAAAAAAAAACAAGCATGAATTCTGCAGAATAGAAACTAGTGATCAATTTAGTATAAATGTACATTGCAAATTGAACCCCCAATCAACAACCTACTTGAGGGAAGTTTTTTCTAGACATGAGTAAATGTTGCAAATTTCAGGCACTTTGCTCCACTGGTGTGGCCTGTACACATCATACATACATAACCAGCCAGACCAACTTGGAAACTGAAGAAATCTGTCTTGGTGACTGTTTTGGTGTGCCATTTTTGATTTTACTAACAACTGATCAATGAAAAGCTTGAAAGTATCATAGTATTTGTTCCCCTATATCGTTATCAAGATAACTTTATATCAACCACATGAATTTAACAGTAAACTTTATTGAAAATATATATATATATATATATATATATATATATACGAACAAGTATACAGAGAACAACTCACACACGTATGCAGTAACACTCACAACACACCAATAAGTAAGATGTGGTAATTGCAATTCAGTTTAGAAGACAATGCCATTGTTTTTTTTAATTTCTTCTCAAAGCTGACTTTTCAAATGCTAAAAATTTACTTAATCACGTTTTTATCAATTAAGATAAAGTGTCAGTCATCTTCTGTAAGCAGGAACTCGTGGAGTAGAGTGCAGGAGCTTCCATGTACCGATTCCATTCAAGAATGGATAAGGAGTCAAGGAAAGCAACTCTTGATTCAATCCAAGAGGTTGGCGGCAGGTGGAGGAAGGAAGGAAGTAGAAAAAGTTTGAAAACCTTGAAACTCACCAACTTTGCTCTCAAAAAGAATATTATAAAAAGGTAAAAACGAAACTCAGATCGGAGTGATTAGATACACACGCACACACAAACATAGATGAGCTGAAATTCACTGACACACAAGTTGAAACACACAGACACAGAAAGTAAAACTTGAGTTCTAACACACACTGGAAGAGAGAGTTCAAATCAGAGAGACACACAGAGAGCCTCAAGCACACACACACACACGTATAGATGAAATAGTGCTATACACTCGTTCATAATAAAGGATATAAGAAACTGAAAAACACGCTTCAATAAAAATCGGCTGAACTTGGTTTAGAATTCGAAGTTTATTCACCCGGCAAGAACTCTCTGCTTTCTTGACTTGAAATTATTTTGTTTGATTACTTACTTTGATTCACACTCTTTATAGCAGAACGACTAATTTTAATGCATTTTCTCGCAGTTAGAAGTTCACAAAAACAAAAATCTTTGATTGTTTTTTTCTTTTAAACGAACACTTAAATATTGGCAATTTAGAGAGTCAAAATTCAATCTTGAATTTGAAATGTTTTTTTTTTGGTTGTTTTTTTACCTTCTCTTCCTCGTAGTTAATCGATCAAATATTGATCACTTCAAGCCTAAGCATGTTAATCAGAGTTACTTTTTCAATCCTCCACTGAAGCGCACGTACGGATAAATTTGAATGAAATCATCAAACATACCAACTCAATACTGTCACACGCACACACAGGCGCCACAGCGCGTGTACGCACAGATGGGTTGAAACACGCTGACACACACAAAATTACCTAAAATACGTATACGCACTAATGAGTTCGAACATGGATACGAACTTCAAAACTCGAGAGTGAAAGTTGAAATGAAAGTGTCAGAGAGTGTGGCTAACGAACGGCAAATATAAACAACATTACGGGTGAATTCAAACACAGAATCGTGTCACAACATACAAACAATACGCGCACAAGAAAATCGAGAGACACACACATACGTACACGAATGTTTCCTACGCACACCACGCTTACATACATACGCAAATGTTCTCTAAAGCGCACATACGCGGGTTCAAAGAGAGTTCACATCAAAAAGATAGAGAGGAACACACACAGGTGAGGTGAGTTGATTAGGTGAAAATTACGTTGTCAGAGTTGAGCTTTTAGGAAATAACTCAACATCACCCTCCTTCACTTCGTTTCCAATTCCACCCACCAATGTTCTATTTCTTTGGTTCTGCCGACAATTTAGCAACCTTCCAAACAATGAAGTACCGTTTCCCAAGGAATCAGGGGGAAAATAAAAAACACTTGTAGCTGCCGTAAAGAATGCTTGTTACACTAGTAGTAGTATATCTACTGAGTAACCCAGTCCGCTACAACCATCGCACATCGTAGCTTTCTTCATTCCGACCCCCGACTCCTCTGACTAAAAGAAGAGGAGGGGCAGCAGCAAGAAGCGTGGGGGTAATGAAAATGGTAAACACTCTCCTGTCCTACCCCCCCACCCCAGTTGCCCGTATCCTCAACCCCGACGCCACCGAGCCGAGCCTCACCCCTGCATGACTGTCTGCTTGTACACAGCAGAGGTCTTCCGAGCACCAGCTGCTTGTAGTTAGTATTAGTTCAATGTTTGGATCATAATATTTTGTAATGTCGTTTCATTCCAAGAAATCATAATTAATCATGAGAATAAAATGTGATGGCAGAGAGAGAGAGAGAGAGAGAGAGAGTGAAGATGTGCAGAGTACATCGTGGAAGAGAGAGAGAGAGAGAGAGAAGCTGAAGGTGTGCGAGAGAGATATTCGGATACGAGGCAGCAAGAGAGGTTTTGAGATTCAGGGATAGATTTTAAAGTTTATTAAACAGACTAGGATTGAAAACATGAGTTGATAAATGTTGAGAGAAAGAGACGGAGAGGTAGACGGGTTAAGTTAGAAAGGTAGATACAGAAAGTTAGCCAGAAAGGAAGAAAGTTCTTTTTCAAAGTGAGGAATCTTTCGGAAAAAGGAAAGGAAAGTGAAGTACAGAGAGAGGACAGCAAATAAAAATAAAAAGAAAGAAAAAGGCGGGAGATAAAGGACAAATTGAATTTTAGTTGGTACCCAGGTCAGTAGGCACATATAAGCTCTAGCAACGAAGTGTGGGTTACTATTTGTAGATCGTAAGAGCTTCAAGGAACTAACAGAAGCTGTAAGGTAATCAGCTGAGTTGAGTAACTACTACCACCGAGGCCGTGGCGTCGGTTTGTAGGTGTATATAAAAGTAAATATGAATCGACAAAGAGGTAGAGAGAGAGAGAGGTAGTAAGTAGGAGGACCTGTGCTCTAAGTCCCGCCTCTTATCAAAAGATGGTAAAGCTAAAGTCTATTTTCAAACCAGTCTCTTCCCCCTCCCCCCGTCCCTTCTGCCACGTGCCAAGAGACTGACAGTGACTGACACCAAGCATATTGCGGGCTAAAGGAATGATGGAAAAAAGATTTCGTACGAAAAGGAAGTGGGATAATTTAAAATAAATATTTTTTTTAAAAATACATAAGTGTATATATGAGAGAGAGAGAGAGAGAAAGAGATGAATATTTATGGTAGAAAACATAAACAATTTTTTATATATATATATATATATATATATATATATATATATATATATAAACATGACATATATACAAAACTATTTGACAAGTTTGGGGGGTGAGAAGTAATAAACTTTTCCCTTTTATTTTCCCTAAGAATTATTTGGATAATTCAAAAAAAAAAATTCAATCTCGAAGTGATAAAATCCGGAGTTTACTTCTAAAGCCTTGATAGTCAGGAACACAGACTTTTGACGGATAAAAAAAATTTAGACAAAAACTTGAATATTAACGTTTACGTTACAATCATTATTTTTGAATTCCATAAACCTTGACTAATTCATTTTGAAATCTCTCCGTGTTCATACTCAATATCCACTATAATCCGTCAACAAGTCTTATTCTAATTTGTTTAATACATACCTGGAATTTTGGCGATGACGAATCTTTTTTTATTTAATTCTTTTCAAATTGTCCAAAATTTACCTGTTGAATACAAAATGTGAAATTTCTTTAAAAACAGTGATGCAAAAATCAGTGAAACCTGGTACCAGTGAACCACTGGAACATTTTCAAGACTAAATCTAAGAGAAGAGACATTTCCTCTGGAGATCTGTGATCGGAAGTGTCAGAAAAATTAAACCAAATTAAAATAAAATCCACACAAATATGACAAGATCTGTTTTATCATTTAATAAAGATTATTTTTTTCAACATACGAGATCAATGCTCACAAAGGTGAATGAAAATCAAGTCAATCTCGCATCATATCCTAATCAAATTTTTAAACCAAACTGAGAAAACTGGTTATTTTCTGAAAAGATTAGTTTGTTATAAAATATCAAAATCTCCGATAGACATGTGTTGAATAGAATTAACCTGTGTGTAGTTAATAAATACAAATAAACTTTTCGGCTTGAAGTAGTCTCACCAATTACTTAAGCTATCTACTATTATGGATAAAAAAAGTCATGGATTTTTCGGTTACGAAGAGCTAAGGAAAACCGCATCTCTAATCAGGAAATCTTTTGATATTTTGACAACTTGAAGTTTCAACAAGTTATCATTTAACACATAGTTCTGTATGAAGAGAAAAAGCTAAGAAAAAAACCTTTTTCGTTTCTAGTCTTAGTTCAAAGCCAAATCATTAAAAACACGCATTTCTAACAAATGGGTTACTTGTTACTTTTCTGAATTTCTAAACTTTCCATATTTTAAGATGTCACAAATATTACTCAACTCAATCAATTTAATGAAGATGACGGAAAGAAAGTTTGGAAATATTCAAATCAATGAGAAAATCTGGAACTAACCAAGATATTCCATGCAGTACGTACATCATAAGTGAGATTATAGGTACTTTTTTTTACCTTAACATAGTCTGGTACAAGGCAAAGATAATATTTAAAAAGGTTAAACTATTCTAGATCTCAAATTTTTCTTTGTGAAAGCTGTAAAAGAAATTAGTTAATTTTAAAGAAAGTTATATATATATATATTTCATGTGTGCGAGCGTGCGCTTTTGAGTGATTAAAAAAACTTCTGATCATATACTTTCATTTTTATATTAATTCAAACTTACATTATAGAAGAAATAAGCTGTTCTTATGATTTCAGAGAAGCATATGTAGTAATCTACCTGTCTCGTTAATTTATAATGAAAATAAGCGAGGGAAAAGCACAGAGAATAAGACTAGATTGATGAAAGAATTAGTTAGTTTCTTGTTAGTTGAAAGAGGGATTGTGCTAATGAGCTGAAAAGTGATGCTGAGAGGCTTTCACTAATTCGTTTTTTAAGTATTACATTAAGACTCGTTGGAACGAAGCCCGGTCCGTGCTCGTGTAACTTTTACGTAAAAATCCAAGTTATTTATACAAAACGTTACTGATTAAAGAAAGAAGAGGTGGAATTGCTTATTATTTTATTGTTTTTAATGGAAAAGTAGATAAGTAAGAGAACAAGATTAGATATTTTAAAGTACTTTAAGTGGTGCTTCAAACTTTAAACATTAAAAAGGCGGCGATTTATTTCTTTTTTCCAAATTCTTTTCTGATTTTTTTTTTTTTACCACAAAATATTTCTCTCAATAATTATGAATAACTACGATAAGTACCGAAAGTAAAATATAAATCACTTAACAAAAATATCAACTTTAGCGATAGTGCTCCAATTTCAACTCCATATCATAGGCATATAACTTTTTTGGTCAGTTGACCACTTCATCGTAATCAGAATCGGTGGGGAAAAGTCTGTTTTTGAGTGAAATGCCAAGTTGATTTCCTTGTCTGTTATAAGGAAATTCTTCAGGGACCTTAATTTCGATGAATTTTGTTGCAACTATTCGACGAAAGTTTCTAAAATTCACATTTACGATACAAAACCTGTGAGAAGATTTACAAAAAAAAAAATTCTTAAAATAATGGCCAATAAAAAAAGTGGTGAAAATTAAACAAGAAATACCAAGTCACACTAAATCTTTGTTTATATATATATATATATATATATATATATATATATATATATTCAAAAAAAGAAGAAATTGGAGCATATTGAGATACTTTCGGTAATTTTCACTTCTACCCTGTAAAAGTATTTCTTTAAAAAGGTGAAAAAAAAAACTTTTTTAGCTGTCCTAATATTCTGGGTAGACAAATATCAAACCTTACAGCATTAGTAGTCATCAAAAAATGTAGACACACAGAATTCAAATGACAAAACATGCACTGGTGTAATGCTGTGGGAACGGGATTCCCTTACTTGGGGGAGGGGGTAGATGAATAGCGTACCCTCAATATTCATGTACAACTTGAATTCACTATTTGACCAATCTACTCAAAACATTTTAGCTAGTATACGTCCAAATCGCATATGGTCTCAAAACGCAAGAAATTGGTTAAATTTTGTCAAGAAATTGGGGACGAGGGTGGGGATTGAGGCATACCCCTCCCCCCAGAGTAAGCAGCCCTGCGTTCCCTCACTTCTATTTTAGCTCTAAATCACAGGTGACAAGTGATGATGGCGATTCTTGTATTTTCTACAGAACGACTTACGCCGAGGCAGATGTGTTGATACAGTCTTTTATGACCATGATTACGAACACCTGCCCGTGTGTTATAAGAAAGGTATTTGGTTTCGATCCGAAAAGCAACGACCGTCCCTTTTTTTTTTTTTTTTTTTTTTTTTTTTGCAATAGCAGGTCTGGTCTCCCATTTTTTATTTTTTTTTTTTTAGCGAGTAAGTCCGTAAAAACTTTTAAAGTACTCTGTACTTCCGGGGTCACAAAAAAATTATACAGAGTGTATTGACGAAATTTCTCGTTTCTCATTAAAACGACCTACCAACAACACAATCTGGCCTAGCACGCTTCCTTTTTCACCAATTAATTAATTTTTAATACATTGAGATTAGAGTGAATAATATATCAAACAACTTTTATTCGTTTGTATATTAGGATTCTTCCTTTTTTTCCAAACTGGAGTTATTGTTCTCAGCGAAACTCAGAAAATAACTACAAAAGGAAAGAAAATTTAACAAGTCTAGTTAAGCCCAAGCCTGAAGATTTAGAGAATATCCTAAGAAATAATTTATTTTACTGGACTTACGTGACAAGGGACTCGTACACTTTAATTTGTTAAGAGAAAACTTTCTTTGCCCTAAATTGTACCAACTCGATTTCATTTCATTTGGAACTACTAACTTACATTTACAGAGAAAATTTCCGGTGATATTTACAATGAGTTTCTTATGGAATTGTTTTCATTTCCTTCGTGCGTTTTAAACTTTACTTTATCGGCTTTTCCTAGAGTAAGCTTCGGACAGAACAAATGTTCGTAGCTCTTATTCTGTGAACCTTGATTTAAAATAACTTTTTTCAATCTCACAGAACTACCCTGGTCACTCTAGACTATTCTTGTCACAAGACGAAAAACATTCAAACTTTTTAAAGTATTCAATCTTTCTTTACTCCGAAGAACTACAGTCTACCTATTTTTGTTGTTGTGGAAGTTTTTCCTAAACTATCTATGGTATACTTTATAATAAGTTCGTTGTTTTGGTTTTCTTTTCACTTTTATTAAAAAGAAATTTGTTACCGAACTCTGAATTCTTAAAGGTATTTGTAAATAAAGAAAATAACAACGCAAGCTTCAAGAGGGTAATTTCTTTTTTTTTTTTTTTTTTTTTTTGTTAAATATTCAAATAAATTCCGTAATTTTAGACACAATGAAAACCTAACGAAATAAATTTACCAAAATATCAAGAGAAATAATTCTTAACTTTTGGAAATTTACACAAAGAACAAAATTGCATGCAAAGAAGATGAAATTAAAGCTATAAAAACGTGTTTGTGGGCGGCTTTGTTTTATTGCCGGCACCTTTAGAAAAGCTAAGTACCTTTATTCAAACAAAAACAAGGTAAATAAACCTTTCAACTTTTCTTCCCCGTAAAGAAGACTTACCAAATATATCAAGAAAGAGTTTATTTTCTATGTAGTTTAACAAATAAAGTGAACAGGAGATAGAAGAAAACACGTTGTTCGTGGGAAGACATGTTGCTACACATTTCTAATGTAAACAAACAAAACATAGCAGCATGTCTATCTTAGCAACCGCCGCCAATTTATTAACTCAATTCCTGTAGCAATGACGAATACTTAACCCTACATAAGTGAATTAAAATATCTCACCGAGTCAGTTAACCTGCAGTCTGAAGTTTTTTTCCTTTTATAAATATGTACTTAAAATTTAATAACTCAAGCCCGACCTGTAGCTCTCAGAACACTCGCTTTGTTTCTTTGCCGTAAACTGGACGGGACATTGTGACTTAAATAAAAAAACAAAACTTTTCGCTTTATTACTTAAATTGAATAAAGCAAATATTTATAACAATTAGATATCTCTATCATCTTCTTTCGTAATTATTGTGCCAAAAATTGTATAATCTAAACTAAATTCGCCGCTTAATTAAAAAAGATGTCCAGTGTCGCAATGGTAACTTGTCAACAAAAAAGCCCAACAGACGACTTGGACAATATGGCGGCGGTAAGTTGTTTAGATATCGTCCCGACGACGGCAAATATCGTCGTCTGACTTGTTTTTGGGGTGTGCATGACGAAAAAAATGAAGGAGAATGTCTCAAGTTTCTGGTTTTTGGTTATAAATGTTGCTTGCTTGTTTTTATTTGGCTATAGTGAGTGTTTTTGAGTTCGTTTCTTTATGTCGTCTGCACGATCCGGGCCTCTGCGTCTGATGATGAAGTAGTTGATGGCACACTTCAGTTCTTCCTTGTGTTGTTTTGTTACTTGTAGTAGTCGTAATAATAGTAATAATATTTGCTGCTCCATTCTGTTGCCAGCAGCAGAAAATAATGACAAAATTTTAAACCGCCACTGCTTGCTTTTGCCTTGTGTTAAAGAAGAAGAAGAAATATTGGAATGATGATATGATGATGAAGGAATGTCGACAAATCTGGTGTTATTTTTGTTTATTTTGGTTTTCGCGAATAGTTCTTGACATTTTAGAATGTTGAACATAGTTGTTCATCTACGTCTCTTTGGGGGAAAATATTTTAAAACTTTCTTTTTTTTTTTTTTAATGAAAAGTATAAATACATTAAATGTTTAAAAAATATATTTATATCTTTGAGATTTTTGTCTCCCGAGGGGGCCCATTCTTTGAGTTGTTTCATAAAAAAAACTTAGTTTTTGAGAAAAATTTTTCAAGTTTTTTTTCTTATTTTTTTTTTTTTAATCTTTTTGGAAGTTTTGTGGAAACCTTTTTTTAATGGAAAAAATTGTTGTTTTTAAGATTATGAACATTCAAAAATAATGGACAATGTCTCTTTTTTTTTTTTTTTTTTTTTTTTCGGACAATTTATAATCATTTTAAAAATGTTGTCGGACAATGTAGTAGTCGTAAGAAAACGGGCTTCTCGTCCTGTCAGTTTTGCTTATCCCGACCCCGTCTTTAATTTTTGTGTATATATATATATATATATATATATATATATATATATGGCCATAGATTTTTTTCCATGTTTTGCTTCACTCTTTATAAGTTCCTCTTCTTCGGCGAAGGACCCGACCCTAAAGTTTTGCTTTTTATTTTTTCTTCACAATTTTCTCCAATTTCTCAGGAGACTTGTTGAAATTTACCCATCATTTATTTTATTAATAAATATTTTTCTCCCTTTCATTTTCTTCCAAAGAAACGTTCATTAAAGTTATCTTTAGATATTAAGAAAATTTTATTACACCCGATTCCCCAACCCCCATCGCCAAAAATATGATGACAATCAATTTAAGTATATTAGTTATACTATTTTTGTATATATAGGTATTTCAATATAAAACATTGCGTAAAGGTTTTCAACAATTAACTCACGTTACTAATTATCTTAAATTGAGATATTGATTGAAGTGTCATTTAAAGTGGTTAACAATAACTACTTTGAAAATTATCTGCACCCGATTATAAAATCGTTAATACCTTTTTTAATCCAGTATCCTCCATTGTACTTTTATTTATTTACTTATTCGGACCATCGGCATGCCTTTAAAATAAAATGAAAATATCGATTTTTCATGACGAATATGTCGTCCTTTCCCAGATTTTTGCATCATACCGAAAGTAATAATACCTTGAAGTGAGAGCGGTTTTGATGTAGTACGGTTATGGTATTACTGTACAAATTAACGTAACTAAGCTTTAAAATAAACACATTATAATAAGACTCTGAATAGTACGAGCTATATTTTTAGCTAATTAACCGCACTGATCAAGGTATACCTATAATCTCTCAACAAATCTTGTATCCAATTACCGCTAAGGATACAAAAGTTCTTTAGATCTTAACTACTTTTTCTCGGAATCAAAGGGTGACACTTGAATATAGTCACTATCTCTAGTTCTTAATCTTTTGTTGGGACTTTTTTTTATGGAATTCCTGGCCAAAGAAAGTCAGAACTACAAGGAATAAGCGGAGGTACCTTCCTTTATCAAAAAGTCTATTATTGGAATTACTCTCTTGTGACTACTGGATATGAAGACTTTTCTGGGACTTTTTTCTTTTCTCCTTGCCTCCCCCAACTTTTTTTTTCTATCATCATCTCCCTCTGTTTTTAGGGGTGAAGGGGGTCCTACAAATATGTCATCTTAGGTCAAGTTTAATTTCGTTCCTTCTTTCTGAAAAATGTTGGAGCCTCGAATACTAATTCGACGGGATAGGAAAGCCCCATGAATGGGATTTTTTCTGGGTCCATCAACCGAATAACCCCACATTTCATTACTCATGCTTTTTTTCAAGTTTTTTTTTTTATCGATAGCATTTTAAAATAGTTCAATTTATACAAGATTTAATCATTTTTCAATAAGGAAAAACTAAAGTTTGCTAGTATCACCAAAAAATACCGTATATTTTGTTAAGGTGAAACCAAGCATTTTACTTTCCGTATAAAGACTTCTTTGATTTGTTGAAAAATAAAGATATTTATATTTTCCAGTGTTTTTTCTCTACTTCTCAGCCCTTTTCCTCTACCCTCTCAGCTAAAATGTTCAGTTTATTTTTAGATGTAATCGATCTCTTCTGAAAGAGAAGTCATTTTTACGGAAAATTGGTCGTTTTTTTTCCAGAATTTTGGGTTTTAAAAACATTTTATTGGAAATCTGTAGTCTCTTTCTTTCCTTTCCCCCATATTCAGCGACACTGTCCAATTTACTTGTAAAGTTGGCATTGACCAATCTTTTGTGAAAATTAATCAATAATTTATAAACTAATCGATAATTGATGAACTGATCGACCTTTTACACGTTAGCATACTTTAGTTGTACTGATTAAAATAATTTGCCATTAAAGGTGAATAAATGACATTTCTCTGACTTCTTAAGCATTGAAAGTGACTGTGTTTAGCTGGACTCTCTTCTCTGGGTTCTGTCATGATAATTATCAGAAAACTATTTGGAAGAATCGGGGGACCATTTTTACGCAAAGCTGATGACGATGAAGTAAACTGATCCCCCAGATCATGTCCAAGGGATTTTATTTGTAGTATGCGTTTTTCTTTTATATAAAGAACTGTGTCAATTCATTCTTCTTATGGGAAAACATCAGTGATAGGTACTATTATGTTTGATGAAAATCTCTGTAAACGAAATTCTGGGTCGGACTGAGTATAAGATGTAGAACCGGAAATTGACCTTTTTCAATACTGGAGCAATGAGAAGAACTCTCTTCACCGAGCGTATTAAAACAATCAAAAATTGATGATCGACTACTAGAACTGCTATTATTAAACAATCTATTTTCCAAATAAAGGACAGTCACAATGACTTCAGTCAGAGAGTGATTATTTTTATCAAGTATTTTCCTAAGAACCAGATATAGCAGAATTAGTATCAAATTAACTTTTTCTTTTATCCTCTCTATTTGTTTTCATTCAAATAATTTTCTCCATCCTAACTTAATTTTGTAAGAACGTGGTAAGTGAAGACTGGGAGGATATTTGTCAATTCGGCCCATTGTCGCATAACTAACTGCAAACTGGTCTGTTTACTGCGACACATTGATTATTTTTGACATTTTTGAGACTTTTTTTTCTCACTCTTCTATTTATTTCCAACTATATATACATATTTACACGTATAAAAAAAAGAATGGGCCGTCGAAAAAATGAGGTCTGGTCTAGCTCTTTTAGCAAGAATGGGTAATTTCTTTTTCGAAAAAAGGACTCTAACGTTGTCACAGTGAATGACCTGATTAATCGAATCGTTAGCGAAACAAACAAGCCTCGTAATTTTTGTCTTTTACATTATTTTTTCCCCCTACACCCGTTAACTTAAGTTTTCAGAACGACGGTATATTTCGGTACCAATAGGCCCGTTATTACCTGGCCTGTTCACAGCGACACAACGGGAAGTGTTTTGACATTTTTAGAGTCTTTTTTTCTCTCTTTTTCTACCATACTTATTCCTGACAAACAAATAAGAAAAAAAGGCTAGAAAAAGAGCTGAGACCTGAGAATCACCCAGTTTTTCCACACTGATTTTGTTGAGCACACACAAACTATAGAGAGTTAGTAAGCGATCGGATCGGCCGTTTGGTCGGCGTTCCGTGCCAATGTTTTTGCTGGCTCAGACAGCGTGGGCACGTTGCCGACTGCTGTGTCTAGTTGACAGTGTTCGCCTGCTGGAAGGAAGCCTGCCTCCCCTCTGCATCACCACCACCATCATCTTCATCATCCTCATCATCAGTGGCCCGGCCCCCGGCACACGGTGGGACGATGAAGATGAAGAGGATAATGATGTTGGTGATGATGATCATCTAGCAGGACGGTGGGACGTGCAGCTAGAGAGAGAGAAAGAGCGGACAGACAGATAGAGGACGTCGACAACAACGACGAACAGGCAAAAACCCACAGTGAAAGAGAGACACACCAGACCAGCATCTTCATCCATCCATCCATCTATCTTTCTATCTGTGTGTCTGTCTCATCTATCCCAAAACCAGAGACATCATTGCAATAATAATAATAATCATCATAATAATAATAATAATACACAACGACCCGTGACGTGTGTGTCTATGTAATTGTACATCATCGACACACGTAGAAAAACCAACGACCCGACCTGACGGACAGATAGACAAACCAAATAGTTTACTGTAAAAACTTTTTACTGCATTTCTACATCTTTACCGATTTTGTTCATAGACTTCTTGAGGAAGAACAAAAAGAAAAAAAAACGTGGAATTCGACAAATGTGGCTTTTATCAAGTATATGACATTTTAAAAAGAAAAAACGACACTACAACAAAAACTAAGAGATGCCCGTGTCGAGTGAATGATAGATGTTGGTCTGAGTACATTACCTACTCAAGGGATTTTTACCCAAGATTGCCCGACTGTAACGTATTTATTATTATTTATATTATTTATTTAGATTATTATTAATCATAGTATACTAGTACTAACGATTGCGTGTGTCGTTTGTGTAAGTGTTTGTTTGAAGAAAGTGTAAGAGATGAATAAGACAAAAGTAATTAATGTTGTGTTCGAAGGAGTGCAACAACATTAATCGTTGTCATTTTTATCATCATCATCATCATCATCATCATCATCATCATAATGGGGAGTGTAAGAATGCGATGAAGAGATCGTTATTATTACTGTTGTTGTGTTCACCTTGCACATGTGACCCCCACCAATCCCCTGTGACCCTGTAATACAGAAAATAATCATACTCATTCTCTCCGCTTCTCTACCCCCTCCTTATAAGTCGGCCCTGCCCTCTGTCCTCTGTCCTCCCCTGACTGAACCTGCATTTCTCTGGTGTGTGCGTCATTTCATTGTTGTCACTTCACTGTGTCCATTCCATCATATTCACCTTAAACTTGCTTCGGCCATCCTCTCCTCCTGTGACTCTAGCCGCGGGCCGTTCCTTCTAAGTATATATCTTCTTTTCTTTTCTGCACATTATACCAACATATATCCGTATCTACGTCTTAGGTGCATGTCAGGTCAGTCTCTGTGTCTTTCTATTTTCCTTTCTGACTCTGTTCACCTCCTCACATTCCTCTAGAGAGGGTCCACCATCTCCACCAAAAACTATTATTACTGCCATTAACTGACTTTGCTGCAACAAGCCTCCCGGTCCTCCGTGTGTGTTCGTGTGCGTGTCATCGTCCTTTTTTCTTTCATTACTTTTTTTTTTTTCCTTTTTCTTTTTCTTTTCTTCTTTGTCATTCTTCTTTGGTCCGTTGTCTCTTCTCATTCCTTCGTCCCGTTCACCCTTCTTCATCTTTTTATCCATTTTTCTATCAATCTCTAAAAACTCTTATCTTCACATCCCCCCACACCCACCACCACCAACAACAACAACATAAATTTGTCATGGTCGGTCGCTTGTCGCAGAACAACAATTACGGTCTGATTGATTAATGAAAAAAAAAATATTAATGATTTTAATCAAGAGCTGCATGAAGATGAGCATTAAAACCCGCACGGCATTAAAAGTGCCATCTGTCTCTGACTGTGCCTGGCACCCATCATTGATTTGGTAAAAGCCAGAAGAAAGAAGAGGAGAGAGAAGAAAAACGATTACGGCCACAGTAGTGTATAGGCATGTCCTTGCCGTCGAGTAGTAAGCTGTGACATTCGCCTACATCATCATCACAGAGAGTCCTAGAGCAGTAGAAGGAAGGAGAACGAGATGAACAGGCCGTGTGTGACTATATGTATGTACACGTAAATATATACATCTGTTCGTCTCCTCGGTGTGCTGGAGTTTGTATGTGTATATGTGTGTGTGTGTGTGTGTGTGCATCATCATTGATCCACGGCCATGCCACTACTGACTGCTGCTGCTGCTGTTGCTGGCGGGGGTGTTGGGGGCACTGGAGGGCCAAGTGATCCACCACACTTGTAAGGCGACCAACGACACTACCACAGTAGGGACCCAGACAGCTTTGACCCAGGCAGGAATTTTTTTTACTCCCCTCTCTTCTTCGTCTTATTCTTGGTCGTCCTTCTTTTTCTTCTTTCAACAAGCGGCATCAACGTCAACATCTCCAGAGGATTTCTTTTTTTTATTTCTGTTATGATCCACGGAAAACTTGTGGCTGGCGGTAGGAAATTTTTTTTAACCCCCCATCTTCCTTTTGATATAAATAATATTCTTATATCGGATGGTTTTACCCTTATCCGCTTAGGTTCTGACATCCCAATCAAGGTCCCATAGCCTCCCCAAACTCTCGCATCACAAATTGTTTTAAATTAATCAACCATTCAAAAGCATTTTAATTACACGAATTAGGACACTCCGCGATGAATAATTGATATTCTTTAAAGGCTTCGGGGTTTCTCTCCAATTCTTTTCTCCTTTTATTTTGATTTTTTTCTCCTTCAGGCTTCTTGCTTTTCCTTTTTTTTCTTCTGATGGTCCTTTTTTTTGTATTGTCTTTAACTCTTTCTCTGTCCTGATGTATGTGTGTGTGTGTGTTTTGTGGACGGATTTGTATAGGAATGAATGATGATGATGATGATGATGCTGTGTGTCATCGTCGTCGTGGTCGTCGTCCCTTCTTTCCTCATCGTCAGCGCCCCTATCTGCCCTGTTCCGTGTGCTTTGGCTGTGGCCATGCCACATTCCAAATTAATATTCCTGTTCTATCTTCTTCTCCGTGTGACTTTACCCTTCTTCATCACAGACACTCACTCATGCACACTTCTTTCCCTCCCTCTGTTTGTCCTTTCACAATGTAAGAATATTGATTTAAGTCTTTTTCACTATAGTCCTTTTTGTATTTTCTTGTCGCCTTTTTTTTTCTTTCTCTTTCTTTCCCATTTTCTATTCTGGGCGGATTCTTCAGTTTGTTGTTATTTTCATGTTGTTTTCTGTATGCATACCCATACATGTGAATCATTAAAAAAAAAAAAGAAAAGAAATCTATCGTAAAATGTAAATTTTTGTCAAATACCAAAGATGTCCATCTAATAATGTAATTGTCATTAATTGATACAAAAGACGTGAAAATAGTAGCCTGAAGGTTTTCAGACCTAAATATAGTTTTTCGTCTACATCCATTTCACCAGGGTCCCCAGTATTGTGATTGAAATCCTCGACATGCCGATATCCAGCCAGCAATGAAGCCACTTGAGGTAAAAAGACTTTTGCTCTTTTTCTTCTTCTTCTTCTTCTTTTTCTCATGCCTATGTGTATGTAGTATTTACTTACGTGTGCATATGCATGTTTATAAGTATGCGTGCATGTGTACGTTAAGGGAATTTTTACTTTCACTATTTACGTTGTTCTGTCAATAAATTGCGTGCATCTCTTGTTGGTAGTAAAAGGCCGAATGAGAAAGTAGTTTGTTACACGATGATCTTGAAATAAATAACTGAATATTCTTGCCTATCTCCACTTTTGTGCATGGTACTATTTACGAAGATATATATATATATATATGTAAATGTATACATATATATATGTAATCGCGCTGAGAAATAGATATCTTCAATTAAAAGATACTACTAGTAGCATCTCTCATATCGGCCCTGTCAGTCGGCTCGCTTTTTAAACTTTGTATAATCTGCGATTGAACTTCCTGCATGCATGTGTGTGTGTATATATATATATATACGTAGAAATAGATATTAGTCCGTATCTTTTTTTTTTTCTTTTTCTTTTTTTTTTTCGTGCTCAGTTTTGTTCTATCCTTTTGTCTGTGACATTTGTCTAATTCTTCTTGGTTGAGTTGACTACCAAGAGTAGAAGAGCCTATTAATAGAGTTGGTTTCGATATGAATGAATGAAAAGAGAAGAAAGAGATAGATTAAGAAGTGGGAACAACTGCATCTCATCACGATAGTTCGGTCCGGTATCTTCGGAGTTTTCGCCAGTAGTAGCAAAAAGATTATGATGTCATTCCGATAGAGTGCAGGAAAATATGGATCAGTTTACTTGAAAGAATCAGAGTCACTTGTGGACCTAGTAGTGGGCTCATCAAATAGCTCCATCATCCTTGAGGTTAGGGTTGCACTCTTCCTTGAGGGGAGGGGAGGTACACAACCGAAAAGGGGGAGGAGTATGAGTGGAATTGTAGGGGAGGGGTTGGCAACCCGAACAGGAGGCGGAGAAGGAGGAGTACACAGAAAAACAGTGTTAGGTAGGTAGGGAGGGAGAGAGGTAGGGGGAGAGATTCTAAAAATTTCTCGTGTGTCGGCAGTTGTTAAGATGAATTAGGCTTGCCCCCTTGAGGGCCTGTCACAGGGAGAGTGTGGTGGTTGTTCCACTCTGCTCTCTGTCTGTCATAGGGCCCCGTTGTTGTCCATTGAGAGAAACCATCCCCCTCTTATTGATTGATATTGATCTAGCACACTAATTATTGTAGATTGTGGCTGCTCAACCACTCAGAAGCAGTGTGTGCATTCTCGATTGCGAGCCGCTACTTGTGACATGTGCCTGCTTACAGCATACCATGCATGTTTATGAGACCAGACACAAAGTGCGTTTTCAAAAGCAACAGACAACAAACAGTAGTCATTATAACAGGATATGACAGTTAGCTGCCAGTTTTTTGGCACAGACTGTAGTTTAATTATAGTGATGGGACTTGGCAATATCTACCTTTTTAGAAACAAGAGGAAGATGAAAGTGAGAGCATTTTGAATGGACCAAACTCGACCCAAGATGACAAAGAGATCTGAAGACTAAACTTTTTGAACATAGAGGCATGTCGTGACTGACTTTTTGTGCTTCTCAAGTTTAGCAAGCACTGAGAGTGAGAGAGAGAGAGAGAGAGAGAGGAGGAAAGAGAGAGAGAGAGAGAAAAGTAATTCATTTACAAACTGCAGCAACAGCGGCAACAGCAACTGTGATTGAATGGAGATGTATTTGATGACTGAATATTCGAGGATTAGACATTTATAAATCAGACTAAAGTCAACTTTTTTTTTTTTTAATTTTCTTCCCGCTCATAAGTGACCCATACACTGGCGTTTTTTGATTATTTTTTTTCAAGAGCATAAATAATTGTGCTGTCAAACACACACACAAAAAAAGAGGAAATTGAAAGTCAATATTAAAAATAATACTAATAACAGTGTATGGGAGGAAAGTCACCATGGTTTCAAGTGGCAATATTATAGGAAGAAAGTTTGGGCCTGGCAAAAAATTCCTGCCTGACAATTTCCAAATGACATATGACATGGTAACTCCTGCATTTGGATTTCTGAAGATTTCCAAGGTAAATTTTCCAATTGAAAATGTCACTTGTTTATATACATACATGCTTACATACATACATATATACAAAGATGTAAACATTTTTTTCCAAACTGATTATTTTCAATCGACTTTGAATCCCTCTAATCATTCTTAGAAAGTTGTATTTATTGTTGATAATCTTTGTAGTAAATCTTTGTAATCGTGGTAGTGATTAGTCGTTGAAAAGGTGTGTGCTGGCATATGGGTTTCAATGTTTATATCCTGTCTACAAGCGTGACATCCAAACTTCTTCTTCCTGTCCTTTTCTCTTATGATTCTTTTATTTTAATAAGATTGACGGTTCTGGGCTTCTTTCTTTCTTTCCCCTTACGAATTAGAGTTTTGAGCACTTCGGAAAGTTTCGCTTAGAAGCAAAAAATATCCTTGCTATATTCACCTTGGGTATCTGTGTGAAGTAGGTGTAAGCGGGGAAATTTATGAATGGGTGTCTTTATTAATCGGTGGGAATATGAATAACGTCACTCCAACCAACTTCTTCTCAGTGAGAACGGTGAAGAAAGAAAAATAAGAAAAGGTGACACAAGTTTTAGGAAAGGGTTAATGAACTAGTTTTCATGAAAAACTTTTTGAAAATTACATATCAATAATCCGTGTTTATTTATATAAAATTCAGGATTCTTCTTTTATTTTCTTTTTTTTTCGCTCTCCTGTAATTAAAATTATTTTGGACGTAGCTTCCTTTTTCCTTACTTAACATCTTTTTTGAATGTGCAATTTATTGTAGAAATGTACCTTGCAACTTTTTTGAGTGTACATTTTACTGTAGAAACGTACCTTGCAACATTTTTTAAGTATATCTTACTGTAGAAATATACTAAACAACATTTTACTGTAGAAATGTAAGAAACTATTTAATTGAAGCCTTTGTCTTTGATTAAACGTGTGGAATATTTCCGTTTCAACATTTCTCACTTTCACTTATTTGTAGATGAATAAATTTCAAAAGTTATCTTTACCAAAACTTTTATTAAAATTCTCATGTTTTTGTACTTTCTTCTAAGTGAAAAAAAAAAGAATATCTATAATTGAACCTTTTTATCTGAATTATCAATGTGAGGAACGTCTTACTTTCAACTTATTCCACAAAAAGAAAAAAACAATATTATATCTTATTTCTCTTCCTCAAAATCGCATTTTTCTTGTACATTTCAAAGATCATCTAAATAGCTGAAAATATCTAATTTATAATGTGTGTAAAATCTTAAGATATTTGGTTTGAATTAAACATCTCTTAATGATTCATTTTTGTGAATGAAGATTTTTTTTTTCCGAAATTAAAGCTCACTTCGGGAAAAGGAAAAAAAAAGATTTTTTTTTTTTCCATTGAAGTAGTTCTGATTTGTAGTTTGGGACAGTCGCATTTGAATTCTTCAAATTCTTTTTTTCTTCCTTGTTTGTCATCATTACGGGCACTTTGAGTTAAATGTGTCTGTTAACATTCCAAAAAAAATGAAGAAAAATCCTGTTTTTTGTCTGCTTTGTTCTTCGGAATGTTCAAACTTGGGAATGGCCAGCCGGTCTTTTACCAAATCGAAATCGTTCCATTACCAATTCTTAATCCCTAAGTGATATATGCCCTACACTAAGTCTTCCGTCCTATTTCAACTTCTGACCTCTTTTTGCTGTGCTTTCACTTTTCATTTCTTTATTCCTTTTAACTTATTATCTTTTCCTATTTCTCTCTTGGTTAATTCAGAAATCTCAGGCTTTCTTTTCTTCTAATTCTTTTTTCCAAACATCTACACACATTTCCTTCCTACTTGGTAACTTTCTATTTTGTAACCATCTTTTAAAAGAATCGTTTTCTTTTCTATTCCATTTGCCTTCACACATTGTCTGCGAAATGTTTGTCTTGTAAAATTTGTGTTGGTTTTTCATTTTCTCAACCAAAGTTCTTATTATTCTTTTACCTCATTTTTAATGACAAATCATCATGTTTTTCACTATTATTCTTCTTAATACTTTCCAAGATCACTGATTTGAAGAAAAAAAAAGTACAAAAATTGTTGTTTATGTTTCATTTTATTCCTTTATTATTTCTTTATAGTAATCATTTTTGTGTGTATGTTTTAAAAAAAAAAACATCTGAAAATGTTGTTTACGTATGGGTTTTTTTCGATTTGTACAGCCATCATATTTAGAGAATGTTTAAAGACCCATGAAAAATACTTGTTTATTCTTCAAGAAAGTTTAATCGGATTCTTGTTCTGTCTTTTCTAATCAATTCCTAAACATCCTTATTTATGCGATGTAACTTTTCCTGTGTACAGCTATACCCAAGAATTAGTTATTTGTTTTTCATTCATTTTCCTTTTTTAAATATTTATAATACTGGTTTTCTTGGGCGTGAGAAGTTTTCCATAAATCTTTTTTGCATGGAAGAATTTTCATCTTACTTTCTCCAAGAAAAATGTTTTATATGGTATAGACACTGTTTGAAACTTATTTTTCTGCGATTCTTATAATCTACCTTTTCCTGAAGAATTTCTGAACTAATTGTATGTTATCATATAATATCATATTCACCTTATATAAACTTCGGAAAGTTTAAATGATTTGGGCATGTAGTCTACTTTCTCTTTGAATAAGATGTATGTGCATTCTTACTATGTTCATAACTTTTCAAAAAGGTTAAAGAAAAAAGAAAAGTTTTCTTAATCTAGATGGAAAAAAGAATGAAAGAGATGGGGGTTAACTGTTGCTTATTTACCTTTTGAAACAAATCCTAACCCTTTTAATAGATTTGCATATGTATACTCTTTATGATTTTATTTGGTTTTCTTTCTCATACTTGCAAATTTTCGATTATTACCTCTTGGAAAGCATTTTTTTCAAAAGAAATATCAAATTTTCCCTCTTTCTGAAATTAATATCTCTTCATCTGATTTATATTTTATTTCTGAGGCCTTCTCATTCAATTTTTTTCAAGTATGTAAAACCTAATAACTATGTGAAAACAATTTTCTTGATGCTATTTGTAAAAAGTTTTCATATTAGAAAGTTTGATTTTCCACATTTGCTTGGAAATCTTGGATAGATAGATAATTTTTTAACACATTATATCAAGTATTACCGTGATAATCAAAAGAATACATCCCTCTAATCATTTTATTATATTTGTTTTTACTGAGTCTTGTTTACTAGTTATTCCCTAAATTAATATTGGTCCTCATTAAATTAACTATTATTTGGTTCAAACCTTAATTTGTATAGTTATACTTTTTATCATATTTAAGTTCACAGTCTACTGATTGTTTTGTATCTAATAATCCATTACCACCCTCTCCTCAATACAATAATATCAATCTATCAAAAGTTGTTCACTTGTTTCAACTTTATTGGCCAAGTTGAGCAGTCAGTGTGAAAAATGACCATTTCCCAATTTCTGTCCAGATGTAGTAATTACATGCACTTTGATCAATTTCTGGTTGACAAATTCCTTTCTGCCAAATATGGATTGATTTCTGTCAGGGCTTGAGGTTAATTAATTGCTCAAATTAGATAATGAATTAAAAAAGAAAACTGTCTCTCTTAAAAGCTTTATGGTATTCACACTGGTGCTTTATAGTGTGTAAATTGCCCCGTGAGACCTCAGTAGTCTGGCTTATTAAATGAAACTCTTTGTTATCTAAATGAGAGAAGTAATAAAAAATCAACTGAGGTCCCCTTCTGTTGTCTTTTCTCTATTTTCAAGAGAGTACTTCATTTAGATATCTGTTTAATTAGTTACTCCCAATTCTATCCATTTGTATGAATAGAGGATCATGAAGACTCTTTTGGCTTTATGATATGTTTTTTCTTTTTGTAGCACATAACCCACACCGTATTTTTTGATTATGTATATATATATATATATATATGTGTATATATATATATATATATATTAGTCCTAATTACTACAGAAAATATACTTTGTTGATGTTCAATTTGACATTTGTAAAAAAAATACATATTCCACCTATATTCTCTTATAATAACTCATTAGTTTTGTTTTAGTTGATTTATGTGTGTGATTGTCATAAAATTGTATTTTAATGTTTCCATTATCTATTACACACACGCACATACACACATATATATGTAGAGAGAGAAAGATGTAAATATATAGATATAGATAAAACAATGTGAAAGTCATAATACGTGTGAATATGTTTCTATTTTCTGCACTTTATTTTGCCTGTAAGCAACAGTTTTTGGTTGTTTTTTTTGTTGTTTTTTTTTTGTTATGGATAAAAATAATTTCATGATATCTGGAAAGAAACTTTGTGTGTGTGTTTTATCTATTATATAAATCTGAAAAAATGATGAATTCTGAATAGTTTGAGTAGTTGAATATTATTATTTCATCGCACTTGAATATATACATTATCTTTGATTTTCTTGGTTCATTTTTTAACATAAGCCGCCAAGTCAGTTAAAGCCCTCTCTTTGTATAACTGAAGTAGTGAAGGAAGCTAGGAAAGTAGGGAAACCCTAAGAAAAGATAGAGTAAAGACATTTCCTTTGAAAAGTAGGCATGGGGCTATCTTATCGTAAAGCAGTGCTTCTTTTTGTCACATTGATTTGATTTCACTTTCAAAACTGATTATGTTGTTTTAGGTGCCGCATCTCAATTTCCTGTCTTCGCTATCTAGTCTCTACTCTCCTTACGGTATTGCAATTCCCTCCGTCAGAAGAGGCCAGTGACTTTATTTCATTCAGCACTGATTCCCTTATCAACTTATTCCTCTTCTTCCCCCCCCCGATCTGCGTCAATACATTTCACCAAGTTCTTTATTGATAGAGCTTTCATTTTAATTTGTCCTCATTATCAATAATTACTTTGTTTAGCCGATTCTACTTTATTTCATTCCAGAGTTTACTTCTTTTTTTTTTAACTTGTACCTTGGCTTTTATTTTGATCTTGAGATTAATCAATCACATTTCTCAAATACTTATCAAATTGTTCATATTACTTATGAACCTAAAAGAAAAGAAAATATTTTAATTCAAATTCCAAAATTGAATTAGAAATTAACTTCATCAAAATCCCTTAGAACCGTCCCCCTTTACTGTCATCTTTTTTTGCCCTTAAAAGAGTTTCTCTTTCATTTTATATCAAATGTTTTGTTTATTTATTTAAATTTGCCCTTGAAAAGCTTACATTATTAAACCGATAAGAATGGAAAGGTTTAAATCCATTTGTCTCTTATGTTTTTCCAAGTTTAGTTCATTATGCAACACAAAATTACCAATTTATTACAATGATTTTTAGATTTAGTAAGTTTTAACCTAATTGAAAAATTCAGCAGCTGTTAATTTCATTGTCAGTATTCTGATCAGTTTTCCCTTTAATTTGGTCTTCATATAATAAAAATCCCTTCTAAAATAATGCTAACGTAATTACAAACCTTAGGAGAAGAGATATTTTGGTTAAAATTTGTACATCTTTGTATATGCCGTTAAGTATTAAAAAGGGGTCAGAATGTATGTATGAAGGTTATTGTTTATCATGAAAGTATTCATAAATAGGAAGTATTAGGAAACTTTTTCTTCAGCTTTAAAGTTGTTTGATTCCTTGCTTTTAAAACTTGACTTTTCTTCCTAAAGAAATGAATCTTTTGATTTTTCTGTATCTATTGTATCTTATGCTATGTTGACGAATAAACGGGTGAATTATTTCCCATCATTATGATGTGCAATTATGGTTCACAAATTTTTCAGTTTTAGTTTTTACAATTTTAGTGTTTTTTTCTTTCACTAAAGAAGGTATGTTTATTTGATATACAAGAGAAATCTGTTCAAGTAGAAAGGATATGACCATTATATTTCTCATCATTTTACTGAAATTTTTTTGTCTTTTTACTCATAAAAAATATATTCTAATATTTTTATATATGATGAGTAAACCTATTTTTTCGCTGATGGGTGAAGTGTAATTTTCACTTGTGAAATGGCAGTGCTGATTTTGAAAAAACAAACCTATTTCAACAACTTTAGTAATGATGTAATCCATTCTCAGATATAGATTGATTTTCTTATTTTGAATAGAATATATCCTTGAAATACATAAACTGATGTAGATTTATCATTTTTATGAAATTATAAAGGTAGTTTTGTTGGATTCTTCTTTCTACCAAGAAATGAAGATTCTTTGATATCATAAGAAGTTCATATTGTTAGATTTATTAAATGCTTATATTCAAGAAGTTTTATTAATATTTTCAACTTGAGAGTTTAATTTCAATCTGAATTACTTTAATTGGTAGCTTTTAATTGTAAAACAATAAAATATACTTAAAACTCAACTATCAAAAGCAAACCTACCAATGTTACAAAATTTGATTGTCACCTTATATATTATTCAAGTTATTAAATACACTCATCTGGAACTGACCTCTTCTAACTAATTGATTCTTTATGCCTCTATACATCTATAGATATCATTTTCTAACCCATACTTCATTAGCTGAAACAAACCAGCCATCAGCTCCCTCTTTTTCTTTTGTGCTCTTATACATACAAACACACAAGTTTCTGTGTGGTTGCATTTAATGCTATTATTTCTAAAATCCGGCCAAGTAGTTGTTGTCCTTGTGTTGTCCCTTTGAGTGTTATTATCTCTCTTCCATAGTCATTATGTTATTAGGGCTTCATTTGTTCTTAGTTTGCTTGCCATTACTTATGTTCTACTTCCAGTATTTTTCATTGCCAGTCAATCATCCTCTAACTTGAGACCAATATTTACAATGAAGAGGTCATTTATGTTTTCTTTTATATTTGGAACATTATCAGTTGATGCTGATGACCTTCTATGTTTGTAAGATGTCATTGACATACTTCCAATACCATTTATATTCTGCCCCAGCCTCCTTCAAACTAAGTTTCTTCTTCCCCTTGCAGCCTAGTCAATAGAAAAAGAAAGACTATAAGTCAAGAACTTTAACAGAATATCTATTCAGAATCTATTAACAAACTTCTAGCAGCAAAACTTTTTAAACAATTGACAAATTGGAATAGAACATTGGCAGCAGAATTTATACTTGGTATATTTAAACAAAATATTGGCATCTTAGGTAGATTCTATTGATTAAAAGTACACTTTTTCCCCTAGGAAATAAGCAAGTTACTATCTCATTATAAGTGACAAATTTCAGTAAAGTCAATTCATTTTTTTTTGTTCTGGCAGAGTTCTCAAGTTTAGTTGACATGACTTTCAGTTTGTCAGTAAAATGTCTCTTCTGTATTTGTCTCCTTTAATCTTGATAAAACTCTACTTATTGACTTTCATGTTTGACCAAAAATAAACTCTTAATTTAAATAGCATTAACTTCATGATTATGTTATCTCTAAAGTTTCATCAACTTGATTCTGTTTATTTTAGTTTGGGGAATAATTCATTCCTTTCGAGATTTCATGTTCCTCCTTTTACAAACTTGTCTTCTAACTTTTTTCTTATACTGTTATTTTCTCTTAACATAAAACTATCTAATGGGGTCCTTTTTTTTTTCTTCTCATTAGAGGTATCTTTTTGTTTTGTCTACCAATTTTTGAAACATTGGAAAGATAGGTTTTCAAAAGTCAATCATGAATTGGACTTTATAAACATCTGTGTGCCTAAAATCCTTCATATTTTATTTCTGGTTATTGGGTAAAAAGCAAAAGGATAAGTGCTGATTGCTTTCAGGTGATATATATGGAAATTTAGCAAAAAAATTTCTAATCTTGACATTAGAATTGAATAGAAAGAACAGAACAAATGAAGTTTTTGTAGATCCTGATATACAAAATACATACAGTTTAAATGAACTTATGGTTCTAGAAGATTACGAAAAGTTGGTTCATTTGTGAACTAAAGAAGTCACCAATAATTTCAATAAATTATCTGATATGTTGAATTATCAAAATTTTTAGTTTCTGGTTTACAATCTAAAAAAAGAAATCAGATTTGCTAATATCTGCTTATCATAAGTACTTCCTATTATACTCTTGATTGTCAGTGCATATATTATTACGAAATTATATTTTTTTTTTTTTTTTAACTCATATGTAATTTTAGTTTTGATCATCTCTCCATTCTTAATTATCGTATAATATTTTTTAGTATATACAATTGTATCATAATTGTAATTACAAAGTATTTTTTGGTTTACTGTGGTTTATCTAACTATTATTCATTATTCTTTTTAGTTATAAGCAGCTGCTCTGATGAATGAAAATAACAATGATACTTTCAGATTATTCTCCTCATCTTTTTTGTTCTTTTAATTACATTGATACTCAATCATCTACAGGTGTTTCAGTGTAACCAGACAAAACACAATGGTTATGCTATCCTGAAGGCATCTATCAATGATAAAACCCCAAAACAAAATTCACAGATTTTAATTATGTCTCCAAATAGAGGATGAGTCGTTAGACAAAATTGAAAATTTTTTACCCTATCACTGACTTACTAATTTATCATCTCTTTGAGTGATAGCTCTGTGGAAGATTTGTGTGGCTATTTTTTTTTTTTTTTTTGGCTATTTCAGCTAGGACTATAGAATCATTTTTTGTCAAAACCAATTTTCTTGACTTAGGTTTGTAATAATATTTGATTAGGATAGATTCTAAGTTGTGTGTAAATTTTACTGTTGCTTCAGTTGACAAAAATTAAGGAAAAAATTCCTCAAGAATTGACATTTTTTTCTAAATTATACATTTTGATGACAGTATCCATGACCTGGAAGGTTTTTTTTCTGCTTCCCTCTTTCTTTCCTCTGAGACAATGAAATAATTAGTACTTTTAGATTTTCATTGAGCTTCTCATATAGTTCTTTCATCACTTTCATTATTTAAAAGATATTGTCACATCTCAATCTCTTTTTTTCTTCTAAAGGATGTTGTCCAATTTGAGCTTAGTGTGTTGTTAATGGCTTCTTTGAATAATACAGACTTTTTTTCTTTCCATATGCTGAATGTGATTTTTTTTTGTCATATAATCTCTGGAGTTCATTCTTGGAAAAAATAAAATAAATGAAAATAGAAGAGAAGAATATTTTTTTTTCTTCTCCTTAACAAACTTCATCCGTATTCATAGTCAACAGATTGCAATATAAACAGCCGAAGAATAAAATGAGATTCATATGAATATATACATATATTTCTTTCTTTCTTTTTTTTTTTTTTTTTTTTTTTTATTCATCAAAGATTTCTTTGCACTCTCTTTATTTTTAGAAAGAGACAAATTAGCTGCAAAATCATTTCTTGGCAAATGTCTGCGTGTACGAGCTCAATGTGTGCCTGTATCATACACGCATAGATGTATGTATATATAAATATGTGTGTGTGTGTGTATACAAATATATATATACACACACGCACACACACTCAGTATATAGATTGATATTTGCATTTACATGAACACACACAGATATGTATTTATGATGCATAATTTTGCATATGTACTTGTTTAGACATTGACTGTTCTTTTAATGTTTTCTAAATGACAGCACATTCTTCAATCGTAACTTCACTTAGAAAACAATTTGGTTATTATCCTTTGTAAAACTTACTTTTTTCCTCTTGAATCATATATATATGGCTGTGTGTGTGTGTACATGAATATATATATATATATATATATATATATATATATATATATATATATATATATATATATATATATATATATATATAAAAATATATATCCTGAGTACTACATCACTCAAGCTTGGATTTTTAACAGTATCAGTGATATGTGCATATATATATATATATATATAATGCCAAATAATTTATTCACCATGTAATAATATGAGATTGTTTCAAAATGATATAATGTAATTTATTGCTATTTCTGTTTAAACCGAGGCAATTTTTTTATATATGTGTATATATATATATATATATATATATATATATATATATATATATATATATGTGTGTGTGTGTGTACACCACTTTTCTTGTATGCACAAGTCGTGGGTGCCTGTAGGTATATAGCAGCAGTATAAAGAACTACATCAAAATCAATTACCCACAATTAGGAAAACTGATCTCCACCGCTCATATCCCATACTTGACCTGTGTGTGTGTGTGTGTTCCATGTCAAACAAATCCCCCTTCTTTGGCTAGCCATGGCTGGTCAGCCAGATTGGCAGACTTTTATTGATAATTGATAATCTCAGTGTACACTCTGGATGCTCTCTCTTCCCCTCTCTCACCAGTTTTAATCCCTCTTCCTATAGAACCTATAAAACTTACAGTTCAGCTTTATTTACTTGTTTGCTTATTCTCTAGAAAAGTCAACAAGATCTTTTTTCAATTTTTGGGGGATCTTTCAATCATTGTCAGTGGTTTTTAGTCAGACCTTTTTTCATGGCTCTGTTGTTCAATTTTTTCACCATGTTTGGGACTGATCCTTTGGCCTTTTTCAGGTGTTGAACATAGATCAGGAAAATAGTCCGACTAAGCTACATACTTTGATAAGTCAATATTTGGCTTAAAATCAGTTAGTTTTTGGGGGGCTGTTTTTTTTTTTTTTGTAATGCTGTTTAACTAAATATCTAGCTTCCTCATTTTTAGCTGTGATCATCAATAACTAAGTATATGTTTTCTGTTGAAATTGTTTTCATTTAGTAAATGGTTTGATTTGTAGCTACATTTAATGCCAAAATCATATTTACATAGATGAATGAACTTTCATTCTATCTAGAATAAACACTTGGAACACTTATATAGAAAGTGTCAAATTTAATTTAGCTATGCTGAAGTAATTCTTGTATTTGATTATTAACCCCTAAAAACGAAATGCAGAAGTTCCTTCATTTCTTCTAAACCTTTCCATTTTTATTTATTTTTGTTTTGTTATTTTTATCTCTGTCACCAACCAAGCCATCTTCAATTTGAAAAGTAATTTTCTTCAGTTTTATAGCAGGAAGGAACTTGTGATTGGTTAATTAATGATTGCATTGACTTTATTGAAAAGTCTTAACTTGTGATTCAAAATTGCAATCTTCATTAATTTTATTGATGTAAAAAAGGAAAGTGCACATCTCAAGAAAACTGCTTTTCTTGCCAATATGCTGGAATTGATTGCTGCAGTAAGTGATGGGACGAGAGATGACAGTTAATTCAACAAAAGAGAAGCTTTATTTTTTTTTTTTTTTATGTCCCCCCCCCCCCACCAAGAATTTTTCTATTTCTTTTTTATGGCATGGGGAACTTAAGAAAGATATAAAAGAAATTATTCTGCTTTGGACCAATCAAATCAATGTCATTTCTTGAGGAAAAAAAAAATCATGTAGGTCTAATACTGTCCTTCATGTTGGTTATTCAACCATACAAATGCCACTACAGTAAATGAAATATTAAATCTTCTGCAAGTGTACATAGATATATTTGGATCAATAGCTAATTTTGTCTTTTAGAGATTTTTGTAACCAAATTCATTGGCCTGAGAAATAAATAAAAATTCAATAACAGCTCGCCCACACCTTACATGCTGTTTCTTTTTCTTCTTTATTTATTTCTTCTTCCTTTCTTGTTGTTCTGTGTTTATCTGATATCTGCTCAACTGTGATCTTTTATAGTGTCAAGATAGTATGCTTCAATGATTCTCAAGGCTGTCAAATTTATTTGAATTGGTTATTTGTCTTTTAGTTGATCTATGTGGAGATTTTTCTCATCACATCATCTAGCATAAGAAAGATGAATACTTGTACATCTGTTTTTGCAATGTAGAGTTGAAACAAAATAACATAACCTTTACTTTTAGATAATTTTTTTTCACCATTTTGGTTAATTCTATTTTGGCAGAATTCATTAATTAAGATTGGAAAGCCACAAATCAAATTTATTGAAGGTAGATTGAAATTAGAAGTAAGTGGTTTATTTTTACTTGATATGGATTGATAACAGTTGATTTTGAAGTGCTATGGTCTGAAACCCTCTGAGTGATTCTGAGAGATCTATATAACATTTATTTATATACTTAATTTACATTTAGATATTGGACAGAAAATTTAGTCTGCACATAATATTAAATAAGCCATAACAAAAACCTTTTTCTACTTATACCTGTATATTTTATTATATCCTATTCCAACTGTGTTTTTGTAAATATTGTTGAAATGGGGCAAAAATGATTTTCTGATAGGTTCATGGAAATTATTCTCGTTTTTTTTTTTTCTTTTTTTTTTTCCTTCATACTATCGGAAAGTTGTAAATTAGATGTTTTATTCTCATTTATTCATAATTGAACATTTTCCTATCTGTGAATTATAGAAATTTCCCCCCTGAAATATAATATTCATAAATGTTGTTGTGCCTAGTTTATCTTCTGTTAATATTTAGTATCAATTACTATCGGTTTGTACTTTTTGTTGTTACCCACTGTTAACCTATGTTTTTATCATCTCAGTTTTTTTTAGTGATATGAACTTTCAGGATCTTACCTCTTTCACTTGACTATTAGAATTCCTTAATAACAGCATTCTAACTTAGTTTTATTATTAATTTTTGGGGTCATGATTTCAGTTGTTGAAATTCTTCTCTAAAAGAACTTACTTGTTCAATACCCAAACTTTAATTTTTTATCTTTTATTTATTTGCTATATTATGCAGAAACATTTCAAAGTCAGAACTTGAAATATTTTACTTTATTTCTCTTTTCGATAAACATTGATTCATCCTAATTTATCGTTCATTTTCAATCATTTTCTCTCTGCTGAAGCTATTAATCTATTATGCTGAATATGTATTGGTGTACTTTTACACATTTTAAATTGAAAAAAGGGGTAATTCAATAACTTATATTTCTAAATTCATATAAACCTTAATAAGCAAAAAATACTGACTTGGCCCATTTTTAAATGTAATCTGTAGATAATGATTTTAGCAATCAACTGGTGTGAGGATTCGGCATGAAATTCTTTAGTTACATGTAATAGTTCTCTAGTCGTAGTATACAGGCTTAGCTGACAGGTTGGAGGTTAATTGAAAAGCACCCTTCTCTGCGCCCTCAATGGAGGGGTCTAAAAAGTTTTATAAATAGGAGTTCACCTACTGAATTTCTGCACACAAATCTCACTAAATGTTGGAGGAGGCCCCATAACGTGCTAAGCTTCCCAACCTGGCCCCCAAAACTCCCAACGCCTCAGTATATAAGATTTTTCAAGATAAGTAATCATGTCTATAATTAATTAGCTCAATCTTGATATCTATTCACTGAAAAATTTAATGCTTTATTTTATTCAGTTTTTAGTGAATAATTTTCTTTTTATGAATTATTTTGATTTCTTGATGGCCATTGAAAGAAGAAGAATAAACTGTTTTAAACTTTAGACACTGACACTTTTCTATTTTACCTTTCACCAAAGGTCACATGTTGAAATCATAAGCTATTGTTGATGTAGTCAATAGGTTTTCTGTCCAGCTGACATGCCCAAGAGACATGGCTAAGAGCTGATTTCGAATGCATAAACCTTTTGAGATCTCTTTTCCTTTTTTTTTCTTCTTTTTTTTTTATGAAATTCAAATCACCCATGTTATCATAACCAACTGACAAGAAAATTGTTCTGTGAAAGAAAAATATCTTCTTGTATGTAATGACTCAAACTAAAAGTGTACATGTTGAGCAAGAACAAGTAGATTTAGAAAAATCCTTTTCTTGAGAGTTTTTGCTTCTACATCGCTCTAACCCTAACCTTCACTTTTAAATAGATTTGCTTTTCTTTTTTTTCGTTTCTCCAACCTCCTTGTTGAATACAGTTCTTGAATTTCTGATACAGCTCTGTTTCTGTGACATTTACAAATGAAAAAGCTAAATGGTTAAAAAAAATTTGGCAAGGAACTGACTTCACTTGGTAAACATCTTTTTTACCTTTATTTTGACAGGTATGAAAAGTTGTTGGGGTTTTATAAGTTGTGTAAATTGTGGTTCTCTAATAGATACAGTATTAATTATCATTATTTTATTGTTTCATATTGAATATGCCTTCCACCATATATATATATATATATATATATATATATATAATATATATATATATATATATATATATATATATAATATGTGTGTGTGTGCATGTCTGTGTTCATGTATTTTTCCTTTAAAAATCGGTTCAACTTGATTATTTATTAGATAATACTGTAATTGAATTTTTTACTATCCATGAGAAGTTATTTCAACTTATTTCAAAACATTTCTAATAACTTAAAAACAATGTTCTCACTTTTACCCAATAATCCTGTAGTAGTTATTCTCACAATTTTCTGTGTTTAAAAATTAAACCAAGTATTTCATTATGTTGGGTGCTCATATATGAAAATAGCAGAAATGATTTCCTTTTAAACTAGAGCCTATCTATTATAAACATCTATTATAAAATCCAATTAGATTTTGGTATTAGTATAGATGTGGAAAAAGATTACTTTATAGTTATTAATTGAAAGAATTCATATATTTTTATTATTCATTTATAAATAGTACTTATTTGCCTTATTACTTATGTTCTTAGTTGTATCAAATATCCTTTCAGTTGGAGATTTTGGTATAAAGTAAACTTTGTGCATCAATAAGTATAAATATTAATTAGTTCTAGATCATATATAATCTGCAATAATATGGAAGTATTTTTGTAGTTGTGTGTGTGTGTGTGTATGTATATATATATATATATATATATATATATATATATATATATATACTTCTTTTTATTTATTGTTTCATTCATACCTGCTTTATACAGTAAGTTTTAGACTGAGGTTAATTATTTCTGCAGTTTTTATTCTCATTTTGTTGTTCATTTAATAAAATTTGAAAAATAGTATCAGAAACGGGTTAAGTTTTTTATCATTAAAGATTTTCATAATTTTTCAGCCTTGCACCAGCTTGTCTTTTTTATCTTCTATTTTCCTCTCTCTAGGCCATTAGGAATATGATATCAGCCCCTCTTCACATTTTCCTTTTACTTATTACACATGGCACTGAATGAGCTGGGCTTCAGTAAGATTCATTTGGATAGGTAGAAAACTGAATATGTATTTACTAAGGCTGGAAACTGAGTCTAGTTTGGATTGATCACGGCATTCTTTCAAATATTGCATCGGGGATATAATGATTGAAATGTTAGACAGTCATTTTTTCATGACTGTTATCCTCAAAATGGGTGACCAATTTTGTATCTAATACCATCTTGTTCAACAGATTAACTATGAGTACACAGATAGGTAAATGAGATATAAATTACATAATGAACAGTTAACAGGTAGCAATATTTAATATACACTTTCAATTCATGTATATTCTAAATTCTGGTTTATGTATATAATTTTGTTACTATAATTATTCGTGTTTAGATTGTGATTATACTTGAGTCTGATTTTTTTGAAACTAAGATTTATTGCTCAAGTCCATATAAATGTTGTTTTAAGATTTTCTTTCAAAATTGTCATCTTCTTTCTTACCTTTCTTTTTTTTCTTAAACTAATTCAGTTGCTGAGAAAATCTTTGAAAACTATTACTATTACTTGTGGGCTAAATAAATTCATTTAAAATGAAACAAAATTATCGTGAATGCTTCCTTATTACTCTTTTATTGTATTTTCGCTAGGCTTTAAAAACCAAATTCATAGATATTTTTTCAAAACTTATTGTAATCCTTTTTAGAAAAAAATCTTCTGAACTCTCTTCATTAACTGATGTATTTGAATGTTGGCTATATACACAATTATACCAAGCAAACTATTTCACTTAATATTTCTATAAATTAGCCAATCACAAAAATTTGATCGACACAATAAAATTGATAAATTTTATGATCTAAACATTTATAGCTGGAAAGATATGAGTATAATTTGGTGGAATTTGGTTTCTACTAATACAAGTTTGTTTTCCATTCATGGTTTTTTGAACATTTCACTGATTTCCTTGATAACGTGAGACACCATTATTTCTTAATAAACTATCATTTCTGACAGAAAGATCCTGTTTTCATCTTCAAGTAAAAAGTACACTTTGTCATTAATGTGACAAAATCAGTTTATGTATCAAGTAGTGTTAACTATAATAAATTATCTTATGAACTTCTCTTGTTTTTATGAATTGATTTCAAGACGTTTATCTCATTTCTTGTCTGAAATATTTCGTTTGTGTAGGTTATATTCAGTTTCTAAATTGGTGGGAATTGATGTTTATTCAAAAGTAACCCATATTAATGTATATTTTTATTTCATTTATATAATTGTAAACTTATTTCTTTTCTTGGATGTTTTTTTTCTGTTTCTCTCTCAGTTGATTAAGTTACTTATTTTGTCTTCATGAAGTCTGTATAGATCTGTTTACCTATCACTATTCGTCTTTCCATGCTGTTATATCAATACAACTTATTCAAGATGTACTAAATGAGATATATGATAGTTTAATCATCAGTAACATTGTTTACCTGTCTCAGTCATTTATTAGTATATATTTTGTCATTGGCTTGGGAAAAATCTAAAAGATCTGTATTTTCAAAATACATAACTGTATTCGTATATTTGTGGAAATACAAATGGATGAAACTAATGAAAGAAGAGTTTCATCACATAATAATCCTCATTATTTAGAGTAACTTTTCTCTAATTTATATATTTTTGATGAGTTACTTTTCTTTCATTTTGTAATGTAAACTACTACTTTCACTGGGGAATAATTGAATATTATTCCTATACGTTTGAACATCAATTTTGGCTTATGTGATTCAATTACTCCAGAAGTACTTCTGTTCGATGCTTGGTCTTTTATTTTACCTCTCTATTAGCCAGAAAGATATCACATGGAGTGATATTCAATACATTTAATCTTATTATTCACTTGCAAGTGTCCCATAAATTCTAATGCATATATATATATATATATATATATATATATATATATATATATATATATATATATATAATAAACTTATGCTGCCCCTTTTCCTGGGGAAAGGGGGTGGTGGCATATACTCGGACATAAATCTTTAGCAGCAGCTGTTATCAGTGAAGAACACCGTCTTTTTTTTATAAGTAATTAAGTTGAGGTTACATAAAACAGTCGTACAACACCATAATCCTTTACTGATGATGAGGTTCCAACTTTCAATCCCCACATCTCCCAGTTCAGAAGGCCTGATAGGCAGTGGGGTTTAATGTACGGTGCGGACCCTCATGTATACTCTTGGATTCATAATTGCCAACGGAAGGTTGGAGAATTTGTCACAGCAGGGCATCGGAATGAGCTGGGGTGGGGATGGGGTCTATGGCCATCAACACAATATAGTATGATCTGAACCAACTTACAGAATTGACAGGAATGAGAAAAAATTCTTGTTTTCGGGGAAAAAAATTGAAAAATCCATTGGGGATACAAAAATTTAAAAATTGCCGAAATCAGGGGATACAATTGAACTTTGTTGAACTAATTGTGTTTGTATACAAATCCTCCCCCATGCATTGTTTGGAATGGGTGTCTTTTAATGGAAACAAATTGCTGAATCTGTAGTTGTCCCTCCCCCAACATCTAAGAGGAAAAAATTCTTGAAAAAAATCATTGATAGGGGAGTCCTAATAAGAGCAGGGCGTGGGAATTCCAGAATTGATGTGGGGGCAATTAGGCACCTAAGAGTACATGATTGATGTCTTATTACATAATATCTATTACTTTCCATGTGTAATTATAAGAGAAAATGAATGGTATTTCAGTCTTTTAATATTAATTCTTTGTTTTTACTCTGTGTGTGTGTGTGTGTATACCTGAGATGGTAATCACTGGTTTCTTTGGTGGTCTATTATTGTCTGTCACTATCTCACCAGTCATTCTTTTTCTTAGATGTAGGGAGAGGCTCCAAATAATTTAAGGCAGCTGATTGGTATTTATTGCTATTTATTGTTCAACTATTCTTTATTCCTCACAATAAAAATCTCTTTTTAATAAAATTTCTTTGGCAGATGCAATGTAATTGAAATTTGAAAGAAAATTTTTTTTAAAAACACATAGATCTTTCTTACTCATTTTAATTTTTCTTTCTTTCTATATGCAGTTATTCTTTTATATGCAAATTTTTCTCTTACCTTTTTGAAAATTTTAATTAATTTTTTATTGTTTGTGTTTCTTTGTTTAAACCTTATGTAAGATTTTTAATTAGTGTAACTTTTGCATCAAACATAGCAGCTGTTATTTTCAGTTGTGACTTCATGTGACTTTATCTTCTCAACTACTTCAGCTTTTGTCACCTGCACTGAACATCTCTTATATCATTTTCTTGTTCAACATGATTCTAATGTCTTTTCAGATCCACTTTCTATTAATTACTTTTGATAGTTGTCAGTTTGTTAAAATATCAGCTCATGACAAAAATGAAATAGCTAAAAATAATCTGCTTCTTCCAAATACTAGTTTTTTAACATCATATTTTGACTATTATACTGTGCTGTTTCCTACTTATTTTTTATCATATTTTTAATTCACCAAATCTGATAACTCATAACTTTTGCAAATTATTTATAAGTCTGAAAGAATAAAGAAAAAAATCCAACATTATTTCATTGTGTTACATTTTTGATGATCTCTAAAAATTAGGTTTGTGTTTTATGAATTGTGTTCGAGTATGATTTTTTTTATTCATTTGTTCTTAGTAAATACTGTTTTTCTTAGAGTAAATATTCTATACTTCTTTATTTTCTGTGACAGAAATTTTTTTTTTTTTCTTGCCAAACTCCAATCCATGTTGGGTGCTGGGTTTGATTTTGTTTCTCCCCTGTAACAAGATAAACAATCCTCACATAATTCAGAGGAGTAAACGCTTCACTGTTTGTCTGTCCCATCATGTTCAACCAAACCGATTATATGAAATTAACATTTCCCTACTATGATTTGGAATCACAACAAAATGATTGGTAGGCGGCTCTCTTACCGACTGAACCAAACTGACAAGTCTTCATATGTACATGAAAATTTATTTTACAAATATTTCATCCTTATAATTAAGCAAATTTAAACTAAAAATACATATTTTTGTAGTTTTGTATTCATTATATGTATATATATACTCTTAGCTGCCTAATTGCTTGACAGCTTTGAAAATCTTTCACAATTTAATAAATGGGGGGGATAAGCTGAGTAAGAAAATATTTCATAGGATTTGAACAAAAACTAAGTAGTTGAAAAGATTTATAGTAGAAGTGGAATAGATCCATTGGTAGTAAAAACATACAGTATTGACTGTTTGGGTTTTTAAATTGAACTGAAAAGTCTTTTGGTGGTACAAAATTTTAAAAATTGCTCAAATTAGCAGATACAATTGAACTTGGTTGAAAAAAGTTCTCCCCTCCCTCTATTGCATCATGTATAATAGTTGATCTTTTGTTGCACCCCCTCCCAACTATTAGGGAAGAAAGAATAGAGGTGGATTCAGAAAAACTAATAAGAGCAAGAGGATTAGAAATTTTTTTCCAAAATGAATAAGTAGGGACAATAATTCAGCACCTAAAAGTACATTCCAAAAGTTGCAGTAATCATCTTTAGTTGGAATAGGAGAGTTTGACCCTGCAGCAGCCCAGCTTGTTAGATCTGTATAATGTATGTTGGCATGAGCTTCAAACGTTCATCAAACTTAAGTGATTTGTTTTGGAAATCACCTTTTATTCAGTTGTTATATCTTTTACATTTATTTATTTTGTTTTGTTTTTTGTAAAGCTCTAATGGTGTAACTCAGACATCTGATCATAAGCTTGATTTAAGTCTCTTCATACATCTGAGTGGAAGTTAGTCCTGATTATTTTGTAAAATATGATGTTCTCAAATATAACTGTATAGGGCCCTGTTTGCACCTTGGACTTCTGATTAACATTACTTGACTGATACTTTCTTAAAAACTTGTATTTTATAAAAATCACTGCCCTTCAATTTTCTCAATTTTTCAATTGATCATCCCAATATGGCATGCTACTAAAAGATGTTGGTCATATGACAGTTTCAATTGAATGACTAACTCAACCTGTTTTTCTATCCATGCTCTTTACTCTATAGCTGGAAATTAATACCTCTGTATATAACATTGAATTACAATGTACCGGGAGAAATTTCTCATGCTTTTCAATTCACTTTTTAGCAAATGAATATAATGAGGACATGTATCTAATGTGAATACTTATTGACTTACTACGAGTATTTAGCTTAGACTTATATTGAATATTTAATTTGACAAGTACTTTTCTTCACATAAAATCAATATGATTTGAATTTTTTTTTTGATTTTCCCATATATTTGCTTCTTACTAAACTTCTTGGGTGAAAAAAATTTTGAAAATTTTAAATTTGCTATCGATGTGCCATATTGTTACAAAAGCACATTATTTGTAACTTTTATTCTCTCAATTCACAGTGGGAAAGAACTAAATGGGCCCATCTGATTTGTATCAATATTTTCAGCAAATACACTCAACATTCCCTATTCAACTGACACAACTGTTTGGTATGCTCAGTTTATCAGAGGAGGAATAGTTTTCTACAGTTCAGCTTCCATGCCCTTTGGATTATTTATGCTATGAAACTTAGTTATACGCTATAGATCATATTACTGCATCACTTCATTAAACATGCATCATATAGCTGGAGTATATAAGCCAAGGGAAAGTGGCAAAAGTCAAATCCCGAGACAATCAACTCTATGCAGTGTTTAGGGATATATAAACTTTATAGCTGATGTATAAATGTGAACATTTGTCTAAATTAACTTAAATTTCATGTACCAAGGGGATAGTGTGCTGTATTCTGGTAGTTCAACTAATTACTGGTTGCTTACAAAATAAAATTGAGCAATGATTGAGACATTTGTTTGACGGTTGATTAATTGCTCCCGTAAAATTGATTTCTTCGTTACTTCTAATCAGTTTGTTGGGATAGAATTAAATTTTATGTAATTTTCATGCTTTTTAACAATGTATAAAAATAACCCATTGGTCTAGTGCAGCAGTTTCAGAACTTGAAAAACTCACTGACACTTTCTGTAGAAGAAATATTCTGGTGGGCTTCATCTTCAGCATCAAGTAAAAACTTGACTAATTAATGAACTAGAATAAAAAAGATTTGCTCTTTGAAAAATCATTAGTTTGAAATAAATTACATTTATTTGAATTCTAATATATGGTACAGATCCATGTATAATAATTGTTTTTCAATATGTGTGATGAATGATGTTGTATCTCTGCCACATGATTCACAGTATCAGATTTAGAAAGAAAACTACTGCAGACCTCAGTTTCGAAACTACTGTTCTAGTGCTTAAAAATATTTAAAGATTTTGATTGTGGCTCATCACGTTACCAGTATTGTTAACATGCTTTTCAAAAGGAATTGATTTTGAAATGCAGAAGAGTAGTTATACATTCTCAATCACTAGTGATATTTTTTTAACTAAACAGTCTTGAAATCCATTAAGTGATCCGATTTTACAAACTACCCTTTTAAATATGATTACATGATGTGGGTAAAATGTATCATAATATGTATTTTTCATTGAGTATAACACCAAAGAATTTCATAAGAAAATTCAACAGATTGGGTTATTTCTATATATTGTCAAATAGATAGTTTTTGTTTGAAATTTATCTTAGATATTCTATTTGAGATAATTTAGATAATTTATCAAGCAACATTTTTTTTTTCCAACAAAGATTTTTTTTTTTTTTTTTGTAGAGAGTAAAAGTCAAGCTTGGCAAATCTAATAATGATTGTTTTTGTATGGCAAAATCTCATTATGTTTAGAGTTAACCTTCTATTAACTATGATGAACTATGATTTTAAAAAGTATGTTGGAATTGGAGCTTTCTTTGATTACCTTTTTAACTCCTATAATTTGAACAACCCAAGCACAGTGTTTATTTACTATTATTCTATAGTAAGAAGTGATGCCAAAAAATCAGTTGATTATTGGTTAAATGGGTAATTTACTGTATTGTATTCATGTCTATTATTCTTTATGTATTTTACTGCACTTTGAAGAAGAATTTACTATTTAATCCTATCGTCTATAGTAATTCATACATGCTAGCCTCATGAATAAATGACTGATATCTGATATATTTCAAATGTAAGGATTCTAATAAAACCAATCATACATGGCCTGCATTTATTTGAAACAATCAGCATAGATTTCTATCAGATTTTAAGTTGGGCTGGCTGGCTATGTATGTATGTATGTATGTATCATGCATGCAGGCAGCACCAATGTAGTTTGCAGGCTGAAAATAGGAATATTAATTCGTTTACAGAATTGTTTTTTTTTTTTTTGTTTTTTTTTTTTTTTAAATTCACACCTAAATAGGATTTTAGTGGTGGATTCAATTTGCAATGTAAGTTAATGCTAAACTTGGTTTGTGTCCGTTTATCTCATTTTCAATTCAAACTTAGTGATCACTGCCCAACGGAAGGTGAGATAAGTGACTTATTCATTATCATCTCTAGCACGACTTTCTGCCGAAAGACATTGGTCATGTGAAGGTTTATATTGAATAACTAATTTTAGTTTTGCTTTCGATGTTGGAAAATAATTACTAATTCATATATTTTATGTTCTCAAGATGAATAAGAATTGTTTTATTGTGATTAACTTACACTAGTCTCTAATTTATATTCGCCATTATATATCTTTTACTATATAAAAGCCTGTTTCCATAAAAAAGATAAAATTCATCATTCGATGTTATAAAATGATACAGAAATTCATATATATATATATATATATATATATATATATATATATATATATATAACCCCTAAGATATAAGCATTAAAAACATTGTTATTTTGAAAATTTCTATGTTACCCTTATTTGTACTTTTATTTTAAAAAAAATAATTGTAAATCCTGAACATCCATAGATGAGGACAACAAAATTGCAGTCCTTGAACTTCGACTCTAGGGAGAGAGCTCAATTTTGAAGAGGATTTATATATCTTATCATTATTACTCTGTTGAGTGTTCTGAATGACTTTCATAGAACTAATACAATGAAAACTTTACAAGCACTCAAATTTATGATTAATTTACTTAATATATTGGATTGTTTTATCCTTTACTATATTTACTCTCTTTTTTTGTTCTTCTCTGATGATAATCCTTTATCTAGTGTCAAATATAACTGCTAATACTGTGTCTTTTGTTATAATATCTTTAAATCTTCTAGCTACCCACTGCTCTACTTTTTCTTTTTTTTTTTTTTTTTGAATCATATAAACAAGCCATAGAATGTTTGTTGATTGGCAATATCTTAATTAGTTATCTGTTCATTGGAATTAGGCCAGATTCTATCACTTTTAAAGACCTCTACAGTTCATTGACAGATGTTTCTTTGAGTTTGAATGTGTGCAGTCTTTGAAATCTATGCCTGTAAAATCATGTAATTTTAGATTGAAACAAGAAACTGATATCAGTTCATTTTTACTTCATTTTTACTTCATTTTATGTCTTTTTTTTTAATTTTATGATTTCTGTGCATCATTAAAAAAGTTTTTACAAAATCTTTTTGTATTTCTTAAATTGTCTACATTTCACTTCGATTTAAAATGATTTTGATGAATCCATCATCATTATCTATAACAATTTGTAAAAGCATCTCTCCTGTAATAAATGTCAATACAAATTCTGTTAATTATTCCATCCCTTGCTCATAGACATAGAAGCCAGGTGGATGTCCAAATGAAATCTTCACCTCCCCTGCCCTTTTCCTTATGTCTAGGCCTCTCTGTGTGATCATCTCTTCCATTCTATTCTATTTCTGAATAGCCATACAACCTGATGACTTTGCGCTACCTTCAAATGAGACCAGCCATTTCAATCTTTTCCTCTTTTGATCTATATCTGACCTGATTGTCAGCTCTTCACGCCTAACGGGCCCCTTCTCTAGATTTCTTCTCTCTATTTTTTCTCTTTAATCACATCATATACAGGAAAACACAAAGAAAAACTCTGAACAAAAAATGTCTAGCTTAGGTTTTAATTCATTTGTTGGTGGATGCCAATTTTTTTCACAGCTACAAAACTTTAGTGTAGTGCTCACTGAAGATATTCGCCTGCTTATTGTTAGTCTTATCATGTGATTCCTACAAAACACATATGGTCATGGAATGTTGGTTTCTGCCAGGATTTCTCATCCCTCAGCAAGTATTGAATTGTGTAAACGTATTTGTCAAAGATAAGAGCTGTTATGGCTACAACGGCTTGAGCTCAGTCTGTCTGGTGATGGTAGATCCTTGACAAAGAGATGAATGAATGAATGAGCTTCATCAGTGTTCTTGTGAGAGCATTGTACCAGTCCAATTTAGGACAGATTGATGTGTTTATGCAGTTATTTGGTTTATGTCAAGCAGGTTAGCATTGGGAAAAAATTAATGAAATATATACTCAGCCAACTAGCCAATGCTATATATTATTATTGCTGCATTATAAGCAAGATGGAAATCTTTGCACTGATTCTGTAGAATGGGAATACTCAATTCACACGAACTATCATTGAATATCTTTGTGTGTTGTTAGGCTGTCTCTTACATCTAAGACGAAGCCTACTGGCTTTATTATTTCAAAACTCATACTATGATTTTTATACAAGCTAATTCAGAATTGTTGTTTGAAGTATGGTCCAAAGGGATCAAGCAAAATAGACTCAGAAAAGGAAGAAAAAAATTCTTTGCTCTTTTCTTGAAAGACAGAAATTCCCTTACAAAAAAAGTTTATCTTCTCTCTCACGCTCAGATGTATAAACTTTGAGTTGTAGACCCCTTTTGTAGTGTTTATCAAAACTTTGAGTAAATCCAGACTAGTTTCCTTTTCAATTAATTTTATTTATGAGTTGTCATTTAATATTCTACTAGTACTTTTTTCTTTTGTGATATATTTATCCTTTCTTTTTTTTTTCTAATAAATTTTGAGGTTAATAGTAAAAACCTCCCATTAAAAAAGATTTACATGTGAATTAAAGAGACCATTTCTTCCTTCACTGAAAAAGCATGATTTTTTTAATTCTTACTTGTCCTCTTCTTTATTACCAAAAAGGAATGTGCCAATCATCAACTTATTTTTGATACCCGGTACCTCCTTATTGACAAACAGGTATAAGCAATAAGGACACAGTAATGTATGTTATGTGGAGAGAAATTAAGAGGCTGTTGTTACCTCTCGTCTCCCCTAAATTTTACAAAACTGAGGGAAATAGCAAAAGACAGCCTTTGTTTGTTTTTAGGTTTTTGTTCAAGATTTGTTCTGAGTATTTCAATCTTCTTGAACATCCTTAGAGTTAGATTTCTTTGAAACACTTTGAGAAAGTAAAATCTGAATTACCTTAATTTCATCAATCACTAATAAGTTTCATGATATAATTGATATATAAAATACATGTAAAAATACTGTTTCTGTTTAGAATGTTTTAAATTTACATTTCTTTCCATTCCCCTTATCTGATTGTATCCTTTTTTTCTTTGTTTATGACTTTCTTATTAAAATTTTAGCATACCCAATTCGTATCACAAATTGCTTTGAATTTTTTCTGCAAGCTTTCTATCAATATGTTCTAAATATCTTTTAAATGAAAAAAATTGGATGCTTTTAGTTATCTCAACTGAAGTTGATTACGTACAAATAGCTCACCACAGATTTTGCTCAAAATAAGTTACAGTATGGGGGTAAATAAATGTAACAGGTTACCAAAAATTCCAAGAATATTTACTGTTCCTCTTTAAAAAAATCAAACTTGAATGAATTGTTTATTTGTTTACTTGATCCACAAAACTTTACTGATACTTTGCATATCTGTAGTGAAGAAATAGCAAGACAATGTACATTAATTCCCATTATTACTTGATACTGGACATACACAGCAAATTTCTGTACTTGTGTCTCACTTTCATACTGCAGTATCAGACACCAAATCTATATCTATAATCTTGCATACTTTTACTACTCGGAGAATTTGAGTAAAATAACAATTGTTATTGCCTGTTGACTTTAATAAAAAGCACAAATCAAAACAGCAAAACTAAATGCAACAATGAAATTTATCTGGTATAAATCAAAGATGCTGCTCTTCTCAAAGCTTTCTATATTGTAAAAAGCTACTTAACATAGCTTTTACTGTATGAACAATTTACTTGATTTTGTTATAGAATCTTATTTGTTCTCTTCTGTTTGTTTTCAATTTTGTTACATTGGCTATTCTAATCCAAGTTAAATCTAGAGTGTATTTTAATTGATTAATCAAATACAAAAGATCAAGTTAACTTTCGCATTTCTTCTAGTATACTGCACACTGGTACATCTTTGTGCTAATATTTGAAGCCAAGTCCAAATTAAGAAATGAATAACAATTAACCTTTTGTGTTTTAACCAAAATGGTCTTTAACAATGAATATATCCCAGTGCAAATGGTAATCATAGTAATTTTACAAGAATGACATTGTTTCTTTTTTGATCATACAGTGAGACAATAGTAATTACTAATTTGTTTTTTGTTTGTTTCTGAAACCCTGTATTATATATATATATATATATATATATATATATATATATATATATATATGATTGATTGCTTTCCTGATAGTATCATTCGAATTGTGTCATGCTATCTTTAACCTTTCCTCGGGTATACAGCAAGGAGTTATCTTTTTACAAATATTTAGGTGTCCTTGTTTTACTTCCAAATTCAAAAAAACCTCTGTCAGTACAACTTATGTATAAACAATTTCCAAACATCAAGGAGATCTTACATACACTGACTGCAGCCACTTGTTCTATCCTTAATTGATTTAGTATTAGTACTACTCTTATGTAGTTAGAGATCACATTAAACCTATTCTATTGACTTGGAGACTGAAATGAACTTGGATATTTCAATAAAAGAGACAAAACCTGCTTTATAAAAGAACAAGGATTGTTTCTGTTTTCTTTACACAACACTTGCTTTTTGCTTATATCAGCTTATATTCTGAAAACCTATTCTGACTTGTTTCACTGGAATGTCATAACATCTGGATATAAATACATTATTACCATCACTAACAACAAAACATACTCTGGTGCCTTGGAAACTTGACTTAGCTTTATTTTTCAAACATCTTTTCTCTTTTCTCTTTATTTTATAGAATCAGTTTGTTTTTCATTTGTCTTCCTCATTGCATACATGTGTCTCCTTTCAAAAGGTATGTTTCTGAATAGGTCTTATAAATACTTCATAATATAAAATTCAGTTAAAGATTGTTTTTTCTTGGTATGTCAAAACAGATTGTTGTGCAGCAAAGCCTAACGCCTGCGACACACAACATAGCGGCATTTGCTTGTCGTCACTAGGAATCTTAGTTGAATCTCGCAGCTATTTGTCACAACCCACGTGGTCGATGTGCAATCGACTAGTCAGTCCACTCACATCTACTCAGTAATAAGGCCCTCGCGTGCACCAGATGCTTGTCATTTCTACTCAACTCAATACTCAATGAATCATTCATGACATTTTCTTAAATCGATTGCTTTCCAACATTACAAACATTCATTTTTTGTGTGTGTTTCTGTAATTTTTCTAATATCATTTTCCCTGTTTTTCTCTTTCTTTATTTCATATTGCCTCATTTTCTGTCTCTCCCTCTTTATTCTTTTGTAGTTGACAGTTCTCTTAGTCTAAATCATATCAGCAAATTGGATTCCCTTGATTTTATTTTTTTTCTTCTTGTAACATCTCTTTTTATTTTTCCTTTAAAGCAATTTTAAACTAGCAATATTGGTCAACTGAAATATTCAAATACATTTTCAATATGATTGTTCTAAATTGCTCACTTAAATATGGATGTTACAATTGAAAATTGACAACTTTTTCACCACATTCATTTACTGCATGAAATATGAATATGAATTTTGTAAAGCTTCAGTCTATGAATTTTTTCATATAATAAACAAGATTGTTATCTATTTTTATTATACGGAACACCAACAAAGTGACATCAGTAGCTTTTAGCCATTCCTGTTTACTTGCTAAGTCATTTTTAAATGAAAATCCACTGCTTTGGCAATACTCAGACGGATTCTTTCCGGTGTAGTTGTAGAATACTCAGAACAAAATAGCCATAAAAAATCACAAATAGGGTCAGTTGTTGAAGGGTAGATGAGTTGTATATCAAAGAAAGGTATTTATATGTGTATTTACAAATGATCTTTGATATAGGAATAACTTGTTAGCCTATTGAAGATATTCACGTCCTTTATGCCAGAACCAATGCATAACAAAACTGCTTGGATTGCTGCCTTCACCTGATAACAATTTGCTCATCTTACTGCTATAACTGCGTGCGGCGAGCACTAAATGCACACGCACTCTCACTCACTATCTTTTTCTTATATATATTTATATATATATATAATGAACTTTTCCAATTAGTAAAAGTTTTTCTCTCCTAGGGATAGAAATCTTTATCTGTACTCTGCAAGTATGCATATTTAGTCTGGATATCGACTTATTGATTTAAAGCTCATGTTTATTTTTTTAACTTGCCCATTCATTTTTCCTTTTTCTTTTTCATCACATACTCAACACATGTATATATGAATTATAGAAAACATGCACATTATCGATAAAACTTATGTATATGAGATTTATACGAGACGCTTAGGTGCATTTCTATTTTATTTACCCAAATTATTCTGAATTTACATGATATCCTTTTTTCAACCATTTTGAAGTACCATTTATTCTCAATGGCCCTGAAGAATTGACGAATTTCGATGCAGATCCAGGAATTTCATTTAAAGATATTTATATTATTCTGCAGCAGAAAAAGGGGTACATGACCAAAAAGTTGATAAAAAGGCCAGCTTCATATTTCAAAGGAGGTTACTCAAAATTTGTACCAGAAAATGATACATTCAATTTGCTTGGATTTTGATTTTTTTCTTTTTTTATGAACTCTAAGCTTTATGAATTCATAAGAAATTCTTAGGGTAGGGTAGGACATGGACTATGGAAAAGGTGATCGAATTTTTTGGTAGATGTAAGAACTTTTCACAGTTACCTCCCTTGCGTCATAACTATATATGAACTGATTTTCATTCAGTTCTAAGTAAATGACATTGATAGAGGTATGTACTCTCTGAGTGCTTTCTAGTTACAAAGTGGATTCTTATGTTGTCAATATTAGCTTTCTATTGTAAGAGTTAATTGATAAAACTGATATTTATTTGTCTAGTTTATCTGAGTTTTTTTTTTTCTCTTTCTGAAGAAACTGCTACACAAAATTCTGCCATTTGTAGTAGGATCATTGTCATGTTTATTATCTTTAAACACTAATGCTTATGGGGATAGAGGCCGAACAGCTGGTATAGCTTGAACCCCCAGAGCTTTATTCAGAAGCTGTATTTTACCTCCACCAAGGCAACTTTACTTTTTCTTTATTCAACTCTGTTTTCCTTCTGATAGGACACCCGCTATCATTATCCTCCTGCCATCTCTTTTTACTAACCTGGCTTTCAGGCTTTTAGAACTTCTTTTATTCCACTTATGTCCAAATGCTATCCCACTTGTGTGTTGCTTCTTTATCATGAAGATAAGACTATCAAATCAGAGCCAGCTGTTGTTATAAACAATTGACAAGATGCTTTCTACTTCACAACATTTTGTCCAACTTGAAATTTACCAGGTTTCCCGAATGAAAACATTCTGAATTGCAGGAGCTGCCATACATGAATCTCCTTTTCTATCGGTGAATATCTAAAAACGAAGGATACAAAATTACTGCGAATCAACATTACTTAGGTCTATCTATTAGAACTCATATGTTGGTGCATAAGTCAACCTTTCAAGCATGAAGAATTTTCCCTAATGGATCATATTAGTGTGCTTACACTGGATGATCATGACTGTCAACTAATCCAGTGAATGTTTGACTAGATCTGAATTAGACCTTAGTTTGGGGTTGAAAAAGATACCTAATAAGTTGCACTTGAAAGAAAATTCCTTCAAACTGATATTTTTCACATTAGACCTTACAGACAGGCAACTGTTGAAAGTGTAATTTATTACTCTTTCTATTTCTTCTAATTCCTGTCTCTTTATTGAAATACAATTACCTGTCTTCTTTGCCTGAACCTCTGAAACAATTACAGTTTATTTGATAAGACCATAAATGCAGACTGTTAATAGCAAAGAAACATTCTTTCTTAGAAAAGCACATTTAACAGTATATTAATTATGATTCTAGAAATAGTTTTGCAAATCAAGAAATGAAGCAAAGAGGGATCTTTAGTAGTAGTGACAGGATTTTGGCACCATGGTAAATCCGATTCAATGTCAGTCTGAACAAACTGAGACTCCTGATGAGAATAGTACTGAAGGAGTTGTCCAATGGCAATTAGCCAAACCTCACAACTACCAAAAGTGAAAAGCAGTCAAAAAGTCTTTCTGATAGCATTTTGTACACATTTTATGACAAACATTGTATGCCAGAAAAAACCCCACCCTGTTAACTTTTCCATGGCCTTATCCTCTAAGATGTTCTTTACATCCGCTGTATTCTTTTGAAAAAGCAAATATTAAACATTTACACATTCATGCAGATGTGACAAAGGATTACTGTATCTAGTCTCTGAAAAATAAAGACTCCAAGAAACTGTTATTTTCGTGAAATACCTGACCTCTATTTCTAACAGTATTGCTTATGCACAGCTCAAATTCCAACCTTGAAGTAATTTGCATAATATAAGTGGTTTATGTAATCATCTATTGTCCAATATTCTGTTCTGTTCCCTTCAAAACATGTCTCTTTAAAATCTGTTTACTTTCCATTATTCAAATTATGCCTTGAGATGAAGGTTATTCCTTGTCATTCTTTGAGCATATGTAATGTGAAGTAAATAGGATAAAATAGTTAGAAAACTGTTTTGATGTCCTACATCAAATGAATTTGTTAAATTTACTTATTTAAAAAATATTGTCTTTTATTCTTAAATTGGCTTTGTGCAATAGATATCTGCTATAAAAGACAGCATATTGATAAATATTGAGTCACTCTGTATGTTGGCATCAGGCCATTCAGCCTAAATGTTGTTTATGTATCTGGGGATTAATCGGCATTAAGATAGATAGCAAAATAGATCAGCATATAGGTAGATAAATAATCTTTGCTTGCATATATCTATTCATAGATGTTATGCATGTTTATTTATGTATACATAGATATCCTCTCTGAGATAGTACGATTTTTTTCTTGTATGTATAATATACTGCTGATGTTCTTTTTATATAAATGAATGTATGCATATATTATTGATTCTCAACATGCTCCAGTATATGCATGTAAACATGTCTCTCTTTATATATTAAAATGTCTATCCTCATGATTGTGTGTATATGCATCTATTTATTTACCTACAGAATGATGTCTACTTTTTTTCTCTATCAAAACTATTCTTCTAATGATAAAGCTGGGATTCTTTCTCGGGAAAAAAAACGTCCTAATGAACTTGTTGGATTGAAGTAGGAGAAAAATACTTGTTTTCTCCTGAATAACTCTTAATATTTTGAGGCTTTTGTTTTCAAAAGCCAAATTTAACTGGCATTTTTAACTGAAAAATACTGAATCACAGGAAATTGATGAAATATTGATCAATTGAAAAAATGTCAATTTTTTTTTCTTTGTTCAACTCATCCATAGTATTAATTCAATCGTTGAAAATTTATCAGAATTTCTATGAAGAAGTCTTACTTTCAAATGAAATTGAAAGAAAAAGAAGCAAAATGGTTAAAAGGTGGTTGAAAAAATATTCACATATTGTATTGATTTATTTATTTATCAAATCTACCATGTACACTATGAGGAGCTTTGAGTTAGTACCCAGCTAAAATTATAGACTATTAAAGAGTTCTTTGTTTGTCTCACCTTTTTGTTTCTTGAAGCTCAACTAACATCAATGCCGTATCATCATTTACCCATTACTGCACCATCAGTACTGTCAGTTTGGATTTTAAACTCAATCAATAACAGTTTAAATGTAAATCATTATGAATAATGCTTTAAATGAAAAAGAGGGGGACCTGAGTAAAAAAAGAAAGATATGAAAAAAAGACCCTCAGATTTTTGTCATTATTGATATTATTATTATTTTAATCATTGTTTTAGTAACTATGAATTATCTGAGTATTTGACAAGTGCATTTTGAAGGACTGTATCATCATCTATTGATAAATGTCACCTCAGACCAAAAAAATCTGACTGATACTTGTAGTAGAATTGGCAGCTATGAGGAAGGCGGGTGACCATGGTAGAAGAGCTAATCACAATCCATATTTGTTTCCTTGATTGAAAAGCATAGATTCACTTATAAAGCTTCATTGTTCTCTCAGGTATTGACAGTAGACACAATCTGAACCTTGTCTTGTATTTGGTACAAAGCAGAGGAGAATCAATGATTTCCACTGCTGTCTACCCTCTCAGCTTGAGACCAGGTTAACTTGGGTCTCCTATTCACTATTGACAAAATAGGTGTGATGTTGTCTTAAGAGCTCACTCATTCTCTCAGTTCATTGTTTTTATGGTGCAATCTTCTCTTGAAACTTCTCAACTTCAAAAAAATCTAAAATGTATTTTACTTTATTCCTTGCATCTACTTAATATATACGTGTGTGTGTGTGTGTGTGTGTCCTTCTTCCCGACCCTAAAAAAACGAAAGTAACACTAGATGAAATATAAGCCTTATATCTTATGGTTTATTTTGCTTGCCTACAAAATTTGGTTCTTGTGATACGTTCAGGAGGTAGAAGGAAAGAGCTATTTGTTCAAAAAATAGTTGAAACTTTTTATCTGTAAGTTGGCAGTTCACTTTTCTTTTATAATTTTCCTTTTCATTCTTTTCTTCCTTCCTTCCCATCTTGGAGTGTCACAGGAATAAGAAGTATTCTTGCTGGTCTCAAGTGCAAGAGGTGAGCTAGAAGACCATCAACTCAGCTTGTCAGAATCGTGCAATAAATTCTATTTCATTTAAAATCAATATCCCATTTCCAGAGTTTGGCTTGCTTTTGCTATTTGAATGGTTTAACTGTCACCATGAAACTTTACATCCATCAAGCTGTCTTTGTAGTCATGATCATACTTCATCTGTATGTGGTTAATCAAATTTTTTTTCTTTCTATGCACTGCATACAATATCTCCTGCATTTACAATCAATGTTGGAAAGTATATTTAAATTCTACTTCATATGGCTGCACTTTCAATTAAGAATAAAATGGTTTGAAATATTTCACTGGGAGGAAGAGAGACAGGTCTTCAAATTTTATTCTTTTTTAAGCTTTAAGTATCTCACTGTATGAGCATTTGTATTTGTATGCATTACTGCACATGCTGAGTGAGACAGAATTTATACAAATGTTTATTATATTACCTTTTTTTTTTGCTACTCTTGTCATATATGAGATTTAGCCAAAGTTTTGTATTCATTTTTTTTTCTTTTTTTGTAACTGTGTTCAAAGTAAATAACCAAATATTTTTGAAACATTTCAACTGTCAGGAATAGCCAACTTCCAAATCTGACTTCTTTTCTCTTTATCATAATGTGTTTACATTTTTCTGTGAATGTTCATATTAGTGAAAAACAGTAGATGGAAAATGGATTAGTGCATATACACGAACATTTTTCTCCAAGTTTCAACTTGGACGCTGACAATTTTTCTGAAAAAAAAAATTTTTTAATTTGCCGAACCTTTTATTTCTCCAACAAAATGGTATATTTATTCATTAGCTCCACAAAGGCATAATTTTTTATTTAGTAATATACAACTAACAATTTAGTTTCACTGGTTTGATGAATTATTATTATTCTCTTTCTCAAATCAGAAAAAATAACATAACGGCTAACAGATTCCTGTGATAGTTCTACTCGCTTGAATTTTTGTAGAACACTCAAAATCTTAATTGAAGTTTATTTGTATTGTTCATCCAGACCAGCTGCCAAGTTGCATCTATTAAACATGATACTGAATTATATATGAAAGACACTTTTTTTCATCTAATGTCTATGTTTAAATCATTCATTTTTACCTTGTATTTTCCAGCATGCATCTATAAATAAGATTGCTTGCTCTGCTATGTTCACTTTGTTAAACTCAAAATCAAATGCAAGAAATCATTTCTAATGAATTACTTTTATTTATATAATAATTGTCAACACCCATAACAAATTAATCCATAAAGTGAATCAAAGTGGATGATGCATTAGGAATCCTATTGATTAGAGTACATGTCTTTGACTGCTTATAATGGGGCAAACTTATGAAATGTCTAGGCTTGCTATATTTGGAATAATTTCTTTAATCGTTAGCGCCTAATATTGGCATCAGTAGCACCACTCACTGTACAGGCATACATCTATACAGAACATCCACATCTTTATTTAATTACTCATTTGAAATTCTTCCCGTGTTTTTCTTTAACAGGATTTATATAGCAATCAATAAGAGAGATGCAAACATGAAATATTCTTTGCAGTTTTATAAGTAATTGTGTGCATTAAAATTAGTTACACAATTTATAGTCCTTGATCCTTTCATATTTGCTGTGCTCTGGAAGAATCATGTCTTGAAATAGTTACTTGCATTAACATCATTAAATATATTAGTCGATTTATGCTCAGATCACTCTCATAGTCTAGTGTTATTGTCGTAATAATGTTTTACTGTTGTAATAATGTTTTACTGAATGGTTTCTTAATATATTAATATACAAGTTAATATAGATAGTTGATAATTATACTTTTCTATTGTGTCTTTGTTCACATACTACTTGGTCTATCTCATATAAAGTACATTAGGTACATATGCTCATTGTACGGTGATATAACATGAACAAAGTAAATGTGCATTTTCTGTTGTTTTCCTTCATTTGATTTTTAATATAACAAAATTTTCAGCTGTTTAAAATTTTATTTACATTGATTCTCAATCCACCACTAAATTTTCTATTTACTGAGTCAAAACTTGTTTTCAAAAGCAACTTATGTTCACAAGAAATTTATTCATGAAGTAAAATTTGATCCTTTTATCATCAGTCCTTCATTTGTGTGTGTGTGTGAATGTATGATATGCATTTCATCAATCTCATTAGTGAAACTATCAGTTGTGTACATGTGTATTTTGCTTCCCTGTAAAATAAATATAACTCCTCCTCTTTCTGTCCATACTTAATCTTTCTCTTTCTTGGCCATTTTCTGTCTTAGCCAAGCGCTGAGGGATGGTATTTGTCACCAGGGTCTACTTACTGGATTGCAAAGCTCTTGATTAGTTCTCTAGTTCAGAAATAATAAATCTCCTGTGGACTTCATTGTCTTAGCAATATGTGTTTGTGTTTAATTTGTTGTCCTTCTTTTTCTGCTGGTCAGTGGCATTATGTCAACAAAAGCCAGCTCACCTGAGCCACTTGCTGTTGATACTTGGGCAGTAGGTAACTTAGTAATAGAGAGCCAGTCACAGTAATCTTGTCACAGATTACTGTCACTGGGTATGAAGGGCCACTGGCTTTGTGTCAATTCGGATAACTCTCAAAACCTCAGTTATTACACCTACTCACCTATGGCAGTCACTCAGCACAAGTTCCAGTCTAAACGATTAATTGCCTTATCAAAACCTAAATATATATATTTAAAACTCATGCCTCTTTGTTTTTAGAAAGCTCAATTGCCTATTATTGCATTTTCCATTTTCTCTTTTAATAAAAACTTTCATGAACTTAAGAACATAATAAGGGAAATATAAAAATTTCTACTTAATTTTCACATCTATGAGGTATGATATTTTCCTAGTTTTTAATTTTGCTTTATGACCACCAATGTGAAGATTATTATCACATTCTCTCTATGAAGAAATGATATGAGATAGGAGAGTTCTAACTTGGATATTGGAAAGGATAAATACCTGTAAGAATGAAAACAGTATTGTGAAGTTTGTGGATAGATAGTATTTTTTAACAGATTATAATTATTTTCTGAAATTAAGGAAATGATATTGCTTTTTCAATGTGAGGTTCAGGACAATTCTTTGCTGCTTTGAAAAAATGATGCAAGCTGCTTTGAAATGTAGGTGGATTTGGTTAATAATTTTTACTTAATGATGTAAAGCAGAAAAAATTCAATTTCACTTTCAGTAAGAGATACAAAATGCAGAGAAAGAGAAAATCTAATTTTAAACTAGAGTTAAGAATAGGAAGGAATTGAAATAATCTTGGAAGTCAATCCATAAAAATCACTTGTGAAACACAGTGATCAGAATAACTATTACTTGTAACTGACCTATCTATTAGATTTGTAGCAATTACAGCATCTAGCAGTAAAGATATGCTCCATTAAAACACATGAACAAAACTGATAAAAATATGAAGTATAATTATCTTCACACTATATTTTTTATTCACGCTGAAAGAAATATAATAGATTAAATACTGCTTTAAAATTGACATTCTCAATGGTTTGAAGTGATTATAGATGGTAAATAAAATCATCAACATTTACTTGAGTTAGGCTTTGGTAGCTGCAGTCACTCTGATTTTTCCCCATGTCATAAGTTTTTCTAGGACATTTGAGTTCAATAGCATTTGGTATGCTCTTGGGGAGTTGTCAACATGACTTGGTATGAATTGATTTTTCTGTCTTTGTTTTCATCTTTCTCAATGATCAAAAGGTAATGCTTTGTTTGATGTGCAAACCACCATATGCTGTAACTTGTAAGTTACCTCACTCGCCTTAATTATTTGTTTTTGTGAAAGCTTACAGCTATAATATGGCGAGATTTTTCTTGCATTACTTCATATCCTACAAAATAAATTGCTCTTTTGTTCGCCTCCTTTCAAATTTAGTAATTAGAAATTATTACTTTTAAAATGATTGATATATTAAATTCATCCTGAAGCCAATGGTTGGCTTCTTTCATCTTAACAACAGAAGCTCCTACTTTACTTGTCTAAATTCCTTTTATTGCTGCTTTGTATAGAGATTTTTTTTTTTTGGAGATATTTCTCTCTGGAAAAATTGTATATACTTACTCACACAGAATAACTGCCCTACTCCTCTTATATTCTATCCTTATTAGTGAAGTATTCATTTTTTTCGTATTGTGTGTGTTTGTAAATATACATTGAAGAACTATCCAATACATTACAAGTAAGATGATTAGAAGAGAAGAAAAAAATTCATATATCTGTGGCTTCTATGTCACTTGACTCTCACATACCCACACACAAGAAAATATGAACCTTTTAGAATCAGTCTATCATAAAATCATATTCTTTTATTGATTAATTGGAGACATATACATATACAGTTCTGAAGTTTTTCTTTTCAGACTTTTTCCAGTTTATCTCATTAACTTCTCAATTACTATGATTTTACTACTTAATCTTCCAAATTTAAAGAATTGTGAATTATTGAATGTGACATAAAACTTGTTAATTTTACCATTGATCTTACTGAGTACCCAGCTTTGGTTTTTCTCAGTCTATATCTTGCTTCTTTTTGTATGTATCTGTATACTCGCAACTGTCGACTGTTCACATTTTGGCAAAATGTTATTAAGTTGACACCATTGCTTCCGTCCATCCTGTTCTCAGCTGACATCTCTATCCATAAAAGCTTCCTACTAACAATTTATCAATATATGTCTCATTATATTTCATCTGAACAGTTTTTCTAAATCAATATGAATGTTATCATAAGTGTATTGCATCTTCTACTAGCAGCAGCTCCCAGGGAACATGTTGTGTAAGTATGGTACAGCCAAATCCTGCTGGCTATGTGGATATGACTACCTGGGGGTCCAGGATGTAAACTATGCCAAAATTCTATAGTCTTTAGATGTCATGACACTGTTTTGGCATTAGCAGAGCAGTCTAATGATTCTTGTCAAAACTTATCGCAGATATAAATGCACGCTGCTACAATGGCCATTAGAATGTTGTTGATGGCAGACTTCAACTGTTGTAACAGACACTAAATAGGAACTGTATTTGCTTGCTTTGTAGTGGATTTTTATTGACAGAATCATTGGCATTCTCTCTTGATTAGGTGTGATAGATTGATTTATTTCTTTTCTGTCAATCGACTGGTTGAATGGACTGTTTTTGAAAATAATGTCATTGTGGATTAATCCACTGTGAACAAGTTTTGGTTTATTTTAGCCATGTTCTTCTTTCCACATTAGACTAAATTGCTCTCAGCAGTAAAGTGATAGAAAAACTTGAAAATAACAAGCAAGCCAAACCAAAAGAAACTGTCATTAGTGAAAAGATTTCAAACTTTAATTGCTGATGAGATTATCCCCATGCTCCATCCAACTAGCAGGCCTGCATCATTTAATGATCAAACTATTTTAGAACATAAGGCATTGTGTTTTAGCTACTTAACTTTTCTTGTTTTATATCAAACTGAATCCTTTGAAGATTTGATGACTAGTCAAGAATAATTTGTATAGATCTCAACATACATGATGAGAATAAATCTTGATCTTTGGTAGATAACATTGAAATATTTGGTTTAGGCTTGAATATTTGGCTGTTGAACAAAATTGCTTTTCTGTTGTTCATACTTTGATAAACTAAACAAATTGTTGTTAGCACAAATTTATGTTGTGACAGGAAAATTGAGGCTTTGTTGATTTAAAAATGTGTTAGAACTGACAATTTTTCTCTTCAGCACATTGTGTATCATCTACAAAGTTGATACAGTGTTTTATTTTCATCTTGTAGAATAACTTCACTATTATAGAATCTTCTTGATGAAAAAGTGATCTTTTTTTTTTTTTCATCTGATTTTCAAATCTTTTCAATATGGGGAAAATTTTGAAGTAGATCATAATGGAACTAGAAATGGGATGGAACAAAATTTCATTCTGCATATGCTAGCGTATGTCAACTTATAGGCATGAAGAAAATCTCTCATAAACAAAGCCGAGATCAAGTTGCTGATAGATAGCAGAGGTGAAAATAAGACTAGTACATACTAAAGAAGAGAAGCAATACAGCTACTGAAGTTTCCTGACAATTCTAAATTCTACCAGTAAATACTACTTATCCGTTTTTTGTTGCCACAACATCTTTGATTGTTAAAAGGTTATGAAAATTATGATGCATGAGATGTTAGGTATAGCTGTATCAGTTGGCAAAATAAAACGGACTTGAATGTTTCTTTTTTTTTGTTTTTTGTTTTTTTTCTCACGTAAATATCTATGAAACACTTGAAAACTAATGCCACTGATAAAATGATTTAATTATACCTAATCAAAATACTTGAAAGCTTCCCCAACTTTTATCTCTAAATGAGATTGCTGCTCCTGTACTCCACCCAGCTTCTTTTCTGTCACTGTGTCATCTTATTTAGTCTTGGCTCGGTTCATGAATAATAGAGACACCCACAATTTCCAGTCGAGTTCATTATTATTTGTGTGATTGTGCCAGTATGAAGTGAAGGTGTTCGCCAACTTGGCTCTAGTTAATGTTCCCACATTTCAGACCCATTGATCCCCTCAATTGAAATTAACATGGAACACGATAATAGTCCAATGTTTACTGCAGCAGTGGTCAGATTATATTTGGACTTTTCGAAAACTTGGAATTAGCCCAGTTCTAATTATCTAAACATTTATTAATTATCCTGCTCTTTACCCTCATCTTCACTGGGAAGTGGTTGTCTATTCTTGAATATTGTGAGGCTATATATATTCTTATTTTTATTGTAAATAATGACCTTGTATTCCTAATATTTCAAACTGTTACAATGGCCCAACAAGCTGTGCTACACAGAGTAGTTGCTTCAAGTTTGGAGATTCTAAGCTTGTTGGAAAGACCTCCTCTATCAAACTCTTGAAAAGAAAACTTGTTGAAAACTAGTCATAGAAACCCATTCCTCTAGCTTAGTATGTAGTAAATATACAATTTATATATACATTATAATATAAAATCATAACAGAAGGTTAGTCACTTTTAATTCATCACTTAGTCTTGAAAAGATAAAACACAATACCTGTGCTATAAATATCAATACAAAATAATAGCTATTATGTGAGTCTTTACAATATACCTGATGTTAGCATCTACTATAAGACTAATTGTTCTTTAAGAAAAAAATATTGCACTGATGTATTTTGTCTTTTGTGATGACAGTTTTCATATTTTAAGTAGATATCACTTGTTTTTGTTATAGTATGATAGAAATCAAGCAGGATATATTTCTCCTAGTTTAAGTTTGACTTCATCATTGTTTCTTGTGCACTGATGCCATAAGATGAGTATCAGTTGTGGTAGCCTTTAAGAAGCTTTGTATGTTATCTATGAAAACAACCAAATAGTATCATTTGACTCCTTTAGATATGTATTGTAAATAAACCCCTAATTATCAAATGTCCTTCATCATCTTATCTGTGGCTTCTACTTGGTATTTTGTATGTCAGTCTCCAGCAACAGGAATGTTGACCTTCCACTATCTCTGTCTTTTTTGTGTCTTTCATTATAGCAGGCTAGATCCTCTGACTGATTTGGTTTATCTTACCACTAGTGCAATTATATATGAGGCAATAAATGCTGCAGTTAATGAGTGCATTACTTATGAACACTTGCACCTTCATTTCCCTCAACCTTCTGGTGCAGAGGCTGTGGAATTTGCAATTTGTATCTAATTTCTTATATGCAGTTTAGCTTTCATCAAACACTGAGTAAAATTACAATGTGAAAAGTACAGATTTGTATGATGGGGAGAAAAATTTGTATTCATTTATATATTTTCTTTTTGTTCTCTTATTTGTTTTTAGAGACATTTTAACCCTTACTTCATTTCATTTCCTTGCCTTAATGACAACATGAAAAAGAAACTAATATTGTACATAACAAATTTGATAGTTCAGATATGATTCTATTTGTATGTTTCTTATCAGTTCTTGACTTTGGCATTTTTCATTCAGAAATTTTTATATTATCATTTTAACAGTTGCTCTAAGTTGGTTATCAAGAAAATAACCAATAGCAAAATGGTTATGATTTCTCATATAAAAAGAATAAATTGAGAGAAAAGTAGAATGAATATTTATGGTGATGGTCCTAAACTTACCTTTTAATATTTGGTAAAAAGTTAGGTTTTTTAATTCGTTGATTTGATTCAAAAATGGGAACTGATATCTAATAAAGAATACTGTGAAGTAAAGAAATCCATTCTTACACATTTATTACTAATTGAGTTGAGATAATAGATATAATCTTATTTTATATATGTATGATTTACTCTTGTTACTTTGAAGAATTTCCATTGTTTATATTAAGTATCCTAAAGTTAGATTACTCAAATATAATCTGTTGATGTATGATAGATATTTTGTGTTTTTTTTCCCTGCTAATTCATGTAGTAGAAGTTTTCACTAATAGTGATGCAAATTTGTAGCTCTCATTCAGTTATGGTTGTTCAGTTGTAGATTGAAGTAAATTTAACAAAACATAACCTGGCTGTTTGCCAAGAAATCTAATCTCTTTCCTTTCTGTTGTAATGTTCAAGTATGCTATTTGCTTACATTGATAGTCTTAATCTTTGGTCTCTATTCCAAGTGAATAATAACAATAGAAGTTCAGAACAAATCTTGAAACTCCTGAGCGTAAGCTCAAACTACCACAAGTGGAAAAAAATGCAATATCATTTTCTTTTTTAAAGAAAAAAACTTTGAATAATAAAACAAAATTGATGGTACCAGTTAGATCGATGTGACAAAAAAAGAATAAAGAAAAATTCTTTCTGTAAGAGCTCGGAAAAAGTACATTTTCAGTGGGGGTACATTTTAAATCCCTGAATAAAATGAATTAAGAATGTTTGAAGGGATGTATCACCAATCAAAATCTATTATCTAAAAACTGCATCAGTATTTGTACTTGCCTTTTATTTCATATAAATATTCTGGACGAATGTTGAACTGGTATTTACTACTATTGTTACTAACCATTTGAACATAACTAATCATCACCCGATTATTTTTTTCTGAACTTTTTTTTTATAGCTAAATTTTATCATATTCTGCAGGGCAAAACCACTTGAAAACTGAAGAAATAAATTTGACAGTTTCTGGTATTACTATTAGTTTGATTATGCTGTTTGGTTACATTCATTTGACATAACCAATAAATAAGGAATCCTCTTGAATTATATTTTGACAAAACTAATTAATTAGGGGTCTAGCAGTGAGAGGAAAACCTTTCATTATCTGATAGACTATTACGATAAAACGCAAAACAGTAATCAGTATAGTAGTCGTTTCTTCTGTGAATGTGTATTGAAGACTAAAATAATGATGATTTGGATCTTTCAACCACACCCTCTTACCAGCACCCACATTCTCATCATGGATGTATCTTGCACTTAGCATTAACACAATGGCAGATTTTGTCTTGGAGCCGTTGGACTTGCAAAACATTCTCTGTGGCACCTTTGATCTTTTATCTATGCATAATGCAGTGCATGATAAGTGTGTCGTTGTGAGTGCAGCTTGCAGGTATCACTCCACCAATATCGTGATTTGCTAATGAGATAAATTCCACTTATGAATTATGACCTCTTCAGGTAATAACTGCTCCACAACCATACATGACACACCCTCTATGTTTCTAGGGCTTTTCATTAAAAAAATTCACTTGGTATTGACAAGAGACAAAAATGCTCTCTTGGCGACTTCAGCTCATTTTGCACGATCGTTTCTAGCAATGCAATATTGGCTTTGCACTGCATTTAGCCTTAAACTTTGCAATAACAAATGAAATTATTCACTGCTCATGAGAGCGTCTTTCTCTTCTGGTCAAAGTAAAAGTTTTTTAAATTGATTTTTATATCTGTCTCTAATTTTCTTCATAATTTGTACTATTGTTAATTATTATTTTGAATTTTTAGCAGCATTAACATATAATTATTAATGTTATATTTTTTCAGTATACGATATTTTAAACAATTTAATGTATGATAAATTTGAGACAATACTAATTAGTTAAGAATGAATAGTCCTGAAAAGTATTGTTCACCACTTATACGTTTGAAGCGATTTTAAAATGCTACATAGTGTTAAAAAGTGTTTCCTTCTATATTTTTTATGACTGAATGAATAAACATTAACTACATTCAGCAATGCAAACTGCAGTTTTCAACAACTTTACAGTTTGTATCAAAGAAGCTCGATGTAATGCTTCAAGCCATACTATTTAGTCATCAACAGCTTGATTGTTTTGAAATAAATGCACTTTATTATCAATTATTTGGATTTTTATGCTATAAATATATACTGTAAGAATATATTGTTTACTAAAATAATAATAGTTTATTTTTTCTAATTCTTTGTCTTTAAATTGACCATTTTTATACTTCCACTTCACTAGGTAAAATGATACTTTTTCTTGGCTTATAAGCAATGCATTGACTATTGTGTTTGACAGCTTCACAGTATCTGAACTGTGATAAATGTAATGATACAATAGAGGTCTGTTTCAAAATGAGTCAGCATAGGGTCTCGATTCAGCAAGATACCACCGCTGCGTGTAACAGGAAGTGTATAGGAACGTCTTTACCATTAGAAATGCCTCCCCCAATCTGTTTTAGCAATATGTATGACATTGCTTTGCGTTCCACCAAAACCATGGGACTCTTTGCAGAAAATGTACTAGGGATGCTGGGGAGGTCTCTAGATGGCACCCATCATATTAAAAAGCTTTCCAACAGTGAGCATCTTTTTATTTTATTTATTTGTTTATTTTTCTAACATTATGATTTATTAGTTTATTTTTTTTAAATATTTTAATGCACTGTTTGTATTTTTTCTGCAAATCTCTACTGGGCTGCTCAATTCTTATACCCCTCCTAAAAACTGCTGAAATCTCTATAGGACACATGTACAGTCACAATGCAACAATCTGATGACGTTCTGTGTTTCTTTTTTCTTTTCTTTTTCTTTTTTTTTTTTTTTCTCCACTTCCATATATGACTATTTCATTAGAGAAGAAACCGTAAAGTTTGCTGAACATTAATGACGCTTTTCCTAGGAAAAGGGAACACAGAAGAAAAAAAATGAAACCTATTTCTGTGGATTATGTTGAAAAACTTCTTATTCTATCCAGTTTCTTTGTTGCTTGAAACAAATAATTATATACTTTTTATAAAAACTTAACAGATCTTTCAAATGCATTTGACTTGCTGTCATAAGATCATGGTTCACTTCTTGTGTAGAGAGTAAATAGTCAGGTAATTTATATCATTTGAATTGGTATCAAAAATGAGTATTATTATTTTTGAATGAAAGAAGCCTTATCAATTATTTCTTTCATCTTAACTTCAGTTGCTTTGTATTGCTACTCTCTGACCATTATGCTATGGTTTTCAGTAAGCCACTCAGATCAGAAAAGAGAGAGTAAGCCTCAAAAAGTTGATGGGGGTGCCTATGCCTGACAGATTCCAGAGAAAACATGTATATGTCATGATCAGATAGTTAACTCTGAAGTTCTTGTCGAGATTTCTTAGCTTTATTCATATTTCTATGACAGATTTGGAATATATAAGAAGTCATGGTTAATTTTTATTAAACTGACCAAAGAGCTTCTTGCATAAACCTATTTTTATCAGGAATGAGTCTTAATTTAATCCTTGAGCCGTAGTTGAAAATTTCATGCCACAAGCTACAGATAGTGACTTTTCTCTTTGAGCTAAGGATAGTGCTTTTGCTACTTGAGCCACGGGATGATGAGATAAGATCATAGAACATTAGCCAAAATATGTAAGTGTTCTTAGTAACCTGCTTCTTTGAGAGATCTTTCCTGCCTTTTTTGACAGCTGTGCTAGCTTTCTACTGCTGCCATACTTTTAAGAATCAATGTCTGTCAATGTCTCTCTCTCTCTTTCTTTTTTTCTTCTTTTTTTCTTTTTTTTCCTGTTCTCTAAAATCCAAGAGATATTTCTTGTTGTCATGTGAAATATTTAAAAATCAACCAACCTTATTTCACTTCAGAAGAGTTGAATTTATATTTATGTCCTTAGTTCTGTATATTCGTACAACTGTTTTTCATCTAAAATTATTCTCTCTTATCAATGTTTTTGCTGGTGGTTCTCTTAGAATAAGCATGTAGTAGACATAGAGAGTATAGAATATATTGCAGACTATTAAATCTATATACTTTTACATTCAGATCTTGGTATTTTGTAGTCTGGTCCTTGTTTATCCCTCGGTTAAACTGAAAACTAAAACTTTTTTGTTTTCTTTGAGAAAAAAAATACCATTATATAATATAGAGCTAAAAAAAGGATATATATATTTTTCAAGCTGATCACCGTGGTGTTTTTTTAGAAAATAAGGACCAACAAGTCCGTGCGAAAGGTTGAAACTGTCACATTCCCTCTAATTTCATTTCTTCAACAAAAATATTTCTTTTTTTTTTTTTTTTTTTTTTTCCCCAGAAATTTTACAACTTCAAAAATTAAACTTCACCTGACAAGTTATTTATCGTTGTTACTTGTATCAATTGTGATGGTCACTCTTAATTCAAGTTCCAAAGGTTGTGAAGTATAAGTTTCAGGGCCATGAGATTTTTTTGGTACAAGGTTATATTGTCCTCTGTTCCTTGATATAGATATTACAGAATGCAGGTATTGCTTTGTAGGTAAATAAAAAGAAAAAATTACTCTCCTGCAACAACTGCCATACAAAGGCAGAGATTAGTTTGTTTATGTTATTTTTTATGTCTCCCCCCTCCAACCTGCAGAAAACAATGAAGACTCATCTATCCTCTAATATCATCCTCCCCACATACAGTGCTGTTCCCACCTAGCTCCATCCCTCCATATCTGATGAGCCTGATTGGCTGTTCACAGTAACATCTCTCCACAGCAGCTTGACAGCCTGCCATCGTAATCCTGTTATTGCTACTGTTAATGTTTGCAAAATACCCCTTTATTTCCTATAATTAAATTTCCAATCAGTCATCATATTTGTGTTGCCTCTTACTACAGAGCTCTCGTCAATAAGAGCTAGTCGACTGATTGTCCTTTCATTTCCTGAGCTCTTACCAGTGCTAAATTGGGGAATTGAGAAGATGCTCCATTGAAACCTTGCAGGAACATAGAGATTGTGAATTTGATAATTCATGTCATAGCTATTGTGGTTTGATAATATTTGTGTCATTGAGCACAGAATCAATGAAACATTGACATATATGGAACATTTATCAAGATTCTATCATGTTATTGATATTTCACAAATGCTTCCAAGTTATCTCTGAGCTCTTTGGCTATTTGTACTTTTGTATGCTTTTAATCTTTTCTCTGGCTGTAGATTTCATTCTTATTCATTTTGGGTTTTTTATAGTGAAGCTATTATATAAAAGCTGGAATATAGTTGTCTACCCCCCCCCCCCGTTTAGTCCACAGGACAAAGTTATTTAGAGGAATATTTGCCCCATGTATGTATGAATGCATGCAAGTGCTGATGAAAATATTACAAAGCTTGATGCAATATAAACTTTTTTGTTTGCTTTTAGAGGAAAGAAAAATCTTTTTCTTTTTCTAAATCTATTTATTTTTATCTGAGATAAGGAAACAAGTCTTCAGTATACAAGAGTTATCTCTGCTTATAAGAGCAAACACTATGTAATCATGACAGCAGTTGTTTACAGTTTTAAAGCAGTATACTATTTGTTGCCTTTCTGCTTGTAGATTGTTTCTTTGTCAGCAAACAATAAACTCATACCTACAAATATATCCAATTTTCAAGGGAAAAAAAATTATTTCTGACCATATAATGTTTTCAATTGAAAAAACAAATTTCTATGTAGTGATTTTACTATTAGATATTTTCTCTGGAGTTTCCCACCCTTTTAAGCTATTTTACAATTTTATTTCAAACTTCTTTCCTACTGACATTTATTAACGGTTTGGTGGATATTCTTTCAAGGCTGTTTATACAAAATGATATTTATCTCTGCTTTTCATGTGTGGTTTGAGGTTGTCTCTTCTAAATGCCCACTCACCTTCTATTTCACATTTGAAGAAAAGACAGTTTCAAGTAGCTACAAATTTTATGCTTCACTTAATCTGTCAAAAAATGAACCAATAAGTGTTAAGATCTCACTCTTTTCTTGTCTGATTTTTATAATTTTTCTTCAGATTACAAAATTTTAGTTGGCAGTCGATTTTAAAAAAATTGTCTTTGTATATGCACGTGTTCATTACTTTTAATCCTCTCCAAATCATCTTTTACGTCTTCTTTTCCATGTTGCTATATCAGTTGAGTAATATTTTTCCTAATTAATGTAATTTCATGAAGAAAAATGTTACAAGTAACTTTATAAACTTATTTCTCAACTTTACTATTTGTCATAATTTTGTCTGCTATTATCTATTATTTTTTCCTCCATCTTGCTTTGTTTTATTGATCTGTTGTTATTCCATATTTGACATTTTTGATCATGTATCTTACTGTTTCATGCCCATGTAATCAATTACTCACTGTATAGGCCTTTTGTAATCTAAAGGTTAAAGCATCTACTCCCAAGCATAATAGCTGGCAATAATGAAGATCTATTATCTATAGATGATTGATATATTGAAAACTTTGTAGCTTCTAATTGATGATGAACAGGTCATTTGGGAAACTTGAAGGCATATACTACTACTCCTATGAAAACAAAGAAGCAAAGTGATTTCTTCTTGATTTGTTTGCTTTAAGTGCAATGATGAAAATTCTTTATTGTCTGAAATTTGCCTTAACAACCTATTTTGGTTTTTGTCCAACAAAAAACTGCATTTTTTAAAAATTCTTTATCTGATTATTTTTATTCCAAGAATGCTGAATATGTTGTTTGTGAATTAGTCTCATACAATTACTTTGAGACTAAACAAATGAAATATTTGTATTTATTTTTCTTGCACTATAATAAAGTTGAAAGATTTATATTTATTGTCTTTTTTAAAAATCTTCTGAGATATTTTCAATATTGGATTATTGAAATCATAGTTTTTTTTTTAGTTTACTATCATAATTGGGAATGAATAGTTTCATGAAATTTTAATTAATTTCATATTACATAATCTAATAAACTACTTCAAAAGCCCATTCTGGATTTTTTTTTCTGCCTTATAAAAAAACATATTTACGGCTTTCAAATGTCATGAAATGTTGCATTTCATGTTACATTTATATCCAAGTGTTTCCTCTAAGGATTACTGTTCAAATTTTCCTAGCGATTTTATTTATTTATCAAAATTTATTTGTCGACACTTACGTTATATTTTGACATCTATGTCTAACAGTAAATTTCTTTCTATTGCAGGCTATACGTTGCACACTGCCAAATTGTATGTGTGAATGTTTTGCCCCTGGGAAGTTGCACCTCAGATCATGTGACACATGTAAGCACGGATGGGTCGCTCATGGTGAGTGTCTCTTGTTTCTCATACTTTTTTTATTTTCTCTTGTTTTTTTTTTTTTCTTTTTTCTTTTCTTTTTTCTTCACTTCACAAAAGTCAACTGTTCATTAGTTATTCTGAAAATGCCAGAATTGAACCTTGAGAATTGATCTAATAGATAAAAGAATTAGGTGTTCAACAAGAAAACGATTGAAATGAAGGCTCTGAGAGATTTGTTGCATCTCTATTAGTGGGCCACCAAGCAGGTTTATTGATTTTGAGAATTTCAACTAAATAAATACCACCTGTCGTGGTCAGTGGTTCCCACTAGTTTTAGTGATAGTACCTGACTTGCTTAGGTGATCAGTTGTCTAGTGATCTGCTGACGAGGGCTTCTTGCTTTGAACTCCAGCAGGACCCAGTGCTGGTCAGTTCCTGGCAGATGGTCAGAGTGAATTCCAACCAGCCTGATGCAGTAGTGCACAAAACACAGCCCAATGCTGAATGTCCAGTAGCCAGGACCTTGTCAGTAGTGGAGAGGCTGGACATTGACGTTGATCAATAAGTCTCTCTTCACTTGCAGCTGTCTTACTCTCTCTTTCACACACCCTCTTCCATCATCATCCTTACCCGTCCCCTGTCTCCATCTTATTCTCTGTGTCTCTGTAAGGACTGGCAATTGATTGCTGGGGCCAGCCACTAGTTCCACTACCTCTACACCAACTTCTGGCTATGCTATTAGCACATCACAACCACCATAAACTGATAAATTTTTCGTGACCCTACTTTGTGGCTATTCAGCTTATTCATTGATTGGTTGGATCTTTCTTCTGTTGTGGCAGTGACAAACTGACTAGTGAGCTTCGATAAGCACCAACTTTCTCTCCCCTCTCCCTTGGAGATTTCTTACTCCTTTGGCCTGATTTTATCAAGAAGACTGTATTTCTGTACAGCTTATTACACTTGCATCAGAAAGATTTGTCTTCTTGTCAATGGTCAATAGTTTTCTTGGCACAATTACCCTCAGTATTGTCTGTCTGTGTGTTTGGATGCACAAAATATAAATGATTTGGCATCTCACACATAAAAATGTTTGTCCGTTTTGGTTTCCATTTTCAGTTGACCCCCCCCCCCCCCATTCAGTCTATTTGAGTTCTCTGGTCAGCAAGAGTCATTTAACAATATTTGAAGTGATCAAAGATCTCCATTTTATATCTTTTAAGACCAGTCAGCATTTTCTGACATGGAGCTATGGATTTTAATATAAATTAAAATCTGTTCACTCATCCAAGTGACTTTGGAGAACAAGTTTCTTGATGATATGCATTGCCTTTTTAATAACTCGAAGAATTGCCTCTATTGCTTCCTTACTCTTGATAAATATATGAATCTGACAATCACTTGTATAGACTTAGATTGAAACATCAATAAGTGACATGCTTTTTAGTTTTAAAATGAAATTGAAATTTTAAATCTCTACTGCAAAGTTTTCTTTATACAATTTTGCTTGGAATCACTTGATTTATCTATGTGTCTTTAGTTTTGTTTTCCATTGAAATATATCATGTAGATTAACTTTTTTAACAAAATTCACCCTAAAACTCAAATAGTATTTAAAATTTCATGTCACATTTGTACAGTTAATCCTTTCAGCTTAACTGGAAGGATGAGAATTTATTTTATTCTTTGTTTTTAACCAGTGACTTGAAGCAATTATTGAAATATTAGTTATTTTCACAATATTACTCAAATGTTGTAAGTAAAACAGTTTCTTAGTTGTCAGCACTGACAATGTATTAATGGAGATGATCGTGTAAATTGATTATTTGACAGTAATCTTTGTTCGTTTATTTGCTTGCAATTGAATGGAAGAGTAAGGATTTACTGATTTTGTTGATTCATTTATCACAAAGAATAGGCTCTTCTCTTTTAGTATGATCTCTTTGATTAGCTGACCACTTAATAAAGTGATTTATCCATTTAATAAAGTGATCCATCCTGATGGAGTTATGGTTTTCTCATCACAATATTCCCATTCTCTCCTTGCTACAGGTTGCAAATAGATGGCTCTTTTCACTTGATCAACTCTGGTCTTTTTTTCTTTATTTTTTTACTTTTTGTTTCTCTTGATCAGGTCCATTGATTACTACGCTTTCGTAGTTTTGACAGGCTAATTGGCCAGATATGCAAGCCAACAATTGTATTTTTAATATACTACCTACAGTGTCTTACTTTGTCTCATTTAAATGAATGCTACTTAGTAATTATGGTCTGTGATGATGAATAGTGATAATACCAAAGATAACATTTTGTACTCCTTGTAATTCTTTCCGGCAGAAAGGGTGTTCTGTGCCTACTAGTACTTGAAATTGTATTTATGTCACTACACAAATAAAAGTAAGCTAGGCTCACAATTCCTTATGGATAGATAAGAATTAAAAGTTAATAACTTAATTGTTTTGAACATGTTTCTCAATTTACCATCACTTTAGCTGGAGTGCACTTAATTGAAACCAGATATCAGTCTCACTTTCAATGTTTGAGGTATTCCACTTTCATTTAGTGTTATTATATATTTAGGTGATACCTCAGAGATGTTGTTTTATTACTGTTCTTTGTTCTGTTATCACAACCTGAATGTTTTAAAACCTAAGGAATAAAATAGCAATAATCGTAATGTCTTTTCAATCTAAAAAAGAAACTCTATATATATATACATATTCTACCCAGTGAAAATGGATGTCCTGTATGTTAAATAAAGACTTGAGTTTATCATTGACATTTCAGTGGATATAAAACATTTATTGCGTCTGACAGATAAATTACAAAAAAAAAGAAAACGAAATGTAAGTGGTCATTTGCAAACTAGCCTTCAAAATATTGACATTTTAGCAAGTATCTGTAACCAAATAAGTATGAATGGAACTTACCAAAAAAATGATGATATTCTGTTCTGATCTGCATAGCATCCTGCTATCAAATTCATTATTGTCGGTTTGAAACACTCTAGTTCCCTGATTATTATTATTAAAACTGTCCAGTGTTAACTGTGCGGTCAACGCTCAAGCCACTTTTCTCTTCTTTATATCTTTTTATCGAAAATTTAGTGAGACAACTTGATTATTTGATTTGTGGAAAGAAACCACACTATCTGACAGATTCTCCATGTACTGGATTTTTCCAGCAAGAATCCCTATACAGGATTTTCCCAGTTATCTATAAATTTCTCACTCTATTATATAAGATAACAATGGAATAATTGGTCATGGATTAAGTTTCTCAAGTCTTTGACAAAAGTTATTATAACCATGTATTTCTTGAATATTAACTGTCATAATTTAGTAGTAAATTGAACTAAAACTGTAATTAGGATAGTTAAGGTTAACTGTTCGCTTTTTGTTCTTACAATATTGTTCACTTTACTCTCAAAGCTATTGATACTAATTATCAATTCATTTGAAATAACTCAAGGTTACATAGGCAAGTTGTGTGTATCAATAGTTGCAATTTATAGATATAGAATATTTTGTAGGTTTCAAAAAATCTCACTGTATTTCATACGATATCCAGCAATGTAGTAATGATATAATAACTAATATTAATATAATTTATCATCTCACTGATCACAGAATATACAGTGCTTTTTATTATTTGCATTATATAAAAGTTTTGCAAATCTCTTTGATCTTCAGTGTGTAATTGACAATTTTAATCTATTCTTATGCCAAGGAAATGTATGCATCATTTAGATCTGTTTCAGTAGAAAAAGATTCTATTTTTACCCTTTTTATATTAACTGCACTACAAATCACAAATATTTGTTTTTACTTAGTGATAAAGACTTTTTTTGTTTTTCTTGATATTTCTGTTATTATCTCCACACTTCTCCAACTGAACAGAATAGGATGACTGTATGTTGATGTTGTATGCATGGTGGGGGTTATTGCTCATCTCTCAATTAATGTTGGATTGCTGTATTTGACTAAATGTATTCATTCTTTCTCTTGTTTGCTGTGTCCTTTTCATTTGTGCTTACACAAGCTGAAACAAGTTCAGAGAATCGAAAAGGCCTCCTCATAGACTACTGAATAGCTTTATTTCATGTTACTTTCCTGGCATGTCTTGCACAGATCCACACCAGCACATTATACAATTCTATTTAGAAAGAACAACACATCCCCAATTGTTGGTCTATTAAGTTGGTAATTATAAATAATCTGTTTTATTTTTAACTTACACTGTAAAGATTTCGGATTATTGGTCAGTAGATGGAAGGAATGAGGACTGAGAAATGATCATAGTGCCACCTGATAGCTTCTGAACAAGCCTAATTTTTCTAAAATGTGGTATGTTTAATAACATTCTTCCATGATGTGAATTGATTTTTCATTTGGCCAAAATTCTCTATGGGGTAAGTCTGGTGCAAAAAAAATGTCCCTAATCTTTTTGATTTGAGAGAAAATATGTTACAGATGAAAATTATACAAGTGAAATACAATTAATGTTCACCTTTTATATCTTTAGTTAATTCCATTTGGGAAAATTTGCTTTTAAAAGATTTTTAGGTAGAAAGCTGATTGCATCACACCTAGTTATGCTCAAGGAAGTATATCTTAGAAATAAGACTTGATTTTTACTGCCATAAATAAGACAAAATGAGGTCTCAATGAATATCATAGGATATTGCTAGACTGTATTATAGTTGCATCGGAATGATGTACCAGTGTTGGCAAACTTGATGGTAATATCTTTTATCACAAATGGTGTTAACAGAAGAGATGAATCAACCTTACAAATGATGCTATTGCTTGAAAAGTGAATGATTTCAATTGAAAAGCTTATTTCATCTGGATAGCAACAATCCCTGCAGAAAAGTAACCCCATTATCAATATTTTTTAACAAACTGATTCTTCTGTAGCAGATGATCAGTAGGGATTCATTTTGAGGACATGGTCCAGAAATATTTTGTCTGTTCAAAGAATATAAGCAATGCCCTTTTGAATTCCTCCATTGATGTTTCTTCTTTTCTTACCTGCTTTTATCCATTTAGCAAAACAAACTGCAGAACTCTCATATTGTTCATCATTTTCTAGCCCTCCATTTTTAAAAAGTTTGCTTCTTTAGGTGTGTAGATAGTGGCTGACTGGCTGTTTCTGAAGTTGTTAGGAAAGAAGGAAAAATGGGGGAGGGAGAGAGATAAAAGAAAGATAGCTGTTGAATGATCAAGGATCTTCCATTCCTGGCTCAACAGTGACAGTGCTGTCAGTATGAAGCTGGGTTCTGTTCAAGACATCCACTGCTCATTCGTCCCTTGCTGCATCAAGACCATGGACGACTACGCTGTCATTGTGATTCCCACAATCACTTGAGCGCAATCAATTTCTCAATGCTCTGGGTATCAGCTTAATATGATTTCTACGCAGTCACAATCAATGTTTATCAGTGGCAGGATTATATTTACTATCTTGCCATTTAGATATTAGAAGCTTACCTTGGTTGTCGTTTCAGGAATGCACTAATTCTTTATTGTTGGTATCAACCAGAAATTATGGTCATGATCAACTCCTATCCAAACTGACTAGTATTAACCAGATTGGTTCAGGATTCTTGCTCTGCTTGCTTCACTTACCAATGATACAAATACCTTCTTCTTAATGTGATTAACCCTCTGTGTTCTGTCACTGACAGAATCTCTCATTTCATTTTGTACTAGTGTTCAATTAGACGCTACTTTGTGGATAATAAAGGGGGTAGAGGCATAGAGAGAGAGAAAAGTCAGAGAAGCAGCAAGAATTGGGATCAGACAAATCAAAGCTAGCAGTATTCTGTGGATAATTGAAAACATTTATTCTTTGCAATATATATCATACTAAGAATAATTAGGCACAGTTTTGGTGTGACTATTATTCTGCTATAGTAACCGTTTCTGTTTATTTAATTCCTATTGAAACTTGTTTTTCTATAACTAGTAATTTCAGTAATTTAGACTGTAATCTCGACAAAATAATTGAAGAAATGATTTGATGTAAGGTATCAGATTGAAATTATTATTCCTAGATGAGATTTTAATAACATTAATGTACATGGGAATTTATTTTCAATTCTCAGAAAACATTTCTTAAAGAAATACTTTTTTTTTTCTCATTTCAAAGTATAAATATTCTCTTTTACCTTAATGTATTACAACTGTAGTTACAATTTCCTGATCTGTGCATCCTGATGTCACCGAGATTTAGCTACCTTTAAGGGAACATTTTATACCAATTGGCCTCAGTCTGCATTGATTTATATCACTCTTACAAAGATAGCTTCAGTCATTAGTCTCAAGTTATTGCTAATTAATTTAAACAAATATTTGTGCACTTATTATCATCATATTTCATCTTGGTAACTTTTTCGAAAATGATTACTGATTTTATGCAAATTTTGTAGTTTATTCTATGAGCTAGAATGATATTTGTTGAAAGACCTTTATAAATGCAACAGTCACATGCTAAAAATCTAAAGAGCTTCCATTAGCAATTTATCATTTTCACTATTTATCAATGTTGAATTATCTTTATTGCAGGGTAACATTCTGAAATATGTCTTTCAGAAATCTATTCACCATTTCCTCTCTGTTACCAATGCCTTTTTTCTTGTAGAAACTGAGCCAGCAGCAGCAAGTTAATTTTGTATAGAACAAAATTCCTGGCAGTATTTTGACTCAGCACTTCATTGTTCTTCCTATTATTTTCTGATGAGGTATACGCTCTGCCTGGTGAATTTGTTAGCACTCATAAGGCCGCAACTGCTACAGGCAACTTGGAAACTGGCTGTAATCCAATTTTGTTGTCTGCTGCCCATTCATTTCTTTTCCTAATCAAATCTTAACAAAAACTTGGTTGATCAAAGCAGGATCTCCATATTGGGATCAAAGCCTTGCTGAAATAACCATTACAATCCATTCACAAATCTTAGTCACACTTTGTTCTGCCATTAACTGGCTTGTCGAAATATTTCACATATTTGAATACAATCGTGCATTGTGAATGCAATATTCCACGCTGAGCTGTCATGCATCTCTGCATATAATACTGCAGTCACAGCACTGGCTAAAATACATCATAATGAATTTGATAGTCGTCCATGTTTGTTGAAACAATGTTTTCCAAACTCTATCTGAATCCTTGCTTCACAGGATGATATTTAATGAATCTGCTTTTGACCTTTGCATTGGCCATGTTAATAGAAACTCCACTCATTTTACACTTAATAGATCTAGGACATTAATTTTCCCTCTCATTACTCATCCTAGTATTGTTGTCTTCTAAGACATGTTTGAAAGAAACCTTATTGCATGGAAAAGAAAAGTTTCATGCCTTGTTATGAAAGTGAGGCAAACCCTATCTACTAATGTCATACTGGTCAGCTCTTTGGCTGAAGATCAAAGTATCACTCTCTTCTATATTCACCTCTTAATTGATAGTCTGCAATAGCTACAATTCTGGCACTTGTCTCTGCTTGGCTAAATATCTATTAACTATCTCTTTGGATACTTCTCTTGAGTTGAACTTTATTTTACTCGATTCTTTTGTAATTGTCATATTTTCAAGTGTAAAATTATATTTAATCTTGGAGATTCTACAAAAAAGATATTGAAGACCAATGGTTATAAAAGTAGGTATAATTAAAAACAGTACAAATCTCTAAAGTACATGAAGTAACACAATAATGGGAGATTGATTAAAGATCTGTAATCATGCAATCCTAATCCATATTGATCACATGAATAGCTAAGGAAGGAAATTAACCCAACGAAATTCGGTTAGTCAGTCATTACAGTGAGAAAGGAGGTTTGGCACCTTTTCTCTCGTGACTTGTACTTGGGATTGAACTATAGATCTTATGGCTTATAGTTCAGTGTTCTTCTGATGCAGCTTTCAAATTCTGATACCAGTATAACTATATATATAAACTCATTCTTGCAAATTATTTTCAATGAGATCATTTGTTAGAATATTAAAAATACAGAAGGAACTTTCATTGACTTATCACTCATTAATATATTACTTGTTTAGATTACATTAGAAATTACAGTGTAACTTTTCATTTCATCTTGTACTGATTCTACAATTTTTAAACAATATAAAATACAAATTATTAAATCTTCTGAACTGTTTTTTCTAGTATATGTTTATTCATTAAGTTGAAGTCTCTCTGACCCATTTAGAACTTTATACATCGTTCATAGAACAAAAAAACTTGCCTTTGGATTTCCCTGATATAACTAAGATCTTGCTTAAGAATTCCCTCACCACTTGGTATCCCTTTTATTCTTAGGTATTGTATAGATGATATCATTATGGAACATTAAACCTATGATTTCTCCTTGCAACAAAGAATTCTCTTTACTTAAGCATTTATTTATTTGCTTGTTACACTTTTCATAATATAATTACTAATTTTGAAATTATGTACATTATAATGACTTGTATTTTAATTGATGATTTGAGCTTCGACAGTGAATTTTTTCATTGGTAATTGCATAATCATGTCTCTAAATATGAATGTTATAATTCTCTCATTATTACTCAACTTTACTCACACTTCATAACAACACATTTTTCTTTATTTCTCAAGACTTAATCACAGACAAACTGTAATCAGAATTGTGGTTCTAATTTCATTTACTTTAATTTTCACCCCAACTGATTTATAGTATTCAGCAGCAAGTTTTGCCTGTCTGCCTCACTCTTGTATTGCATTGGCATCTTCCCCCCATGTCTTCAGGGATTGTTCTGGTGTCATTATTAAATCAGAGAAATTTAATAACATCAAAGGGAACGTTTATGATTTCCTGTATTAGCTTGCACACAACTGTTCTTCTAAATAATGTTTTGTCAATCCATAAAGCTAGGTGACTGCTAAAAGAAATGGGTATTAGCATGAAAATCTTTCTCTATTTCACCCACTCTCTCTGTGATAGTTTGCTTCAATCTGCACTTCATTTTCCTGCTGCTGTTGCGTTGGCATCTTTGGACTAACTAAATCTCATCCTGTAAAGAACATTTAGCTTTTTACTTTGGTTTGACTGATGTCCTCTCCTTCTCTCTTGTGTGAGTGTTAGGGGAGTAATTTTAGAAAGAATTACTCATACCTATTCTTCGTATAATCAATTTGATCTTCAAGATGAAAATTATTGGACTACAGTTTATTTCATTATTGTTCATCTGTATATTGATGGATATAAATAAATAATACATTATTAAAGTTACAGTCTTGTTCATTCATATTTCCTATTTTCAAGGACATAACATTTATCGATGAAACAGGTTGCACTGAAACATTTTCCATGTTATTGTATTGGAATATTATTCCATTTTTATATTCCAATATGAACAATTTAACCTTACTAAATTATACTCCATTAAGCCTATGTGATTCTTTATAAATGATTAGTCTAAATTGCATAACTAAAAAAAGTAGTGGACCTTATTGGTGGATGGTTAATTTTATGCTGATAAGTTTAAATTTTTAATTGATCTAAAATGAGTCAAACTATTGAGACATGTCTATATTCAGATTGACTTGATAGTTGATGAAAGTGTAGAGGTCACTTATGTCTTCAACTGTGTAAAAGGTGACTACGTATTTTAATGTGTTGATTCTAATATTCATTATGATGCATTTGTCAGAGAAGGAAATGAATCTTTGACGCTGCATGACAACTATGAATTCATCTTCATAATTCAAAGAGAAAAACCATAGATTTTTCGTGGGGACATTGCATTTAGTGCTGTTTGACTTTTGAAATACAGCCATCCATTGTTTATATTAATTTTGATTATACTTATATTCTTTTCATTTTATTTTTAGATTCTTTAATTGTTAGTTTCTTTGGAAATCTGCAAGCCTAGACTTTGAATGAAGTTCATAATATGCTGCTCTTTCTCCACTTTGCATCACTTATCATTACTTTCTTTTATTATCCACAGGACTGAATACCAATCAGTTATATTATATAAAAATCTTCATTTAGTTTCTATACTTATATAGTAGTTGGCAGTTTCATCTCCTCATCTATTTTTCACAATTCATCACTACTTAACATTGAAATGACATTAAACATCTATCAGTGAGGGTTTTTTTTTTTTTTTTTTTTTTTTTTTTTTTTGACATGAATGTGTGCTTTATTGAGAGATATTTTTTCTGGTTGAGTGTTGTCCATTATGGTAGATTTTATTTCTCTTTGAATATGAATTTTTTTCACCTAGTCCACAGTGAATTCTTCAGTAAGTCTCTCCACTGTTGGCAGATCTTCACTCATTCCTTCATATCCCATACTGTGCATGAAAATCCTGGAATTCTCTCTCTCTCTCTCTCTCTCTCTCTCTCTCTCTCTCATGATTGAGAGGTCGGCATCCTTTCCACTGGATATATTCCATATTCTCACTCAGCCGGATGAATATCCAAACCATATGCATGAGATATAAGAGGATTACAGATCTGAAATTCTTTTTCAACCATTGCACATTATATTTAATGGCCACCATATAAAATTACTCAGGACTTTCTCATCACCCCTCACTTCAGTTTTCGTCTAATTCTAATTCTCTCTTTCTATTTCTCTTTCTTTCTTTTTCCATAACAATTGTTTAGTCTTAGACTTTCTTTTTAAATAAAGTCTAGCATCTTGACTGTCAAAACATTGCTACTGACTATTGCCTGCACTGAGCCGGCTCAGATCAAAATTGTATTTTCTGCTGATTTCAGTTGATAAAATCATCTAAAAATATTCCATGATGTTATTGATTTTCCTATTTGATTCTGTGATCTAGAAGGATTGTAAAATTGTGAAAATTATTGTTCATTGAATTTTGCTTGCTAATAATGATGAAGAACATCATTAGATTGCTAATTCTATTTGGTTCACTCATATTCTTTATCGTCTGCTATAAGAACAATATTCAATACTCCAACTCAATATCAGTAATCACTGTTAAGTTGGAATGTGACATCTTAACCTAAAGCTGTTCAGGCTAATCATCACTCTTCTTTGGGGGTAGGGTGTTTCTCCTTTTGACTTTTTTGTAGATTGGGTATACATTTATTCAAATGATATGCACAATAAACTCATTGGTTGTGATAAGTCATTGTTGTTTTCTGACATAGCGTGACTCTCTCACCAACTGATTCAACAAAATAGTTCTTAAAATTAACTAGGCATTGTTCTTAACCATCCCTTTCTTTCCCATTACCAAAAATATCACACATTGTGAATGACTATGACTTTTCTGATGGTTTATGTATGTATGTTTATATGGTCAGTTACTCATTTATCTAGATATATATGTGCAGTTGAATTATCTGTCACTAAAAATGACATTGCAAAATGAAACTGGTTTTATTATATCTATAAAATCTAAATTATGACTCCATTGTGATTTTACTAGAAACAAAAGACATAATTATCATTAGTCTCTTATAATAGAAAAAGACTGAGAAAAGCATCTGAATTCTTATGTTACATTGTCAGTCTCATTATATCCAATATGAAAACTGTACAAAATGTATTTTCAATCAATATTTCTTTCAAGAGAATTGAGTATTTTTTTTATATCCATTATTATTGTACATACTGTAAGAGAACAAAAGTAATCTGAAATGATTGATATGTTACTTGATGGATGTCCAAAAAAAATTACTTGCAATTAAAAGTTAATGAAATTAAAAGGTTTACTTTGAATACGTAAAGATGCATTTTTAAGTATAAAAAACACTAAATCCAGTTGATAAATGTCTGAGCAAATATTACATAATTGAGATGCATCATTCTGCTCATTTTCATTTGCAAAAATAATCTGTCTTTTTTAAAAACTTTATGCAAAATGAAATCAGAATACTGTGCTATTAATTCTGTAAATCAGAACAAAATAACCAGTGCTTGAGTGAAAGGATATGTGAACTATTCCTGGTAATTGAAAGCTTTTTATGAAATGAATGATCATCGAATATATGTTGAACAGTCATCATTATCGACTTTTGATTTTATAAGTTTAGTAAAACTGTAATAAAATATAGTTTTATACTTTTTTCACTAATATAAACAAGAACAGGCCTCTTTCTGTCTTTTTTTTTCTTGGCTTTTTCATGTATTCATTTTAACACTTGCTGCTCTTTGTGTTTCAAAACATCTTTTCTTTAATTTTGATATTTATGCAAAAGTCTGTATGTTTCCTTTCATTTTAAAGATCATTGATGTTGTAGAAAATTCATTATTCAAATACTGGACTCATTCAAGAGTTTAAACCCAAAAGTTAAGATCAATATATTTCTAACCTTCAAGTGATTTTTAAATCACAAAAGATAAGTTTTGCTTTGATTAAATCACATAACAGCACTTACAAATTACTCATCCACCAATTACTATGAATTGCATCTGGTTTTGTGAACTTTTTTTGTAGATCTTTTATTCCCAAATCTGACTTAACATCTTATAACACCACACTTTTTTTCTTTTTTTTTTCCCCCCCGCTTTTTGAAAAAAAAATTAATTGTCCATGTTATAAATATCCACTGAATTATGCGTATTGTTTATAAACCTATCAGTGCACTGATTTTTTTATAAGGCCAGTCAATGACAGGCATAAAAAAAAGAAGGATCGGACAAATGTGGGTTCGGGGATGTTTGCTTTTCATCAGCAATAACTAATAATTTTCCCAAGATGTCTGAACATGCAGACATTTTGGTTGTATATTCTGATCAATAATGATTACAAGCCATCAGTAGATTCACATCAGTGCACTTTTCTTACATTTGGTCTCGCTGCTGACAATTCTATTAGACAAAATGAGAAAAACAAGAAAAAATATACCTCACTTTAATTGTTATAATGTCAGTGCCAGCAAAGATTAACTTTATATGTGTCCAAATCAATAACTTTTGTCGGAGCAAAATTTAGCTGTTATAAATCTACTTTAAGGTGAGAGGGGGGAAAAACAGGTATTCTTTATCCCACTAATTTATGTAGATTTGTGTAATAATCTTTTGCCCCTGAATTTGAAGAATATAGTTGCTTCTTGAATAGCTATCATATGTATAGATGATATTTTCATGTTTTTTCACCCTTTTTTAAAAATCATATAGTATATATTCTTACTTTTATTGAATGCAATTTTGAAATTAGACTAATCTGTTTGTTGTTCATAATAAGGTTATGTGGCTCATCTGATTAGGATATTTATTGCCTAACTAACCAATATCAATATAATTGCTTTTATGAGTTATCTTGACTTTGAATGGGTCTTTTAATCTGTAAACATTTTACTGACCTGTAAAATGTTAGCTAGTTCTGATCCCCCTCTTTTTCTTCTTTGCATATATATATATATATATATATATGTGTGTGTGTGTGTAATTTCTGTCTCTGATAAATGACAAATATCATCTAGTCAATACTTGAAAAATGTAACTGACTTGTGAATTCTTGAGTGATGGGTATCCCAGAATTCTTACAAGAGTAAGTTAATCAAAATACTATAATTTAGGGGGAAAAATAGAAACAAAAAAATAGTTTTGATTGATATAAAATTTCAAAGGCTTTATCTTTATTGCATTCATTATAGTTGCTTCAAGATTTTGATCCTGTTAATTATTGATTAGAATCTAAGAACCAAAAAGAAAAGAATGACAAAATGAAGACAAAGTAACAGTAAAATGAAAATTAGCAATAAAGAAATAGATTGTAGAAAACTTGACCTAAACAGGGATATTTAATTAAAATTTGAACATGCATGACTCTCTTCTTCTCTCTGTTCCCAGACCTGGAGGGTATTCTTGTACTTTCATGACTGCATTGGGATGATTAACACTGCAACAGTAAGTTGGGTTGGGGTGGCCACAACAAGGCAGCAGAGGCAGCAAGATAGAAAGAGGAGGGATGTTAACTTTTAATAAATAAATAAATAATCCCAACAGTACAAAAATGTACGTTTCTTGGACCTTGAAAAAAATCCACCCTCCCTATTCCAAAGTTAATCTATAGAATGAAAAAAAAAATAAGCAAAAAATTGTTACCTTCCACTAGAAGCATTAAGGAATAAAACTATGTTCAAATTCTTGTGTGTTGAATTGCTTTATAAGAATCACCCCCCCCCAAAAAAAAGAGAGCGATAGCACTGACACTAACCAACAAGATGCTGCAAACACTTGTGATAGCATGAACAAAGTTTGCTGGGAGCTAACCCAGCATAATCAGGTTTTCCAATTCTTTCAATATGAAAGCATTAGCGAAGGAACCCCTTCACCAAATTTTTCTGTTAAATATAACGTGACACTTTGACTTGAATGTCGGCAAACAGCAGTAAAAAGAGACAGAGTGGGTCAGAAAGATAGAGGGAGTTGGGGTGAGGGAAGGCTGCCATCATTTATAAAAATATCCTTATACAGAAATGATGATAACAAATATGATGGAGTTGTGTAGGGGAATGGGATATTATTGATTCCTCTCTCCACCATCATCATTAGAGGTTGAGCATTCACTGTAAAAATGGTTGCACAAACTTTTCAAGTGTGCTTGGTGATGGCTAGGAATATCTTTAACCTATGGAAATATGTGATTAATTTCAAATTTTCATTGGCATGCTGCCCAGTGTACATTTTCTTAACCAACATGCAACAAATCTGAACTGACCAGGCTTTTCAAATAAATGAACATAGCACTATCTCCAGATGTAATTGTTTAGTTCTCTTACTTTGTCTCCCATTCTCTTCTACTTTCTAATGAAACAAGGTCTGTTTTTTTGCATCACTGTTTACAAAAGTGTGAGTGAAACCAATGAAAATTTGTATTGCATTGATTCTAACAAAATCAACACTTGTTAACATCAATCCATACTAGAATGTTTTAATATGCAAAGTTGTCTAACCCTATATTATCATCTTGGTAAAGGAAGATTCTTAATGGCCATTTTAGTACTTGTAAAATTGTAATCTTCTATACCCAAATAGTAAAGTACTGTTAATTTAACAATAATGGTTCTTACACATTTTTCTAATGACACACACCTTTTGAAAATTTTACAGCTGCTATGGACTACTTGCAAAAATGAATATGAACATTTGATCTGATAAATAACAATTCCACAGAAAATGTTTACTAGATTTTATATTTATTTACAACAGGTAGCTACATTTTTATATGTTGAAAAATAAGTATGTAACATCAGTTTTAAATATTTTTCTGACACCCTCTAGCCAATCTATAGATCCCAGGTTGCAAAACTTATCTTTGATACTTTATCATTATTGTCATTTCCTGCTTCGGTCTGAAGTGTTAAAATTGCTGTTTTCTCCTGGCCGATGGTTTCAAATAGAAGAAAGAAGATAGTTTTCTGAAGAAATATACAATGAAGTCTCTATTGCTAGAGGTCACAAAGAATTAGTTGGAACTTGTTAAAGTATTAACTAGCTGGTATATTAAACATCAGCCAGTGCTTCTTCATTCTCCTGCTATTTCTACTAATCATCTGAAAAATGAATAAAAAATGATAGTTTAAGCAAGGGCTTAAGATTGGTTGTCTGAAATTTGATTATTGAGTTTTCATTTAAGTCTGCTGGACTTCAAATTTTTTCCCTTCTGTCATAACATTTGGCAGTAAAGGTCAGAGGTCAAGCTTTAAACATGTTAGTATATTTAAGCTCTAGTGAACTTGTCATAAAATTTACTTGAGTAAACCCTAATATTGACCTATACTCATATTTGCTGTGCAATATATTTCCAAAGAGTTGGTCTTGCTTATGAAGTGGCTCAACTTTGAGAGATAGCTTATCTACTTTGCATTTGCAGTTTGCCATGAATCCCTTTTGACACATCTTCAATATTTATTGATGGATGAGCCACCAGTAAGTGGTGTTGATGGTAAATTTTGTTTGCAATTTTGGTGTTGGTCTTTATCACTTTATTCTCTCATGTTTTACATCTAAGCTTTTGAGTTGACCATTTGTAAAGTTTTTTCCCCTTTTTGATATTCATCTCATCTTTTACCATATCAATATATTTACTCATCAGACACTAAAATTACTGAAGACGATTAAAATTTTTTTTGTTTTTTAGCTGTCAGACTCCATTCTTTGTATTTAACTTGAAATCTGTGCCTCATTGATTTCTCTATGTTCATATTGCACTTTCATGTGCCAAAATTGAATCTGAAAGTCAATTGTTAAATATAAGTATATTATAAGCCACTCAAAAATATTCAATTTCACTTGTTTACATTGATGTTTGATAATACACTTAAAAGTTCTAAAAATATATTCCTATGTCAGACCATTGAATAAAAATTTACAAAGATGTCTCACCTTTTAGAAATTAACTGCTTCAAATAGTTATAAATATATGATGACTATTTTCACCAAGATCTTATTCACAACTATAAATTTCATTTCTACTGTTTTGAGAAAGAAAGTGATTACAAATAAGTGTACATTTTTCTGAAAACATAAAGATGCAGATATATCAGCTATTATGTTTTGCAGCGATAAATTATTATTGCTAATTACCAAGTTTGGTATAGTACAGCAAAGGGTTGAATAGATGGAAATAAGAATCATGAGATTGTAACTCCTAAGTGAAAATCAATGAGCAAAATCCTGACTTTTACCTGGGCATGAACACCTGCCCTTATGGGAAATATGCAACTGTTTCTGTCACAAAGCAGGCTATTATCACATCAGTATTGTAATCATACTAATGTATAGTGTTATACTCTATTTTTTTTTGTTTTATTCAAATTTTTTCTTCAATAGTTAACTCTTCAATTATTTTGAATTGAGTTTCAGAGGCCAAAAAGTTTCAGTTATAGATGTGATGATTACAAGCTTATTTTAATTCAAATGAAAACATGCTCTTCACTCTGATTTTTGATAACCAATTTTTTGTCACTGTCTCCATCTCTCCATTCATTGTTATCAGAAAACATTTAAACATTCAAATAAGTTACAAGGGTTCATCAATTTTATTGAATATTGGCTTGGGTAATGAAATTATATTTGACCCAAACTATTTTATCTTCCTTGGACCTTTTAAGTCATTTATAGGGTTCCGATAAGCTCTAGTGTATCTATCAATTTCTTTCGATGTAGTATCAGTTCTCAAATCTAATGGGCTAAAGCTCAATCAAATATATGGCATTTTTCCATTTTCATATCAATTCAGGTGATTGGTGCATCTCTAATGACTTGGAGACATTATTGGCTGTTCATTACTGGATGAATGTAGGGCATATTCATAATTAGATTACATTCACTTCCTCTAAACCTTTTTTAGCATGTTTACAATTCTTTTGCACATTGCAGCAGTGGTTTGTCATCCCCTACTGCTCAGTGAATGTTTGCCGTAACTTTAGAGTTCTGTCTACTCTCGCTTTGGAGGTGAAAAATTCCTTATGTCTTATGGTTGATGAGCCCCACCTACCTCATATTGTGGATTGAACTGTAGGTTCCATGGCTTCCAGTTGAATGTTATGTTCACTGAGCTACAGCTTGATTTTTTTTTTTTTTTTTTTTTTTTTTTTTTGTTCTTGATTCCTTCCGGACGAGTAGATTCGGTGTTGAACCAAATAACAAATACAATTGCTGTGGTACTCTACTGCACATGTCGTATTTATACTTCATTTGCATCAGACTTCTGCAAATATTACTACTTCTGCTACAAGCATAATTGTACGAGTAAATCTTTTCCCCCCAACAGCAACAAGCAGAAAAGCCGTAGTAGTTCTTCTCAATGATCACCACAAGCTGCTGAAAGTTGGTTTTCAGGGCCAGTGAGGTAGACTGGCTGCCTTATGATGGATGGATGATGAGATGCAGCAACAAGGATGGAATGGGGGGGAAAACAAGATATGCTGGCTGGCCTGAATAGGGTGAGGGTGCTATGGTATCTGCCTGAATTAGTACAAGACAAAACAGTGCTGCTGGACCAACCCAAAAGCACTCATGCTGATGCATTACACACTGCATTAACACTCTTCCTACCTTGCTTACCAAACTACTTTTGTTATTCTTATTTTCTTTGTCTGTTCCCCTCTATCTACATTAGTTTTTGCATTGTGTAAGGAATCTTTCCAGACAGGAAAGGAAAAACATAGCAGAGGAATAAAGTTGAAAAAAAAGATAATAATAATAATTCAGCTCTTTCCTGCTGACCCACTTTTCCTTCACATTGGTGCATCTCCCCGACCCTATAAAGCCTCTCTTTCAAAAGTTCTTATTCTCTCTTAAGCCACATGTTTTCAAGATCCCAACTTACCTGGACATACTGAACAGCTGTTTCCATATCCCTATCTGCTTCCATCACTCTCTTCATCTGTCAGTTTCTAAAAGTCCTTGGTTGCTTCTTTCCTAAAAATCTAGAACGTTTCTTCCCTCTAATATGAAATTTTTCAATTCTTTCAAAATTAAAGCATGTTTTTACTCAACTTTCTGTCTGTGTACATGCCCATAACCAATTTAGAGATTAAAAGTTGTGAACATTATTCACTTTTTACATATCTCTGTTTGGTCTCTGTATTTAATCAAAACTTAGTTTAGTGCCAATTCAAAATTTTTCTGTTTTTGTTCATTCATAAAATATCTTTATGTCTACCTCTCAAGGTACTTGGAATGTATTTAGTTCAAATGAGACGGTTTTGTAATTTTCTTTCTTTGTGATAACTTTTGAAAGTATTAGTGATAGCTAAGTCAAATAAAGTAAATTCGAAATTGAAAACACTGCAAAAATCATGTTTGAGTTGACCTTCATAAGCAGTTTGTAGATTTAATTATACCTTTCGTTCTTAGATTTTTAATTCTTTTTAAGAAATAGGCAAACTAGTCTGATTTTTAAAGTGAAACTTGAGTAACAAGGGGTAACGTTTTCATGATTTTGCTTCCCCCCTCTTATTTTTATTAACACTGAAAAATTCTTCAAACACTTCGAGATTTTTTTTTTCCTGTGGCTTTCTTGAAATTATAATGAATGTTTTGCTTGTTAAAAACTTGATGCTGGCAAAAAATAAAGAATAATGAATAAGGAATGTGTGTGTGTGTGTGTGTGTATATATATATATATATATATATATATATATATATATATATATATTGTTGAATAATTTAAGTTAATTGAGAACGATGTAGATATCAACTATTCTGTCACTTGGCTCATGCAATAGCTGTGACATAGAGCCATATTAGTTGTGCATCCTTGACTTGTGTAATATATCAATTCTGACAACAGGTCACTCATTTATACATAATTGCCATCTGGTTCTTACTTAGATAGACTTCTCTTCCTTTGTCCTTTCCTTCTGAATGACCCTTTACGATCTTCATCGTGCCAAGAGATATTAAATCACAGAGCCTGCTATCAAAGTACCAAAGTTGTGCACCCTGCTACTAGTTTACTACATACTAATTACTACCTTGCAAACTCCCGTTCTGCAAAGTATAAACTACTGGCCAGAAAAAGAAACTTTTATGATCATTTTATTCGCCTGCTCTGTACCTGGTCATTAGTGATATCGCTGTAGGTTCTGTATCCTTCCCAGTTCTGTTAAGTTACATAACTTTTATGACCAATATTTTAAAGGAACTTCTCTTTGACTTTTTAAAATCAGGCTTTGCATGAACAGATTCTTTTTTAATCATGTATGACTTTTTATATAAATATATGTACATGAGTTTTGGGTGACTGCACCTTTTATTACAAACCAAAGTATTCCATGAAATAACACTCTATATACTCATGGAAGAAAAATTTTTTCATTGGCAATACTTTCATTTTCAGATGGCATAGTATGAACTATTGTTTACACTTATCAGACAGCATCATTCTGTCAAATAGGTATTCTGTTGAGAATTAACCCCACGAATTTTGATTTGGAAGTATTTCCTGAAGATATATTATCTAAGAAGATATTATCTCAGTGCAAACAAGATAAAAGCTATGGTTGTATGTATTATGTAAGAATAGATATAATTGGCACAAGTAAAACTTCTTCAATCCTAGCACTAGCTGCACATGGTCTGACTGTAAGTGTTTCAAAGCAGTTTCTCATTTGTCAAATAGACAAATACTGACTCACACCAACTCATTCCTCCCTAACTTTATTAACCAGAACATAGTAAAAAAAAAAATTGTCTTCATTAAGTCCTCTAACAATGAACAATGAAGGAAATATGCTATCAGCATGTTCACTTACTGTCAAGCAATATGACAGAAAACCACAAAAACCGACAGCAAAATTTATTGATATTTTATAATTCAAATTACATTTCTTCTCTTTTTTTTTTTTTTCAAATTGTAAATTGAAAAGCTGAACTAAATGCTTTTAATGCCTTTTCTCTCTAATTCTCTTGTTGTATTGATTAGAATATTTCCATGGCTTATACTCATACCTTCGAGAGGCAACAGAACACTGTTGTCAGCCGAGTTGCTATTTCCCAAAAGGAAGCTTATTAAAAGACACAAGATAAAGGCATGCCACCCTATTTTTCCTTGCAAACTGTTAATTTTTTCTGAAACTATCATTTTTATGCTTCTTCCCTAACAAATCCCTTGTGGTGTTCTGCCCTCTCAAAGCAAACTATCTGATCAGTAAAAATATTTATTCTTTCTTCTGTGTATGTGTGTGTGTGTATAGCCTAGAACAAGATTTTATATTCATGACAAGTGTTACAAACATTCTTAAACTTTTTTTTTTTTTTAAATACAAACTTTTGTCTCCTGCTATGACAAAATCTGAAAATCAAGTGATAAAACAGAATAAAATGATTACAGAAAATGTTTATAAAAAAAACAAGAAAAAAAAAACAAGTAGCAATTAAGGTAAGGATTAATTTCATTATCAGCTGGAAGTAATAAATTACTAATCAATAAATGTTCAACAAAGGATGATCTGACATTAGGAAATTGAACTTCAATATGACTCAGGAAATAGGAACTAAAAAAAATACAATTTGAGCTTATAATATCAAGACATTCTTTGCTCGTATTCTTTATCTGCAAGGAAGTATCACACTGATAAGAATTGGATGTAGCTGGTCTATTAATGTCTTTATGGCTTTTCATTTACTATTTACTTGGTAGAATGAAATCGATTATATCTAATATATTTATATATATGTGAGTTTGCATACATACATACATACAATTCTTTTTCAGAATTAGGCTTTCATGAAAAATAACGTGATAACATATCAGAACGTACCTCACAGCTATTTTTTTCAAACTGGTTTGATTTTAAAAAATAAAATCGGTTCTAAGAATGAGGCCTGGCTTATATACTTTAATCATAAAAGAGGATATGGGTGCCTTTTTTTTAAAAACCGATATATGGAAAATAAAGTGTAAAATAATTGGAAAATCACTACTTTTCAGAATGTGCTTGTAACTAATGAAAGTTAACATGGTTTGAAGTCTTTGAGAAATGTAAAATTGGAGACTAGTTTGTGCAGATTTGTCTTAGAAAGTGAGAAATGGTCTGAACCAAAGGGAAAAAAATGAATAAATGCACCAATACCATGATACTAATACCCTGCTACTTGGTATGAGAAAAGAAGAGAGGAAAAAAGTTGAGGATGTGGTGGTTGGTTGGTATAAACGAGATATAACAGCGCCTTGATATGAAATCATTCAGATATTGATCTACACTCCAGATTTGACATAACAATTTCCCCTGTCGTTTAATGATACTATGTGACATCTTCTATAAAATGATGCCATCAATTGGGGGTAATGCACACATTCATTTATTCATATCTATATAAATGTATATATTTATACATGAGTTAAGATACATATTTGCACACACTGACATACATGCAGATTTATTTCTCTCACATGAATCTGTGTCCTCTAACTTACATGCATAATCAATCTTTCTTACGTAACTTGTATACTGATATACTTTGAATATACCAATGTAGAAGCATATAGATGCATGTATTAATGCTCCTACTCATGATTTTTTCATCATTTTTCATATTTTAAAAGACTTGCACGTGGATTTATTTTTTATTTGTGATCGGACATTTAATAGTCTATATTTCAATTTCAGATCATTTCCTCAAAACTTGAATATCTTTGAACAATCTTCCCTCGCCCTATATCTACAGAAATGTTTTTTGAAGAGATATCTCCTCATTATTTCCTCGCAGTTCTTTTCACTATTATGAGCATTAAAAATTATCTCTAAATGTTCATTTGCATTGTATAGATATAAACACAAAGAATAATTGAAGTAGCTTAAGCCGTTTTGTTTCTATTGCATCAGGGTTATACCTCCAAGTTTTCATGGTTTCCAGCTGATCAGCCATTTCCAATTTTTCGAAAGAGGTGGCATTTATCAAATGAAACAGGTGTAGCTGACTATAGATAATGAACTTATTCTGACTGTTGATATAATCTTGGATTTTCATTTAAAATCAAGATGTTGGAAGATGTTGCTCTTTTTATCATGTTTTTTTTTTTTTATTTTTTTTTTATTAAATGCTATAATTGAAAAATGAACTTTAAACTGTCCCAAAATTTATTCAGAATATAAAAATAAATAAATAACACCTTTAGCATTCCTTGTCTGCAAAATCACTTGCTGATCAGTGGTTGTATTACAAATATTGCTGTAGTGAGATTTCTCTTCAGTAAATGAATACTTTTGACTCCCGGTTTTATATTGATAACTTGCCTTTTGATATAAAATTGAAATAACTTCCTTATCCTATTATAAACATAGCTCAGCTATTTTATATGGAAATTCTAATAATAAAAATCAGGGATTTGCTAGCTCAACTCATTGCTGATTATTTACAATATCCAGTATAATCTCGGCAATTATATTTTTAATGGCTGCCTATTTTTTATCATAATCTTGTATTGGTATTTTTACTGTGTAGGTGAATCCACTTAGTGCAAGGCAGATTACTGAGGAGGATTATCCAAGGATTAAATCTCATTAGTGCTTCAGTGTGTCAAATTAAGCAATGAGTGAATGGCTTGAACTTAGTTGCATTACATATTATTGACCATTTCAAAAGCAGATTTTTTTCTTTTTCTCTTAAATAATTAGCTCTGATTTTTGTGGCTAATCCTATTGCATTGCTTTGTCAACACAATAATGAATGACTCTTGTCTTTAGAAAAATGTCACATGCACTAAAGGAATCTATTATTGGCATCAACTAATGATATATCAGCCTAATCTTGTTAAGCAAAGGTGCAGTACATAACATAGGTATGAACTTGATGAGTTGACTTTGTCTGCCTGGCCTTGATTTAACAAAGTGGGGGATACCACTCAACACTGAATGAACTGATGCCACTGCTCATTGTTTGAAAATAATGCAGATGATTAAATCTGCCTGTCGCCTTTTGTCCAGGCTTAATTTGAACCAAAAAAACTGCTTAAACCATATAAATCTAGTCAGGAGTAGGGTGGACATCAATTAGCAATGCCATGGGTATTCAGTTATGCTTTCCCTCCAGTTCTCTCATCAAATCAATTTTATTTCACAAATTATAATGGTTCCAATTTTTCCAGTCTAATATTTTCCTTAGGTTTGTAAGCATGTACATAAATGAATATGTCCATAGACAGATATGATTATTGATTTATTGGCATGTGTATCTATATGCTTACAGAGAGCTTGTTACCCAATGATGGTAGGGAAACACCATTCAATTGTTACAAAAAAATAACGAAAAGTTTTTTGTGCAAATGATTTGTGTAAAATTGAAAATTATAAGACCTCATAAATTTTGATTTTACTTGCCACAATTTGAATACAATTTTGTATGATTAGGTATTATCTTTATTCTAATAGTTACTTACCTTGAAACACAATCATTATATTTAATAAGTTGATACATATGCCTAGCCAGTTGTTTTAAGTTAGTGGGTGGATGGAGCAATAGGCAGCAAAAGAGAGAGACAGTGATGGGTGATGAGAAATGGTAAGAGGACTGGCCTGGACGGAAAAACTGAACATCCCAGCTTCCATTTTCTCCTAATCCTACTCTTCATTTTTCATATGGTAGCCTGCCAAATATCCCGCTTATGCATTCGAATCATATTTTAGCTTGTTGCCCAAATTAGGGCAGAAGCTGGCTGATGACAGTTGGCAGGCCCTTCCTGTGCCTCCTGTCTGCTGCTCAGGAACTTCCCATCCATTCCTCACATCCTTACTATCCCATCCTCTTCTCCTCCAAAAGAGAACACTCCAGGGTACAAGCTATTGCATCTTAGCTTTTTGGGCAGATATTTGGGATAGCTTCCTAATCAATTGACACACTGGCTTCTATTACTTCTTTTTAAATTCTTTTGAGTGTTTTTTACTCTAGCCTTTTCCTTCTACTTAATCCACTGATAAGTAAAGAATATTATCTATTTTCAGTATAATTTTGTTTGTTTTCACATGTTTTTAAATTCTGTTGCCTCATTAAGATATGCAATTGTACAAAAGTAAATAGTTTAAAGAAAAACTTTTCTATAAAACTCCATAGCTGACCAAATGTACATGGTTCCAATGTTGTTTAATGAAATTTCTTACTGATATTTTTCTCTGTTCAGCAAATTAATTATACTTTGAATAATTTGAGAATAAGTATTGGATAAAAAGATTTTTTCTTTCATTTCTTTCTTCCTTTCTTTTTTTCCCTTGGTTTTTGTCATTGAGTCATGTTCTCCTTATTTGAACCCCCAAAAGCACCTGTAACCTATATTTCACTTGTGAATCTTAAGTGTTGAGGTTAGTTTTAACATTATTTGGCTCTTTTGGATTCGGAAGTGCATAAATCTATTGAATAATATCAAACCATATGATCTGCATTCCACTAATGTTGTTTGATTTTCTTTCTTTCTTTCTTTTTTTTTTTTTAAATACTCAATTTAGTCCAAAATTGTTATTTCCTGGCTGTATGCAATACTTGTTTGCATTTTCTATTGCTGTCAGTATGATAAGTTCCAGACATATTTTTAGGCTTTGGCCTTTGCTTCTTCTTTGGTCCTTGCAGCTACAATACTGTGGTCAATGATTGATGTGCAGAGCCCATAGCCTTCTGCTTGTCATGTCCGATGTCCACAGTGAGCCATCATAAGGTCCCTGAAGCTTCCATGATACTAGCCACTTGTGTAGCACTCATGACTTCACTTTGTCATTCTCTCTTCAAAAGCCTGTCTGGGAAGGAAAAGTTGGCAAAATTAATTTCATCACTCATAAATACTTTGCTACTTATGCCAATGGGGTAAGTGGGCTGACAGTGTAACAAGAAATAGATCAGATTATTGATTCTAAGGGAGCTCTTCATTTTGACCATCTGCAATGTTGGCAAATCAGCCAATGGAATTGGATTTGCTATGGATAAGATATACTTTTGTGGGGATAAGCTTTTTCCCCCCTTTGTTTTTCTTTCTACTTTGTACTCGACTTTCTCCTTAAAATATGGCTCCCTTTTTAGTCTGGTTAATGCTGAAATATAACAGGAGTTTGCTGCAAGTTTCAATACTTTTTTCTCACTAATGCCATACTGCCATAACATCTGACTTACAATTATGAAATCCTGTATTTTTGAAGAAAAGCGTCTTTCATCTTTTAAATTTTTCATTAAAAAAAAAACATCTTTTTTCTATTCAATGAAACAAGTGGACTTAATTTCAAATTATTCTTAACTGTGAATTGTTTTTGCTGCTGCTTTGGATCTTGATCAAATAAATTACTCATGTTATATATCTTACAATATTAAGTACTTATAAAATAACCTTTTCTTTTTTTTTTTTTTCATTAATTATTCTTTTTTCTACATTTGCATCTATATGCTGTTTAAGATTAAGATGGCATTGTCTAGACTGTTGTTTTTAACTTCTCTCTTCCTGAACAATACTGTGTTGAATTAAGAATATAACTGATGTGAATAAACCTAGTTCTGTCACAAGGACAAATTAATGGAGCACCAAGTGAGGATCACTCACTGGCTGTGTCTTTTAAGTCTAGCATTCTAACTATCAGTATACAGCAGGTGATATGTATTCTTTAGATGACCAGAGAATACAGGAATTGAAATGTGAAAACTAAAAGAACGTACAATTAAAAACAAAAAAGAAAATGTTTGTTAGTTGAGTGTGCAGATGCAACAAAGTGAAGGCTAATGTTTCTTTCCCAGCCCAATGACAAAATTCCATTACTTGCCAGGCTGTTTGTGTGTTTGTTCCTTGAAACATGCACCACATGGACATCACCTGGCACTGCACTTGAGAAATAGACTTTTTACATCACTTGCCCCAAATACTTTAGTGATTGCTAGCAAACATCTGCACATGTTCTCTCTCTGTCTTTATGTTCTTCACTCTTAATAATATTATTCCCCCCCCCCCCAACAAATCTAATGACTTTATATATCATTAGGTGCCCAGAGGATAGCTCAGTGGTTACTGTGTTGGCTGGAAATCCAAGTCTGTAGTGTCAAGTTGTTCCAGTTTGCGTACGATAATTTTGCAAGAATTAAGGAAACACAAAATAAAATTTTTTGAAAATAGTGCCTTAATGAAAAGTTCATTTTTTTTTTTTTCCCCCCCTAAAATCCTCAGCCATTCCAAAAACCTGCTGTGTGAAACAATGTTTTGTAATCTTGAACAGAAGGATTATCAACACCTAAGCATACAGTCGGATGTCCATAAATTAGAAATTAAAGTAACTAGCTTTTTCTTCAATATTTTGTTCAATCATGATAAGTATCAATTTCTTCTTTTATTACAGTTTTCTCTGATTAGTATCAGTCATTTACTGTTTTTTATAGCCTGTTTCTATTGGAATTTGAATGCATTTTCATTATTCATTAGAAGAATGATCTTTCAAGACTATATATTTTTGTTGATTTCATTTTACCCAACTACTAGAAGCAGTGGGCAGCCTGGCAATGTGTTCAATTTTTAAAATCTTTTTTTCATCAACTTTACTGACTATCAATTTTTTTTTTCTGTTGTTTAATGATAAAATGCATCATATATTTATTCTCAGAGAATGCAAAATAATTTCATCTATGTCATATCATAAATATAATATCATTAGTAAAGAAAGTTGAGTACTGGTAATTGCCTGTTTTTCTTAGCTTTAAAACTACTACTGCTTCGCTAGAGATAATTTTAATTCCATTCCGTCTCGTTCAATACGTAATGTCAAGTTTAAGCAAATGAGGAAGCAAACTCATGTGAAGGGTGTGTCTTTGCTTTTTTTCCTTCTTTGAAAGCTTACATACATAAATGTTTGAAAAGAGTTATAGATAATGTCTGTTGTGTTGAAAAGAAACATGCTTCTTCCTTTCTGTGGGTCTTGCTAAAAAGAATCTGGCCAGCCAGTATAGTGCTGGCTACAAATGTACCCACTCTGGATATTAACAACTTGTACAAAATGCTACAATAACTCATTTAACTGTGGCATATTATGTCTATAAATCAGATGTCTCATTTGAAATTCAGGACCATGTCAGTGTGCCTCCAACCCAGCCACCAATTGTGTTGTCCCGAAGAGTTATCTCCATCACCTGGTCCACCTAGCCTGCCAACCATGAGAAATTGACTATCGATACTCAGTGTCAGATTGGACCCAGCGACAAATTTGTTTCTTCTCTTGTTGATCTATGCTCTCTTTTTTTTTTTTTTTTCTTCATGTTTTTTATTATTTCTCTTCTCTCTTTCTCTCTCTTTATCTATTTCTATATCTCTATCTCTCTATCTTCTTTGTTCCTTGCTTGGAACTATTCCCAACTGACATTCCATCCAGACGCCAATGTATTCTTCATTGGTGAAAAGAACACTAACAATAACTCTTTGCAATTATAAATCATTTGTGTTTATGTGCTCAGGGGAGAGAAAGAACAATGGGAAAGGAGGAGCAAAGAAAAACAAGAAGAAGAAAAAATGGCAGGCTAAGAAAAACAAATAAACAATATTGATTTGTAAATTTAGCATCAATCTCAAATATTCTGAAACCAATACTTGCTTTATGTCTTATGTAATCAGTATCTTGTATGAAATGTAAGGTCTGTTTGTTATTTGCTATATGATATGACAATGATTCTTTATTCTCTTCTTCCTTTACTTTTTTTTTTTTTCAAGAAAGTGAACATTTTGTTGTTTTGATGGATATGATATATATAGGATGACATTTTGGTTGAGATTGCCAAAATATTATATGGTCTTCTCAGTAAAACTTTCCTTTCGATTTTATCAATTTATTTAATTGTATTTAGTTTTGTAATGAATTTACCCTAGATTACTCAATCATTCATTTACTTTGTTACTTTTTGTTTTGTTTTTTTTTCTTTTTTATTGTTAAAAAGTAAATGAGAGTTTCTAACAAGTCTTATATTTCTTCAAATTGAATTTTTTAAAGAATTTTTTGTATTCATTCTTTACACATATATAGAATAGAACCAATATAATTGAAATAATAAAAATGTAAATAGTTATTAGTTATTGATATTGTTGACATAAGAGAGATTTACTGCTCAATAAGGTGTTCTTACTTCAAATCAAGGTTTTCAAGTCAAACCATTAAAAATAAGTATCACAGATCAAGAACTTCACTTGAGTATCACTTCTCTAAACAGCTACTGCTGTACACCCACTAATACATTTTAGTATTGATGTGGGTATGAAGAATTGTAGTAATTAGTCATCAAAATTACAGTTTCACTATTTAAATCATGTTAATTTTTTTCCTCCTTATGAAGTATTTCCATAAGATTGAATTATGTTAATTTCTGCGTAGGCATTTTTTTGTCATATTACTGGAGCTATTTATTCTAGTTTACCCCATCCACTTTTGAAGGAATTTGGAAAAAAAATCCTTGTTACTCTATAAGATTTAAGATTATATCTCAACATAGATGTTGATATTTTGTTCTCATGTCAGCTTGCATACAGTTAATAATTCTAGCACCAACACAAGGACTTGGAGAAATCTGTATTCTGCTCAGTATTTTTGTCCCAAGTGTGTTTAGCAGGAAGGAAGCCCCACTGTTTGTCTGTCTGTCTGTTGGAAAGTATTCTTACAGATGTTTGCCACTGAGAATAGCCTACTTGATGCAAAGACAAGCTCTTACTCTCCCCATTATCAATGGACTGCATGCCTACTCAGACAATCAGAGAACAATCCATTCATATATTTATTATGTATGTAGTGGATTTTCTCTCTAACAGCTCTTCTTTCCTATTCATTTCTTATGGTTTCTAAAGTTCGCTTTCCACTAAAGCCACTACTGCTGCATCCCAAACCCAGTAGTATATATTGTACTATGACAGATTGTCCCTGATTGGAGCAGCCTTTTTCTCAATGAAATTTCAAATCACTTACAACAAAGAACTGAAAGTAATTTGCATTATTATTTCACATTTGGCTTAATTTTTCTATTATCATTATCTTAGATGAACTATGTTGGTGTCTAAAAAAATATTTTGCTTGTTCTTTTCCTTTATTGCTTTTTCTGTGTTACTGTCTGTTTAGCACCAACCGTAATGGCTAATCATATTTATTTAAACCTAAACTTGATCTATCAAGAAACACTTGATTCTTATTCAATATTTCCTTATTATCTTGCCTGTATGAAATTTTCTTCTCATGTCTTCAATGCATTTAGTGCAATCTCTCGTAGTCATCTCTGTGTGCCTACTTAACGTAAGCATATTCTTGTTGGCTATAATATCATTAAGCATAATTTTAGATACCCATTTATGTATCTATGTATATGTTTGAGTATGTCTCTGAGTATACATAATTGTATCAGCATTTTTAATTATATGAGCATTTGCTTCTGATTTTTGGAGTAGGTTCTGGTTAAATCTATTTGCTATGCTTGGCTTAATTAAACCTATACCACAACTATGGGACAGTGAGGATTGAAATCACTATCAACGGGTACCCAAGTCTAGCTTGCTAACCACTTCCACCGATATCTCTTGCTATCTTCTTATCACCTTCCATCAGCTTTCTTATTATTGGCCTTTAAAAATTATGTGAGCTGTCTCAAGTGTCTAAGACTTTACCATAATGTGTTTGCAGTAAAGGTTCAATAAGGGAACAACAATCATTTTGATTTTCCTCTTCATTTTGTATACACTTTTACTGGCTATTGTATACTCCATAAACCTCGATCTTCATGATCCTTTTATAATCATTCTGACGGGTTTGTACCTTCCAACATGTCAGCTTTACTTATTTTTCTTGCTCAGGTGATCTGGACCAGTGCATCGGGATATTCTCATTGAAATCTGTCTTTTGCTGGAGGTTGTTGGGACAGTGCCAGAAATTCTTCATTTTTCATTGCTCAAATCTCTGAATATATTGACTCATAAACTACCCTTTGCATGAACTACTTCCATCCAACCCAAAACTCTAAGATATGCTTTTTTTATCATCTGTTTGTTAAGTTGCTTCAATGATTTATGAATCAGCCTGGCTCTGTGAACTGGGAAGAACAAGCTGTTTTTTTTTCTTCAGAGTGGCTGATAAATAGATATGTAGACAGATAGATTGGTAGATTTAAGTATATTAGATGAGTCAGTTGACAAATAAGTAGATATAGTAATGTCAGTAGATTGATGCATCACTTTATAGAGTGATCAATTGATAGAAGTATAGATAGATAGTTGAATAGCTTCATAAATTGATAGGTGAATGAATATGAATCTTCAGATAGATACATCAATTAATGTTTGAGTAGTTAGACAGGTAGACTTATGAATAGATAGATATACATAAGTCAATAGAGACAACTCTTTCACAAGACATCATAACCACGGCAATGAACATTTTTGCCAAATTTATTTACTGCTGGCTGCTCTTCCAACAGTGACATCACGTATTGATTCCCTCCAGTTGATTACATAGGTGAATGAATATCATTGGTTACTTCCAGGACACTACTAGCTTTGCCAACTACCAAATGGTAATAATTGTTGTTAGTCAACTAGAGCAGGAAAAGCAAGATGGGGTAAGGGGTTGTAAAAAATTGAGAAGAGAAGGAAAATATCTAAATTTTACTGACAATGATCACCAGAATTATCAACACTTGACCCATATTCTTGTAAGCTCCCACTTTCTCTCTGTCTCTTTTTATTCAACTTCGCCTTTATTGTTACTTCAATAAGAACTGTTCTCTCTCTTTCCATTTGTAACAATCCTCTCTCTATCCGCTCCACCATCATTGAAAAGTTGTACTGTGCTTTTATGAAGTCATTGAAAGGACTATTTTTGCTTTAAATTATACTTTCTGAGCAAACTTTTTCATATCTTTAAAGTTTGCAATATCATTTACTGACTGACCTAGCCTTATCTCTTAAAGTATTTACAGATAGCAAGAGAATTTTACAATTTGAATAAAGAGAAGTTCCTTATTTACTTCCTGAATTAGAAATATTGCTGTTAATGTTTGTTGGTTAGTTTATCACAAATGGAAAAGATATATGTATACATATATATATAAATTGACTGATCAAAGTTGGAGGCCCCTCTTTCGTTTGCTGCTATTCTTTTGATAAGAGGAGGGTGCAACTCCCATCCCAATTTATTCCACCGTATTCGCTCAGCTTAGGGTGTACTCAGTTGCTTTGTGCACTGGAGAATTCTATCCCAATTATCCGCACTCTTAGCTCATACCGGGAATCAAACTCATATCCCTCTGAGTGTGAGGCAGCTGTGCCAACCATTACACCATCTGAGTAGACTAAAAAGATTAATAACATAACTGTAACAATGATTTTTTTTTTCTTTTTTTTTTTTTTCTCAAAAACTGAATCTGACACTTTTATAATGATATCCTAGGTAATCTCTTGAGGAAGAAAACTTCCGAACACTGAAATCTTTGAACTGAAAATACCTTCCTCTTCTACTGCCTTCATTCTCCTTTTCATCAGCACTCTATTACTGGTACCTTGAGTAGATGCTTTTCTCTTGCTTTCTCTCCTACTCTCAGCCATCCACTGCCTGCAAAAGAGAAATTGTGAGGGAAACTAGTTCTTCTACTTCCTGGATTTCTCAATCAACCCTGCTTCTTATTAGAAAACTTGACCCTCTTTTCCATCATCTTATGCTGTCCCCAAACATCCATGGGTGTGCTGAAGGAGTTTGTCCTGTTGGTAACCAGAGCTTGGATCTTCACTCTGCTGTCCTTTGCCTTATAAGGTATCTCCATGGGACTAGATGAACCTGGGGGTGAAGGAGAATGATGACTTCAAGATGATAGCAGCCAATGCTGATGCCAGCCACAGCCTTTTGGTGATTATGGCAAAGATGGTGGTGGCAGAAGCAGCAGTTAGGGAAGGTCACCCCTCACCATCCTAAAATTCTGCTGCTGTGCACATCCTAAAGTACCACATCATTCACAGATAGGAAAAACCTACACTTCATTGTGATAGTGCCCTACTAAGAGAAATGACTTTCTTATCATAGACATTAAAAACTGTACTGTCTTTGTATCTGCAAAGAGAGGGCTATTTGATGCTTAGCATTATCTGACCAAACTCAGGCGACAAACTGGTCTTGGAGTGTGTGAGGGGATATCACATTTTGGCAGGGCCAGAATGGCTGGGTATGTAGCCAAACTAAAAGATGTCGGCAGATAGGGACACATTAGAGGACAGGCCTGATTTTTACTGCATAGTTGTGGCCTTGTTGCAATTCTTCTGACTACTTACTCAACAAGACATGTCAGTTTGCATACAGCTCCTACTGTTGGATCTTTCATCTACAATAAACAATAGGCTGTGATGATGAGTTGCTTGAACTCTTTTCTACTACTGTTAAGTGGGCCTTCTTTTAACTAATGTCCTTTATATCTTCACCCCCTTGTGTTTGTTGCCTCTACCTCACACTAATCACAGCTTCCCTGAAGTTAGTGGATCCAAAGTTGGGATACTGCTGGCACCAGGGTCATGGTATAGGTCAGCCAGACTATAAAAGTCATCATTTTGTGTGTGTGTGTGTGTGTGTGTGTGTTCTTAATCTGATGAAGCCAGGGTGGAGGTTGGGTTAGGAGAACTTCCTTTCATGAACAATGTATAATGAAAACCAGATATAGCTTCTGTTGGAGTTTATTTTTTATTTTCTAGAGAAAGATTATATCTTAATCTTGTCTTTTTTTAACAAAAAATACAACACAATCACTTGTGCAAAAGACAGATTTAGGTATACCTCTGACCTCAAAATATGTTTATCTCTGAATGTTCTTTTATTTTTTTTTTTTTTCATAAACCTTTTTGTATAATTTATGTGACCTCATTAGAAAACTAACAACCAAAACTGTCACCAAAGCTTTCTTCGGTTTTTAAGCTGGTCTAGCTGACTCAATTTTTATTTGTTTCCCTTACTTTGGATCCCTCATGTTTTACTTTGTGAAATATTCATTATCTAACCTTACTTTTTCCACTGTAACTGTTTTTGTTCTATTATATATAAGAAGGGATAACTTGCTTGAAAACATCTTGAATTTGTACAGTTAATGGGGATTTTGATCAATTTTTTCCTATTTTCTCATACTTATGCTTTGAAAATTGAAAATAAAAGATTTTTGACATTTTAATATTTTACATTTCCAAAATTTAAGATTAGAAGATCAAAAGAAAAGCTTTATTCTGATTCAAATTCTTCCACATGGGTGGAGTGAGTGTAGAATATTTTGAAAGATTTACTCATCAGTATTGATCTATTGCAATGCAGTTCCCTCCATACAAATGCAATAAAAAGCAACTGTACCATAAGCTAAAATTTATTTCAGTAAATTATGTATCTCAGTCCTGTCAGCAGAAAATGATGAAATATTTCATAGAGATTTTCAAACAAATACTATTATACAATTGAATACTATTATATAATTAAATACTTTTATACAATTGAATATTTACACAGTGTTTTTATACTACTTTACACATTGTGTTGCCATTAGTTCAATGGGCTTGTTTATTTATTGACTCCTTCCATGATAATTCCATTATTACTACATTACAATGCAAGTATTTATTTAAATTCTTGAGTCCATATGAACAACCGACCACTAAGATCAGGTTTCTCTAAGAGTTATCAGTTGTAATTATTAGTCAGGACTTTATTTGATCTATTCACATATCAGGTTCTAAAAGGTTTCCTCTTGAAGTTGATAGTTTTGTTTATGTTTTCCATTGTGTGAAGTGTATAGGAAACTGTTATTGTAAAGTAGTTTGCTGGGCTCAATCTGGTCTGTCAGATTCATCCCCTTAATGGCCAGGCCTGTAGATTAAAGAATGTTATACAAGGTGACCCCTACTTCCTCTGGAGATCTTCTTTAACATTACCATTTTTGGTGTGGGGTACCTACCCCTTGCTGGGTTCCCCAAATGTCAAAGATGACTGCCTTGATGGTGATGAATGTAGTGTGACATTTTTCAGCTACATTGAAGAGGGAAATGTGATCTGAGCACAAAGACAATGAATACTTCCTTTGCTTTACCAAGGGGACAGGTCTAAGAGGAAGTAAGCTAGCCCCTTAAGGATTGAGGTTGGGGACAAATGTCTTTGATCTGCTCTACATACTCAACTTTCCTGTGGGGATGCTTTGGTGGTGATGAGGTGGGTGGAGTGTTTGGGGGGCGCTAGTGGATGGATGGCTGAGGATGAGGTTTCTTCTCTTGACATCAATTCCATATCTCTTTGCCTTCCTCTCCAAAGGCTGCTTACTTCTGGAGAAAGTTTGTCAAGAGAAGAGCACCAACATGGTGGATGGGTGGGGGTGCTTTATGATGAGGTTGTGCTTGGGAGGACAGGAAGAGAGATTCTGTTGATGATGATAGTAGTGATTGTGATGCCAGCCTTAGCAGCAGTACATCACTGCTGGCCCTCTTTCCTCTTTCTTTTCATGTCCACCAGTAGAGACAGCTGGCCCATTAATGATCTGCAAGCTGACACATTTCCAAACTTTTCTTAGAGGGAGGCACTAGCAACTTCCTTTAATTGAGCCTTTGTTTACCAAGATTTTCTTGTATCTGTATATCTATCTATATATCTCTCTCTCTGTCTCAATCTCTATGTCTCTCTCTCTATGTATGTATGTGTATATATATATATATATATATATATATATATATATATATAATGTGTGTGTGTATGTGTAATTCTTTTCTCTATCAAAAGAAAAGGTGCCTGTTCTTAGCAATCAGAGATCTATAAACTGGACTGTTTCTATTTTTATTTTCTCTCATAAAAACTTGTTGATACTCTTATAAACTGTTTCAAAATGCTAGTGATAGCCTTGACCATATTCATTTTATGTGACTAAAAGCAATTAAGCAGTTCAACATTCTTCTATAATTTTCTTTTGTCTCTTCAAGAGAAAAAAACCTGCCCGTTAACTCAAAAAGTTGAATATTGTTCATAAAATATTGAATTTCTGTAGCAGTATGAAGTCCTGTATGTATGTATAGATTTACTAATAAACTGTCTATTGTCTTTTTGTACAATTAAATATATCTATCTTTTTAAATGCATCTTATTTTGATTTGGGAATTTTGTACTACGGTGAAATCTTCATGAAATAAAAAATGTTATTCCCTTTTTACATCTATAGTTTTGTACAGGTAATCAAAACTTGTGCCTGAATATTATTCCTATACTTTTTTTTTTATTCTTTTTTTATTTTGAATTATTTTCACGAAGGAAATGATTACAAGAACATTGACAACATTTTTCTTTGGTATTTTCAAGCAATTTTGCTAGATTTTTCACATGAATTTAAAGCATGTTTTCAAGTCGGATTTCTGTAAGTTTCTTTAAAATGAAATTAAAATCTGTGTATGAGTATATTTCTTTACTTCAAGTTCAGAAAAAAATTATCTTAATCAAGCTTCATTTGTTTCTGGCTTTGGGTTATTTATCTGTCTGGCAAATCTACTCATTCATATTTGTTCTCTGATTATATTTTTGGCTAATTTTCTCTATTTATAAAGCTTTTTCCTCATTGATTTTGGCTCAGTCTTCTTCTATTGCAATTTTTCTGATTCGTCAAAGCTTATGGATATTTTATTCAGCTTGTTGTTTCTTGTCAAGAGCAACAGTTTTGAATTTGTTCTAGGTTTTTGATTGTATATGATGATACAAGGACGAACAGAAGATACGTGACACTTATCCTTGGTGACTTCTATGAGTCAATTTAGGATCAAATCAATCTGGGAATTTCCAAATCTAAGGGAGGCAAGTCATTTTGAAGTACACACACACACACACACACCATTTTTTTTCTGTTGCTTGATTTCTCTGTACAAGTAGTTATTATTTTTGACCAAATTATCTAGTGATTTCTCTAAACTAATCTGAGCAGCTTTGTTTGTCTCCATTTCTCTTATTCAGTTTAATTCCTTTCTATGAGCTCTAAAGAAAAAATTCTTTAGCATTGCCCTCAACTTGACTGTCTATTCAAAGGTTGGGACCTACTGGTTCTAAGTTGATGATCAAGTGCCAGCTAGTGCTTTCTTTTCATTCTTATACTTGGACTATGAATGAACCTCATCCTTCAATGTGACAACTTTGACAAGAGTTCTATTTCAATTCAAATTAACCATTTTACTATTCTCTCTTTAGTCGGCTAGAAAACAAAACTATTCTTCATAAGTAACCATTTTAGTAGAAACACTTCTATAACTTTCTTTGAAATTATCTGTTGATATAGACAAATGATGAGGAGCTGTATTTGCTAAAATTTATCTTCAGCCATTCTGAATATTTGATGAGGACACCTTTCATGTTTTTAATCCATTCAACAAATTATAACTGGTCTGTGCCATATTCAATCTCACTCTTTTCTTTAACATATGAATGATATAAAAATCTTTTAAACCTTTTCATTGAAATTATCTTTTTGACAATAATCAACAATTACTAATGACTTGTTTTTATTTTTTTCTGCGGTTCTATATTTTATACATATGTATGTAGATACTTACATATATTGATACAAGGACACATATTTCCTTTTTTCCTTTCATCCTTTGCCATGTCTTAATTAATGATTGAGTCAGAGCAAAAATGATACATTTTTTGTGTCCCTCTTTTCTTTGTTCTAATGACAACTGACATCACCTGTGGTATTAAACTCTTCATTTCTGTGAAGTAGTTGGTCAGAGAGGAAGAAGGAAACACATATAATAGGATATAAGAAATCTATCCAGAGCAAGAAGTGATTGTCAAAAAAAAAAAAAAGATAGTTTTTTATTTATTTCCTGGATTTTCTTTTTTCTTAATTTTCCTATGTTCATTATCTGAAGAGAAAAGTTGATAATTCACTTTGTCCGTCGCTACTGCATACTATACGCACCAAGCACTATAACTAATTCATTATCATTATCATCAGGATAATCACATACGCTCACATTTGCTTTTGCGTTGATAGGAAGAAACTAAGATAATTCCAATCACCTTTGTACTAAATAAATCAAACTCTTTAAGACCACAATGTAAATTTTTATCAATGGATTCCATGCATAATCAATTTTTCCTATTTTCCAATTGTCATTGCTAAATCTATTTATAAGTAAATATTAGTCACTCAGTTTTTGTAAGATTTATTTTTTGTGTGATTTTTAGAAAATAATTTATGTGTGTCTATAATTTGAATAATGAAGAGAGGTATATAAATTGAACAAAATTCATTCATTAGTGTAAAGTGGAAAATGCATCTGTATTCCTTTTTTTTTTCCCTTTCAAGAAAATGGGAAAAGCATATAAGGTTCTAGCTGTATTCACTTGTAAAATAATTGCATTAATCTTCTTTATATATTTATCCTTCTCACTCACTGGTAATACTTCTGAGAATCCTATTGATGTTTCCATAATTTAGTTTCCAATAATTGTTTTCTATAATTACCTCGGCCACAATCCTAAGCTATTTTTACATTTCACGCAAATTTTATAGCTGAATAAACACTTTCCATGAAATACAGAATATTTTTCTTCTGCTCATTATTGACCACAAGATTATTCTGTTTATAAATTACTTTTAAACTGAACATTTCACACACTTATTTTAATGGTTTGTTTGTTTGTTACGAAATGGGTTGATTCAGCAGTAAAATAAGATTGCTATAATCTCATTGATCCTTGGGATTGGTTTCAAGTACTAACAAAAAGTTTACTTCTCAATCTACTACAATCGCTATAACTCTTTATAGGCTGATTTTGATCTTTAAAAGATGTCTTCAAAGTTGTGATTTTTACTAATTATTCTGTATCTAATTCAACTTATTCTGTCATTCTTTCATCAACAATTGAATGAATTTGGGGGCCCCAGTTACCGAATAACCATTCCTAACATTTTTATATGATTTCAAGATTGTTATATTAGTTGAATAATGGAATTAGTGTTCATGAAAAAAAATTGTGGGTCTTTCATCCACTGATTACTGTTTGATTAACACCTAAATATATTGGAGATAATTTAGGGTTGATGACAGTTCTAAAATCAATCAGTTGGTCTAGAGTCATTTAATACTAACTGTCTAAACACACACACACACCCTCAAACACACTCACACACACAACTAACCACCAGAAAATAGTCCACTTAGTCCCACCCAGATTCAGCAATGTTCCTGACCACCTTTTTTTTCTCCTCTCCTTAACTTATGACACTTACTAACTTGACCACCATAGAGATTAGAATCTCCTTTCCCTGCTCTCTGTTTCTTTGGTGAGAGGTGAGGTGCCATCATTTGACCATTTTGGGGCCTATGAATCCTGCTCATGGCAAAATTATCACCACAAATATGAATAAATGATATATTCGTACTTACACTTGGTTTTCAGATTGTCTTTTTTTTTTCACCGTCTATCATTTTATATGGTTTACTTTCTAAAAGCAATGTTTGTGCATCAAACTTATAAGGTAAAGTGATGGCCCTGAACTGTCTTTGGTTGTCCAGTCACCTTAACATCTGCTGGGAAACAAGTGTAAGCTAGCAAACATTTTCCTTTTATGTTTAATCATGCTGCTTTAATCCTGTCGCCACAAGACTGTTCTCATTCTGAAGAAATCTGCAGCTATGAAAGGGTTCTTCACAAACTGGCTAATAATTGGATGCTGGAGCTTCTTCCAACACCATCACACTTTTTCTTCCCCAACCCCTTCATCAATCCTTACTCCCTCTTTACTAACATTATCATTTGATGGGCACAAGACTGCTTCAAGCAGATTTGGTGGCAATTCTCTAGAGTTAATGACTTATTTGCCAACCACAGCATTAAAACTACAGTATTTGTCTGTAAGGCTCCAAACAGCAGCAGCAATGAAGACCCATCATCTGCCCCCACCTGATGATGGTGGTGGTAGTGGTGGTCATGATGGTTCTAATTCTACAAAGATAGCCTTTCTTACTAATGTCTGTAGTGCATCCTCATTATTTACATGTCCCCAAGAAGTGGTTCATTGCTGGTGTTAGCTGAAGATTTTATGCTCTCTATTTGTTTTTTATTGCTCCCCAGGGAGTGGCAAAGAGAAAAAATATGCTCTTATTTTGATTACTCCATCAGAAATAGTGACAGGTATATCCATAGCTGGTACCTTCCCTAATTTTGCTCAGTGCCTCTCTGACTGCCCTCCTCTAAGGTAGACTCCAATTTTCATTCTATAACGGTCCCAACTCATTCCTTCCTTCATTCTTTCTTGCCTCAACTGTATTTTGTTCTTTTCTATTTTTACTTTTATCTTTTAATGTACATTTGTTATGTGGTGTGTAAGGAATAAATAAATAAGAATAATATAAATGGCCTGTACACAGTTTGTTAGGCCAGCCCAGTACCCTGCAGATGAATTCAACCTGCTTCAGTAAATATTTGAGAGAGCCATCTATCTTCCATTCTTATTTCCACTTATTATCTTTATTTATTTCTGCTTTTTGGCTGTAGATATTTTGTTTATGTTGTCTGCTGAATTAGAACTTTTCCAGCATGCCAAATGAAAATACTACAGAACCTTATTTCAACTATATAAACTTGAGCAAAAAAAACCTGCATGCTTACATCCACACATATATATGAATTTCTCTCGTTATTTTGTATAGTCATTTTTGAACATGTTAATTAACTGTTAGATTCTTTGTAAATTGACATAATTTTCATCTTTTGTATTTTTGACAAGCTTAAATATCTCACTTTGATAAATTTTGACTTTCTATAGTTTTTCCGATGTACTAATGAGGAATGATTTAGATTTTTTTTATTGTTCATTTTTATAACGCCAGATTTTGTACGTCTTAATTTTCAAACTTCTCATCAGACTAAAAATGCCCTAAATTCTAAAGATTTTTTTTGTTTTAAATAGATGGGTTTTTAATGGGGAGGGTCAATTTATTGTGTGAGTTTATGCTAAATTGACTTTCAAATTTATATTCACTTTTTTCTTCTTTTTTTTAAAATTAGAACTTTCTTAGTGGTTGCTGCCTCACAAAAAGCAATAGAAGTAATTCATTCACTAATGACCCCTCTTTCTGATTTTTTAATTGATCACCCCAAACACCATGCTGCCAAAAGACATTGATTACATGACAGTTTCTACTGTATGTATATAATTTTCTCTGTTGGTATATTATCACCTAGTAACTTGAGAATATACAGCTTCATTATTTCTTTGAATATCTATTGTACATATCAGAATTTTATTTATTTCTGAGGAAACTTTTTTCATGCACTTGAAATATCTGTTTTAGTGATTCTTATGATGGTCTATGTTTGCATATGATTAATTATCTGTCTGTATTGGATTTGTGACTACTGCTTGTATTTACATGGGATGCTATGATTGAGCGTATCTCATTGAACAGAGGAAGTAATAGACATTTTCTAAAAGTTGCAACTTGTGGTAATCGTGGTATTTTATGTCTTGACAAAAGCATTTAATAATCTATTTTTTCTCATTCATGATGTTACACTTCGTTTGTTCCAACAAAGCTAGTTGTAGCTAGTTTCTTGGTGGTGTGGCTTTCAATCTTCTATATATCAAAGCCAATAAAGTACATTAAATGAAAAAGATTTATTCAGCTTACAATTATCTTAACTGTTTATCCATACACAATTTCAGTTATGAATGGCATTCAGTCTTTCTACTCTATTTAATTAAGATAAAAGCTGCTTCCTAATCTTTTTAGCTTAAATATAAATATGATATAATTTTGATTTACATCTCTTAGCACATATTTCATTACTGGCCTAAAATCAACACTTAGTATTTTCTCTATGTCTAATACACTGTGACAATTATGAAAATAGTGCATTGAAATTTCAATGGTAAGGTATTCTTTTGAAGTTGATAATTGGCTACGGCTCGATCATAACTAAAGATAGAAATTTGAATTAATGATTTGAAATAATACTAGATCCAAGTTACTGTTCATGTTGTTCAAGACAACCATGACTTGTGTTCCTTTGAAACTTGTCCAACCCAAGAAAAGCACAATTTTAAGCTATATCTGTATAACATTTTCTCAGGTGAAAGAACTGTTTCATGGAAGAAGATGCATAAAATGACACAAATATGATTGTGAATGATTACTAACATCAGTACAAAAATGGAATCATTGCTTCATATGACATTGTGATTGGTTGAAAAGAAGAATATCTTACAACCTGGAAAGAAGCAGACTAATCATAAGTTAGAATGTTTCCATAAGTTATGTGCATATAAAGATTGAATGAATCTTTTTAGTCAGCCATTCACATTGTAAGAAGAGAGAGAGAGTGAAGGGAAAGGAAGTTAGTATCCATTTAATTCTGTCAGAACAGTTCCAAGAATATTGATGTGCAAAGATAAAATCAATAATTTGAAATTAGGCAGTCCCAAATATTGCTCTGCAAAGTTTCCAGAGGGGCATATGATGAAAGAATAATTGGGCTGTTGTGTTGCATAACTTGAAGTATTGAATCTATGAAAAGCAATTCACCTGAGCATTATTGAACCATATCTTGTAAATGCTTAGTTTGTTATTTTAGATCCTGGATTTAATTGTATCATATTCTTGGGTATATGCATTTAATGGAAGAATCAATGTTCATTTATATTTATGTTAGTTGGCAAATACTTGACGCCTCTCTGCATGAACTGTGACCACTACCAACTATTATTACTATTAGTTGTCAGTTTGTGCAATTGTTTTCACATTGATCCTTGCTTCTCTATTCTATTGTTTCTTTCAATTGTTATAATCACCTACTTTTTCAATGTTAGCGGACAAATGGATGGTGGGAGTTAGAGATATGGTTCAGATAACCTTATTGCTTAAAATGTCCTGCTATATCTTATTTATTTGTTGTTGTTTTTTTTTTTTTTTCGATAAATATTGTATTAAAAACCATTACACAAAAAGAATTGTTCTCTTTGTGTCCTCGTGTAAAAGCTTGTCTGACTGGTCTTTTAGCAATTATTTCATTTTTGGGGTAGTAAAAAAAATTATATATGAAGAGAACACAGATGAAAACAAACAAGTTAAACAAAGTCCACAATACTCCATAGAGTTGATTTTTCAATGAATATGAGCTAATTGAGACATTAATTAACAATCAGTTGTATTGTCTGTCAACTGAAAGATCCTAATATTTCAACAGTGGTAAATACTTAGAAGAGAAAAGCAATAAATTACTGTTTTTCAGCGAAGTTATCCATGTGGCACTTACTTTTTATATCGAAAAGTATCTCTTGTTTAGTATGGATGCAAAACTCTTACATGCATCGGCTTTTAGTCAAATAAATAAGGATGTTTCATTGAGCTTTCAAAAAAGGGAATGAAAATTGATCTTTTAGGTTCTCCAATTTCTACTAGTTTCTATCATCTTGTTTCTTCAGATTTCATTCTTACCTCTATATCATATAAAATGAGTTGGTGTATGTGTTTCTGTACTTGTAGACATATGCTATAAACTAAAATAGCTCAGATCTTCGGTACTTGAAATTTTTATTTTGTCATAAAGTTGTCTTGCTTGAAAATAGAAAAACATTCATCTATTGATGATATCTTCAATTGTTCATCCAATTATGTTTTTACTCAAGTTTCTATATATTTTTTTTCCTTTTTTGTTGCAGCACTGGACAAACTTGGATATCAACACATATTCAATATGGGTATGCAGGTAGAAATAGTACAGCCAAACATTGTGTTTGACATTGCCAGCTTAATGCTGTATGGTGCACAGGCAACACCTATCCGCCTCAAGATCCTATTGGATCGACTCTTTAGTGTCCTGCAGCATGAAGAAGTGCTCCAGGTGCTGCACGGATTTGGATGGTCCTATGAAGATTATGCTCGTGGATATATCCTTCAGGTCAGTTTTCATTCTTTATTTTCTTCTGGCTGAATCATTTCTATCTTCATCACTTGGTCACATTATAATTGCTAAGATTCCTTTTATGATACTAATCTGGATGCACCATTTTTAGTTAACTACTTTCTGAAAAACAAAAATGTTTTTCTATTCTTCAGCTTTGTTTTTCTTTTTTTCTTACCCTTTTCAAGTTCAGAGCTGCCAGGCATGCCCAAAATGTAAAATAAGAATTACAAATAGCTCATCTCATAATTGTGGCCTTTTATCAAAATTATATCAAGACAGAATGGTGATTTGCTGGTATTTATCTTCATATTGTTAATTTTGGGGTGTTCTGAGTAATTTTATACTTGAAAGGGTAAAAATCAAACTAATATTTCATTTTGTTATGACATAGTTGTCATCAAGCTTCTTGCACCCCTTGAATTCCTCTGTGTCTTTTTCTCTCATTAATTAACCATCATGTCAATTTGAAAAATGTTTGTGTGCTATGTCTTATTTACTGCATTTTGCCTTTTGTAACCATAACCTTTGCTGTATGGTATGAAGTTCATTGAATAAAGATGTTTGTTTGACTGTCACAGGTTTTAATCTTAGAATTGCTGCTTTGTAACATAGACATATCTTTCCCACTGTATTCTCATAATATAGACATATACTTATATATATGTTGGTTCTCTTAGCCAAATAAATTGTGCTTCTGATTTGCTCTATCTTTGCCTTTATATAGTATCTATGGAGGGTAGACAGAATGCTTAGATTGCAGATTTGTTCATATTTTGTACTCTAACTTGAATTGTTGATGTTTTCATTGCTGTTTTGAATTATCATTCTTGACTAATTCATCTTTGAAGTCTAGTTAGGTTTAGTTTCTTTTTTTTGATTGAAAATGTTAATTGTTATGGGGAAAAAAACAAAAAAAAAACCTGAGAATAAAATATTTGAATGCATAATAGATTTAGAAGCTACTTTTTTGAATACACTAGAAGCCTTGGAGACCAGTTCAAATTTTTTAGATGTAAGTCAATAGATTAGAATTATATATTTACAAATGTTATATATAAGCCCTGTTTCTTTAATTCTGTATTATGATACTTTCATTAAAATTATTGCTGGCTTGTTTTTGAAAACCTTTATTTTCTGAGAAGCAAAGTCATTTTTTTAAGTAATTTGTTCAAAATATATTTACACATTGAATTCATATTTCCTCTTGAAATGACTCTAATGATTAATTTAATCAACACCTGTATACCAATGATATTTGGTCAAGTCTTTCATGCACTTGAGGGAAAGTATTTAATTCAAGGTTCACAAAGAAGTGAAAAGCTTGGTATTGGGTTCTTTTTCCTCTTGTCCATCTCAATGTGGCAAGCTGCAATACAGATGTTGACAGGAGCAATGAATGATTTGTATTTAAGATCAATTACAACAACACAACTTTGCACTTCTGTCAATGGCTAAGTAATAAGTAATGAGAAATTGGTCTCTACAAGTCTACCTTTTGGCACCCAACACTAAGAAAATTATTAAAGATTTCTTCTGTTTCATCTGATATAAAATTGATATAGACTTCCTTTGTACTTTATCAAAGGCGAAATATTACTTCTGTATGACATTGTGTTCAACAATTTGATGTATTTCATGTCTACAGAAGAGGTTAAGAGAGATCGCTTATGCACAATTTCTCTTAGCACTATTCTGGCATTTTATCTGTGAGATAGTCATTGTGAAGTTGGAATATTCGTCTATTTCATTTCTTTCAGTTCCCTTCATAATTCTTACCTGCTGTTATCATGTATCTCTATCTTACCAAGTTCCTCTTAGCTCAACTGATGATCATAATATTGATAGGGCCTTTCTATTCGGACTTTTTTTTTGTTTTTTTTTTGTTACTATTGATGTTAACTGGTTAGACTAATTGCCTGTTGGATTCTTAAAGGTTATTAAAAACCCGAGTAGAATTTTAAGCTTACTAATGATAATTTTTCATCTTCTTCAGGTAAGGGTTCTAGGACTTACTGGTATTGATGAGCGCAGTTATTTTCATCTACATATCTTGAATAATCTAAAATACTATCAAGAGAATTTAATATTCTCAATTCAGATACTTACAGGAAGAAACCAAATTTAAGAAAAAAAATGATCCAATCATCTATGTCTCTAAAATACTACTGTATGATATTGTCAGTCTATTACAGGTTTCCATTTAGGTTTTTTTTTTTTTTTAATTCATTTTTTGTCATTCAACAATGTTTTTCCATTAATACATTTTTTTATAAAATATTCGCATTGCTTGATTTTCTCAGGTAGTTTTATATTGAGTACTAATCAAATTAAAAGGCCCATGTGTGTGTGTGTGTGTGTGTGTGTGTGTAGCCAAGGATTAGTTCTGATGTTTCAAGATTATATAATCATTATAAATTATTTTGTGAATTAGTTTTGTTTATTGTTTTTTTTTTTTTTTCAAGTAATCTAATCTAATAATCTAACATGAAGATACATCTTGTATAAATGATTCCACTTAAGGGATATTTATGAATTTCTGTGTGGATGTACTTTTCTGATGTATTTCATTATTATTATTATTATTATAATTGATAGCATCAGGATGCACTTTGTCACAAAATAATTATTCAATAGAATCAACTTGCATCCCATGTATAAAAGCAATTTGTTTCTCAACCATTCCAATTGAAAAAGGAACTTTCAATATGCCCAATATACATATCAAATGCCACCGAATACAGTTATTCAAATTGAATACAATGTATGGAACCCACTGTTATTAATCATGTGTTAATATCATTAAATAAGAATGTAAAATTGTAGATAGTCACTGTATCAAAGCTTGATTCATTTCATTTAGGTGTAGTATTCTTTTTGAAAATGTTGACAAATGATGATTGTCGATTCAGCTTTGAAAAAATACTTTCTTCAACCATTACTTGCTCAATATGAAATGCCCTTGTGTTGACTAATCTACCTTAAGGTTACAGAAAAGCAAGAAGAAAAAAAATACCCCCCCCCCTCCTCCTTTCTCACTGCTTATACCCCAGTTGAGTCCTGCAGATAACAACAATCGGTGGGGGGGGGGTAAACAGAATAACCCCAAAGAACTGGTTTTCTGTGCTAGAACTTCACAGCCATGACAAATGTGACCGCCTTCTATGAATCATTTAGGCATGCTGTGAAACATTGATTTCTTGGCCTCTTCAATTCTGCGTGTATTCTTTCACAGAAAATTGTCTTTTGTCAAGCAATACCTTCTTGTCGCGTGGTATGTGGTGCTAGTTATGAGTGACACACAATTATCAAATTGTGTACATCATGTGCATATTTTTTCCTTTTTTTTTTTTTTTTTTTTTTTCTTCCCATCCCTTGCTCTTTTCCATCAATTCCTTGCTCTTAAAGTGTATGTAATTGAGCCTGCTTATATTATTCACATATATTTTTCTTCTGTTTTTGACATTTGCCACTTCCTAAAAAATCATTTTATATGCAAAACTTTTACCTGGAAATTGTTTACGATCAACTCTTGAATTATTCTTTTTGTTGTTTATGCGAAGAAGAGAAAGTATTTTAAGGCGGCCTTATCTATCTTATTTAAAAGCCCATTTTTATGTTAGTTTTCCATCAATGGTCACACTAAAGCAAAAAGATATGTAGTTGAAAGTTATAAAGTTGAATGATTCCAATTGTGATTCGAACATTGAACCTGAAGATAAAAAAAACAAATATCAAACTCCTTGTCCATAGTTATACTACTGGGACATACGATGAAATCAACATACATTTGCCAAAAAATTTCAATGAGGCAGCTGCTGCTTTGATGATAGCATGTACGAAAAATTTAGAATATGGCGTTCCAGGGTGTATATTCTTGATTGTTGTGTTCTTTTTTTTTTTTTTAAATAATTTTTGCACTGATCCTTTGGTTAGTGTAAAATCTTTTGTCAACCTTTATATTGGGGCAAAAGTTGATGAACTCTTCAAAATAATTATTTGATACTGATTTTTAAAGAATTTAAGGCTGTCAAAATCAAAATTCTGTAAGTCTTTTGGGAAACATAGTTGTAATATATTGGTAAAACATTTTTGAAATCCTTAATTCACTTTTCTATTGTTTGGCCTGGGGTTGTTGCTTCACTTTTCATTTAAGCTGAATAGATATTCTGGAAATTTTATTGGTCATCAACTGGGTTTCTGAAATGAAAGTGATACTATGTTGAAAGGTAAAACAGTAGCAAGAAAAAACTGTGCTAATATACATAGAACTAAAAGAACTTTGTCTTATAATTGAAACCGGTTTCCTTGATTAATGATAATCAAGTTCTATCATTGGTCACTTGACTCTTTGCAAATAGTGCTTATATACTGCTGGCAACTGATTCAGAAGAATGCATGCTTCTATAAAAGTGTTCTCTTCCACATATCACTTAGCCCATGTTGCTGATACTACTTGTAACTACTGCTGGTCAGCCACCCTTCCAGGCATCATGGCCAATGATGGTAGGGTTTGCTTCATCCATTTTGTTTATATTACCGCCATATTTCAACAAGATGGCATCTGAACTGACTTACAGCCTCAGAAAAATCTGCCCCGATGGCCAACAGTAGCCAAGCTGCAATTCAAGCTGTTAGCCTCTGGATGACAAAAGGTTGGGCCACTTATTCAGGTTGTAGCAATTCCTTGTGAATCGGCTGTAAACGTTAAACAACAGAGTGAGAGCAAAAGTAAATGTTATCATCTTAATGGATAACAAATTGATATATTTTATGAAAGATGGACTGCTGGAAAATTATTCACAGTAGAGAACCAGGCAGGAAAAATGCTCTGTTGAGATTTATTTGGAAAAGATAGGACACATTTCTTGAGTATTTTCTCAACACTTACTTGTACCTCTGACACACTCTATATGTGCAATGGGCAAGCTCTGGTTATCTACATTGAAATAATACTTGGTGTGATAATTACTGTTTGTATTCTGAGGTTGACCACTTGAGCTTTACATTTGTTTCAACACATCATGGCTTTATCTATTTCTGCTGGGCTTGTCTCTCAACTCTCTGACAGAGTGTGACCACCTAACAGGCTGGCATTTCATTTCAATCAACACGCATATTAATCAGAGTGTGTGTGTGTGTGTACATCACTGACTAAATTTTGTAGATTTAATCATATAAAATGAGTAAATGCATAGTGTGTGTGTGTGTGAAACACGTTAGTATGTATAGAAAAAGATACAATACATATGTGAATATCATCAGTGTCTGTAATAGATCATATACATTTGTATTTGAACCTTTTATTCTAAACAATCTTTTATCCTTTATCCTTTCATATAAATTGATGTTTTAATTTCTTTGAATTGCTCCACCTCTCTACTAGTATTCAGTCTCATATACATGATTAAAATTATTCAGCAAGAAATAATCTGGAAAATGTTGCCATTTAATTGAAAAAAAAAATGATTTCTCATCTGAGGCAACTTTATAAAAAGCCTTTTCCTGATAAAAATGGTGCATCTTATCATTACCGTGGGATTTCTCACAAAAAAAATGTTTTTGCTTGTTGTTGTTTTTTTTTGTTTTTTTCTTATGACCAATCTTCTATTTTGTTGTTGATAATGCTTGACCATAATAAATATTTGCTCATTTTATTTTCGAAATGAAGCCATTTTTCATTCCAATATAACCTAAGCTTTATCTAATGAGTGAACCTGCTGTCAACCTTTTCTTGAACCACTTCCCTGTCCTGAGTTTTTACAACTAACTTAATTGGCTTGGTTGTTGTTGATTTAGTCTATTGTAAATAATTCATTGTTCTCTTTTGGGTAGCATGACTAATATTTATTCAAACCAAAGCTTAAATATTCAAGATAAGAATCATTGTCTTTTGGTAGCGCTGATTTTTAAGTAGTATAAAAATAACAAACTCTGGAATTATAGAATATTGTTTTCTGTATTTTTCTCTTTCTATTTGTCTATATGGATTTTAGAGCAGAATTATTTTAAATTACGTTTACAATTAAATCTTTTGTATATATACATATAATTATAGTTGTGATTCAATGCTGTTTATAGATTAAATTTGCTTTTATTGTCTCAATTTGCATTTGCTAAAACAATTAGTGGAATTCTAACATGTTAACAGACTATCAATTGAATTGTCTGTGATTGGCTTAGTTTAACTTGATGTTTATAAAATCTGCCTAAACATTATCTCTGTTTTCCTCCTCTCATGGCATGAATCACCAGTTGTTCTGTGACAAATGACATCCAATAATGCTAGTCCTGTCAGATGTATCTCTTAATGCAGCGGCTAAAAATATGAGCAAAAACAAGCATGATATCTGTACCTTGCATAACTGAATCACCAAAGGCCGAAACATGAGAGGAAACTAGAAGCTACTTTATTTCCTCACTGAAACATATCAGTAAGGATAGAAGTAGCATTTAATAAATAAAGGGCCTGAATCCAATGTCTCATCAATGATCTTCTATTTTTGACATGAATCAAGCTTCAAATGATTCTGATTTACTGATTCTATCAGATTCATGTTTCACTTACATTATCTCCCATTGTGTTTTCCTCTTGGAATGATTACCCAATCATTCTTTGGACTGATTTCAAGACTAGCCATCACACTCTCCTGCATTTGGTGTGATTAATTTTAGAGTGGAGATGATGATTTCATCTTCTTTTACTATTTTGAATTGTCTGATCACAAAATCTCTTGTCCTTTTCTGTTCTAATATGAATGTTTCATGAAGCAACTTTCTTACTGAAGGTATAACCACTGAGGTAATGATGACAACTTACTGCTTATCAAAATTCATTTATTGACAGGTTATGATTTCAATTACATTTTCTCTATCATTACCTCCCAACATTTTCATCAACCACAATCCTTTTTACTTTACTTTCAAAGAGTTCTAGACTTTTTCATTTCTAGTGGTTAATCAAAATCATTATTATTGTTTATGAATGACTTCAATTCCGTTCTTGTTCCTACACCAGTTTTATACAAACTGACTAATAAATTAAAATCAACTATTACATGAGACAATTTTAACATTTTTAATCTATAACAGTAAAATCATTTTTATGGGTATTGAAGGCTTTGAAAAAATTATCTGCTTGACAAGAAAATGTTAAGATCAAGTTTCCTTATTTCACTTCTCATTTGAAAGACCTTCGTAGCTGAATAGAACATAATTTTGACAAATCATATTAGGAATACAGAATATAGTTAGAATAAGCATTCAAAGTAGTTTTTATCAATAGAAACACAAAAATTCAAGAGATGATCTTTCATCTGAGTATAGTATGATAGTTTGGGCTTAGTTCAAAGACAACTGCAAGAATAATTTTCGAATTTCACTTTCTCTCATCATTGAAAATAAATTTGATGTTATCAAAAAGATTTACCTGAAGGATTAATCACTTTGATTTGATTTTTCTTTATCAAATATGTTACACGAACTTTGATATTATCCCAGTTGACTTGATTTACTTGTACAGTATAAAGAAATAATTGTTTTGTCAATACTACAGCCCAATTGCTCATCAGTTACTTATACTCATCAGATGGCTCAGCACCTGTAGAAACTCTGGGAAACACAAAGAGAAATTACTGAACAACTGCTTGGAGGAGGATAACAACATTAATCACTTAGATCATATTGTTTCCACAGTTTCAAGTGACAATGAAGTAACAAGATCTGAGAAGATTTTTTTCTTTCTTCTTTTCAAAATATATTTTTGTTTTATATTTCAAGTAATTCCTTGTAAATGTGAGTGAATGACATTTTATAAAATGTGAGCAATATTGGATAATTAAGAAAAAATATGATTTTGTAAATTTGCATCAATTACTGAGCCGGATAAAAAAAAGTGTTTCATGATTAATCACTCATCAGTGGTCCTTCAAATGAATCTAATTCTATGAGCTGTAACTTTTTAAATGCAATATCTTTATATTATGTATTAGCAACCAGAATTTTACTGGCAAATAATTTATTTTGAATTTATGTACATATTTAGTATTTGCTATTAAGTTAAATCCTGAAGATATGTTGCGTGTAAAAATAGAACTATCATATTCATTCGTTGTAAATTTAAGTGCTTGTTGTCCATACCCTGTGTACTCATTCAGTTTTAAAGGAATGTGGAATTTATGAATGAAAAGACCTTTCTTGGATTCAGTAATAAAGACTGAATGATCATAAAAGCATAACCATGTAAACAGCTATTTACTTTGTGTTTGTATCTTTTGCAATTGAATGTTCTGCACTGTGTACACTATCACTTTACCATATGACATAAGTAAGAGAGACCTATAATTACTCGACCATATCTGATATTGCTTACTCCATGTGACTGCTGCTGTTAGCATCTATATAAATGTCTTCTTTCCCCTTGGGGCTACTAAATTTGTGTCTGCTGCAGTTATCAGTTTTTTGCTTGAGTAACTTCAACTGTAAACAGAAAGAGAAGCAAATAAATTTCATTGACATTTCACTTTGCGTTGTTGACAATTTCCGTGAAACATCTCCAAGAAGAGATTATTTAAATGAGGCAAATATTTTTCAATATTCTTGACGTCTTTTATTATCAATCCATTAAATTGTGTGCCAAATGTTTCAACTTTATTATATTCTTTTTTAACTAAAGGAATTCATGCCTAAAGAGAGGCTCCTACTCAAACATGTTGTAGTTATAATTCATCAAGGTTGTAGTAGTATGAGATGTGTTATGTTTAGCTAACATTATAATGAATTTAATAGAAATCATCTTTGGTTCGTAATATCTAAAAAGCAAAGAGTGTATGCTTTCTATATTTGATAAAATGGTTGTTCACACAGAGGTTCTTTGTGCATAGAAGGATTTTATAGCAGAAGGCTTATGAATTCGGACAAGATTGAGCCATATTGTCAAAAATAGTTGATCTTGGATTATTGAATACAAGCACTGAGACCTGCTTGCATATGTAGGTTATTTGCATGTGAGATGATTAATGTACTCTTTGTTGAAAAAAGGTGAGAAAATTGACTGAGACCAAATTTAAATATTAAGATCTATGTTGGTGTTTTCTTCTTACAAACTACATACTTCATGGTGACAATAGAAGACCTGCAAGTAGCCCCTTTTCCTTCCAAGAGTCTTTTAAGATTTTATGTATTATTTCTGATGATATATCTTGTTGCATGGAAAGAAAAAAGATCACAATTGAAATGTTGCCAAAAAAGTTTTTATAAGTTTTGTATATTCATCTCCCAACTCTCACCCTTGAACCATTCCAAGTCATTTAGCATTAAACAAGGAATATAATTCTTGCTTAGTAACAATTAACTTGTTTGTTCATAACTCAATTGAAAGATAGGCTGCTCTTTTAGGGAGGATTTCCAAAGCAAAGAAGCATTCAGAATCTCTGCTGCATTCCAATAAAGTTCTAATGTGCCCCTTTTAGATGATGGATGTCTTTCTCTGCGATTGGGTCATCATATTTGAACTCCATAATTCACATCTAGACTTACTGACACTTTGTAAGAAAGAGGCTCTACCTTTACTCACCGACTGTTAATGGCCTTGCTTAAAATACCTGACATTTCATTTACTTGCCACATATTGTGCTGCATAACATATTTGTTTTCAACCTAGACACAATAATCATGTCCATACATACTGACACACACATCATATTTATTTAGATTTATATGTACACATGCTCTGAAATTCATATAATTCTTATATATACTTACCTAATTGTACAAAATTATGTTTTATGTACACATGTATAACACACCTTTTTGCATGGGTGTATATCTATGTATTGATTCATTTAAAATGAACATAATTTCACTGAATCTCATTTGGGAATTATTGAGAACAATTGTCAATATTTCAGTATAAAAATGATGCTGGGGGACAAACAAGTCTCTATATTGGAGCGTTTTATGACTTACCTTTACTAAGCTGTTCCAAACATCCATGATAATTGAAATACAATGAGATTTATTTTTATTGCTTAATTTTTAAAATTTTTTTTTTTAAATCCTCAACATTTACTTTTTAAGGATTTGTCTTGATTTAATTGGGGAAAAAATAAATAGTGTTCTTGTTTGTTTCATTCAAACTTGAAACATACACCCATTCCTGTTCATGACTTTTACTTATTTTTTTGGATGATCCTCTCACTCATTATAATATCATTATGCAAATATAATCAATCATGATGTATTCAGGATTCATCTTTTCATATACTATTGCCAACATTTTTGGATTATTTTGTATTATATTTTTTACCCCTTATCTTACTTACCTTCTTCTGACTAGTTCATAGAATTCTGAGAAGTACTCTTGATCATGTGTGCTATTAATTTTGCTCATCTTGAAAAAATCATTCCAGCATAACAGCATAACATTGATAGTTCAATATGACCCAAATAATTGTTGGTTTGTTGGAAAAGTATTTTTGCCAGATAAAGCTTTGGAAGGAACAAGATTAATATTCATATTCTGCCTCAATATTACTGCAGATTTTTGTAGTGGAATACATAAGAAGAAGCCTGCAGATATCTTTTATTTACTTGTCTTTTTTCTCCAATTTTTTTTTATGTATTAAAAAAATATTCTAAAAACTTAGTCCATTAAGAGAATCTTTTTCAATATATACCTGATTGTTTTTTGTGTTTCTTATCTTTTTTATAAAAATCGAGATAGCTATTAAGTTTGTGTCCAATATATGTGACACTTACTAATTTAGTTAACACATTTCAGATATGATAGTGGCTGCAAAGGAAGAGTGAAACTGCTGCTATGGAAAATCAAAGCTTTCTAAATCATGCTGGGCTTACAGGGAAAAGTTGCATATACTATCAATATATAATTCATTAGAATTTTTCCTGATGCTTTTATGTATAGTTTTATAATCTTCAAGTGAAATGCTGTTTGTAAGTTTATTTCTCACAGATGTCTTATATCCTGTCAAACTTTCCTTTCTTTTCATCATTCCTACTTTGATCTTTCCCTCTCTTTTTACCTATTCTTTTTTTTACTTACCAGCGAATCTATAATCCTGCATATATCTCATTATCTGACCCTATTCCTTTACTGATCTCCATCTAACTATTTAGCAAAACCAAAAATCCTTTGCCCATGTCACAAAAATGAATTTTGTTTTTGTCTTTGCATATCTGAATGACATGGCCAATTTATCCAGCTTTCATTTCAAAGATTTTACTTATTTAACATCAGTCATTCCTATTTGTACAGTTCAAATATGCTTCTCTTCTCCAACTTCCATTTTAAAATTGCTAACTAAAATATTCTATTATTAGTATTCATGCAATTATTCCAGTTTGTTTTATCACATTTATTTAGTCAAGAGTCTGCCTAAACAAATATAAAGACAAAGCGGTATTGGAAAAAAAATTGGAAAAATGAGCAAAATTGGAGTTCGTTCTATTGAAATCCTCTTGCTGCCTGGATGTGGGGTGAAAATATATATTTATATATATTTTCATAGTTTTATATCCTGTTTTGCACCCTTCTCTATTTTTCTTCAATCGAACCTTACCGTCTAAACTACTGACTGTCATCTTTTCCATTGCAATATCTCAGATGCCATGCACTAAATTGTACTTAATTATTTGTTTATCTCTTGTTGCTCCTTCAAAGCAAATCTATCAATGTCAATCATCCAATACAGGTTGATTTGAAATAACTCGAATGATTCTTAGTTTGTTCTAAAAGTTCATTTAACAAAAAGATCATTTTTCAACTCTTAGGCCAATACTGTAGGATGTATCTCTCACTGGTTCTTGCTTGACTTCAAATTTGACCGATGTTCTACTGTTTTTATTTGAAGGATGGGATCATGGGAAAGTCTAAATGCTATGAGTGAAAAATGTATTCTTTCATGAAATAGAACTGGTATCCAGCTGAGCATAAAGTATCAGATGGCAAAATTTAAATGACTGAACAGAATGAAATCCCCACTTGAGAAGACAATTTGTAATAAAAAAAAAAATTTTTATTCTCATATACAAAACAAAACCAATTGTTTCTCTATTTCAGTGATGGTTTTTTTTTGTTGTTGTTGTTTTTTTTTTTTTTTTTTTTTTTTTTTTCATCATATAATGATTGGAATTTATTCCAAACCCTCTTTTGACTTCATCATATTGGAAGAATTAAGATATATGAATCTGGTTGTATTCCTCCAAATAAATCATTTTGACCAAGTCATTATTCAAGAATAAATAACAAAAGATATATAAAGCAGTTGCTTGAGTAGAAGTCACTTGAAAGAAAATTATTCAAATACATTATTAGTTGATATACTCCCTAGATCTTAATCTATATCCAGTGTTCTAATGGTGAATTTATTACATATTCCTTTCACTTGGTTTCTTCAATTTATTCAAACATTGCTTATTGCTACACTGAATTACATCTTAGTTCCCATAACAGGAATAAATAAAATTGCATTTATTAAAGAATTCATTTCTTTTTGGTGGCTAGTCAAGGGGCCTGCTGACTGAGTGGTTTGATACTTCTCAAGAGACTCATTTACCACGGAAATGGTCAAATGTAGACCATAACTTTGTCATGTAACCAATTTCTGATCCAAGAATGGCTGGGCTGCTTTCTGCAATCTCATACAGTAGTGGTTGTTGCTGCTGTTGTTTTTATTTGTTAACTTTCACCTCCTGTCTCATTGCTGATGCAATCAGCCTTGATGTTACATTCTGACTTGCCAGCTTAGGTGACATTGCCCATGAGTTATAGCTGTTACCCTCAACTTTTCCTTGTTATAAAAGTCAACGATATTAGCGTCCTTAAGAAGAAAGAAAATAGATTCAGTCACATCAAAGGACCATTTCTGTATGGAACAATTTATAGCATCATGATGGATGGCTTGTGTGGCACTCTGTGCCATGGTGTCGATCTGCGTTACAGTTTCCATTGTGGAAATTGCTTGGACCTTCCTTCCCTTTCCCTGATGCCTTAGCCAGTATTCACCCTTGCCTTACTCCTTGCTCTTGTCGCCTCCATCTGCAATTGTTATTGGCCACTGCCATTGCACATTGCAGGTCGATTGCTTGTTGCTGCTGCTCCTCCACTGCCCACCTATATGAAGGAGGGTCATAAAAAGGGCCTAGACATCAGGAAAGCATCGAGATCTTGGGGTCAGGCTTCACAAGATAACCACTGAAATAGAGTTCACACTCAATTCACATGTTGCAATGGATTTCTAAATGCTGCTACAAACTACTTTCATTTGTTTTAATATTAATTTGCTGCCAAATATTCTTTGACATTCATACAATAAGTAATAAAGCTTTCTGAAATTATTGTCATGGAAATTTATTCCTACTTCTATATTCCACAAGTATGCTTGCAGAAAAATGAATCTTTTGGTTGGAAGTATTCAGCTCAGTTTTGAAGTGATTATGGGCTAATAACACTTGTTCTGCCCATGCTAGTGAACTTACTATAATCATTATTATTATTATTATCATCATCATTATCATTATTGGATAAATTCAAACAAATAATCTAAAAAATTATTAGTTAATTTATCAAATGGATTCATCTTACAGAAAGACATGGAATCAGCACATTCTACTTTTCTGGCTAAAGTATAGAAAGTAACTTCATTTGCATTTTTTATTTTATTTATTTATTTGGTATCTACCATGAATGATTTAATCTTGGGCAAATTGAATCCTGCATATTGACTTATTTTGTCTATACTGTCCTATATGGCATTTTAACTCCATAACAGATTCCAGCTCATATAAAACAAGCCTCAAATCTGATCTAGATAAAATTCAAGAGCTAAAGTTTTCATTTTGTATTTATCACTTCTCATTCATTCTTACCTGCTATGATGTGTTTCTTTGACAAACTGTATGGAAGAACTGGTTTTAATACACTTAACAGATGTTCCTGTTGAGTAATGTGTATGACTCGCTTCTTCTACTGCACTAAATCCTCTAAAAAGCTATTTGTTATGATACTTGCAATTAAGTTCATCTATGAAGTCAACAATATACATCCTTTGTCAAATGATTTCCAGAAGTCAGCCAAACAAATTTATCATCCATTATATGTATCACAATATTTCCCTGCTTGTTGTTCATATCATTCATACTCTGATTTTCTTTCCTTTTTCTCTCTCGCATACACACACACACGTGCATATATATGTGTGTGTGTTTAGACATTTGGTTACAGTTTCATTTAGTTGATCATACAAGGATCCTCAAAATTCTTCATTTCAGTTTCATTATGAATTAGCATATTTGTGTGCATGACCATTCAATGATTTGAATTCATTTTTGAAACATGAGAAAATAAGTGTATCCATTCTTTTCAGGTAATTACTATTTGTTATTTTTATTACTTTTCAGCTGGTAACATTTCTCACATCTTCTGGCACATAACATTCAATAACGAATGTTTGAAGAATATATTTTGAACTCGAAAGATTTTTTTTTTATAAAAGTATTTTGAAATAATTCTTCAGTTATATTCACCATAAAGATTTGAAATACCAAAATAAAACTAACCCACGTAATCAAAGCTGGGAAAATGTAAATAAGAGTTACCTCCTTTGACTTCTTGAAGGTATAAATTCACTCAAGGCAATGCGGGATCTTTTTCAGTCTTTATTGGCCTGAAACATATGTCACCCATCTTACAGACCTGATGTTTTCTTGGAGAATTCTTTGTCCATAATTCGATCTACTTGCTGAATGAATTTCTGCTTCCCCCCCCCCCCCCAGGAGAATCCCATTTTATTGATAAATTAGGAGTGTGTAAAAGTTTCTATTCAAAAAAACATTTTCAACTGAGTATGCACTCTTGAGTTTTCAAACAAATAAGTGCTCAGAACTTTTGCCCTCACCTATTACAAATAGCAGTGTTACTCATTCATTTTCCATATCTTTTTAGTTTCATCTGCTTGATATGTCTATGATGCTTTTTACACATATTCTGATTATATTTTTTCTAGAAATATTTCTTCCTGATTACTTATCCTGAATCTGTTACAAAATTTTTACTTCTGTGGTGTTGGTGATTTGTTTTAGCTTTGTTTTTGGTGGTGGGGGGGGTTAAGAATAATTTCATCCCAATATCAAGTATTATAGATTTGCCCCCTTCTGTAAATCACCTGCCTTGTTAAAATGATACTCTTATGCTGTATAAATGTTTTGTTTTTTTACATTTAAATGGTGGGGAAAAGTACTTTTTATGTTAATTGATTTATCTTCAACAGAAAAAGCTGCTTCATTTCAGCAAAATCTATGCTTGCCCTGAGTATATTCTGGAAGAATAAAGTATCTAAATAGCATAAAATTATTTTGAAGAAGCCTCACTTTGTAAATGTAATAGCTTTTAAAACTCTGAAAGATGTTTTTCATTGTTCATTTAATTTCTGGCCTCAAAACCAACACATGATTTCAATTGTGCGTATTATTAACGGCCATGTCGTCTGATAGGGATTTTAATTGCACATCACTTGCATTATATTGGCTTTTACTTGTACATTGTCCTAAGTTTGATCTACTTGAATACACTTCAAATTACTTGAAATTTGCCACAAGGAGGTATTTAATGACCAGGCCTGGAATTACTTTTTTCTTTTCCTAATTATATAACATGCCTACTTGCTTTTTGGCTGAATGCTTTCACTCCAAACACAGAAACTTCTATTTACTTAAGTTTTTCAAGCTGAGATGTCTGCAATTGCCTTAATTACTTCTGAAAAATGAGTTTTTGTAAACAGCACTTAACTTCTTTAACCACAAGAGTATGTACCTATTGACTTTCTTACTTTTAATGATTGGAATGCATTTTTAAGAAATATTTAGTTGATTTGATATTCATACTTACTTCCTGATGTATGATATTGTTCTGCTAAAATCAACACTTACAGCTATGTTATTTACCTTGTGTTCCTTTCTAGTTTTTCAATCTTTTTTCCAAGTTTTATTGAAGCCTACTTAACTCTATTGTATATTTTATCTTCTGGATAAGAATTTTCCTGATTATTGCAACTATTCAGGTATGAAGGTGTTCATTTTTTTTTTTAGTGGTCCTATCAGTATAAGTTCAAGTTGAGGAGCAAACATTTGTGCTTGAAACAAATATCTGAAGATATTAATGTGTTTTTGAAATCATTAATGTCCAGGTGTATAGATAAGTGTAATTGTCCTATCAGCTGATTCAAATTGATATATAAACTAAGTTCTTCATACTCTGTCTAATTAAAAGAGTAAATTTGTTTACTTGCAAAATCACCACTGCATAAACTTATACACTGATGCAACCAAAGTATATCAGGTTCCGGCATGAAAATGAAGAGTTAGAGAAGGAGAGTCACGCATATCAAATGTGTTAAGTACGACTTGTACATTTCTTGTGGGGCCTCAGCTAAGTGATGATTGATAGTTCAAAATAGAGTTTGATCAGTGTTCAAACTTTGACACAGAGATTTTTGATGAGAAAAGATAGGGAAATTGATTCTCTTCTTGGTCAGGCTTAGTGTATGGCTATATAGCAATTGTTGTTAGCTACTATTGAGAGTTTAGTAGCGCCTTTCCCCAGAATGTCTCCAGGCATGCATGCATGCAGGTGAACCATTAAATTGTGATTGTGCTTTACCAACTGTGAAGGATAATAGTGAAGATGATACAGCATGGGCTACATTAGTACACTCAACCAAGTCCTTGCTATGGGTTTCTTATAATTTCTAATACCTGTCAGTGTTAACAATTTTATTTGAACAATATCTTGGGACCAGAAGATATTTCTTTTTAACCATTGATTCATTATCGGTTGGGATTCATAGGTCATTTTGAAAATGGTTACATTACATGCCTATATTTAGTCTTCACATTCATAAGAGGTAACAAAAGTAAATTTTTCTGATTGTGAAAGATCAAACTCAGCAGATACGTCCATAAGATAAGTGCCTAGATGTAATTATTAGATTCTTACAAGTTAAGCATCTTTTTTTTCTCACTAACAGCATTTTTGTTCACTGTGAACAAATCAAATTTAAAACAGTATAAACTGAAAAAATGTGAAAAAATTATTACAAAAAAGCCGTTTTATATCCAATAAACCCGTATTATGCTAATTCTGATTCATTTTGTAATTTTTTTCAATTTAGAATGGAAATTTTATCAAAAATTATGTATGGTGCTATGTGACCCATATAGATATCAGCATGCAAAAAGACATTATTCATCTTTATATGCATATTTTGTCCTTCAAAAAAAAAGAAAGAAATCATGTATCCATCAAAGGAACTATGTTAAAATCAATTTAATCTTTTTTTTTTTTATCTTATCTTTGTGTATTTTTCTCTTGTTTCAATTTTTTTGTTTTTACTTTTCTTGACTCAACATTTTTTAAAAAAATATTATGCAAAGTTAACTTTGAAGTTTCCTAAATTTAAAGACTTTTTTCTTGATAATTAAAAAGTCTTTTAGGTGTGGTTGCTCTTTTCCTAGCAACACTAAATGAATTTTAATACTTATTGCTTTCTGTATGTCCATTGTCTATTAAAAGTGAGAAAAGAAAGAAAAATCTTTTTTAGGAAACTGGTTAAAGAGCTTTCATTTCCTTTCTGTCCTGCTTTGGTTGAATGAACCAATGAGGTGTTTTTGCACTAGATCTCTGTTACTCCATGTATTTGAAATGGTACCTATGCTTCACTGAGAACTTGTTTTATGAGTTTTGATGTTTCCTCTCATGAACTGGATGCATTATTGATTATAATGTTTGGGATTCATGTATAAAAATGAGAAAAAGTCTGCTGTTTGCCATGAGTTTGATCAAAGGAAAATTTGCTCACATTACGGCATTGTATATGATGTAGTTACATGATTTGTCTATGTTCACTGAGATGATTAAATAGCTTGAAATTTTAATAGATAACTTTTGGTGGCCAGAGGACAATATAATCAGGTGGTTAGTTGTATAAGAATAATATTTCTAATATAATCATCTCCATATCAGTTGTATTGGGACAAGCATGAGGGAATCAGGTGTCTGTGAACTGAATCTTAGATTTTCAATCTATCTCATACTGTGTACATTTCTTTTTTTTATTAGTTGCTACAGTGTTATTTAATCACTATTAATATGTTCATTATACTTTTTGCTTATACCCTATAGGAATGTAGATGAGGATAGATCTCTAGAAGGAAGGTTACAAAAAGAACAGCCTTGGTTGCTAAAATGACACTTGGTTTTAGATGTTCTATATTAGCGTTGATTTGCTTAAAAAAGGAAAGTACCCACTCAATTAGCCATTCATTGGCTGTAGATGACACCGGTGATATTACATGAGCATCTGGTGGGAAAATTAATTTTAAATAAAATAAGTTCCTTTGCGGTGAAAGGTTGAAAACCTCTGTTCTAAAACCTATGCGTATCCTCATTGTGTACTGTATAAAATATGCAGACTGCCCTGCTAAACTATTTAGTTCTTTACTCTTTATACTTGAAACTTTGTCGCTCTTTTCTTGTCGCTTTTGTTCATCTCTAGTCTAAGATTGAGAACAGCAGAATTTTCACTCTCAGTGAACACTGGCCACAATTGTTGTGAGCTTTTCCTATTGATCCCTGGCCATATTGAATGGCGGCAGGCTCACAGTTCTTCCACCAGCACCCTCATTCCTTCAGATCCGTTTCTGTAGTTTGAGGCCCACACATGGTCATTGAGGTCCTCTAGCCGCAGACAACCAACCTGAGCAGCTCTTAAGTGAGCTGCCAACAAGAAGCAGCAGCAGGAGGAGGGGGAGGAGGAAGTGGCCAACACTGCACACATGGCCTGCACGTACATAAGGACCACGATGCTCTCCTCATTCACCCCAGCCTTCCCAAACATGTTAACCACTCACACTTTTCCAACAAGAGCTATTGACAAGTTTGATTTTGTGCTTCACATGCACATTGGTCAGGTTCGACCAGAATTGCTGGGCCTACTAGAGAGTGTTTACCCCTTCAGGTCATCATTGCAGCTGGCTGAGGTCCTTACAGGGTCACAGCAAAGCCCAGTCATCCTGAAATACAAGTAAATTATGCATAGTAAATCTCTCTCTCTCTTTCTATTGAAGAAATAGGTGTGATGTCTTCCTGACTTTTGGAAATGGTCAGTGGTGGGGTTGCAGAAAGAGAAAGAATCAAAAGTCCCAACAGATAATTATGGCATAAAACCCCTGACAAATCACTGGCCAGTAGAAAACTAAGAATTCTGTTGAATAGCAATAGAGCCATAAGGATCGGGGTTGTTTGCTGTAGTAATAACACCCATCCACCATCATCCACCATCTCAACACTTGAACAGCTATTGTCAATATATTCAGTACAGGTCAGCTTTAAACATGAACAAGACTTTCTTAAACTCTGTTTGGGATGCCATTCATGCTTTTCAAAGATGCCATGGGTCAAATTCTTTTGACATGGTCTGTAAAAGCTGACCTCTGATTTGTTAATTGATTACCTCAAACAGTATTTGATTTATTCATGATCAAAAACCTTTTCTCATCTTTACGAACCTGTTAGCCATCTTTTCTTTGGAAAACAACAAATAACCCTGCTAGTGTTCTATTTATCTTCTTTTTTAAACCAAAGCTTTTAAACTACAAAGAAAAATCCTACTGCTTATAATATCTCTCAGGTCAGCATTGTCATTCTCTATACATTTTCTAGTTTCTCTTTTATTTGTTAGTATCAACTGGGTGAAAGAAAAACTTGTAAATAGCTTTAGTGGCCACTGCAGGGTGTCTCTTGAATTGTCTGTCTTTCTGTAACTCTTCTTTTTTTTTATTTTTATTTTTTTCTTTTTTTTTTCCTCCTGCTTCTTTTGTGAACCTCCACTTGCACATAATTTTGTGTGCATGCATATGTGAGTTGATTTTATATTAGATATGTGTGAATGGAAACTCTTGCTTGCGGGTTTGTCATTACACTAAAAACAAGAAGTTATTTCCGAACTAGGAATGATGTTAATTAAAAACCTGCTAATATCTTGTTTGTGATGCAACTTTTTACTGCAGATATCATTTTACTGCTCAGAGAGAGGTTGACTTATTTCCTTTGGGTAAAACAACATCCTGTTCATCTGGAATTTCTTTTCTTCCATTCATTAACCATTAGAATCATTTGACAACTTTCAATTCATTACAGAAAGATGGATTTTTAAAATTTTACTTTTACTTATGAACATACGAACATTTCATTTCTTTGTTACAAAAGATGAGAAAGACAAACAGGAATAAAATAAATATCTTTGTCAATTAAAAATTTGTCTGAAAGAATTTTAGATTTATTTTTCATAAAAATATTATTTTTGGAAGCATGCTTTTAATTATGAGAATTTTCTTCTTCCTTGATGTAGAAGTGGGACTTGAGTCTTTATCCCAGAGGAACTTGTTATCAATCTGTCCTAGTCTTGATTCTTAATGTTTTTCAACCTATTTGTCAACTATTCTTCCACATGATTTTGCATCTTTTTCTTGTCTTGGATCTAAAATAATATTGATGAATCGGGATTAACAATTTTTAGTCAGATTATATTCTTTTATTACAAGTATTTCATATATTTTTCCTCACATTGAAGAAAGAACTCTTGACAACTCATTCATTGTATCTTGAGTTCATAATTTGTTCCCTGGATCTTTTGACTAATTTAATATAGTTGAATTTACAAAATTCATAAGTCTATATTTCAAATCTACTCCATATAGAGCTCAAGTAATATACCAATTGAATTTCTGTAAACTTGAAACATGACAAGTGACTAACAGAAATTCAAAAGAAAAGAAACTAAAAGTGTTCTATTGCTGTTTTGACTTTTTTTTTTTTTTTTTTTCCCTTAACTTTATAAAATTCAGTTGTTTTCAAAACTTAGAAACCTTGTAATGCAACTCTAAACGCTATGATCTTGAGATAATCAGTGTATATCAAAGCATTTTCAAAAAAACAGTTGATGAATGGATGAGTTAGAGTAAATAATTTTACTGCTATTATTAATGAAAACAGTTCGGGGTAATGCCTATTTTTTTTAGCTAGCTTTAATTTCTTGTGATGCTTGAAGACTTTTTATGTACATTAATCACAAAGATGATTTAAAGAGGAATTTATTTTGGCAGAATTTGCATAGTATTTCCAACCATTTTCAAAGATGCTTGTTTGTCATTGCTTCATTGAAATGAACAATTTATTTCTTTTCAAGTGTGAATGTGCCTAATTACAAATGGTGGATAGGTTAATTTTGGAATGCATACCTTTTTTTTATATTTTGATGTGTTTTTTAATACTGAGCACTGCATGTAGAATAGAGACATCAGTTATATATTTGATTTCATAAATAGAGAGTATTGCTCCTTCTCATATAGTAACAATGTTTGCTATGATAATGTGCATAAGAGTTTGCTTGATGCGCTAAGTAGATAAATTCCATTGTTGTGTTATCATCAGAAAATGGTATTTATGTCTACTAGAATAACTTATATTGGTAAGAACAAATAGTTTTTAAAACTTTTGTGCTCTAATAATTTCTTCTGTTTTATTTTGGTATCGCGAGTATTTTTATTATTTTGTTTTGTTTTTATTTACTGTTTACACTTGATATGTGAAAATAATGTTTCTTTAATGTCTATAGTAACACTTTTTCTCGTTGAAAATTAGTTTCTTCATAATTTATGAGTGTAGCTAAATATTTTCTTTTGAAATATCATCTTGATTAATTATTTTATTAGTATATCTTGAATCAATGCTATAATCATCTTAAGTTTACTCAATCAATTGAAAGTGAATTGTTGGTTTTCTATCTCATGCAGTCTAAATTACTGATTTAGACTTCAGGAGACAGTAAACCAAGAATTCACTTTCAACTTATTGAGTTAACAAGATGGTTCATATCTTAGGTTTGATGAGAGTTAGAATTTGATCATGATCATATGATATTGATGAAGATCAAATCAATACTTAAAATTTATATTAAAATTTTACTTTTATAATGTTTAGCCTTGAAGACTTGCTTCTCTGCAATGAATATCTGTCATGAAAGTACAAAATATTTTAGTGATTCAAGTAGAATTGATCTATCGCAGTTTTGAATAAGTTTTACAGCCTCAATTTACCTCATGATGATATAGCCATAATAATCTTAAGACCTAATGTTTTTCTATTGATAAGTCCTTTTTTTCTTTTCCTCTTCTCGGCTATGGATTTTTTCCAAGTTGAAATTGTATTTCCTACAATTAAAAAGCAATTGTTTTAAATTAGAAATAGTCAGCTTATGTTTTTTCAATTAATACAAGCCTTACAAAGTTAAAGCTTTTGATTATTATTTTTTTTATCATAAAAGAAAGATACTATGTATTTAGAAAGGCCTAAAATATATTTACTAAGGAATTGAGTTATTTTCTTTCTTTTTTTATGTCTACTTCTCTCTCTCTCTCTCTCTCTCTCTCTCTCTCTCTCTCTCTCTCTCTCTCTCTTAATTGATCAGCTCTCATGAAGCTCTTGTAGGACATATTCTCACATGTTTCTAGGACTTCAACATGATTAACTATGACTAAAAAGGAATATTTGAATGAGAAAATTAATTTATCAGATCATTTTTCTTTAGGAATGAAGAATCCAATTGAATCTTAAATAAAGGCATGCAATCTCTAGGCCACACAATGCTGTGGCTAGAAAATCCTGCCAGTGGATTGTAATGAAGTTGAAAGAAAACGAGTTCCTATATTAAGAAAAACAAGTACAAAAAAATAAATTAGAAGAATAAAGTGCCTGTAGCTTTGTATTGCTCTGCGTGTATAATATATAGAATTTGAATAAAATTTATATTCATGACAATGAATAGCTATAAAATATCGATCCTGGACTAGTCAAGAATTCATACCGGATATTTCAAAGTATGCTTTCCGGTTGTGCTTGTTCAGTCCATTGGGACTTGATTCAATATCTTTAATTCTGTTCTTTCAAAACAAAATCTGGATTTTTATTTAGTCTCCACATACTGAAACTAATAAATAATATTGCAACATGCAAAAAAGACAATATTACTTTTTTATTTTTAATTCTCAATGTTTTCATATTTTTTCTAGTATTCTATCATTTAGCATAGATAACATTTCTTTCTCTTTATTTTTTTTATCACGGAATCTAGAAAATACTCTCCTAATTCTTTTCTATTTCTAGTTTTCCTTTCACATACTTATCATACACTTAGTTACCTCTCTCTCCTTTTCTGCATATTTTTCAATATAATACAAATATCTTTAAGAAAATCAGTCCCTATTTAATTTTCCTTGATGATAGCACTATTCACATAAACTAAACCTTGGTGATCAAAAATAGTTTTAGATTTATATCTGTTAACAACCTTCACCATAAACTTGCCCATATTTTTTCATAATGATGTTGACATTTCACCTTGATATATTTAATATTTCTTTATTTCAGGATCAACTGAGTACCCTAGGCGAAAACGTAAGTTCATCTAAACTAGATTTATAGCACCTAAGTTTGCATAAAATAAATCCCTAAATTCTCATTAGTTTCTCTAGCCAAAATTGATTTATACAATCCAATAAAATCTCAAGCTTGTTTTCTTCTCTCTTTCTCTTTCTTGATCATTTTTTTTTTTTAAATTGTTCTTTATTGACTTATCTCCCTAATCTTTTTTGTTAAAGCATGCTTATTCAAATTAGCTCTACATTATTGGTCTTAGTGAATGGAAATTTAGGCTTCATAGGTTAATGATTTGATGGATTTTCATTCTTTTTTTTCCATCTTTTTGTCAACCCTTTTATCAAATGCTTGAGACTAAACGCAATACTAGGATATTAAAGTTTCAACTTTTTTTTAAAAACTCATTTACCATCTATAATAGGGGCTACAAATTATTCAAGCGTTTTTTAAAGGCAATATTCAAGTTCTTGAATTTTTGTTCAAGGATTGCTCTTTAAACTTTAATACTGATAGCATATTTTTAATATACTTGACTGGCAAAAATCCTTCAAAAAATTTTCCCGGTAATCTATCCCACTAAATGTAGCAAGCCAAAAATAACTGAAATATTTGTATTTAATTTCAAAATGTTAGTTTAATAAAAAAGACATTGTAATAATTAGATCTAGGATTTGGCTGACGACTAACACTAATTTTTTTTTTTTTTTGTTTTGGTTACTAAAAATTTTAGATGAATTAAAATCCCACTTTTATTTTTACAGCTGTAATGAATAATTTTGAAAAGTTGATCCTCTCAAATTGAATTATCTTGCTTTTAGTGTAGGAATGGGTTAAAATTTACTGATCTGTGAACGACCCTTCCAATGTACATGAGGGTGTTTGAGTGTCAAATAAAATTCAAAATGGGCATATTTCATTTGGATTCTCCTTGTTATCATCCAATCAGTTTTGTGGATCTAAAGCTTTTTTTCCTTATTTTTTATCAAAAAACTGATTTCTTCAATTTCATTATATCTAAATACTTATATTATCAGTTTTTCCTGGTGCTTACTCAAATTGGTGTCTGAATTACTTTTGAAATCTACTTGTGAATCACCCTGAAAGGATTCATGTTGGAGTTGGTCCGCTACCCAGTTTTGATAATTGTTCATGTCTTCATTTTACCGATGTATATTTGAATGAAACCCTTTGTATATGCACAGAGACATGTTCCTTCTGGTTTGGTTATATTGTAAAATCGTTTTTAAAAACTTTTCCTTATTTTTACCTAGAATAATTTAGTTTATTGTATTGCTCTTTCCTGAAGCTTCATGTATGTATGTATGTGTATGTGCGTGTATATATTTATGTATGTTTGTGTGCGTGCAAATATATACATTTCTCGTTTAGCTTCACACCTACTAAACAAAGAAATGCTTGCAGTCTTTGCCTTTTTTTTTTTCTTTTTTTTTTTACTGTTCCTTTAGGCAGAAACTTTATTTTTCAATTACCTATTTTGCAAATAATAATTCCTGATCTAAAATATTCTGAACTATCTTGATCTGTTAATTTTAGGCAATTCAATTTCACTGCTCTTTGTCATTTTTCTTGGGGTTAATTTCCAATTGTGATAAAACTATTCTCTCATTTCGGTTCCACTTCTGAAGCTTGTCAAATTGCATAGCTCATATTGATGCTTCTTTCCAACGGCCTGTCTATGTTTTATAATCAGTTCATATAACTTGTCCTAAGAAATAGTTGTAATCGGATCTCAGTTTGATGATAATAAACTGAAATGTTATTTTTACAAGGTTATTTCCTTGAACAGTATTCCTTGTAAATTATCATCTTATTCATGCCTTATTCTCTGATAAAGACGGATAATTTTTTGAAGCTTACTTCATGAAGATTATGTTGCTCATCTTTAATATCTAGATTGATGAACAGTTCTGATAAAAAATAAGATACAGATTTGAAAAGGAATAGAAAAAGAAAGAAAATTCTCCTCTTATTCCATTTCTTCAATTCCAAAATTGTACAATGTTTGTTATCACAACATTGGAGCAAAATATTTATTGTTTTCCACTTATAATATCTTTTCTATTAGTTTTTCTCCCTATCATTACATTTTTATTGTAATCGTATTTAATGTTCAGGATGAGTCCACAAAAAGATATACTTTATTTACTAAGTTGTATACCATTTGATTGACTCAGAAAAACTATCATTATAAGTTGACAGTTGATTCATTCCTAGTCATTATGACCTTTACCCTTGTCTGCATTTGTTCTTAGCAAGCATAACAAATACATAAGAAAAGTAAACAGTTTGTATTACATTAAAGAACTCTGTGTGTGTGTGCTTGAGCTTTAATTCATTGATATGAAATGTTCAGTTTACTATTGTGAAGTAAAAGTCGGTTCTAAAAATATTTGTACTCATCGAAAGTTCCATCTATCTTCAGAATACAAACTGAAATCTTAATTATTTTTCCTGTTAATAGAAACAATCTTATGTGACCCTATGTTTTTCTATTCTCACTTTTCTTTTTCAAACCAGAAATTCAAAAATGACTAGTTGTTGACTTTTTATCTGAAATTAGGAATAGCTTGGTTACAAACTTGTAATTGTTAATGCTTTGATATACTTGTAAAATCCACATGAATAAAAGAAATATAGATATTTTTTATGATTCTGATTAGTGTGTGGCATTTACGTTACAAAAAATAAATCGGACAGAAACTGATAATGACTTTATTGAATTCATCAGTTTCTTTGAATCAGATCCAGGTAAATACGCATCCATAAATATATACATGCACAAAATCCATATTCCAGACTTCTACAGCAGGCTCATTCTTTAGCTTACAAGTTATTTCTATTTGTCTCGAAACAAGAGTTATTATTTACCATCTATCATTTCCACTGTAAGGAATCAGCATACACTTTTCCTCCCTCCCATTTAGAATAAACTTTTTCCATTATTCTTATTGTATTTCATGACCTGACCAAAGTTACATCTTACTTCAGATACAAGTAAGTTATAAACAAAAATAAGAAAAATGTCTTTGCCAACCGTAATACCTGCATTTCTCTGGATTTCTCTCAATCATGATTAACAGCAAGGTAATTGTGGCTTGGCCATTTACAAGAGGAACACTTCAATAAAAGTCAAATGCCAAATATATCCAATTCAAATGTTAATCGGCATGAAGTCACAATAATTCCACTTGATCAGTTTTTAGTTCACTCCATCCCAACTCTCACATCACCACTCCATTCATTCACCTAAATCTTTTCAATGGCTAATTATCTTTATCAGTGCAACTTACTCGTTGACCCAAATTTATTTCTGAAATCCTCTTTCTTTAAAAAAAAATTCCCAACTGGGCCTCTTCCTCTCCAGTTGAAACTACAGCTTCCCTCACCCAACCGCTCTTCCCCATTAGTTTTTTTTTTTTTTTTTTTTTTTTTCATTTGATTGGTTTCATCCTCTCGATCTGGCTGTCATTTTGGTCATTCAATGCAGAAATTTATATCTTTGTGAACAACTTTTTACTGGAAATATCTTTTTGCAACTTGAAGCTTTGTTGCTATTTTTGTTACCCAATATGTGAAAATTAATGAATTTTTTATTTTTTTATTTTTTTATTTTCATTCATTAGCACTCGGTAGCTGTCTCTTTCTCTGGTTCTTTTATCTGCAGATGGTTTATCATGAAGTCTAATGTCTTATCACCATCAATCCTTATTGTAATGCTCTTATAGCATTTCACTAGTGAATGGCAAATTGTACAATTGACGTTACATTTTGGTAGCAATTTAAACCAAATGGCTGTCTGATTAACTTTTTTTTTTTGTCGAGCTTCTAGAAGATTGGATTCTTTCTTTTCAGTTTATCTTTGTCTCATCATAAATTCAGTTGCTTTCAATTGGAGTATTCAAATTCAAATCTTGAATTGTAGTTTTAAAAAGGTCTCAAATTCAGTTCATATTCAGTCAAAATGATCTTTGTTTTTTTGTATTTTTTTTGTTTGCAGAAGTACAAACCATCTTTTGGTACTTGGATTTTTCTTCATATTTATTCTTTTTTGTTATCTTTCTTGTAGGCCTCATTGTGCAGGATTTTTTAATGGATTATTTTCAAATATGTCCTTGTGCAGATGTCATACCATTAATCTCTTTGATACATGTAAAAGCTTTTGTTATTCCTCAATCATTTTCTTACTGTTTAGAAATCAACAAATTACTGGTATGAGACTAAATATCATTGGATATAGGATATCAGTTGTTGATGTTTGAAAGTGAGCCTGATTAAAGGACAAGCATTTTTACCTAATGAGCCATAGTTCTGTAAAATGATTTTCTTTCTTTGGTTTTTTTTTTTTTTTTTTTTTTTTTCATTTTTTCTCTCCTCTGATGTTCATTTCAATCTGAGGCAAATGGTAATCCCCGGAGATATGTCCACTTAAAGTGCTGTTGTTCTACTTTTATTTTACAGAAGAGATAAATGGAAACACTATCATATGTCATATAATAGAGTGAGGCAAGTTATTAGTGTCAATTGTGTCCTACTAAATAAGTGCATTTTCTGGATTGTAAATCAACTAAGCAAATAATTGATGTTTGCTTCATATCTGCCAAGAATACAAAACACAAAAACTGTTAAGCATGTACAAAAAATCTTTTCCTGTATAACGCAACTTCCTTTCGATATATGCCTGTCTGTTGTGCACACATGCACGTAATGTCCCTCTAGCCCCTTTCCTAACCTCCCCTTTCTCCCTTACATTTCAAGGTATGTTTTATGATAGTTAGTTTTTTTATTCCCCTCCCCAATCACTTTTCACTCAGATCAGCACACATGAAAAGATCAACATAAAGACATATTTGCAATGTGCTACTCTGGCCAAACTCAGACATAGCTTAACAGATGCGCTTATACGTGCACATATATAATTTCCATGTGTGTATCTGTAAGGATCAACACTTGACTAGACAATCGTGCAGAGGGAGAAATGCACACCCATTTTGAATGCATATGAATAGTCTTACATGCTCAAATACGCAGTGTTTTACATCTAGTCTGTCCGCAGGAGGCATGCTACTTTGGATTCATGTCCCATGAAATCAGTTTTATCTTTCAGATTGACAGAATCTTTTTTCTCTCTCTTTCTCTTCCCTCTTTTTTGAAATTCCTCTATCATACTACACCTGTCTGATATATGTACCTATCACCATCTGCCAAGCACCTTGCTTTTCTTTCTCTTTATCTTCATGTGCATGCTACTTAATGTAGATTAAAAGCTACAAAGCTGTTCGTCCATCCGCCGCCTGTGAATTGGTGAGCTAGATATTGATACTTTATGACAGAGTTTTCCGCTGGGCGTACATCCCATGCAGTGAGTACAGCCGGGGCCTGCCAGTTTGGATATCAGCACAGGTAGCAAACCGGCAACTAGCCAAAACCTTCCATTGCTTTTGGCCAGACGAACAGCTTTGCTACATGATCACCCTACTCTTGTTATCCTCCTACCTTATTTTCTTCCATCTCCCTGTTTGTCAGATTTTTGACTCTCTTTGCAAATTTTGGTCAGTGTTCTTCTCTTGAAGTTATTTTGATAAATCTCTTTGCATAAATTTATTTCTTTACCTCTTTGAGAAAAAAACTTTTCTGTTGATACAGAATACTGAGTTGAGAATATAATTCTGTTCTTATATTTATCTCTTATACTTAAGTATTATTCTTGTAAATTCTTCTTGACTTTTATTATTTTTTTAACCAAGTGTAGAAATTGTATTATTGATCATTCTTTATGCCATTAGTAACATTTTTCTAATTAGATTGATCTGAATGTCTACCTTTCTGCTACTTTTCCCAAAATAACAAGTTGGTAGTTTCTTTGAGAGTTTTCATTCTACAAAATAGGTTTGGTTACAAGTTGTAGGAACCTGAGATAATAAAAGTTTGTCTCTTTGATGTTAAAAAGAGAAGATCAATTCAAGGGTGGGTGTGTGTATATATATATATATATATATATATATATATATATATATATATATATATATATATATATATATTCATTCTTTTGATTCTGTTTGTATACACAGATCAAAACATACACGTATATAGATATGATTGAGTTTACACTTTTTAATTTTACATTTTGTCTTTAAATTCAATTTGAATATTCACTTTATTCTTCCACATTTGGTAAGAATATTTTGTTCTTATTACTATTTGTTAATAGTAATTGCAAAATTATTCACTTATTTTCCCCTCTTGTTTGTATTATTCTGGATTTGTTGCCAAATATTTGTAATAAAATTCAAAGAGTATTCTTCACTAGAATATAGCTTTAATTTCATTCTTTCGACACACTTTCCTGATAAAATGCTGTTTAAACCTGATTCTTTGAGTGTCTCTTTTTATGTGTCTCCTTGCAAATGTAATAGGTATACAGTTTGTAGAGTTATGCCAAAAAAAATAGAAGGAGCAGTTACTAACTGTCCATTACTGCTCCATGTCTGATGTTGTAATGCTTCCGTCTGAGACTGGCTCAGCACAGAACTTGGCTGGCCTTCAGCAAATTCTCTTCAATGTCTAAAAAGACTTTAAAAAAGCAAGATTATGTTTCTGGGATTTAGTTATAAACACCATGTGAGCCATCTTGCCAAGTACCATCCCAATGGGGAGTGTCACATACCATGCCAACCAAGTGAGTGCCATTATTACATGGGGAGTGTGCTGCTGCCCTGTAAGGTACTATCACTGACAGCTGCGTATGCACACACACACACACACACACATACACACACACTTGCTTACTTGCTTGTTCATTTACTCACTCACTACATTTATGTATGGGCTGGAAATAAAACAACAAAAAAAATCATTCTATAAGAAAACACTAACACGCCTGCTTATGGTTTACATGTAGATTTTAGGAAGGGAAACTCAATTAGGGATTCTTTAAACTTTTTACTTTTTTTTTTCTTTTCCAGATTACTCCTTTACTAATTCTTTGGTGCAGCATCCATTGGCTTTTCTCTTTTGATTAAAAAGTTAGACTTTATTTTAGGGAACTGTTTCAAAAGACAAATTTTCCTTTGACGTATATATATTTTCTTACAAATATAACTACTGGATTTGGGCTGTATTTATGAATTATTTGAATGTGTATTCTCCCATCCAACAACATAAATAACAGTCTGGTTAGTCACATAATTGAAACCATGTAACCAATGTCGTTTGTCAGCATGCCATGTTGGGGGTGATCGATATTTCAAAAATTTATATCTCTCTCCTTTTTTGGGTCAGTGATCACTAAACAAAAGTTCAAATTTTCAAAAAATGAATGTTGCCAGACTCAAACTAAGGGATCAATTCGAGGGAAAATATTGCTAATTGAACACCCCATCCAAAAACCTATATGAAGGATTTTCTAGATGTATCGTGGTGTTCATTTACTATTTGTTAACTAAAATTGAAAAGTTTTCATTATTCTTGGATACTTCACAAGGAGGGAAGTATTTTTGTTCTTCAAATAGAAATATGATTATTTAGTTTTGTGTTCATAATTTGATATTAATGTCCACGAAGATGATATTCATATAAAATGCATTTAGATGTATAATTATTCCATTCTCTCAAATGTACATATTTACCCCTCAGCTCAGTAAAATGTCTCAATAAGTTTGTTGCACTTTCAATTATTTTCATGGCAGACTGTCATTTTTCCATAGCAGACTATCATTCTTCTGTAAATGATCAAAGGTGTGAGAATTTTAGTAAAGTAACTTCATGTCATAATAATTTTAGATTATAATAGATTTCAAGTAAGAAAAAATGAATTATTTATCTATAAGATATCCACTACTGATCATTATCTTCTATTATTCTGTTAGTGAAAAAAAAACAACATTTAATCAATATTTATCATCAGTATATGATACATTCATTGCACATTGGACTTATATACTAGAGGGAAATGAACGATTTTACTGAATTTTATTCATGAGGCTTGGCAGTATGTTAATATCTTCTTTTTTTTTTTCTCCTTAGAAACATGTTGACTTTTATAAGAGTTTGCTATCAAGTTTTACTTATTTTTCCTAAGATGCTTTCTTACTTTTTTGGGATCATTTATTTCATCTGAAGCAAATTGTTCATACAACAGTGTTTGTCCTTTTATAAAATTATTTTCCCAATAGCTTGTGACTTCCTGCATTGCAACATGTATTATTCAATCTAGTGAAATTCCTTGACTAATCAAAGGTGAAGTAAATTAGGTTGTATTTATTTACCATTTTTGCTGTACTAGATACTAATTAAGTAGATTTAAAACCCTGCCATTTAAGATATTTTTTCTCTAGTATCATGGGTTATTTACCATATGTGTTTAAATTTGACTTTTATTATTCTATATGTCATGAAGGTACAAGCCTTTTTATTTGTATTAATTCCTATTTGTCATTAGAACATTCTGAATAGTTGATCAATGTGAGGGGGAAATTTTACTACATTCTTTTCCATCCTCCTTATTTAATTCATGATGACAGATTTGAATGTAGGCATTATTGCAAACATGATTGTCTTCAAAATAAGAACAATATTTTGAACAGTAATGATTTAGTTGGTCTTTCCAATTTTATTCTGCTGACTTTATTGTACACCTTACACATATGCATGGACAGTGACATTCCTAAACACATTTCTGCAAACTAAGAAACACACATGTACCTACACTACTCTGAAATCCATGTGTGCATGCCTGCCCTGTTAGATAAGCTAAATAAATAAAAGGAAATTGTTTGGAATCTTCTCGCACTGCCAAATTCCATCCACATCTGGTTGTGAGTTTTTAATTTTCATTCCATTTAGCCATGCAAATTGTACATAAGATGTGAAATGTGCCTTCTTCCTTCTCTTCACTTCCTAAATATCTATCACCAGTGATCTGTGTTAAAAGCTATTACATCATAAAAATAAATCTGTTTGTAATTCATTTTATTTGGTCCCTGTATTAACACCTGCAATGCAGACTTGGTCAACAAGTAGGTAAATCATGATTATCATCATTTGGACACTTTGAAGTTATAAACATGTATAGAAGTACAGTGCTGATTAGTCACTCAATAGAAACCATCACTTTACCAACATCTTTTGGCAGCATGCTGTGTTGGGAATGATCAATTGTGAAAATTGGAAGGAGGGGTGTTGTTACTTGCCTCGCCTTTTGATGATTTCTTTTTTTTTTTTTTTAATTTTGTTCTTCCAAGTCTAAATTTTCAAAAAACAAACAAATGCCAGGCACAAATAAGGGACCAATTTAGCATAATTTTTCATGGCAAACTCTACCCCCACCAAAAACCTATTTATGGGGGGAATTTGAATAAAAAAAACAGATTTTTTAATTTTCTGCATGTAATAAGGAGTGAATGTTTGAATTTTCAGCCCTCTAGCTCCATTGGTGTGGTCTGTATGCTTGACACATAGATACAGGGCCAGTGAGCCGGGTAGACCCATCTGAAAACAAGAGACCTATTGACAGTTTCGGTTGACAGATTTTAATATACTCTTGGATATATAGCAGTGTGTACGTCCAAGGATGGATGAATTTTGATCCTTGTGTGTATGAGAAATATAGTTAGATATCTGTATGTATATAGTTGTAAGTATATTTGTATAAATGGAAATATTTATGTCTACTTGAGCATAGGAATAGATGAATGTATATATATCTTAACGAGTGTAAGTATGTATTGTATATACAAAACGGGTGCTGTTATTTTTGCACATCAAAATATGTTCATAAATGAGTAAGAACATGTGCATATGAGTCTAACTGCTTTACCTTTTGTTTTCTGCACATTTCTTTCTGTCCTACGGGAGGTTTGTCCTTTCCTGCCCTTCTACCTGCCTACCTCTTCAATAGCGGACACGGCCAGGTCGCTACCACCATAACCTCAACCATCACCACCACCACCACCATCATTTGCAGAGCGTTACACATTAGATCTCAGTGCTTGGTAACTTGAGAGAATATTGATTCGATCACAAGTAGCAGGCTATCAGTCGTCTTTATCAGACACTCAGCAGGCACATCAACAATATCTCGCTGCACATTAACCACGGATAAGGAAATCCTCCTACATCATAACGACTCTAATAATGACAACTGATGGAGCAATTTTGAAATGAGGATGCCAAATCATACGAGAAAATACTTTTAATATCTCGGCCCCAGCATCACCCTCTCCCCTATTTTTTTTACTTTTCCTAAAAGCCAATTCATGTGTCACTGTCTCTCTGACTGACTCTTGGTAAATTCCTTTGTAGTCCTATATTCTTAATTGTAGCCTCTGGCTTTTTCTTTTTCTTTAGATGTCTATTTACTTTTGACAGGAATACCTTTTACCTTAATCTCATCTTCCACCATTTTAAACTTATTCTCTTAATTTTTTGTTGTGTTTTTTTTTTTTTTTGTTTTTTTTTTTTCATCATCATTTACCTCATTGTCTCTTTCACTTTCACTTTTCAGCCTCACCTACAGCCCCACCTACCTTCTTTTGCTTTTCCTTTCCTTTGTATTCCTAACGAAAACTATGGGTGCATTCACCGTATTTGACATGCTGCGTAGAGCATATATATATTTCTTGTGCAAAATCCCCAGGGTTATAGGGTGGGGGTTTGGGGCTATGCACTGCTCATGACTCAACATTCCAGTCTGATTGCCACTGACCATTACGCTTGAATCTCAGAAGAGCAACTGCATGCTCTTATGAGATTTGTATTCTCTTGAACTGTTCAAGGTGGAAAGTTGTGGATTGCGGCAGTTTCCACTCACTGAACAGGTGACGATGCTGCAAACGACAAGGGATAAGTGTGCTGTTCTAGAGATAGACTTTGATTTAATGCTGAAGTGGACTATAGTCTGACTGATCCAAGAGTTCCATACTGATTAGAGTAGAAGGCAAGGTAATGCACATAGTCAAGATGCCGCCACCAATTGACAAGAATATTGGAAATTAGAGTCTTCTTTTGCAATTTTCCTTTTGTCTGCATGTCTGTCTCTGTATATATATGTTTTGCCTACGGTGTTCAGTCTTCGTTATTTAGTAATATTACAGTCGGTTGTTTTGTCAAAGAAGCCAATTCCTGTACTTGTGTGCAGTTGGCATACCTCATAGATTTATGCTAATTCAACATTTGTTGTTCAGGCTGGATTTTCCATTTAAAAATGTTTCCAAAAAGCACATGACTAATTCAAGAAACCTGACCCTTTTCCCCTTTGGTATTTTCTACATACTTATCTTTTCTTTTTCTTTTTCTTTTCTTCTTGTCTACCTATTTTTGAGTAGTTCTTCCTTTCAAGTTTTCTCATATGTAGAGAAACACACTTTTCTCTTTTTTTCTCTCTCTCTTTATATAAAACACTGAAATAAACATCTTTCTGGGAACTTACTCTTTCAAATTATCTGGTACTGGAAATATCTTTGCTAAAATATAATGCTAATATGTAGTTGTAGATATAAAATAGGGGAGGTATGTAAATAGCAGTTATTACATCTATTTTAATGACAAGAACTTATATGTCCTTACATGAAAGGCATATTGCATACATATTCTTAATTTGTCAAAGCTGATAATTTGTTTCCAAAAGTTTAGTGAGTCTTTGAAGCTGACTTCATTTTATGAGATTTTAATGCTTTATCATCTTATCTCTTGATGTAGAGTAGTGGCATTAATTATCATATAGTGATTGTTTGGACAAACACAGCTTCAACTTAGATAATAGAAGAATCTTGCTGACTGGAGCACTAATTACCATTAATCAATCAGATAACTATACCTATATCAAATTATCTCTACTGGAACAATCTCTTCCACTTGTCAAAATCTAACCAGTTGCAATCCAACTAAATCAAAGATTTTGTTCCTCATTTAAAACTGTTCCAAGAAAAACCTTAACAGGACAGTTTATTTCTCATCCAGCATTATTATCTTTCCATTCCCCCTCTCAATTTAGATGACAAGCAAACTCTAGATCCATTTTCTTCTCTTTCTACACATTTTCTTTTACACCATTCCCATTTTCTTCACTCAGCTCCCTCCTCACTTTTTTTTTTTTTTTTTTTCAACTTCCAAATCCTCTCTCTTTCTCCCCTATATTTTTATCCTTGCCTTTACTTCCTCATTCTTACCCGTTATCCCTTCTGCCCCTCTCTCCATTCCTCTCATTAAGACAGATTATATCAGATGAGTCAACATTCTTCTCAAATGAAATTTTATTATCTCTAAGATATTTTTTTGATGTCCAAAATTGGAAGCTTGGTTCCACTTGGCTTTAACATAATTCTCTGAACAGCACAACTGGTAACCCCAGTAATAAAGCCTAGGACTTAATCCAACGATTTTTCCCTTCCTTTTTTTCCTTTACCTTCCATTCTCTTCTCTTCTTCCTCTCTTCTCACCAACCCACAAAATACCATCTTAAATCAATTTCATCCACAACTAATGGCAGCAATTTACTAATTATTCTGCCTTCCACTTGCTTGCACTGTGCCATAACATAGTTTACAAAGCTGTTTTGTATCTACTGACAGCAAAGGCATGATGCTCTTTGGAGAGTATTAAAACAGCATTAAATGATTGAGAGATTGGAAAAATTGGAGAAAACTGAGTAATAAAGTCCACCTGCCTGTTGTGTATTGGATGGCCAAGCAGTTGGGCAAGCAGGCTGGACGTTAGGTGCATGTGTAGGTGGCTTGGCAGCTGTGATTTGAGGCCAGCCACACTGCACAGATGGAGGGACACCAAAGCTGTCTTTGGTCATTGAAGCCCTCAACAGCCACTCCTCATGCACGGCAGGTACAGTTTCCCATGGGAAGTAAATAATCGTCCATTGCTGCATCTGAAATAAATGTTTATGTCTTTGGCTGGCACACTGCCTTGCCATCACATCGTCCAGCATCTCTGCTTATTATTGAGCAGGAAGGCATGCTTTGAATCACAAACCAATGTGCTCAAGTCCATTGATGATCAGTGCACAGGAAATGTTTGCTCCCAAACATTGATGCATGTCCTGCTTTAACAACATACTTTCCAGTTTACATGTTCTTGTTGCTATCAATAATCATACCACTTGACAACCATGGATTTTATAAGAGAAAGATTGACATCTGTGAAAGAATAAATATTTTTTCTATTGCCTGGATTTTAATTCAAATAGTAATAACAAATGGTTGCTTTCGTTGTATGTATTTATGGAACTTGTTATTATAGATTTTACAAGCTCAATTGTAGTTCTATCAGAAAACATTTTCATTTCTTTTGTAATTTGAATCATTTTAATGGTTATGCTCCTGGGATTTAACCATATAGGATGATAAGTCTTGTATTCTCTAGGTTCTAATTATTGAACCATCACCTATGGATTTTTTTATGCAATAGCATCTCTAACACCAACTGTTGTCACTGACAGACTTATCAGAGTGTGAGTTACGTCCCTCGCTTAGTGTTACCAATTTAGATGTTTTGACTGCCTTTAGATCTCAGAAATTGCTATTTGAATGATTTTTGATAAATAAGTAATATTTTTAATTAAGTAATATTTTGATAAAATAAATGTTGAAGATCACCTTTAATCAATTAGTAATATAGAATATTCTAGGTGTTGTAATATGTTTTTTGACTCAACTTTAGACATAAACTTGAAAATAAAGTTGGCAGAACTGTCCTTGCTTGATTTTCACACGAGAAAAAGACAAGCACATCTATGGTCTGACTTTCAGGCTTGTCATTATGTAATGCACTGGTAGTTGAAGATTGAAGCGTGTTTCACTTCTCAGGGGTCACGAAAAACATTTTGACTTGTGAGTGGGTTGGTATTTGATGTTTATGTGAGAGGGGAGTGGAGATTTGTGCCAAACACCAATTGAACAAACTTGAGATATAGGTCTTCAGAGCTTTAGATAATTTAATCTTGTCATAGAAATGAACAAGCATTGCAGAAAGGGCAAACATGAGTGGTTTTCTTTGAGAAAAGTTGCTGTGGAACAGGATTCAGTTTGTTTAAATATCAACAGTCAATGAGCAACATTTCACTCTTGGCAGAATGCTCAACTATTATTGTCAAAATACAATTATTTCAGTTTCAATTAAAACTTATTTGGGATTTCAAACAAATGTTTTCTTTGGAAATTTTTAAAAGCTTATATTTCATACTTACTGACTACATTTCTTAGAATACCTCAGTAAATTCAATTACTTTAATTATCAAATTGATACTGCTTTATTTACTGCAGACAAATTATAATACAGGCATTTCCTGTTATAACATGGGTGCTGGGGTCCAAGAATGTTAGCCACAATGTGTAGGGTGGGTATGGGTGATATATAAGCGCAGTTGATTATCACAAACTGTTATATTGAACTGCATTATATTACCAGATGCATATATAAGATTTTCAATTTTTATTTCTTTTATTGTGAAGACATGAGATGAGCTTTAGAGAAAAAGAACAAAAACTCAACCCTTACTATGATCCTTCTTGAATTCATAATTCTAAGGTAACAGAATATTAGATGGTAGGTATCATGGCTCCATTGGTTATAAACATTTCTTTAACCAGCCAGCTCTTCTCTGAGTTCAGGAGCAAGATTTTAAATATGTTTTTCGAACATGAGTGGTCAGTCTTATTCTTGTAAAATCCCTACCATGTTTTTGTATAAATGATCTGCTGCATCAGGATGAGAGAGAAAAACTGGAAATTACCACAAACAAGAAGAATGACATGATGGTGTGTTTATAAATGTGATCAAATCCTTAAATTTGCTTTGTCTCTTTGTTTATCAGCAGATTTATTTGACTGGCCACTTTGTTTATTTGTCAAACACATAATGTGAAACATGAGTACAGTTATTTTGCAATGCTTCAAAGCAACCATCACACTTCTGACCCTGCTTCATGTCAGAGTCTGGTGCCAAAACTATTGACAAAAGCCATGCATTAAATGTGAACTAAAACATTTTGAGATCTCTTTTACTTCCCACCTCCTCCTTAATCTCCACATTGTTTCTTTGATGATGCTTGACACACAGGCTGAGCGGTTCTGATCTTTTCTCAACAATTCTCTTTGGCCTACTTGAAACTGATCTTCGCAGTCAAGCTTTGGCTCACATTGTTATTTTACTCACAAATACAAACTATTGTTATTTATGAATATTTTCTAGTTTTTTCAAAAGAAACAGTATTTTAAAAACTTGAAACAAATTTGGAAATAGTTCAGTGGTTAAAATGCTGAATTGTGAATCTCATAATCTACTATTTTATCTATATTAATGATTCCTGTGAGTCTCATTAACTTCAGCAAAAGCATTTTGGTTTTAGTGTATCAGCCAGACAATTTGAAATCATTAGTTTACAAATATTTTCAAATTCATACGTATTTGTAATGATGGTGTACCCATGAAAGTAATCTGCTGGAAAACTTCCTACAAACCAATGGAAAAGCTTGTATGTACACACTCACATGTATGTACAATGCATACACTTGGAAAAAATGTATTTACAGCTAAACCTGTATCAGGGCATTTATTTTGTTCCAGAATTTTTTGTTCTGTTCAAAACTGCACTTTTCAAAGTCTTATAATAAATCAATGTTGTTGGGTTTTTTCAGCTTTATTCTTAGCTATATTAATTTATACAGCAGTACCTTGACCATACTGCATCAAAATCTGCTCTAATCAAAACCACATTATGCAAGGTAATGCTGTACACATTCATTTAAACTCCTTCATTGATAATTATACGGATATTTGATTATGATTAACACGTACCCATTGTATCAATTAAATGATTTTTTTTTATACCTTTATTAATTTTATCTTTGCCATTTCAAGACTGAAGGAAACAAAAAGAATTGTGCATTGACTATAAATATATTTCCGTCCACAGCACACCTTGTTTCTCTCTTAGCAGCTTTGGGCATCTGTTTGGCCTATGGAACAACTGGCATGACGACAGGCACTTGGTATGATGAATGATGAGAAAACTTCAACACATGTTTTTTTGCCTGTCAGACAGATTATTCTGCTTAGTGGAACTGAAAAATTGGCGAATGAACTGGAAATCCTATAACCTGCAATAGGTTCTGGTCAAAGCCATCTGTCTGGGCCCTTCATCAGAATATGAAGATGGGCTTCCCATAAACACCTAGTCACTTGTCTTTTTACTACTCCATAATGGCAAACCGAAAATGGCAATTTCAAATGAATGACTTATTGTCTTTCTTACCTTGCTTCTTCACTTCATTTTTTTTTTTTCCTTCTATTCTCCTTTCTTTCCTGCTACTTTTTCATCGTGAAACTCCATTATATTTGAAAGAATTTGTTATTTCTATGCCAAAAATCTCGAGTCTGTCATTTATAAAAATGCTGTGTCCCGCTGATATATAGTACATAACTTATGTTTTTCATTCGCAGTACATGATTGCACACACTTTGTATCCCAGCAAATGTATGTGTGAGAGCAAAAAGAATGAGTTTCCAAAATAAAAGGTTGTGTGGAATACTACAATGCCAATGTTGCACAGCCTGTAGCACATATGGTTTCTCAAACTCAAGTCTCACCCTCTCTATGATAAAATAGCTAGTTTAATCCATCTCACTTTATCAGTATATTTGACATGAAATCAATTCATTTATAATTTAATTACTGCCAATGCTATATGTTTGTATAAAATTTTGAGTTGTTTTACATTTACTTCCTCCATCTTGAAACTGTCCTCTTTTGCTCATTCTTGATATTGATTTTAGAAAATCTTTGGCTTCAATATTCTCTATGACAATTTTGTATCTCATCCAGAAGGCTTGTTATGCTTTGGACAACATCTTTCTTATATTTGCTTTAAGAAAAATAAGGTATTGTGATATTTAATTATTGAAAAAATTATTTGTTATTGACAAAGTTTTGTCATTGGTAAAGTATCACAAATATACATTTTCGCATAGCTTGTAATCCTCATGAAACTTTTGGATAATGATTGGCTTTAGAATGATTTATGAAATAAATCCCTAAGAAAAGTTAGACATTAATACCCTGGAGATTCAGAGTGTCTAATTATTTCTTCTGTAAATGTATTGATATAAGAATGATCGTTTCTACTGAGATGAAAATACAAGAAGCTTATTTGGTGGTATGGAATTACAACTAATCAATTGGAGCTTTCTTAACATAGTTGTAAGGTGCTGAAAAAGGATATTCTAGCATCATAGGTTTGAAGTGGATTTAAAATAGGTGTGATTTATAAGGAAAATACTTCTGAAACAAAACTACTATATCAATATAATTATGATTGTAGACTAACAGTGTGTAGCCATGATGCATTTTACAATATTAAAGAAGGCCTTAATTATTTTTCTCTTTAGAATGATTCATGATTTTCAAAGATGAGAACTAATGTCTGTTCAGAATTTAATTTTTTTTCAAATTAATCGTGTTTGATTAAGCTTTCATCTATACCCCTATCACCTAGAGCTATAAAAACTCTGAAAACTTATTAAATCAAAGCCAATAGAATAAATCTGATCTACCCATTGGGTTTAAACATCAGTAAGTAGTATGTGCATGAATTATGAACTATTTGTACATTACAAAACTGTATCCTAATGATACTTTTAGTAATATCTGGTCTATATTAGTTTGAAAAGCTTACTTCCTTTTAGGGGCCAATTCGCTGATCTCAAATTTATACTTTCTTGTTTCTTATTTTATTTTTTAACATATTGTCCTTGACAGACAACCAGGCTTATTTGTTTTCTGACTACTACTCATTATTACTCTCTGAAGTGGGTTTAATTTACAAAATTAAATTAGGAATGATATTTTCCTTACATACTTTCAATAGGCATAAATAAAATAAAAACTAGAAGAGAAAAAAATTCCCGTGAGACTTCTCATGTTTTTGAAACAAAAAAAGACTTTCCAGCCGTTAGCTTTTTACACTATAGAATACAAGGTTGTGTAATATAAATCTTTTTCATCGAAACCTTCTTTTTACAACCTTTTTCTATGGTCTTTATTTTAATATTCCTTGGGGTATTAAAATCAAGAATGAGACTTTCTCTGACTTGAGCTGTGTTACCTGAACTCCACTGCAACTTTCATCAGATCAAAGTGACTTGTGGCTATGAATTTTTGTTACACAGTTCATATAAAAGTGATACTTTGTGCATTCTTTATTTTTATTTAGCCTCTGGCTACTTTCATCATTATTATTATTATTAGTTCACCAATCCTAGTGTTTTGTTTCAGAGTTGATTCTTTGAGAAAAGAAAAAAAAAACCTATTTAAGAAGCTCTTAATTGATCTATGGTGTTATTTGCGTATTGGATAGATGAATTTATGGAATATTTATTTATAAATACATATATGTGTGCGTACTTTTCATGGAATATCAAACTGTAAATTTAATTTTCTATTTTTTAAAAACTTAATATCAACATACACTTCACATCAAACTCTTGTTTGAATCAGGATTGACAGTAACGGTTTTAATTTTTTGATGTATTTACTTTTGAACAAATCTCATCGAATTATTTTTCCTTGGAAATTGAATTTAATATCCAACTATAACCTCTTGAATATCTAATCCAATGACTTAACCACTTGACCATTTAATCTTACAAGCTAAGTTGTTGATGTCATTTATTATAAGCAGTTGCTCTGTATTAGAAAACTTTCTTTTTAGAAACTAGAATTGATTTTAACAACTTATACTGCTCTCTTTTTTTTCTTTAAATCTATTATGGTATATTTTTTTTTCTTTTAATTCTTTTACTTTTAATAGCATCAATAAAACTACGGCCCCTTTCAGTTGTAAATTGAACAACATTTCAGTCAGTTCATTTCCACGGCCCTCTCCTTTGTAAATTCTATATCCATGGATATTGCAATTACAAACCTGAAGATAGCTGTGGAAATGAATCATCTGAAACAAAGTTGGTATCTTAATGACTCTTCTCAAAATTATAGACAATTATTATATTCACTTGATAACCTCTCTGAAATTCTCACCATTTTCTGTTTGCTTTCATTTGGATCGGCTTAAAAGTTGAACTGAATGTAATGTGTTGCTTGTACCTCCTCCTGTCCCACGAGACTTCCTTCTTGATCTTCTCTTAAATACCCTGTTCCAATCCCACACTCATGTTCGGTGGCATCATACAAAGTACTACTCCATGTCTAGCTTATTTTCCCTCTGACAATGATGACATTAAAGTCTTCATCGTTTTACTTCATTTTTTCTGAAGGCTCAATCAGTGTCTGATAAAAAGGAAAGAGAGAAAGGGGAGAACATTGTGTTTGCGTGTGCTGTTACTGCATAGGAATCACTTTGTGCAGCCACATGAAAGGACAACACAAGCTTGTCCTTGTCATAAATGGTTCGGTCAATACTGATGAAGTAGCCACTGCTAGTTAATGCCATTGATTGGAGATAGAGGTGGGGGACTGGGTATGGGAATTACAAACTTGCCTACAAATGCTATAACTGCCCAGCTTCATTCATTCACTCGCTCATTCAGTGAATCTATGAATGAAAGCTTAGGTCGCAATAACAGGTTATAAACTGATCAATTGCTGTACCAGCAGCAACAATAACAACATCAGCAGCAGTACTAATAGTGGTAATAGTAGACAGTAGTAATAATTGTAGCTCGAGTAGTAATAGCATATATAGCAGTAATAAATTGTTTATTCTCATCTCCATATTTCTGTCTGATACTATCATGCTTGTCCTTGCTTACCCTCACCTACCGACTAGTCTTCACTTGCTATCCTTCAGCAGTTAGAGTTTAAAAGACATACAGAAGAGGAACAGAGGTTGGTGGGGGAGGGAGACATGAAGCAGACAGGGTGCCATGGACCCAGTGTGAATCTCATTGCTACCCTTTACAAGTACCTGCTTCAAATTGTTGAGGTTTCTTCCTATCACCTTTGCACCCTTCTCTGCATCTTGCACCACCCTTTTTCCTCCCTACACCCGACCCACTTCTATGATTCCATCCACACACCCTCTCTGTACTTATACAACAACTAACTGATTCAACAATGAAGTGGCATGCCTTGTTAACTTGACTTTCATCAAGGGCAAAATGATCTACCTTAGTATTTTTTTTGTTTTTCCCACTTTCTACTCCTTTCACTACCTCCTCAGCCATCTTCATTTTTACCTGCCATTAGTTTCTTTTATTGACCCTAGCCAGAAATTCTCTCTCTCTATCACTCTCTAAGTTGTTAATATATAAGTTCTCAATCTCCCATATGCACACCTTATCTTTATTATACTTGGGAGAGAGGGATTGGTGGTTGTTGCTTGCTATTAATATATTTTATGAATGATACATACATACACATGTAATTGTTATCCTTGGTACTTCTCTTTTGCCATCTCCTCTTCTGTTTATTCCTGGCTTCTTACTATTTGTGTTATCCACAATTTGGCACTCTTCTAAAAATGTATAGGCGTGAGAAAATTTTCCTCTCCATAAAAACCAAGTCATTAGATTAATCTTTGTCATCAAATGGATACTTCCATATAAGTAATTTATCTTTACTAGCAACTTTCATCAATTCTGTTCTTCCAAATATACATTGTTTGATTGGTACCATAAAACTGAAGCATTTTTTAAAACTTTCTTTTAAAAGTTTTTGATGTTAAAGAAAACTCATATAAAAACATGCAGGTCAGTTCTTGCACTTTAACCTCTTAATGTATACCCTTAGGGTAAGTAATAGAATATACTTCCATTTTTGGCACCTTAAGGTTACAGTCATAGATACTTAGTTTTTCACAATAACATTTACAGGTTATCCTCAAAAACATTAGTTTGAAGGATTTATCAGGATAAATTCTGAATGGGACATGAACCATATATTAATTCTCGTTTACTTTTACTACTTAAAATCATTGGTAGCCTATGTCTTTATTTCCAATCCTGACTTCTACCCCACCCTCTTGTAGCAGCTTTTTTCTATCTATATAACTGTTGTCCACTCCAGCCCCAGAATCCATGTCCAATTTTCAAGTATTAGATCAGGAACAACATTTTTCTTTATCATTCGTAATCAAATCGATTTTTCTTGCAACCTTGTTAGATGTCTGATATCCCAATATGTATCAATCTCTGAAAATTGAAAAATTTTAATCCTGTATGTAAACACTGTCCTAAAATGAATCGACCAAAAAGAAGTTTGTTTTTTGTTTGTTTGTTTTTTTCCAGATTCGTTTAGAGTGTCTTATATAATGTTGAACTTGAATTTAGACAGAATTACTTCGTGATTAACTCTTTTTCAAGTAGTGTCTTTTTAATCAATACTTCGATATACTAATATTATTTTTATTTCATCTTTCAGTTTTACCAATTTCAAAACAAATCTTATGTTACTGAAAGTACAAATTGGTCTAATAGTCTTTCATACTGCTTCTTCAGCCTTTCCTTTCCTTCTTTTTCTTTAACTATATTATAATTTTCCTCATCACTTTGAGAATAGCTTCCCCATTTCTATGTAAATAATTGGATTAACAGAAATGTTTCTGGATGACATTTTGGCATAATCACTTTTCTTCATTTGCTTATCTAATTATCTATTTACTGCAGGATATTATGTTGCCGACAACATTATTAAATAAAGATATAGTTTTTCTATTGACAAGTTTATTCATGAGAGAGTTAATTATGGCTACATTCTTGTTTTTATTGTTATTTAAACAAATAATGGCACATTTTGTGCACATTACATTCATACATGAGTGATTTGTGGTCTTGTCAGAGATAATTGCCTGTTAATCGGGGGAAAAAATTAAAAATGCTTATACGCTGAATTATTTGACATTATTTTGATATTTGTTGAGTTGGATTCTATTTGCACATACCTTTTTTGTCGTTTAAAGTTTTTTACTTATCCAGTTTTACAACTATAGAGTTATTTTCTTTACTCCAAGATAGATGGTCCGTAAATCTTCATTAATTGTTAATCAGTATTCAACTAGACAGTCTTTTCCCTTTGATTTTATGTGGAAAATTCATTTGAAATTGGAATTTCCAACACACTGTTTAGAAAAATACATAAAAAAAAGTTGAATTTAGAATAAAAACCATCTGCAGGAATCATATTATGTACTTATTTATCATCCCACAATGGCGGAATGCAATATGCAGTCTTTTGTCAAGATAGGATATTGATTCAACCATCAGATCTCTATGACTTACTAATTAAGTAACTTTAATCACTATAACTTTGTTTTTTGTTTTTTTGTTTGTTTGTATTGGATATTTTGTAAATCTTGGACTATACTGAGTGCAACAGGTAGAGCTCATTCAACAGATTTTATGTCATAGTATTTACACGAGTTTGAACCTTGGCTTACCATCTTACAAATGAACGCTGCTGAGAGAACTGACAATGTAACAATTTATAAATGCTCAGTCCAAAGACAAATCTTTTTGTTCTTTACATATAACCATTATATTAGTTGGCAGAGAGAAAGTGGTACCCATTTACATGCTCATAAATCATCACTCACTAGAAAAATAAATTTTGATTCTCTCTCCAATTCTCTCTGCTGATGGGGGAAATATCTCTTTACTTTATGCATAGCTCCCATCACATAAATTAGGAAATGTTCAGGAAAGAAGAATGCAACAACAAGGAAGCTCCAAATCTGTGTTATTAGACATTTACAGAATAAATCATAAATTCAGTCCACAATGAAAACTCTTGTGAAAACATAATTCGTTGATTGAACACAGAATGTGTGTGGCTTGTTATGGCTAGAACATATTCCATCCTGACTCTAGGATCAATAAAATTCAAAACTTTTTTGGAATACGCTTGCCTTGATTTGGGCATTAGCTTATCAAACCCAACTTTTTTTTCACACTTTCTATCTCAAAACAATAATTCATACATTTATATACATAATGATATTTTTGTGTTTTGTAGTTAATTATATTTTCATCGAAGAGGATTAAATTGTAGTTTCCAGTAATGGGGGGATAATGCGAAAAGAATTTGATAGATTAATGTATTGAAGCAGTGTTACAATGAAAAAATTATAAAACTTTCATTGAGATTGCTATTACTTTTAATAATAAAATTTAACTGTTTTGTTTTGTTTTGTTTTTTAGTTTCCATCTCTCATACTTGTTTTGCTTTGACCCCTTTTCCTTTCCTCCCAACTTCTGCATAGTTAGTTGAAGATTGAATTTAGGTACACCTTTCTCTCCTTCAGTTCAATCATACTGCCTAAACAGCTTTGAATTATCACTTCAGAACACATGGGCATCCATTGGTCTGCGGGCCAGATTTGGACTGCAGCAACATTTTTTTTTGTGTGTGGCCTGCGACCAATCTAGGTCTTTATTTCTCTTCTTTTTTTTTTTCTTTTTTTTTTTTTTTTTTTCAGAAAATTTATTTTATCATTTATATGCTAAAATTAGTATTGTTTTGGCTTCATGGATCAATATATTAATTATTATTCACGTTTGTTTAAAATACAAATTAAGTACACTTCCTATTATACGATCGACATTTTCAAAATGAATATGTGACCTGAATAAAGATTTTTAAAAATTTCTCATGTGGCCTGCTAGATAGAAAAAAAAAGTCGCCCATGCATACTTCAGAATAACTGATCTATAATAGTTAGACTAATATAGAGTATAGTACATGAAATGTTGTCTTGACATGATGTGCTAAACTTATAAACATTGACTGCATCATATTAGTGGAGGAGAAAAGAGAAGAAATACTGAACAAGATGTAGAAAATTAAAAAGGTGATTTTTTTTTTTTTTAAACAAAATCACAGAGGTCAAAGTAAATTACTGTGTGTATTCTTGAACAAAAAAAGTCAAGTTTTATCCTACTTCCACTTCTTTGCTTAATGGGAGCAGCTGGAAAGGAATCAAGGTTGCAGCACATTTGAAAAAAAGAACCCTTTCCCCTTTTCTTCTAGTGAGACAGATGATGAAGGTTCCATCCTACCTGAGGCAGGGAAGTTTGCATAGGGAGCATGTTTGCTTAAAACAGTTTCTCCTGGCTAATTCAACTGCAGAAACATTTATATGAAAATTCACATGTAAATACATGTGCATGCAAATGCACTCATGCACACATAAAGTGACTAGGTAAATTGCATGAGTATGTTGTATATATGCTTGTATGTTTGCATTATACACAGTTTGCCTTTGATACCTCTGCTCGTGTATGATTGAAAGGAAAACTGCCATGATTTCAACCCTTTCTTTTTCAATTTTGAACTGAATATCAGCTAAGATATTTTAGCACTTGGGAGTCTCTTACCAATACAAGCACACAGAAATACAAAAAAGGGAATTTATAATGAAATAGCATGAAAGATTTCCTTGAATTTGATTGTTTTAAACAATCAACTCAGATTACAAAGTAAAAGAGGATGAAAAAGACAGGGAAAAAAATTTCCCATTTTTTCTTGATTTATATCTCTGAGTGCCCACTCATACACCATTGAAAATGGCAGATTTTATAAGTGTCAAACTGATGGCAAAAGTAAGTCTTTTGTTTGAATCTAGTTTTCTTCCTGTTTTTTTTTTTTTTTTTTTTTTTTCTATCAACTTAACTGAATCACAGATTTTACTATCTAATGATGATATTCTTTTTGCCAGGCTGATGCAAATCTTGGTTCATTAGATCTCATACTTTATTCAACAAGTATTCTCAAATATCTATTAAATTTTTGTTCCATTCATTTTTCCTAACCATTATACAGCAACCTTTTGTTTTTCAACTTGACACTTCGATAGAAAGAGATAGCTGGATATCTCAGACACTCAAGAATGTTCATTTCCAAACTATTGATAATTTGTTGGATTTTTTTGCTGGCTATTTTTTCCTATACAAGTTTATATGTCAGTCCTTTCTACTGACTCTCTTATCTTTTTTAGTTTCAGCACTTACTAATATTTTCAATAATTGTAAGTTTTTCAATGTTATTTCAGTATTTTTCTAAGAAAATTTGAGACAAGTTTTTATTAACATATTGTTATGCTAAATGGACCCATTCAGGTGAAGTGAATGGGTATATACTGAATATTGCCTGCTAGCATCTTACGTTCACTCATTCATCAATAGGAATCTCTTAGCTCCTCTGTTGTGGCAGCATTGTCGAAAAGAAAAAAGAGAAATATACACTTTCAAGTTGAGATATCCAGAAATTCACAATGTTTAAGCGCAACCAGTATTCGTTTCCACTCTCAATATATCTATCTCTCTCAATTTTTATCCAGCTAATGGAACCTTCTGCTCCTGTAAAATAGATTGGTGACTTTCTACTGTTTCAAAGTCAATCATTATTTTAGTTAACCTATTTTGTCTTAGTAAAGTGTCTGTCACTTTGTTGGTGGAAGTAAGATATGAAAGTGCTGAGGAAAAATGAGTATTTCCCAAATTACTTGAAGGTAAATCCATTTTCTTTCTATAAGTGGTATGAGAGTAGGACCTGCTTGGCTTAACCCCAGAGACATGTCAGTCATGAGTTGGCCAGTGGCCAGTGCAGACAGATTTAATCCTTCTGCCATTCACCTGGACCCAAAGATTGTCATCAAACTCACCTCCACCCCTTCTTCTTGTCTTATTCTTCCTCTTTCTTCGCTAACCCACACACTCAAGTCCTTTTACCTCTTATCTGTCACTTCACTTTCAGTGCATCACTTGTGCTTTTATTGGTGATAGTTGAAGTATTAGTGGTTGCACCATTTGATCTCCTTAAATATTGACTTCACCTAACCTTTATTGCTTAGTGATTGGCTTTGGATGACTAATAGAACAAATAGTTTTTTCAACTTTATCTATCTTCATTCAGTTTGTGGTCTTGTAACTCAAATCATTCAAGTGAACAAAAAAATGAAATGCCTTTACAGGTCCCTTTTTTTTTTTTTTTTTTCGGTCGATTGTTGAGGGTTTTTTTGCTAATTCTGGCCATTTAATTTATGTTATTTTATTAATTCATGTAGACCATTGATAAAGTGAGAATTGTGATTAAAATCAAGATTCAATGTATTGACAAAATGCCACCAGATTTAATTATTCTAATAAATTTTAAAATCTGACTAGAACAAGGAAACAAACTAACTTGAATGTTCAGTTGGTAAATTAGAAGATAGGTATTTATAGCCAATAGCAGGTGGAAGAAGGAAAAATCACATTTAGAACTAAGCAAAAAAAAAAAATTAATCTATTCTTGACCCAGCTCTGTGACTTATTTTGTACTTGTAGAATCTGACATCCATTCTCATGAAATAAAAACAGAATATGCCTTTTATATATATATATATATATATATATATATATATATATATATATATATATATATTATTATTATTATTATTATTATTACTCCTACTACTACTACTACTACTACTAGTGTTGCTTTTATGTAAAAATTCTGTTAGAATAAGTTTCAAAAATCCAAAGTAAACTTTCAGCAGGTATTTCAGTTGCTGTTGGGTTTGTTTTTTTAATTTCTTAAATGGGCACTTCGTAAGTTATATCTAAACTAGAAGACATCGATTGAAATTTTCCTGTGGGTCAAACTTATTTCCTTGGGTTATTAGAATAGCTCATCTTTTAATTCTAAATCTCTTTGAAGATTTATTAAATCAACAGGCTTCGTGAGAATTTGAAGGGGAAAAAAATGAATTACAAATGCTTCAATATGTAAGTTGAGGAAACGGTTTCCGTCTCTCTTTCTCAACTTGGTTTTTATATCGTGAGATTTATGAATGAGTGCGCGTTGGTGTTCGTTTATGTTTCTTTAATTAGTATTGATGATGAGAATTGAACTGAAAAAGACCACATGTAGACCTGTTGATTACTCAATGTATCTAATATTCTATTGTCATATTAGCTTGAGAGCTGTTATTGATCTTCGCTCATGATGTCAATATGTGTCTGTTGTCAATATTTAAAGTCAAAGTCTTCATTTGTCTGCTAATGGATTGAAACTTGCTGTCGCTGGTTCATGGTTTCGTAGCTGCAGTAGTATTTGTAGTAATTACAAGAGTTGTGATGGTAGTGTTAGTACTATCAGTAGCATCATCATCAGTGCATGGTTCTCTCATCGGTAGTGTGTTCACCTTAGAAGTATTTTGTCCCGGTCTCCTCTATGGCACACCTTCCTACTACCTCCACACTGATTACAGACAAGTAGCATGTGGCTGGCTTGCTTGCTTTGCCTCTTTTTCCATCCCTCTCCCCCCTTTCCAACATTCGTCCTTCTTCTGCCATTTGTTTCTATCCCCCCTTTGACTCTATGTTAACGGATAGAAGGGGGGGGGGAGAAGAAAGATCGCCCGTTCCGTCCTGCCTGTAATCTTCACCAACACCAGAGAACCTCTGATCTCTGAGAGTTTAGGAGAAGAGGAAATGCTCCACTGTAAAAACAGAACTAACTCACCTTCCTTCCTAGCAGATGAAGTACCCCCATATACACATACTTTTCGTACTTGAGTTTTTAAACTTTTGGTTGCCCTTGTGGAATTCAACACATAACTATAAACTATTTCACAATGATAATTCTGAATATTTCAGTGCCCAAAACTGATGAAAACATTTTAACAATGATAAATTTACCACTCTTTTATGAGAGAAATATAACTAGATAAGTATTTTTATCACGTCTCACGAATTTTACTCGTACTATAACTTAGAAGCGACTGCTACTATATACACCTCAAGTGATTCGATCTAAACACGTGGAATTGTTTACCTTTGCGTATTGTTTATAAATTAAAAATGATGAGTACCCTTCTTTCTCTCTCTCCGCCCTTCTCTTGAGATAAAAAAAAGAGTTCAACAGATGATCTTTTTCGTTCATAAATTAACACCCCCCCTCTCTCTCTCTCTCTTTACACCTCCCTTTCTCTCTGGTTGATACTTGGAGGTATAATTGTTAGAGAAATTGATGCTTTGCTCTAGAGTGTGGGACATCATCATCATTGCGTGTGTTCGAGAATACCTGACATTGATGATTTCAATTATTTCTTATTCTTTTCTTAATTCGTTTGGCACCGGTTAGAAATGAATCGTAAATCTTTCCTTCTGAATCAGTCCCTATTCGGTTCAACGAACTTCGTGTCACATTTTTCTTTTCTTCGTGTGACTTCTTTTTAGATTCCATCTTGGTGTTGCTAAATAAAGATAAATTATTCGACTGCAAAAAAGTCAGTCGTCTAATGTCTGCAGATATATTATTACTCTTCATTTTGGAATACTTCCACTGAGCGGTTAGATGACGTCTCTCTCTCTCTCTCATGTAAAAAGTTACCCCCACTGCACCCTTGCTCTTCCTCTGGCAGCTGTAGTATAGTGGAGAAGTGAGAGAATGTTAGTAAATAAATCATCGTTCACTAGTTTCTTCATCTCTCGCCACAGGGTTCAAAGGAGGGGATGAGCCATAAACTTTTACAAGTTTATTTATTTGAACTCCCGCTTCCGTTGCATTTTCTTTGTTTTAAATCTAAAGAATCCAATCTCTCTTCGCATGTGTTATATGCAAAAGATATCAACTTACAGAAGAATAATCTCTAATAAAGGTATTTTGTTGGACAGTTTGAAATCTCGGAAGAGTTGGTTGGTACATTTATTTTAGGTTGTGTATATCTTGAATTTATTTTTATGGATACGAACTTCCAAAAGTGCCCAAATATTTTCTGTCATGAGTTTTCTTTTTAGTGTATTTTTCACACACTTGCGAAAATACTCACACACTTATCAAGTTCTACCTCTCGTTCTTTCTTCGAAAAATACCAGCACAAGATTGGTGAATTGTTGGTCATATAACCATTGAGACACAAGAGCGCATTATTTTCTTTCTTTTTTTTTTCTTCTTTTTTTCTTTTATAATAGAAATAAAAAGGTTTTTAGATTATGCTTAGTTGTATACTCATGTTAATTTTCAAGGTTGTAGCCCCAAAAATGTGACATGGAGTACCCAGAGACACACTCAGATAAGTGAATAGCGAAGAATCTGTAGCCTACTTGGCTCTTTGGTCGGGCGGGCCATTCGTGGGACAACAGTGATTCGATGTCCATATGAAGTATTGAAACGTCAATATTTCCTGTTTGAAAAATTGATTTATTTAGATTAATCTCGCCCACTTGGAATGTTGGTTTATAAAATGACTAAAGTAAATTTTTGTCTTATCTTCCTGATTAGATGTTTTTCTTTCTTTTCGCTTTGCTTGTGTAATTTAATTGTTTGTTTCGTCAAGGTTACTACTTGAACGTCCTGCCGTTTACTGGCATCTCCTAGACTAGTCTGGAATACAGGCAGGAAGTATAGGTTTTCAGCAGACAAAAATCATCTAAACAATTTCTATCTTTGCCTGTTTTGACATCTCTCGACTGGAAATCCTTTCATTCCTACTCAGTAATAATGATCCAAGAACTTTTACTTCTAAAATGAAATTTTAAAAAAATAATAGAAATCAATTTTGTTCCTCCACCTAAGTTATAATTTTGACTTCATTGCTGCTCTTTCCTTTATACATGGCTTTTATTATGCAAATGACAACTTTTTATAAGTACTATAACTTGATTCTTTGTTCATATTCAAATCTATGCATTTGTTTAGTACAATTCAACTATATGATTTATTCACATAGGCTTTGTCACTTATTACTTCCTTATGGTTTTGAATGTCATTTGGACTGAAAAATCATTAATCATTTTTTTTATTCATATTTTTTGATGAACGAATAACATACTTGTATACATCATCATTGCCATTATTTCACCTGTGATATAATTTATCAGTTTTAAATTTTTACTAGAGATCCAATTCCGCGATACAATAAGAAGAATTATGTCTTTCTTTCAACTCATCTATAATTGCTCCACTGTTATACATGGTTCTCATAAACAGCAATCAAATTTATAGAACAAGCCTGCTTTCTTTACTAATTACTTTAAAATTACTTTCCTTAAAAATTTCCTTTCCTTCATCCGTCTCTGTTTATTCATAATCCTTTGATCCAAAAATACTCTTCATAAGACCTGATGAAAACGCTGTCGCTCATTAATTAAAATAATTATTATTAATTTCAGCTCTAAAATCTAAGGAAGCAAAATGAGTTATTATATTTGATTGTTAAAGATAAGCAACATTTTAAAAAGCAGGCATGTTTCAATTAGTCATCATTGCTGCTGTTCTGAAATAATATTTCTAATTTTAGAAGTCCCTAGTTATCTCTTCTCCAATTGTTCTGTCTCTGTGTGTGTGGCCTGTAAACTTTTTAGATGAATCCAGATTTTTAATCATTTCTTATTAATTTTTGAGCGAGTCACATCATTATGTAAATATAATTATTTTATGACATTATCATTCTTTTTTGAATGTGAATTGCATTGAATGAGTTTAGCTCTGTGATACAACTTCTGACTGAAGGCTGACAGATATTGTTAAATATTGAGAAAGTAATACTCATAGTATGAAATTGATATTGAAATTCAAGTACGTTATAAGAGCTTCCAGATCAAGTGCTTGATTGATTGGGTTAAATCATAATCTAGTTGGCCTTGTGTTGTATATATTTTACTTTGAAACCTTCCCCAAGGTCCATTGAGTATGCATGCCAAATTTGGTTGGGCAAATCAGACTTTTTGCATTACATAGAAATAGATTGAAATCGGATCATTATTATTGGGGGGGGGGTGAACAAAATTTTTTCTTCTTTTTTCTGCGAAAGCGGAAAGAAACCCTGTGTGAATTTTGCACACTCATACTGCCTAATTGGGACCTGCTAGAAGCATTTTAGGCACTGGGTGAAGAAGTCAAATCTTGGTTTGTTTTTTTTTTGTTGTTTTTTTTTTGTTTCAAGTGTTTCTATCAAAAATCGTCAATTGTAGAATAATATAATTGATATCTGGAGAAGGCCATTCAAGTAATGTTTTCAAATTTTGTAATGTTTCAATTTTTGCTTCTCCAGTAGTAGTAAAATAGTACCATGCCAGTATTTAAAAAAAAAAAATTTCAGGGAACATGGCGTGATTCCAGTTTTTAAAAACTTATTTCTTGAAAGATTGATTTTACTTTCTTTTTGTTTTGTTTTATCTTATTCTATCAGGGCAATTCAAATGGTTACTCTTCAATATCCTAAATATGTGTTTTTCTATGGAAAAAAAATCAAAACATCTAATATTCTAATACTTACATATTTGTAATTGTTCCAGTTATACCAAATTAACGATAGTGTCAAGCTTTATACAGAGAGAAAGATAGATGGATCGATAGGTAGACAAATATAGATACAAGTTGGTGATTCATGCAAAATAGCAGTATCAATCAGAGAGATTAACTTTTTCTTTGTACGTAATAACAAAAAAAAAGGGTGCAGTATGATAACTTAGGTTCAGCATTCATTCAGATAGATATTATTTTTTATCTTTGATAGTTGAGCAAAGTCATCATGAAAAGCTGATAAATTGAATAGATAACTTTAATGTCTTAAGTGTGTCATCAGTGTTCCATCCCAGTTTCACATCCACACATCGCTTCCAATGCATACAGCAGCCACCAAATTGTTGTTGTTGTTGTCTTTCTTCCTTGCCACAACAGCAACGATTGACACATGTGCTTGCATACATGTACATGCATACGCACAGCTTATCCCAGACTTCATGCTGGGTTCATTAATTAAGTGCATTTAACTTTTTTCTTGCCTCTAAAACGTTTTGTTATCCTGTCCAACTCAGCTTCTTCCTTTCTACTGCCCTGTGTGTTACACCTTCTCATGTAATTTCAACTTATAGAAATTCACACAAGTCACGCGTCAATTCTTTTTACGTCTTTGTCATTTAACAAATGAATCATTACTGCCAAACAGTTACCAGTGTTTAAAGGAAATTATCTTTTATGTTTTTTTCCTAATTCTTTCCGAGCACTTTCTTAGTATCTTTTTTTATTTGTCTATTTTTTAAAAAGTTATTTCATTATTGTTGGTCATGATGTTTTTATTATCAAAAATTCGTTTTATTGATTTTCGCAACTAGCATCGTGTTGTTGTCGCTTTAAGACTATTTTATATTCAATATTCATATTTTATTGTTTATTCACTTTGAAGAATGTTGCATTGGGAATAGGGTTTAATACTCTAGCATGAAACAAATAAAGCATCGAAATGTGTGCAGATGAAGACACGATAGAAGGGAAATAATTTGTGCGAGTTACTTCCCTTGCGCAGTCGACTTCATTCATTGTAGTTTGAGGTGAAATTATTAAAAAATACAAGTTTTCGATTTTAATTTTTTTTTTCTTTCCTTTCCTTTTTCTTTCTTTTTTCTTTCTTCTTTTCTCCCCAATAATATTTCATTAACTTTGTTTGAATTTTAGATTTACATAATAACTGGAAATTATTGCTGACGTGGCTAATTTTCCAGATGTCATTTTCCCCTATTTATTTCAAGCAAATTAATGTATATATATATATATATATATATATATATATATATATATATATATATATATAAACACTTATAAGGTTATCATTTTGCAGGCTTTTGTCGAAGCTGCTTTATTCATTCCAAATATACCCATCGTCAATGTTTTAGTGGAGATTTCAGTTTGAATTACTGATCCATAGAATTTTTTCTCCTTTTTATTTAAAATTGTTTGCTTTTGTTAGTAGTCAACTTTTTTTATTATTCTGAATATGTAAGCTCTGAAATAGGAATTTGAAACAATATTTATTTTTATTTTTCACTACTTCATTCCGTTAACAGATTAGAGTTGAACATTTCAAAAAATTTTCATAGTATTTTTCTCTCCCTGAAAACAACAGAGAAAAGAAAAAAACAATTGCTATGTTGTATTACACAAATTGGAAGATCCTTGTCAAATATTTTTGTAGCATGATTTGCAGTCTTATCATTCATGAAGAACCCAACTCTGTGCCATAGATACTTCTTGGACTCTTATTATTTTTGAGGCTTCAGTGTTTAAAATATTGACTTTTTTTAATGTGTTATTTTAAGATCTATTTCCTACACATCCTTCAGATTAAAAAACCTCCATCTTTCAGTTAAAAATCGAAGAAACAAAATCCATGATATTGAGATCTATCATGTATTCCATGGTAGTCCAGTTGGTAGAGCATTTTTGACTGATGGTCTTCCTTTCAATTCCCACTCTAAAATGAAAGCCGACTTACAAAATAAAATCTCTCATTTCAGAACTAATACAGTAAATGTTAAAATGGGGTAACATTGATATAGCAATAATCGGGCGAATGTCTGCAATGATATATCAAATGATTGCATTATCATTATTTTTTTTAGTACATAAAAATCTTACTATGTCTCTCACCCGATCTCATTTTCCTTCTCTTGTGATTGTGTAATAAATTGATTTAAAACATTTTATGCTAGGCTTCTTCTCTTGTTAATTATTAATACTGATAACTCCGAATGAGAAAAGGATAAGTATGGCTTCACAGAGATTACAAGATTGATTCTTCCTAGTTCATAACCTGCACATTATTAGTTATACATACCAAATTTGGTAGGGTAGCCATCAAAATATGACCCATGTGCAATTAACCTCATCTAGGAAAGCTTTCTATTTTTAAGCATGGGTTATTGATGTTTCCTAAATTCTTCAATTTCTTGTTGTTCTCCGTTTTGCGTGATTATTGTCTCAATTATTGCTAATAGCAGACTATTGTTTAGAAGTTGGCAATTAGAACTGGAGATGATGTTAGGATCAAGTGGGGTGGTAAGCACCTAGCAGGCAGACCAGCATTGATGGGGAAAGCTGACAGTACTAGGCTGTTGCTTTTACTTGCATCTCTATCAACAATCTTTTCATGTCAGGTTAAGTGATAATTCTACATCAGTTTATATCAACAGTGTTGAGGTGGCATTTTTATGAACATAGTTCTTTCAGCTGTACATTAGAATAAGTTTTAGTGATCATCAATATTCAATGTATACAATTGAAAATGTTTTCTGTATATTCCTTTCTTTTTGAGTTTTTCTTTAATTAAAATATACATTTATTAACCTCTTACATTTAAGATTAAAATATGATTCTGGTAAAAAATTATGCCTATGATGTGAATTTAGAGATAAATGAATGAATAAATAGGCATTGATAACAGTGTGTGTCTCGACATTTTAATATTGTTATATATAAAATATGTATCTAATCCATGCAGTTTTTATTACATATTTAAAGTGTGAGTGAATATATGATTTAGCAATTATTAAGCTTCAAATAAAATGCCCTAAACATACATGGCAAATGACACCTACATACTTCAAACTCCTAGATCACATCAATTGACTGGTTTCTTCCAAAGAAGGAAATTTCCAATTTTTTCATCGTCAACTATGCAAACAATGAAGTATTCAAACCCAATAAACTCACTACTTGTTAGTTCTAGAAAATGTTTAGTAATTGGCAAAAGAAAGGGATCAGCAGCCAATTGAGTTTTTTAACACTGTAATGTTTCTCTTTGTTGTAATTTATATCAGCTTTCTACATTATTTTGATTTTAAATGCTCAAATCTTGTTTCTTGATGTAGCATGGATGTAATTACTCCCCAAATGACATATATTACATGATATTCAAATTAGTGTCCCTACAACTCGTTGATTCTGAACTATGATAAAAGTACATTAATTTCTTATAAATTACTGATAACAATCATTTCTATGTTTATTACTCCACATACATTTTTTTCATTAATTTCTATAATGTATACTGTTTCTTCCTTAACCTTAGTAAACTTTCCTTGTGTCAAAAGTTGCTTAGAGGATTGTTGTTACTATAAGAAGCACCTCCACTTCAAAATTATCTCATATGTTACAAAAACATAAACTCTACATATACATTATTTTATCTAAGACCAAGTTGGCTCCCAGTCTGTTATGTAATTTGTTTGTTTTGTTGTTTGTTTGGTTTTTTGTTTTGCCGAATGCATTCTATATGACACAATTGAATAGAAAGTTATTTGTCAAAATAGTTATAAGATTTTCCCCCTTATTATATAGTTTGGTAATGAATAGTTGTTTTTGTTTTTTTTAATAAGCCTTTAGAGAAAAATTATTTTTATTAGCAATTTCCTCTCAAATTTCTCTTTTAATTTTTCTTCAATAGCAAAAGTTTATCTTAATAAATTTCAATTTTAAATTTAAAATAAAAAGAAATACATAGCAGTTATTTTATCTAACATAATAATTGATTGAATCTGTTGAAATTCCTATAAACATTCTGATTCTAACATCTTCATCCTCCCTGCTCTAAAATCCAATTTTCTATCTGTCCATTCAGTTTTGACTCTTTAAAACGGATATTTGAAGTCATCGAACACCCACCAGTGGTGTAAGAGCTGTATTAAATCATATTTATGTGTTCTTTTGGAATCCGTCTTTCTCTTGGTTGCACATGCATGGACTCATTTGTTGGTCATATTCTTGGATATACAGTAAAGTAATGCTAAGAAAAATACTAATAGATACGCATGTCTTGTATTTGTGTGTCTAGCCACAGCTGACCTGCTTATGACTACTTGCTTGTTGGAATTACTCACAGCTATCATTGGCATTATTGTGAGACAACTTGCAATCTTCTTACAACCCCCCCCCTCCACATGCATTCATCAAAGTGGCTTGTGATGCTGCTGATTCTGTCTTTACTAAGGTGGACATTGTGCTTCTTGTAGACCCCCCTACCCCACTTCCCTTTCCTATCTCTATCCCATCTTTAACTATTCTCTCCTCTTCTGTCCCATCCCAAATACATCTCCTTGCTCCTTGTCTTCCTTCGCTCCTGTCTTCTTGTTCGGCTTTTGTCCAACCCAACTGTGGTGAGATAATCAATATGAAGATGTGGGATGCACTTGCAGTGGGAGTAATTTAGATTCTTTTTTCATAATCGTACATAGCTAAAAGATGTTTGTATTGATCACTTGTACAAGTGGCTCACAATACAATGCCCTGTACTATATAATGATGACTGAGGTGGTGGTGGTGGTGATGATGGTGGTCATGGAAGGCAGATGTCTATCACTACAGCCCCACCGCAGTTGAGATGGACCCAAACCACAGCTCCCTAACCTCTTCTCTTTCCACAATTGAAGAGGAGTATGATTTTTAACTAAATGGCTTGGTGATGCTCAAGAATTACAGACAGGAAATTTCGATGTTTCCAATTACTGGTCCTCTGAACTATCATTAGTACAGGAACATCAAAACTTGCATCAACTTCATAGCATTTCATAGTTACACAGAGACGAGACTACAAAACTGAGGTCATTTAAGAGACATTCTTTTCTTTCATTTTCATGCAACTTGTCATATAGAAGATTTTATAAGAACAGAAGTGAACTGATAGCCATGGTACATATAGAAGAGTTATATTTCAAGCCCAGTGAGTTACTCTTGAACTTCTCCGCTCTTTTGGTGGTGAAAATTTAAGAGTTTAATTAAAATGTTTGGAAAGCTCAACATTTGAAAAAAAATTTAATCAGAATTGCCATGACATTGATAAATATTTATTGCGTCAATTTATTTGTCATTTGACTTGATATCTGATCTGTGCATATACATGGGGAAAACCCAAATCATTATGCTACTGAGCAGTAATAATTAGGTATTTATTTTGATGCTGAACCTGTGGAAAATGGGACGAAAATAAATTTGTGTTATATTCCATTCATTCTCTCTATGAACTGGGATGTATTTACTAGTAATCATTTAGTTTTGAGAAAGAAAAATATGCTAACATTCCACTTACCAACATACACTTTCATATACCTTGATCTGTTTTGCACCAAATAGCATCCTCCATTATCCCAGATTCTGGTAATGTCCTATATGCTAACAAAATGTATGAATAGAAAGTGTATAATTCCTGTTCTCCTCTCTGTTCTCTTTTCTTCCTTTCTTCCCTCCTGTTTTCATGGTGTTATTGTTGTTCTCTTTCTTCCTAGCCTCCTGTTCTATTTGGCTAGAATTCATCAATTTTCATCTGTCTTCCATCACGCACAGTTCAAAAGTCAACATTCCTAATGGCTAACTACTAACCAATTTCAAGGAATTTATCTGCTTAGCAGAACATTATTAGACAGACAAATACAAATTATTGTCTCTCTTTATTCATTAAATCTATGCTATTTTACCATTGTAGAGATTTATACCACTATAAAATTTTAGTTGTACATACTGACTGATGTCAAAGAATAATTTTTACAGTTCTCAAATCAGACTTTTCTTTTTCTCCTAATTCTGCTGTACTTAATGAACCTCACCATTCTGGTGCTGGGGATCCTATCACTTGTACTTGAATTTTGTAACTACTGAATCGCTAATGAAACTGGTCAGTAAGTATTTTCCCTAGATTGAAAGATTTGCTTTCTTCTCCTTATCTAGTCTATAGTAATGACTGTCACAAACTCAGAACCTAGGACAGGATACAATCAATCGTCTGCCTCTCTTCCCAAGAAAAACACTTGATTTCAAAAACGTGTTTTGTGCTTTAGGAAATACAAAACTTAGTTTTCTCATTTTTCTGCATCAAAAGCATTGCCTTTTAGCATTGTTAACATTCTTACCATTTAGTTATCACAGGATAAATCTGGAAGCAGGGGTGAAGACATTTTGCAAAATCTGTTTGGAAATCAGATTTCCATTTCTTTGGAATTCTACTTTAATATTCTTGCAATATGATGTAATGTTGTTGTTTTTTTTTTGTTTGTTTGTTTTTTGTTTTTTTTTTCAAGTTTTGAATAATCTTACTCCTATGTATGTATGTGTGAACTTTTATTAATTTTCCTTTTTTTTTTTTCTTCTTTTTATATTATTCAGGAGGCCTCAGGCCGTGTGCTGGATAAATGGACCATTGCCACCCGTGAAGAGGAGCACATTATTCTGCAACAGTTTCTTCGGTTTGGAGAGACCAAGTCAATTGCTCAGGAAATCATTCTTCAGGATACTAAAGAGAAGCAGGAGCTCTATGTCAAGCAGACTTCTCGGGCAGAGTCTGAAATCAAGAAATTCATTGAACGCAGCAATCTAAGCATGCAAAGTTACATGCGCCCATATGAGTCACGGCATCTGTTCTCCAGTCGTATGCCATTTGTATCTCACAGTAACCGCCTTGTAGCACCGACTGCAATGCCGTACACTGCCACAACACCCCCACGAGACCTGCGCCCCACAAGCATACCCCCTGCTCCGGTACCTACATCGAGCCCTGTTACTTCGTCCCCATTGGGCCGGTTGCAGACAATGCTACCAATTGATTTTCGAAGAGAACACATAAGTCCGGCTGTCAGTCCAGGTTTGTCAGAAAAACGTGCCTCTGTGCCACAACCAACACAACCACTTCCCCCACCACCACCACCCTCCATTGGCGGAGACAGTCCTAAAAACTTGAGCACCACACCGACACCAACACCCACCAGTCCACCTCAGTTCCAGTCAATGAAACCTCATGAAGGGGTCGAAAACCCGAGCACAAACATCCAAAACATCACCCCACCTATCGTTCCTCCAGATGACCCTCCAATGGACGCAATAAACTACTCCACCAAAGACTGTGAAGAAACAGCTCTGTCTGTGTATGCAGATCGCAAAGTGAAACACCTGCGAAAGTCGGCCAACCCCATCAAGCGTCAATGGACTCCCTCGGCGTCATTTGGAAGTACCTTGATTGCACCCAATGGTAAAAAGCGTGTTCTCTGCACAGCTTGCAATAAAACTTTCTGTGATAAAGGTGCTCTAAAAATTCATTACAGTGCAGTGCATCTGAAAGAGATGCACAAATGTACAGTTGAAGGCTGCAGCATGATGTTCAGTTCTCGTCGCAGTCGTAATCGCCACAGTGCCAATCCTAACCCCAAACTCCACATGCCTCAAAAACGCAAACTCCCAGAAGGAGCTACTCTAGTCAGTGAATCAAAACCATCCTCTAGACTTATCAATTCTCCCCCTACTATGGTAGTGACCTCGTCTTTTCTATCGAGGACAGTGATTCCATCGATAGACTCCAATGTTTTGAACAGAAGTGACCAATCGTGCTTTGTAGATGTCGGCAACAATCTTCCGTACATGTCTTCTCCGGAGAAAAAGATTAAGATTGAAAGTAAGGAAGAAGAAAGCTTGAGTGAAGAAGCAATCGATTTGAAGTCACATGACGATATGTTGAAGCCGGATGTCAGCAGCACCCAACGCGGCTTCAACCGAAGGAAAAGCTTGATCCCCACCCGTTGTGCCCAGTTGGAAGAGACTTACAATATGAGTGATGAAAATTCTGTCTCTGACGAGAAAGATGCTGCTGCTAAGCAAAGCAGGAAACATATGAACAATGCTGATAAGGAAAACCCTACCTCGAACTCAGCTGTGGATGAAGATATTGATGACAAAATTGCAATAAAAAGGGAACTTCCAGATGGGTCTGCTATTCGAGAAATGTCTGAGAAAAGCCTGATTGCCAAGGGGTATGAGGCAGTGAATCTGACAAGTCACAGTAGCGTTATCCGTGATACAAACTGCAGTCCCAAACTGGAGGCACGAAAGGAAGCTTGCCACTTCCCCAGGATTGCTTCCCTATTGGCCAACAATAACAATAACTCTTCGTCAGATCCTGTTGACCTCTCGCAGGATGCCTGTGAACGAAGCCCCTCAAATCTTTCCTCTCTGAACATGAGTCCAAGTTCTGATCATGAATCTAACGCCTCCCAGGCTTCAACTGATATGGAGGGTCATATGGCTGTCAGAGCCAATGGAAGTTGCTCTCCAGACGATTCTAATTCGAACAGCGTTGACGTTCCCCATGACAAAGACAACCCTCGCAAGTGTACTGTGTGCGGGAAAGTGTTACAGAACCAATTTGGACTGAAAATTCACTACCAGAATGTTCATTTGAAACTGATGCACACATGCACCGTCGACGGCTGTAATGCTGCGTTTCCTTCGAAACGCAGTCGGGACCGACACAGTACCAACCTAAATTTACACCGCAGACTCCTCTCCACATCTGATATGGACCAGTTCCCAGATGATGAGGAAATAGAAGACGTGGATGAGCTGGACGAAGATGATATTGATGATGACGATGATGATGATGAAGAAGGTGATGAAATAGGCACAGCTGGCAAAGAAAAGAAACAATCTGATGACCGCATCAACCAAAAGTACGAGTCATCTCATGTTTATGATGAAAACAGCAATACTAAACTGGATGAGGATAATAAGCAAAGTACCCTCATAAATCCTAAACGTAATTCTAATGGACCATCGACCATAACTTCCACAGCATCAGTAGGGAGTCACTCCAATGACAGCTTTGTTGACAGAGAAGGCAACAGTAAGAGTCGAGGCGAGGAAAACTGCCACCCTACTCGTAATGGTGAAGACGAGAGTGGAGCTGATGACGATGACGGTGATGACGACGATGATGACGATGGGGGCGATCACCTGCAAGACGAGGATCTTGACAATGAACTGAACACTGCAGTCAGTTGCCACGTATGCCAGCAGAGGTTCCGCGACAACCTTGCTCTCAAGGAACACTTTGAAACCTTACATCCCAAAGAAATGTATCACTGTACAGTTTCAGGATGCAATAAGATTTTCTCAACCCGCAAAAGCCGAAACAGGCACACACAAAACCATAACCTTCATCGTCATTTATCGTCCACGAAAACAAACGGCTTGTCCTGACAGTCTGTTGCAGACATAGTCCTTGTAAAGGAACCATGATACCTCACAGAAGAATGCAGTGTTTTAAGTTCTGTCCTTATTATTATTACTATTATTATTATTATTAATTATTATTATATAGCAAAAACAACAATTGCAAGTACAACCATCTTTTAATATTCAACATTGGTTTATAACAGACATTAACATAGAATGTAGCTATCACTAAGCATAATTTATTTATTGCTGTCACAGTATTCTCAGAAGTACATGAATTTTTTTAGTATACAATATTTACAAATAGCAACCACAAAATATTGAAACAAACATTTTTATAAAATTTTACTTTTTCTTTATTTTCAGTTCTTCTTTGGTTTTAATTTGCTTTTTTTTAAAAACTTTTTTTCTTTTCTAGTTGTTTCTGCTCAGGTATCAGTTGTTATGTTTGTATTGTCTGCTAATAGATTTCTTTTTTACTGTATGCATATCATTTGATATTTATATAATGGTTCATTAAGAATCAGAGGGTCAAAATATTAGATGGCAGGTCCGCTGTCATCAAGGCTTTCTTCAGTTTTTGTGTCATTTAGATCTCATTGACATTCGTCAAACAAATCAAATGGTTTGCTGTTTTATTCAGTAGCCATAACACTATTCCGTCCTAACAAAGATAAGGACATAACTTTGCAGTGAAGGCATTTCATACAGCATGCTCAGTTTTCTACAATTTGCTCATTTTTTTTTCTCTCTCTCTCTCTTTCTTTCTCTTACACACACACACACACATACACACATATAGTATTAAACCATAATTACTGCCCTATAGTTTCTTCTTTCCTTTTCGAACTTGCTAAAGAAACATTAGGAAAATTCTTTGTTTCATTTCTGGGTTCCTCTTATGATTACTATTCATTTTATTCCAAGATAACTCCTCCTTGTCAGAAAACAGTATCAACAGTATTCAAAAATTACTGCTTATATTTCAAGGCCTGACAAAAATATCTTTAATTTTTGGTAGAATTTATTATAATTTTCTTATTAAATTCTCTTTAAGAATTTATTTTCTAACATTTTTTGATAAAATTGATCTCTTATTTAACATTCAGCCTCTCAGACTGAGTCCCAGGAATTTGCACAAAGATTATACCAACTAAAAAAGGAATCCTATTGTTCTGTATAGGCACATAGTATGGAAACTTTATTTTTAGTATTTGTGTACTGGGGCTCCTTTATGTTGAGTACTTTTTACTTAGTACAGATTCAATTGATACAAAGTGTCCATTACTTTGTATAAGGATTATCAGTACCTGTTTTTGAGAAAACATGCATTTCAGTATCTATTTTTGAGTGAAAGTGTGCCTGGTTCCTTTTACACTATATAGCCGCAATAGGGCACACACATACTTGGCTTGGGTTCTTAGTTGGTTTGAATAGGAAAATGTTCATGACAGTGTAAAATGTGTTACTCAGCATATGTGCATTTGAGTACCTTCCATTCTATATGGGTACAATAAAAGTTCATGCTATTTAAATGTTTAATCAAACATTTTCTCTCAGATACATAAAATCATCTGTAATTTTCTCATTAGAGATAACTATAAGAAGCCTGTGTTTCCCAGTTAACATAATCCTTATTTTCTCTGTTTAAACACGGAGTCCTCTAATCGAATGATTGTCTTATGAATTTCTTTCTCTCCAACAAATTCTGATGATGAAACATGATTTTGAGTTTCACAACTTTTCTTAGGTATTTCTCCTCATCATTTCTCCTAATCTTTTTGAGAAACCAAATCTCATTGTATATATTCATGTAATCAATCTTCAAAATTTTAACAAGGAATCTATAGAAACAAAATATTTTTTGTTGAATCATTGCTACTTTTAGCTGGTTTCTTTGCCTCGACTGTTTTTAACCTTACTTTTTAGTATTTTTATTTTTGAAATTGTTCTTATTCCAATAATCTTAACTTTCATTTTCCAGACATTTGGAGATTGATTCATTAATTTATTTGCTAAGGTTTTATTTATTTGCTCATCGATTTTTGTTTTCTCTTCATCCCCATTGTCTTTTTGGGCATTTCTTTTTTTAAAATTAATTAAAGGGTGATTTTAAATTAACCTTTTCATCATAGTCCTTATCCCAGAAACTTCCTCACCACCAATTTTTGCCATGCATTTTTATCATCATCCAATCTTCAAGTCAACCTATTAAAGCTATTGAAAGGAAAACATCGAAAAAAATAAATGATTTCTGGGGAATTCATGAATTGATCTTTGAAAAAAGAACTTTTATGAATATTATTATCTGAAAATAGGTGTCAGCATGCACGAAAAAAAAATAGATCTGAATATTAGCCCTATGACTAGGTCCTCAATAAACTTACTTGCTAAAATTAAAAACAGGACTAAAATTTAGAAAAGATAATTTTACTCATGGTCATAGCTCAGTGGTTAGAACACATAATTAAAGAACTTGGCATGTAATGTGTTATATCTTATGCTAAGTTGATTATACTGATATTCTGATTTGAAATCAGACCATAAAATACATCAGTGCACTTGTAATCAGTCTTGTGAAATTATCAATGCAAAAAAAAATAAATTGCAATATCTTACAGTATAGATAATTCTGTATATTATTTAGGTATATCACTCTTAAGGTAAAGGCTGAGTTATTATTTAGTATTCATATATTATTCGCCTCATCCTAGCTGATACAATTCTGCTGAGCTCCTGCACATGTTTATATTTGATTCTTAAATGATAATCAATATAGAAATTATTTTTACCCATGAAATCAAAGTCAAACCTCACTGTTGTTTGATTCAGCTTCCAATATTTGGCTCTTTTTCTACACAAATATCCTCTCAGCCAATAACAGCAAGGAGCAATACTCAAATATAAATGTTAATCAAGATTTAATTCCATTTCACTATAAAATAAATCGGTGTATCACTCTCTGGCTGTTTCTCACTGTAAGCTGAAACCAGTCAATCTTTCGTAAATGTCTCTTTCTCTCATTATTTTTATCTTATTTTTTAAGCAAATTGTGATCTTTGTAAAAATACCATGTCACTCAGTGACTAAGTTTAGTCAATTACTTAGCTCATTTGGTATTGAGTTTTACAGCAACCATGTTGTTCCTGTAGTCAGTCTAGTTGTCTTTCTCCACCTATTAACTTTAGAGATAGAAATATCTTTATATGCATTATTTACACTGAAAACGAATTTTCCTCCAATTCTCTTATTCAACTTTGATCTGTTTATTTTGGGATGTTATGTTTGCAGGTAAGAATGCATAAGTTGTGCCTCACTGATCAAAATCTGGTTATGGCTCTGAGCAATTAGAGCTGCCAAACCATTCAATTTCAGATTAGTGTATTTCAGTTATTTATAAACCATGTTTATAAAATTATAAGATATATTTCCAAATCCAGGAATGGCCATATAAACCTTCTGTAAGTCTTTCTTATCCTATCAGTGACTACTTTGCTAATCATACCAATTCTAGATTTTTTTTAAATACAGAATTCCTAATCTTTCTACTTGCTCATGTCTCTTTGATCATCCCTTCAAGTAAAAAAAAAATTTTTTTGTGAACTGGGAGAATAATGGGGATGGGGAGCTGGACATTTTTTTTGATATTTCATTATAAATTTCAGGATATATATACTGAATCATGATCATTATTAGTTTTAAAATACTTCATTTATTTATATCATAGAATCATAGAAGGTCTTATCCAGAGCAGAGCAAGGTTGATGATAGTTTTATATCATACTCTGCCTGATTTAATTTTAGGCATTATTTTTCTTACAATTTTCTCAAAGATTTTGGGCAAAGTGCAATATGGAGTGCAATGATTTTTCAGCTTGACCAAATTTCAATCTCAATAACAAAATCAAACTTCATACTGAAAGCATCAGGAATAGGATGACTTATTGTCATAATTTTTTGTTATATACTTATGTATCTAATACTTTTCAGTGGGCTAATAATTTGCCATTATTGATTTTATTACTTCAAAACATAATATCTAGTCTCAACTTAACAGATAATAAATCATCCAGGCCTTTTCGATTGGGCTTTCTCATGGATTTTACAAGTCTTGTTTTATTTGATGTTTATGATTTGAGTTGCTCCAAACTCCTCCACACACATGAAGGCAGCATTCTTGGCTTGTAGTTCTTGCTCTGATTTTCATTAGTTATTATTATTCCTGCTTCTTTTGTTTTTTGTTGCATTCCAAGCTTTTTAATACAACTTTGTTCACCTGTATTAGTTTGGTAACCTACTGGATACCAAAGAACCACAACAAGTGGACACAAATTTGAACTTAGTTTTGCTTTTTTTGTTTGATGACGACAGTGATCATTCCAGTCAGCTGACTGTGTGTGAACTGAGCTAGCCTACTTGCCACTCACTGACCAATGCATTATTCCAGAAAGAGGATGGATAATAACTGTTAGTTATTAACAATTAAAATAATCATTTTCACTATTTCTTGATTTTTTTTATTTAGATGATAAATAGGTCCAGTCATTCTCAAGCTTGTTTTTTGCCTCGAAAAAATCAGAATCATTTGTGTAACGATTACTTGATTTTACCTGTCCTGTGCCACTAGTGCAATGCTCTTACCACTGAGCTATTTCTCAAAATAACCAATTATAATATTTTCAAATCAGTTAATAACAAAGATTCAGAAAGCAGTGATATTATCTCGAGAGATTTCTCCCTTTATTTCTTTTGAGTAATTATTTAGGTCAAATCTAAAATAACTTTTAATTTTTATTTATTTTTTCCTGATTACTTTCATTGTATTTATGAATATCTTCATTTACCTCTGAATTATGTTTCTAATCTAGTAAACATCTGTCTTTCATCTATCAGATTACCAGAGTCAATCCAAGTCAAAAGCTTGGGTATGCCTCTTTGTATCAGTTGTATCAACCAAAGCCTGTCCAATTAATATACTTCAAATTTAGAAAAAAAATATCTGCAAAATTTATAAATCTTCATATTTTAATAACATCAGTAAAGTAACTTTCTAAATACTCTATTTTTTAAGTTGATCATTATTGAAATTCTACAGAGATATTGCTTCTTCTTTTTTTTTTACAATGCACTAGATTATTAGAAGGGAGTCAGGTGGCTTATGATGGTCACTCTCTGTTCTTGAAAAATATTTAGTTACTGGTATAAATATCTGGGAAAGACTGCATTTCTTAATTAATTCACTTTTGAACTTAAAATTGGACATGGGATAATCTTTCTCATCCAGTGCCCATTTCAATGAATGTCATTACTATAAAATTTGTAATCTAATGTTGGTAATTTTGGCAGTAGTTTTTGAATGCCTAGTATGTTGGATACTCAATGAGCAAATTCATAATTTCCTTTGGGGGAATTCTTTCAAGCTGAAATAAATCAATGAGGCTAACATTAATTTTAGCATTATCAATGTATGGACATATTTTAGATTGGTCTCAAAACATTGAAACAAGTGTTCCTGTTAAAAGGGTGCTTATTTTCAGATCCTTTAAAAACTAGTATGTACTTGGGTGTTCATTGATGGGTCTTTCAGTTTTATGGTTTTAGCCACCAGACTGATTTATAGAATATTGGATGAGATAGAGCCTGGAAAATGTCACTTGCAAAATTTGAATTCTCAAAGTTCTTTACTTGAAATCCAACAGTCGATGAATTTATTTACTATGTATTCATATAAGACTAAAATTTACTATAGGTATTAAAATGGTAGATACTATGTAACATGTAATGGCTGACTGGTACAATTTGGAGTATATTCTCTATTTTTGCATTTTATGATCTGTTTAAACACTTTTACCCAATGAAATGATCTGACAAAAATTTGATGAATGTGTATTTAACTTTGATCCATTATTTATTTGAACAGCCGATAGTCCATAAATCATTCTCATTATCAAATTTTCATCCTAGAATATCATTCATAACTATTCAATTTAATATATGTATTTTTTCAATCATGCTTTTTGTAATTATTTGATGGGGTTTATTTAAATTGCCTTTCTCTCCTGTCAAAGAAATATTTATTTACTACTCCTCACTGCAATCATGTTGGCATCTAAAAGAAAAGGAAACCTTTATTTAGAGGCAATAATTCTGTACAAATCCTTTAAATTTTGTTAATCCTTTCATTTACTAAGGGATGCGGATGTAGATATATATCTTAATCATGACAGTGATTTCTTTTTCATTATCATTATTTAACTCTCTCCTGAGTCTGTGGAACCTTGTCTCAAGGAAATAGACGAAAAGTGTTTCCCACTGTACATCAGTATTTAAGAAATTTTTTCCTAACTTTTTATCTTTTGCATTTTTATTTCTCTTCATTTTCTACTTTTTATTTTATTGGGTAAAAAGCTTCCCAAATTGTTTTACCTGACTAGAAATCTAGCCAGGTAAAACTTTCTCAAAGTATAGCCGGGTGCTCTAAAGCAATGCTTTTCCCTCTCAGCAATTTAATGTGCAATATGAATGTCAATCTTGACATTACTGTTTTTACTTTGAATTTTTAATTTTATTTTAAAATAAAAAAGAAAAAAAAAACAAGATCAATTTCTATTTTTAGTGCAATCTACTGAACTTGCTGACAATTGATCGCAAATAAAAATTCATGTACTTCTGATGTTTTTATTCTCTTTTTTTTTTCTCTCCCTCTTTCTCTTTTTTATTTATTTTCAAGAAACACATGTATTAAGAAAGTTTTTAAGAGTTTTTTTTTTTTTCTCTATGTTTTCCCTTCTATGATCACAATGTATATTGTTGGGATTTTTTCACGTTGTGAATCCAGTCATATCTCCTTAATTTATTTTTATTTATTTTTATTTATCTTGCCTTAGGTGAAAAGATCTCAACACTTTGTTTTATAAACCCAGTTTGCATAATGTGATGCTATAAAAAGATAAAATACAGTGTGTGTGTGTATGGTAGGAGTGTGGATTTTTTGCTATGTAACATGTTGATGAGTCGGACAATATTAGGCTCCAAATGCTAATGAACATTTTTGAGGTGTTTGAACCACTAGCACTGTGATGTGTTAGCTGCTACGGAAGAAAGGAATCCAAGAAAAAAATCAAAGACAAATTGTAATAGCCATTGCAGGCACCATGAAAAAAAAAATGATAATGGTTGGCAATGGGATTTTTTTTTTCCTTAAACAAAAAGGTGCACAGGTCCTTTCATTCTGATTTTTGTTATATGTCAAAAAAAAAAATCAAAAACACAAAAGGACAAAACTCATTTTTTGCTACAATAAAAGGAAAATGTTTTTTCTTTTGTTTCCATACACAGAAACAAAATTTCTCTTTCAACAGAAAAAAAATCTCAAACATTTTTTAATGTGACCCCCAACCCATCAAAAAAAAAAATAAATAAATACACTGAAAGGACTGGAAATAAAAATAAAAATTTATATATACAAAATATTGCTCCCAAATTTTTCAAGGCAAAACTGCAGCAAAATAAAATTCAAAAAATAATGACAAGAAACTGATTTGGAACTCTTGAATCACCCAAGCAGTGTCTAGAGAGAAGTTTTAATACCTCACCATTTGTCTGTTTTGAAATTGTGAGCATGCTGGCACAGCGTATTTGTTATTCTACAACAGTCATATGACAGCCATCATGTCATAGCTTTCTCCATGTGTTGTTGCTGGGGTTATATAGGGGGCACACACTGGCCAAATGCTGATGTTTGTTCTCTAAAGATCTTGTAGTTGACCAAAATATTAACTGATCACAAAATTCATGTTCATGTCATTTTATTGCAATCGTTGTGTTTTTTTTGTTTTTTTTTCTTATCTTACTTTCTTATTTATGTAAGTTTTTATTTTTAATTTAAAAACCAAAGATTTTTTTTTTTTTGCTGTTTTCCTCCTTCTCTTTCCTAATTATTTATTTATTATCATTACTTATTGGCTTTTTTCTGTTTTAATTATTTTTTTTTTTTTTTTTTTGTGGTGTCTAGACTTAGATGAAAGTTTGGTGTGCTATCGCTAAACATATTTGATGGCACTTGTGCTGTGCCATCAGAGTGAAATTTTTACTGTATTTTTAGGAACTTTTCTGAAAATAATTTTCTCTTGGTTTTATGATGAATTTTATGAATCATGATTATTATAACATTATTATTATTTTGTAGCCTAGAAGAAAGTGTATTGAGATACTAGATGTACAAACTTTTTTTTTTTTTTCCTTAAATACCAATATTCATAGCTTTTTATTAGCAGGGTCCACACAATATCAAAATGAAATTAGACGTCTAAGAGCCACTAACAAATAACAAATGGATTATGTTGATTTGTCATCCATTTAACAACAATTTGTATGTTAAACACTAAGTCCAGACTACATTTTAAACCATAAGGCTACGTTGGAAAAATAAAATTTTTTTTTCTTGATTTTTTTTCTATAATTAAAAAAGAAAAAAGAACAAAAAAAATGAAGTGTACCATTTAAGACTAGGAGTTGACCGATATCTTGCTTTCCAGATGGTAGTAGGGGCCAGTTACGGATGCATTTCCATAGTTTTTTGTGTTTTTTTTTTTTTTTTTTTTTGTTATTCTATTTTTTTTTTGAGAATCATTTGATGACAGATATAATTTTTTTCTCTCTCTCATATGGCAAGCACTTGGCCTTGCATTTGTTCAGTCCTCCTAACATTTAGGGTGTGATATTTTTGGGGTATGCTAGCCTTGAATTGCTGCATGCTGTGTGTAAAATAATGCTGTATAACATATTTAATCAGTGGTCATCCTTGCTTGACCAAAAACACTGGTGTGAGTAGCTACTTTGAGAGACCATACCAGCCAGGACATCAATAAATTGGCATTGGGGTATGCAGGGGCTTGGGCAGGGGAATTTTACTACAACAACAACAACATAAAGGTTAAAAAAATAAAGTATTTGAAAAAAAAAATTGTACAAAGAACTTTTTATATTGTCTAATTTTTTTTTTTGTTTTGATTTTTTTCCCCCCTTAAATATTTGACTAAAGGACAAGGAATGACTGTGCACCTCTGAATAAAACACAACCCCTCCCCATCCATACAAAAAAAAAACTGAAAAGAAAATTTTTAATAAAAACAGTACAGTTGGTTTAGAGTTCTGTTTTCATATTCTGTCCCACTTACTAGACTATGCACTTGTGTGTGATTCCCGCTGTGCTGCACTGCGGAACATGCAACCTTTAAATATACCTACATGTTTATGCACTTACTTGTATCACTGTTACAGGAGTTACTGTGATAGGGTAAAAAGAAAAAGCCACAGAACCCTCTTGGGTAATCCCTCTCTCGTTTCTCCTCCTCCTGACCCCCCCTCCACTTTTTTTTTCTCTCCTGCTGGGCGGGGATGACAGACCAAATGGGAGCCCTAGGAGAAGAGAATGCACTTGTACACTGGAGCTTTTGTAAAGTTTATCAAACATGGCTTAATACCTGTATTATTATTATTATGATTATTATTCTGATTCTGTAGAGCTTTTTTATTGTCATAGCCTACAATGGAACAAATACATCCCCCACTCCAACCAGAAGTTTTGCAAGCAAAATTCTTTCATTCTTTTTATTAACATCATTATTATTATTATTGATGATAATAATAATAATAATCTTTCCCCCTCCTCTGTTGCTGCACTTATAGCATTATGCGCACAAGACACAGTTACAGACTCTTTCAACATCTTCAAAACATGTAAATAGATTCATGTACAAATGATTCAAAGATACATCGATAGGACTTTTTTATTCATGACAAATACATACTTTCTCAGTTAATCCTGAAAACAAGAAGCCCATCATTGTTCTCTAGTTTCCTTATATAAAATAAGAATTTAAAAAAAAAATACAAAAAAATTTTTTGTTAGTGTTGATAAAACAAGCTAAAAGGTGAAAGCAGCCATCATCATCATTACCACCATCATCATTATTAATATTATACTAGTGTTGTATAAGTTATTAAAACTAAGCATGGCAATACTGTGACTAAAATGTCCTCCTCTCCTACCCCTCAAAAATAAAAATTATGATTAAAAATTAAAGAAGAAAAAAAAAACGTTTTTCAGCATTTTTTTCTGCTGAAAAACGTTTTTTTTTTCTTTTTTCTTTTTCTTTTTTTTTTTTTTATGGCAGGACCCAGGTCATGAGTTCTTTTTGACAAGGAAGGTATCATCTGAGATGGTTAGCCCTTCCTCTGGTTTTCACTTATCTCTTTTATGTATTTATACTTGATACCTTCAGCCTTCAACCCTCTAATCCCAAACTCTGATTTTTGACAGGAAAGTGATTTATATGAATCTGAAACAGGGTTCTTACTAGAGCCATACAGTACTCAACCATTGGATCCTATAACTTGATTGACATTCATGTTATTAGCATATTTCTCTTTGATTTCCATGGTCTTTTACACTTAGCAGTATAAAGAATTGGCATAAAACAAAAAGCCAATTTGAACATTAATGAAGACTGCTTTCTAATTATTGTCACCACAAAATAAATGTGAAAAGTGTGCATAATAATGACTCAAAACACATCATAATTCCTGTTCTTTTTGCAGGGAGCATTTTATTTTTTAACATCTAAAACTATTTACAACACTACACATTTTGTTGAGAATTCATGAAATGGTAGCTCATATGTGCCAAACCCTATACAAGTGGCGACATTTGAGTTTTTTTAAGAAAATTCACATGAGCTATGTCTCCTCTTTAAGAGACATAAGTTCTGGAACTGCTGTCTCAGAAACAAGCATTTTGCTCAATTCTTACATGCAATGGCCAAGGCAGTTTTGTTTAAGAAAATTCACAGCACTTGAGTAATGAAAACCATTCTACAGTAATAATGCCTACATCCTTGTGCAATACCAGTATGAACACTTGTCTATGTCTAGTATCATAAAAATAATAAAAATGACTATACCTTATAAAGCTCAGGTTTTCTCTTTAAAGTTTTTTTTAGCAATATTTATATCCGATTAACTCGAGTGCAAATTATTGCAAGTATATTGATTTAAAAGTCCTGAAAATAGTTAACTGATCACTGAATTCTCTTTTAGTCTCCTCCTTTTATTGAATGATTAAATGCATTATCTGTGTAAAATTTGAAAAAATGTTTACGATTCTTATCCATGGTGTGCTTATTAGATCCATGGATTAAATATTTCAACCAAAACGTGGTATTTGGGGAGATTTCATGTGAAACCCATTTTAAATGTAAGGATCTTCAATGGAACCCTAGACTCAAAGTCCCACCAAGAACCAGGAAGATCTTGAACACTATAGTGAGAAATAGATAAATTGGCTCCCACCAGTAACAAAACTTATATTCAAAGTCAGTTGTAAGTAGTGCAAGTGTTATTTAGCATATTGAGATGCATAACACCTGTTTCTCCCTATCTTTCTCAGAAGTCAACATTCATCAGTAAAACCACACCTTAGAGCCACTCATCAAAAGGAAAAAGTCATTTTTAACCAACATCTATTTAAATGATTCAAGCGAGAAACATTCTATTTATTACTATCTGAGAAGGCAGGAGCTTGGAGATATTTTCTTTCCTCTTCCATTTGTATTTTCTTTCATATTGAAATGCTGTTGTGATACAGTCTGGCTTAAATCGTAGCTTGTTTCCATCTGTACCAGATGTGTTGATGACTTCTGCTTCTTTTGAAGTGTCTTCCCAATGACTGCTAACATACAGCTTAATGTCTGATTATCTGCTGAATATACTCCTTTCAATCAGCTTGCAATACATACATATATACATGCGAGTATGCATTTTCTTGTTTCTTCATTAATAACATCAAGTGCTTCTACTGTTGTTGCTTTGTTGACATTATATTAATATCCATCAGTTACCATTAAATCAGCTGATTACATACAAAAGTATTAATTTCCTTTTCAAGACCTTTGGGGTTTTTTTTGTTTTGTTTTTTACATATTATGTATGACTCTGTAGGATCCCTGTCAGAAACATACTTCCTCATTTCTGTTAAGGGCATTTTTAACGCAATAATAATTATTTAATAGTTCTTTAGGGTTTGACTTTGGCCAATTATATGTCAAAACATTTTTTTCCTTTTAATCTAATTTCTCTACCCCTTCAACAATAAAGCTGCCAGATGTCATGTTTTATTTTCCCATTTTACTTACAAAGCTAACAATATGTGTCTATCAAGAGAGAAAAATTGAAGTCAGTTACAAGCACTCTACAATTTAAAAAAAATTTTTTTTAATTGTATAAGAACTGTAAGCAATGTTCCTGTAGATATTTGCATTGCTGGAACTGTTCATATTTAGGTCTAAGAAAGCCATTATATTAAACAGTACTCTACTTAGTTAATAGGCCTCTAGTCATTTTTTTTTTTTTTTTTTTTTTTTTTTTTTTTTTTTAAGCTCGTCATTTCTTGAAACAATTTATTTGTTAAATTTTTATAAGCATTTTTTTAATCATTTTTTGGCTTTGCCAATACCTTGCCTTCCAGTTGCCACTACTTCATCATCATATAAGCAATAATAATAATGATAATTTCAAACTTTGAAGATTTTAAACTCACACGTACATCATTAAAGGAAATACTATCGAAAACAACGGAAGTTGAACTGTTATGAATATATACTGGCATTTCATTTGTATATCAAACTTAGCCCACCACCAAATTAAACTGAACTTTTCTGTTTGTAGCGCATATATATATATATATATATATATATATATATATATATTTGTACTGTGTTCTATTATTTCTCAACCCTACCCCATGACCACTCTTGTTTCTGCTACCAGCTTCATTATTACAACAGGCAGCAGTGAGAAAGATGAGGATGATGACGGGTGTGATTTTTTTTTTTTTTTTTTCCTCTCTTCTTTTTCATGACTGGCTACATCTGTGTAAGGACCATTTCTCTGTTGTTGTAGCTGGTGATAGGTCTGACCACAACAACCATGACAGTTTCCATCTTGAACCCTCTCTCTTATTTCTGTCTTTCACGCACACACAGTCATTAGATCTCATTTTCTCTCTTCCTATTTCCACCATCACATATGTACACAAAATATGTATACATATGTGTGTGTGTGTGTGTGTGAGTAAATCTCCATGCTTGTCAGTGTATATATGAGTATATATATTATATATAATATATATGTGCGTGTTCACTCACCTGCATCAGTGTTTCTAAAAAGAGAACTTCATATCTCAATTTCTGAATAATGGTCATATTTTGATTGGCTACTATTGTTGATTACTGTGTATGTGTACATACTATATATGTAAATGTCTGTACAGCAAATAAGACAAACATTTTTAAACGCTGTATAAGATACAGTATGCACATTGGAAATTAAATTGTGATGTGTTTTCTCTTTAGAAATTTTCACACAGATCTACTTTTGAGAATAAAGAAAATCAAGTGACCATGTGGTTGCTATGTCTTCAGTGTATGTATATACATATGTTTGAGAGAGAGAGAGTGTGTGTGTGTGTTTATACGTGGCAACAAAACAATAGCTGGATTTTAGTGGACTCTAAACCCCACTTTTTTTTTATTTGGTTTAATTTAATTTATTTTTCCCTATTCAGTAGACTGCTGAAATCATTACCACTTGGACTCAAGCAATAGTGTTCTTTTCTTATGTGTGTTCTATTATTTAGTCTCTCTTCATCCAAGGCATATCCAATAAGATTTAACCCCACCAACAAATTGGTCACTTAATAGAAATACTGATCAATTTTGGTATCTCTACTTGGTAAACTTCCCTCTACTGTACTTATTGTTTTACTTCAGCCTGTGTGCTCTTCAGTTTCAAGGGCACAGATCTGAATCGTTGGTAATGGATTAAATCACCATAATATGCCATCTAATAAAAGACAAAGTACAGTGTCTATATAAGTTGAAAATTTGGAATCTTGAGTATCACCTTTAACAGATGAGGACAGCAGGACAATGATGATGAAACTAATCCCTAGTGAAACCTTCAGTAAATTCAGTTCCTTTCATAAAACAAAGGACCACATCCTTTTCCAGTCAATAAACTGTCTCCATAGATGTTCTTATGAATTTATTTCAGTTAATCTCATATTACACTCCTAATAAATTTACTTCTTTTTTTTTTTTTTTTATCCTTCCATTTCTATTCCTTTGCAATCAAAACAGGCCTTGCCTTCTCCAACTGAACAGTTTGATTACCATTCTTTCATAACCTTCAGTCCCTTTCATATCAAAATGGATATGCCTGCTTTGAAAAAAGGCTTTACTCTGTAGGAAAGACTTGTGATATGAAAAAGAACACACTTTCAGTCCCAATTGTAGTGATACTATGAGTCGAAAATGAAACGATTCAATGTCTTTTTACATTTTTTAAAATGTCATTCTCATTATTATTATTATTATTATTATTATTATTACCACCACCACCACCACTACTATGATTCTGGTACATTTTTAAAATCCATGTACTAATTTTTTGAAGTTTTTATTATTACTATTATTATTATTATTATTATCGGATTGTGGAAAATGTGTTAAGGGAATAGGGAATTTTACACTCCCTGGTCCCTCATTTTTATCACTCAGTACTTGTCAGCTGTGAACAACTTATTTAATAAACATTATAGCAAGTTATTGAACTTTTTTTATTATCATTACGATTAATTATCTTTTGATAGTTGCTAATTGCAATACAATTCAGAACTGGAAACGAATATTTGAATTCTTGCTTGAGAACAAAACAAAAATAACAACACTGTGAAAATGTATCAGTACATGATTTAATCTATAAAATAATTTTGTTCCCAGTAATTTTAACATTTTAAAAAATCAAGCAATTTTTTGGATGATTCTACTCATCATTGTATGATTATAGTAAATCCCGTTTGAAATATATCAGATTTTCATCAGGTGTTTGTATAAGTGCAGCTCCACCGGTGAAATAAGACAAATATCTGAGGAATTATGCACATCAACGATAAATCAGAGTAGTCCAAGGAAACTTGTTATAATTTTTTCTGTTTTTATTAATGTTTAATCTAAGAACGAAAACCCTTTATTGTAATAATTTCTTCAAGCATTCAAGGACATCTGTTGTAGAGTGGTTAGTGAGTTAGTTTTGCAGGCCATTGCTACCAAGTTCAATTCCTCTCTGTTGCAACCTTTTGCCATACAAACTTTTACAACATGACTAGAACTATTACAGAGATACTGAAACAGATGGTCTTAAGAGAAAAACTTATGTGAAGGGATTGAAAATCAAGATCTAACCACAGAGTTTTGACCTCTGAGTTTATTTATTGAAACTAAAAACCATAATGCTTGATCAGTATGCATTACTTGAGCCTTGTGAAATGTGTATTGTTTCACTTGCCAAGAAAATCCCCTTTCAAGTGTTGCTCTTCTGCAGAGGATGGTGTTTGGCTTATCTGTTGTATGGACTTTCAAGCAATTTCTCAATGTTTTGTCCTAAAGAAGTCTTCTCTTTTTTTTTTTTTCTTTCTCAAATTGGAATTTCTAAGTGGCAACGGCTACAATATGGTCATCGAACAAGTCTTTCACAGACAATGCATTCTATTCATTCATCTAACTTGTATGTATTACTAAGTGATACCAAGCAACGTCAGTTATCAAAAATTGCTATTGCCCTTTCTGCATCGTGGGTAAAGTATGATTGTGATTGATAGTGAGGATAACATTTGAGGATCACTGACAATGCTCATGAGATAAAGGCATTTGAAATTATGTTCCTTATGAAGATTGTAAATACTGGTTCAAGCCTGTGACTAATCATCCTGACCGTAGGCAAGTTTCTTATACACTACAGTAATTTCTGATGTCCTCAGCACAATAAGTATTGAATATCTAAAATGAGGTAGATGACATAGCTCATCTAGCAATAAAATAATGGATCTGATCTGTTACAATGGTTACATGATTAGCACAGATTTAAATCCTTCCCTCTGCAGCCAATATTTTCATTCTTTTAAAATTGTCGATATTCATGTGATTTCTCAATTATTGTGGAATGGCTTGTATTATTGAAATCTTGCTGCTGTTGACTCAAATGACTGGTCTGGGTGTGAGCCTGGTTATAACCATCTAAATTTCAAGCAAATCTCTTTCAATCTATGCTCAGTGTTCTTGTAAAATCTATATTTGATAGTGATAAGTAATTATTATGAATATGTTTTTGCTGAACCATTTAAACAAATTATAACTGCACGTTTCATTCAGAGCTTGAAAAACCTATGATTGAATATTGTGTGATTAAACATATCCAAAGACATTCAGGCAGATAACATGAACAACTTGGCCTTAAAAATAAAGATGGGCCACTTTGGCAAATTGTTTGTATAGGTTATTAAACTTGGGAGTAGCTGTTTGAACCTGAAGCAAATCTTTTAATTCTATACCCACTATGGTCAGTATATTTGTATGCTTGAAAAATCATATTTTCCCGGTTATTATTGATTTTTGTTATAACCAAAGGCTGATAGGATTGGGTCAATTACTGACTTAGATTTAAACTGAATAAAAACTAACCCTAGGCAAGTCTCACACACTTCATTCAAGTGTGCAAATTAGAAAACTTCTTCAGAATCAGATATTCTCACTACCAAACAACTTGTTCATTGTGAATTGTGCGTTGGATTTTCACAATCTGCTAGAACTCTCTAATATCAAAGCTGCCTTCATGGATTGTAAAACTAATGGCTTGGCTCGGCTGGGCAGTTTTGCTATCAGAGATTTATTGTGGATAGATTTTAAAGAGTTTCACTCATTTGATATCAAGTCTTGAACTGTAATCTCTGTGGTCTCCTCATGTGATTTGACCAGTGGCAGTACCCTACCAGACATTTTTTTTTTTTTTTTTTTGCTTAATAAAAGTGTGCAATAACCTAATAGTCATTGTCCTTTTTACAAAGAAAAAGAAGGAAGGTCTTGACTGATATAATACGATATCGACAAAAATCTTTTTTATTTTAGCAAGTTCCAACATCGAAAATATTTGTTCACTTTTTTTATTGAATTATTTATTATTACTATTATTATTATAATTATTATTATTGAATTTTTTTTTTTTTAAATTTTTTTTTTACCTTTTTTTACGATGACACCTGTGTATAAATGACATTTTTTACCTAGTCATATTTCTTAATCAAACTTTGGTCTTTGCTCTGTGTGAGCTTCTGTAACACAACTATGTATGTATGTATATACTGGGACTGGGGGTTAGGGAAAGCAGAAAAAACAATGGAAGAAAATTCATCTTTTCTTCTCTTTTGAAATATATACATATGTGTAGTATGTATACTTCTACATATATCTAACTCTGTATATGTTTATGTATACATATATATATATATATGCCTGTTTGTATGTGTACAGTATATATGTGTTTATATATGTTTACATGTATATAAATATGCTCATACACCAGTATGTATGTATGTTTATATGTGCATCTATATGTGTATATTATTTCATGTTCATGTATATATACATATAGTTCATGTTTATATGAACACATAAGCCAGTAAGCATTTTATATGTATAGTGTATAGATGAACGTGCAAAAACATATACATACATTTGTGCATTTGTATATTTGCATTTATTTATATATGCATCTATACATATGCATTTGAATTTATGTATATATGCTCATGCATTTTTATATATATATATATATATATATATATATATGCATTTTTATGTGTGTGTATATATATATATATATATCACAGCTCACAGCTTCTGATTGGAGGCAAACTTTGCAAATCTGAAATTAAGGCTCTTGTTTGTGTTTTGATATACAACCTATCTAATGTAGGTATGACTATTTAGTGTTTTTTTTTTTTTTTTATTGCCTCGTAGACACTGTAAATATCAGCATTTTCTATTCATGATTTACCCCAAAGAAACAATCGATTTGAAGTAAACAGTGTATAGCCTTGTATCTCTTCATGGGTCTGAAATAGAATGAGAGAGTTACAAGCAGATCTTGAATGGAACAAGAAAATACGATTCATGTACAAAACTTTTTGCAGTTATGTTCTTTATTTCTAATTTTTTTAAATGCAATATCTTCATCTTTTTTTTTTTTTTTCATTATCTCATATCTCTCAGTCAATGTATTTCTCCTTCAGTAGACGAAACACAATTGACAAATGGAGAGAAAAAAAAACTATCTAATCCTTTTCAAATATATATATATAATTTGTATATATATATATATATATATATATATATATATATATATATATGAAAAATAATGAAAATATTGTATTGATTTTTTTTTTTTTTTTTTTTTCCTCCCTAATGGGTCACTTTTGTTGTGATCATAACACTACTCTAAACAATCTTCAAGAGAAAAATCCTTTGGAAAAATTGTGCAACAGGAGTTTTTTTTTTTATTGTATATTAGTGGTATGATCAAATTCCTGATGCTACAGCCACTTAGCTAATATTTTCTATTCATCAGACTAATTGATGTCTTGAATTTGTTTTTGTGAATATCAGATAACTTTATTTGATCAGGATCTGTCATGATTTCATTATATTGTTTGTTTTTTTAAAATCTTCATTTCAAATCTCCAATGAAGATAAAACGTTTTTATCATGGGAAAGATCAGTGGATTTTTTCCGAAGTACAATTTATGTACCTGTATTATTTATAGGTTCTTAATTTTTCTTTCATTGGTCAAGAATTGGTGGACATCTTGATTTGAAGTTCTCTCTGTGTCACCTCTTCACTTTCTCTTTACTCTCTCTGTCTGTTCATCTTTCTGCGCTTCTCTCTTTCTCTCTTGTTTTAACTCTCTCATTCTCAGATCCCATCTATTCCTGTCATATAGATATGGGTTGGTGCTTTTTTTTTTTTTCTTGTTCTTTTTTTCTTTAATAAGAGACGGGAAAAAAAAAAAAACCCTGGCCCGAACCTGAATCCTACTTGGTGCAATCAAACTCACTTGTTAATGCTCTAATCTTTTTTTTTAAAGTATGCATTTGTTTTTGATATTAAACATCTTATTACTACTTTGGTATTGTTTCTTTTAATTAAACCTCATATAAACAAGCGAGAGAAAAAAAAAAAAAAAAAGAAAGACATTTCATCCTAACAGACACAAGGCAAGACGAATGATTCATTTCATTCCTCACAGGGTTCTGAAAATCAACAAGAAAGCTCAATAGTCAAATGATGGCTTTGTAGAAGAAACAACATGTTTCTTTCCATCCACTTTTGGGGCACATACACTTGAGTGAACACAGAAAAGTCATACATTTCCCTTCCATCAATATTGTTTTAAAGGCAAAGATCAAGTAAAACTGCTTAAAATTATCTTCTATTACAAAGAAATTATCAGCTCTCTTACTCTCCTTTTACAATGACACCTGTGCAGCTTCTTCCAACCTTTGTATATGATTCATGAGTCGTTATTATTAGTTAATACTGTTTTTATTATTTTTAATTATAAAAATGATTTTCAACATATTTTTTTCTTTTAACACTATACAATTGAAGTTGAACATTTAATCCCTGTAAAACATCAATTGGGCTTATGTAAACAGAACAGGAATGTTTTCGAAATTTTATAAATACGAAGGAACATTTTCGTAAATATTCAGGATAAAATTTATAATGTTCAGTGGTTGCTGGTAGCTGTCGTTATTTTATTGTAACCAATTCTGTCTAATAACCCACAATTCTTCCATTACTAACATTAAAAAAGCTTTGATATATAGAGTGACCGATCTCTCTTGACTGCCTTTTCTTGTATTTCTCATTTTTGTGGTTTCTTTGAAATATTTATTAAAGGTCGACTTTTATACTTATTACCTTTTAACATAAGTTGTTTACCTAAAACCACCCTCCCTTTGAAAAAAAAAATCAACTTTCCAAACTTTTGGATAGATTTGGTAAATGTAGGATTTTACTAGTAAAGCAAGTTTAGAGCTGTCATTTCTAATTTAATGAGAAAATAGCCTGGGTTGCTCTGAAAATGCTAAATGTTGACCTAAATTTGGGGAGAGGAGGCTTCGCTTATCAACTTGCTCCAGCACATATTTCCAAAATTAATGATGTCGAGATTTTTTAAAAAGAAAGCAAAAAATATTAAAGGTTTTATTTTACTGTTTCTGTGATAATTTGATTTTTAGAATTCTCTCCTCTTTTTCTTTTCTTTTAAATTTTTTTTCAAATAAAAAAAATCAACTTAACTCTTTCTCTCACTCATTTTTATTTAAACGAGTGCTGGATAGGCCTGTAATTTCTATAAGCAATGAATGCTATTAATGAAAGGGACTGTTCCCAATGCCACTGCCATTGGTTAAGAGTTTGAGTAATACTTTTTTTGAAAAGAACAACTTTGCCTTTTTAATTTCTAACCTCCTTGATAAAATAAAAGGTCTTTACTTTTGATCAGCCATCTTAAATTCATGTGATTCCACCCCTACATCGATAATCCATCAGTTCCAGGAGGCCTACACTAAGTTTTAGGCAATCTGCTCTCCTTCTCTTGGGATTTCATTAAGAATGATTTCAACAGAGTTCATCATTTGGGTCCTGCTTTGGGGTGAGTTGGGTGGGGGCTTTGTATAAGATAGGTGTACCAGAGATTGTTGACGTCCAGAGATCTTGCCTATTTGGACTTGTCTTCCAAAGGACAGCTTGTTTTATTTTATTTTATTTATTCATTTATTTTTCATTAATGGCCAGGCTTTATTTATTATATATATATATATATATATATATATGATTTTTTTTTTTTTTTTTTTTTGTAGTTAAAATGAATGGGTATTTTGAAGATAATGACAAAAACAAACACCTTTTTTTTTAAAACTCTCCACAGAATTAAACATTTGAGGAGGATGGTGTCTAACACACAAACTGTTGTTGTATGCACTGATGATGTTACTGATTACTGCTGCAACCAACTTCATAATAGCCAACAATCAGCTTGCATTTTAAAACTCTACCAATTCAATTTGAAAAGAAAATGCTGCCAACAGTTACCAGTTATTAAATGTAGAAAACAATGAATTTTTTGAAAAAAAAAGATTTAAAAAAATTTTACTGCTCTAATATTCTACCTAATGTTATTTACATATACATACTCTGAACAATTTTTAGCAACCAGTATCAAAAATCAAGCTTTCATTAAATGTCTCCCTTTCCTAGTTATCCATCCCGACCCCTGACCCCATTTTTTATATGAAATTCTTTTATAAAAAAAATCTTGAAAACTTTTCCTTAAAAAAAATCTACAATGAAGAGAGAAAGAAAAACAATAAAATCTCCCAAAGAATGTTTTTACTGGATAAAACAGCATGCATTCTCCTTCAAGTGCCAAAAAATTCCTTTTTCTTCTTTTTTTTTTTCTTTTTTTTTTTTTGTCTTTATCCAACTACTCACTTACTCTTAAGCCGTTGGCATCTGAATGGTATTGGTAACTTGTTACTGTTGGATCAGTTGGTGGTCTCTGGTACTGGGTGGCTATTTCGTCAGGTCTTTGTGATAATTTTGAAGTGATTACCAGTGTAGTATAAAACTAGATTCACTTCTTCATTTAGGCTATGGTCAGTTAGAACTTATTTTAGTGACTTTATTATTTCTGTGACTTTCTTTTCTTTGTTTTTTTTTTTTTTCTTTTTTTTCTTTTTCCAATTAACCAGTGCAAGGCTAGTTAGGTAGCCCGCTCCTTATGCACTGTAGCAATCAGTTGTACCATACTGTTTCTTTGTATTTATTGTTAAACTAATGAAAATATTTATATGGAAAAAAAAGGTCTGATTTGGCTGGTATTTTATCGGCCAGGTTAGGAATAAACATTTATAACCAAAATGCTCATGTTTCTTGTTTTCATTTTATCTTGCTGCTTATAACTTACCAAAGTGCAAAAGAAATCTGCATGCCGCTGCGGTAGTTTAGTAGAGAGAAGACTGAAGTAGATATCGTTTTACTAAAACTTGATTGCTTCAAAGTTGCAGATCTGTACCTTGATAGAATTTTGCTATAGAGCAGAGGAAAAATCTCAGGTTCTGTCGCTGGATGCTGGGATATGCTGCCAATCTATCACCTGGGGAAAATAAAATAGAATAAATAGATTTTTCAAAAAATATCCTTTCCTTCTAAAAGAACTTGTTGAATCACCAATACTCACTTTATATAAACAAGAAAATTCTCATGAAAAATATTCACGGATATTTCTGAATTTCTATGCTATGATTTAGAAGAAGAAAAAACACACTGTTCCAGTGAGAGAGTCTATTGTTTTAAATTGGGAGTGGTTGATATTTTTATTAGCAAAATTGAAACCTCTAAGTTCAAAAGTAGATTATGTACAGTCACACTGTTCATTATATAAATAGATATCTGCATTTTACTGGCATAAGATTTTGTAAATGAAATATGGTTTAAAGGATATGTACAGGTTTGCATGTTGAAGCAATCAAGTGTTGTTCCCTTTTATTTGATTTTTTATTAAGTTTGCTGTAAGTATCATAAATGTCTGCCAAAGAAATCTGGACGATTGTTCTTGACTACTTTTTTCTTTTTTTTTCTTGAATGAATAGATGTTTTGCAAAGACCACTATCCAGTACAGGTCTGAAAAGAAACACTCATCTTCAAGCACATGTAATGCAATGGTTAGCATTCTAGTTTTGTAATTCCCTAGCCCATCCAAGCACCTGGGTGCCTCTTCATGGTTTAAGATGGAGCTTTCCCAATGTTTTGCATTTTTAAAGATAAATCTTTTTGCAACACATTGCTTGAGTTTTGTTAGCCAAGCCAAATATACAATGTCATCCAAGCAGTTCAACAGACTCCGAAAGGGGAAGAATCTTCTGAAAGATATACAAAATCATAAGTAATTTCTCAACAACGCCTTGAGATGCTCAGTTTGGAAAGTTCTGTTGTAAGGGTCAGCAAACTAGTCTGGTAGATCATTACTACTGAATAGTGAGTCTGATCTTCAGTGGATACCCCATACTTGTGGTTTCGTGCCAAAACTAAATTATGCTTAATGGATAATATATTTCTGGTAAGGTTTCTAGTCTTGCAAGTCATTGTTCATGAGTTCAATCTTTACTCTGTGCTCCATCTAAGAAAGAAGGAAAAATAAAGATCGCTCACTGCAGAGGTTAGGGTTAGGACCCTTATCTCCATACCTATCCAGAGGGTTCACTCCCTTAACAACAAATATAGCCTTCTGAGATAGATAGAGGGTGTTTTTATGTTACACATATCTCATTTCAGATCCTAGAGTTATTTGAATAGGTGATTTTTTTTTTCGGCTGATCCATTGCACGGCCTTCCTCAGGTGTAAAATTCAAATGGAGAGGCAATGGGTTTCCCTACCCCAATACTGTGAAATAGAAAATGGTGGCAAATCTACTGATTAGAACAATGCATTGGGTGGAACATCACAGTAGAGCATATATTCTATCCCAGGGGTATTTTTAAATAATTTCCTTACTAAACAAAAAGATATCAAAAGAACAAAGATCCCAGGCTGAAAATGGTCGAAATAGAGAGTGGCAATAGATTGATTATTAGAACTGTTAACTCACAGAATTTTTATCTTTATAAAATCTAAACAAATAATCGGAATGCCCATAACCAACTACCAAGTGGAACTTTTCCTAAACCTAAAATGTATCTAAACAAGAACCGAAAGTTCAATGAGACGTCCACTATGAAGTTTAAACGTCATTACTCCCAGATAACGTGACCCTGGTTCGGAGATAATCTTGAGTGAGAAGCATCTTATGAAGGAACACTTTTCTATCAAGTTTCAAGTAAAACGTTCGAAAACAGCTGAGAAAAATGATTTCCCTGAGTGGAATATTTTCATAAGAAGCATCTTATAAATGATCATCTTTCTACCAATTGAGAAACAATATGGGGACGAATGGACAGAGCCTCTTTTAGAGAGGCGAGGACGCCTCTAGAATAATCAAATTCATCATCATCATCATCATCATCATCAGTCTTTTAGTGTCTGTCGTTGGACATAGACCTTCTCTAGGATCCGCTGCATCTCTCTATCATAAGCGTTGCGGAGCCAGTATTTTCTTAATTTGTCTAGTTCATCTCTCCATCTCGTATTTTGTCAGCCTCGGTTTCGCAGGTGGTCTCTGGGAATCCATGTCTTTCATTCTCGCAACATGACCAGCCCATTGCCATTTGAGCCTTCCAATAGATTCTATGATGTCTCGGACCCCGTTTTCTTCCTGACATATTGTGCTGTCTTGTGGTCTCTCCATGTGAGGCCGAACATAATTCTCTCATGCGCACGCTGCATGCTTCTCAGTTTGCAGATGGAACGTAACCAAGAGACAATTAATCAAATTATCCCATTGTAAATCTTTGGTGTACCATGCTGGCTCCTTCATGACACTTGTGGGGTCAATTGGGTTACTGGGCAGTGTTCAAAAGATGTGTGAATTCTAGATTAAGTCATGGTAAGGTGTAGCTACTCATTAGAAATCATATCGCATGGCGTTTTTAATAATCCCGGGGACATTTTTATCCTAAGTGTATTATATCTTGATACTTCAAAAAAGTGACAATGACGAATGGAGACATAAATCTGATCGTTAAGAATAAATGAAAAGAAAAACCAAATCCTGATGGGAAGAGATAGAGTGTAAAAAGGAAGAATGTAGAATTTAAAAAATAACTAAAAACTCACCATCAGAATCAATAATTGAAAACCCATATCGTCAAATTTTGAAATCACGTAAGAAAAAAAATCAATCGAAGAATAAATATGATCAGAATAAATTCTTTTTATGACATCACTGGCATTTTCCAATGGAAAACATCTAAAATAGGGTTGTAAAGACGTATAGATTCTGGAGTATAAATAAGGCCCCCAAAGTTTGTTTTTTTTGTTGTTTTTTTTAAATTTTTTTTTCCAGCAGTAAAAAAAAATTTTAAAAATGAATACATTTCTAAAGGGTTTTGGGGAGTACTGATGTCAATTTCCAAATCTGCAGACAAAACGGCATGGCCCGGAGCGCTGGAACACACAAACAAAGGATAGAACCCTTCACCGTCTTTGATAGCTATGGTCGTTCAACACGATGGAAGGAGGAAGTGTGAAAAAAAGTGAAAGATGGCGAGAAAAAAGACCCGATGAAACGCGAAGGGGGAAGGAAAAAAAAGAGGGACATGTAATGAAAAAACTGAAGGAAGGAATGAATGATCCTATGTCCTACGTAAGGCAAGGTAAAGCATCCGAGGAGTAAGCCCCTTAACGGAATAGAAACGACCGGTGACGAAGTTCCGGTTTCTGTTGCATTCGTCAGTTTATTGATCATTTCAGCATTCAGGTGTGGTCGATACCAGGAGTTAATTCTTACAAGATTTTATGTCAATCCCCTTGGCAAGATGCAAGTACACCAATAGGATACTTCCATCCTAATCATACAGCTTAGAGTGTACTCAATAAGTAGCTGAGTGCACAGAGAAATTTGTCCAAATGAAGAGTTCTCCACACTCGTCGCTCATATCGGGAATCGAACCTGGTAATAAAATGCTCAATCCAGAAGAAACCTGTCATACCATCTGAATAGTCAGGCAATCAAATACTATGTCATCTTCGTCTCTCGTGTATGTGTTTGTGTGAGTGAGTGTGTGCGTGCGTACATGTAGCCTTTATTCGCTAAATAAACCGATCTATCTTCCACACCTAATAAGGTCAGTGGTGGATAGCCCTACTGGCTCGTCAGGCTGAAGCCTGAAGTCCAACAATCTTAAAGGCCCGCCGAAAACAGGAGGAATAAAGTGAATAAAATAGCAATTAATCAAAAGTATTCATTTCGGAAAACGAGATCCATAAAAATCAAGATGCTTTAATCCATAGATAAAACCAGATTGAAAAAGAAAACTGAGAGGATATTGCTTTTTATTACATAGAGACGAAAACGAAATGAGATCAACAATTAGATTTTAAATTTTAATTTGCGACATTTTTGTACCAATGTACATTGTGTTTTAATTAATTTTCCAAATAAGCAACGAATTCTTTCTTAGACATAAAATTCTAGTTTTATTGCATTTCGTTATCTTTTCAACTTCGTTTAAAGAGGAAAACAATTGAAAGGTTTCAACTTATAAAGAAAAATATTTAGTTATTCAATTTATCTTCCAGTAAAAAAAAAGTAATATTAGCATCTAATGGTTGGAAAAGTTCTACGAACTACTTTACTCTGTGAGACTATTTCTATACATTCTAGAAGATTCGTAGAATGACGACGGAAATCTACGTTCATGAAGAATAACAAAATGTATCGCATCTCCCCTCCATTGCCATCACAGGAACAAAATCATTATCATGCTTAAGGGAAAAGAACATTCAGTTGACATCAAGAACAATATTGTTCTGGAATATTTTGGAGAGGAAAGGTTTATAGAGTACTCACTAAACATTACAATATTCATGTAGCCACATTTGGTTCAATAATTCGCAAGTGAAACCAACATGGTGCTATGATAAACATGCAGAGAACAGGGGATCCTCACAAAATCTCTTCGCGTGGTGCCTCGAGGGTTACCAGAACGATTAGAATATAGCCTCACATTATTCGGGAAGAATTGCTTCAAGATTTAGAGGATGAAGGTTGTCAGTCGTTAGTCAGTTAACAACGCACCCTGACGACATGAATCGAGGCCCTGTAGATTTAGCAAGGTTCTACCGCAGAAGTGAAGTGTTTTGGTAGTCGCTCTTGGAGCACATCATCCTCGCCCAAAGCAAGTGATGTGGCTGAGCTTTTTGGGACCGAGGACCCTAGCAGGAACGGAGAATGGCAAACAACCGATGGACATCACGACTCACGACACGGATCCCCAGAGATCGCATGCGAGGCCGGCAGAGTATTAGATGGAGAGATGAGCTCGACAAATTCCGAAAGTACTGGCTCTGCAACGTGAATGATAGAGAAGTGTGGTGAATTCTGGGGAAGGTCTATGTACAACAACGGACGTTAAGAGACTGATGATGATGGTGATGATGATGATTGCGGAGGAAGACCCATGTCTTGGCTTGGCAGAATTGAGCCGAGGAAAATTCACCTAAAGATAACGAATACTTCAGCAATATACTTCGGTTGGAAGAAATGAAAATCAAGTTATTTGGTCTCGATTCTAATCTTTGTAGAAAGCCAAATGAGACATGCAAGCCAAAGAACACCACCCCAGCAATTAAACATGATTGGAATCCATTAAAAATCTCAAATGGCAGTGGGCTGGCCATGTTGCAAGAATGGTGGACAACTGATCAACATCGCGACTCACGACATGGATCCCCCAAGATCACATGCACAAACGAGGCCGGCAGAATATTAGATGGAGTGACGAGCTAGACAAGTTCAGGAAGTACTGGCTCCGTGACGCCCATGATAGAGAGGTGTGGCAAATCCTAGGGGAGGTCTATGTCCAACCACAGACGTTAAAAGACTGATGATGATGATGATGATGATGATGATGATGATGATGATGATGGTAGTATCATAATATGCAATTTTCCTATGGACTTGGAATACCATTGAGAAAGGAAAAAAAAACAGATTTGGGAAGGACAATTTCGTTTTGTCACAGTGCTAAAAATTGAAAATGGTTATAAATTAACCCTAAGTACGCTGCTTTGCAAATTGGTTGAAGAGGAAACATATTCATGTTCTTGAGTGGTCCATTTTATCTCTGGGTCCAAATCCCACGGAAGATCTCTGGTAGGAATTGAATATTTGGATTGTAAATGGACAACTCTCCAATCTAAAAAATCTAAAGATAATATGTGAAGAAGAATGGTCCAATCTCTCCTGACATCTGTGTTAGTCTGGGGACAAGTTATAAAAAAACATTTACCGTCTGTCATAACCAGGCTACGCAACTGATTACCAACGTATTTTCGTAAATGTGTTGAATACTTTTTTTGCCGTTTAATAACCGATATTTCATAATTTCCGTTTTCATCTCTTGAAAGCCTTTTTGTTCATATCATTATTAGTAGTGTTTGATGCTTGTTGCATACATCACCATCCACCATCGTTAGTCTTTTATTGTCCGTCGTTGGACATAGACCTTCACTGGGATTCGCCAGACCTCTCCATCATGGGTGTCGCGATCCAATACTTTTGGAATTTGTCTAGTTCGTCTCTCCATCTTGTATTCTGCCGGCCTCAGTTACGCATGTGATCTTTAGGGATACAAGCTTTCAGTCGTGATCTCCATCAGTTGTCTGTCATTCTTACAACATAACCAGCCCATTGCCATTTGAGTTTTCTGATGGATTCTATGATGCCTCTGACTCCTGTTCTATTCTGATATACTGTGCTGTGAGCATGATTCTTTCATTGCACATTGCATGCTTTTCGGGTTAATGTCTTGGTTAGGTTCTATGTTACAGCCCCATAGGTGACTATCGTTCCGATGCATTGGTTGAATATCCTTTGTTTTAGGACTAATGGGATTTTCTTGTTCTTGAAGACTGAACTTGCTCAGCCGAAGAATTCAAATAGATCTGACAGAAATGGGGCTTATCTTTTAATAATCTATATTTATGAAAGTATTGAATACTGTTTTGCTTCACTGTTAGTAATATCCCGAAATCGGTACATTATGAAACATTCGATGATTCCCACAACAGCATCAAACGTACAACATTAGGGTCCAAATTTAAATAATAACAGTTAAATCAAATTATGAGTAAAACACGGAATACTCAGAACGTAGTACATTGACAGCGATCGGAAAATAACTAACTTGCATACCATGACATCGTAGGGATAGTTTAGCACCTTAAGATTTATAAAAGAAAAATTTCAAAGTTCCCAAGACATATAAAGAGAGAGGGAGAACAAGAAAAAAATTACACTTTGTACCATAATATCCCATTTTGAGTAAAACATAAACCCCTCGTCTAAATTGCATTAACAGGTATTTGGAATATATTTGACTGAAATGGCATAATTTTTGAAAAGTTCTCTAAAGCTGTAAAGCTTCCTAGCGAGCGAATGAATATATATATATATATATATATATATATATATATATATATATATATATATATATATATATATATAAATCAGTTATATAGATGAATATGTCATCTATTAGTAAAAGCCAGGTGCGACATAGACACTCCAGGGAGTGAATGGTACGATAGCGTCCAATCATTGCAGAGTGAGTAACATCTGTAATTGATCACATATGATATTTACGTACACCCCGATCCCACCTTTCTCAGACACACAACAAACCGAGAAGGTGGGGCAAGGCAATTCACAAAGCAAGCTGCACTCTCTCGGTGTATGTGCCACTCGAAAATAGGAAAGAAGAAAAAAAAAACACTTCCTCGTTTATCTTGAACAAGCTGTATTCCCCAAACCGACCAGTCAGGTTCGCTACTAATTGTCCACTGTTTTCCTCCAAGACCTTACGCCAAAAAAAAAAAGTTTTTTTTTTCACTTTATCGATAAAGATCTCTGCCCTGAGACATTTACGATTACTTCGTTTCAATAGTGAAAGTGAAAGTTGCCAACCCTAACAAACTAAGCAGAAATGAACAGAGGGCCTTTTTTTTATTATTATTATTTTCACTTTCATTTTTAATGTTGGGAGATTCGTCAGTTCGTGCCCGGAAAACTCAAGGTTAGAATTATGAGAAGAATGCAGGGGTGGGGGGATAAAATGGTTGTGTTGGGAGATATCGGGGATGTAGGGAACGGTTAAGATGAAGAAGAAGAAAAAAAGAAGACATTGAAATTGAAAGTGTATGTGTGTGTGTGTGTGTGTGTGAGTGAGAGAGAGAGAGAGAGAGAGAGAGAGAGAGAGAGAGAGAGAGAAAAGGTAAAAAAAAAAGAAAGTAATGAAAGCTCCTAGTTGCATATTCGGCATTGTGTTGTCTATATACATATTTAATTATATATATATATATATATATATATATAAGATGTATCACTGCAATTCAAGGGGTTTGAAAGTCTGAGTAAAAAAATTGGTGACACATACACACACACACACACACACACACACATATATACAAATACATATATATATATGTATATATATATATATATAGAGAGAGAGAGAGAGAGAGAGAGATAGATAGGTAGATATTCATATATTTACAATCAGTATTATAAGTGTGTATGTGTGTGTGCGTGCACATTTTTCATAACCTGTGTGTTTATAAATATTCATCGATGCTGCGCATATCTGAATGAACATTTGTTTACAAATATATATGAGGATATTTGTGCATAGACAGGCATAGACCTGCATGAGTTTGCCAACGCTCACAGAAAATGGGACCAACATCGAATAATATATGAGTTTGCATGCGTATATATAGGTGCGCTTTCACGTGTACAGGATTCATGAATTCGTTCGTCCATACATTTGTGCATGTATAGAAATATACATTTATACATAAGTTGTATACTTGTATATTTCTGTGCGTGTCTGTGTGTGTATGTGTGTGTTTTAGTTTGTAAACCCATAAAGCAGATATTTGTGTCTGCGTGTGTGTTATGTATTCGTGCATTTATAAATCGTGTGTGTGTGTGTGTGTGTGTGTGTACGCATGCATGCGCGACAAGACGGAGGGGGGGGGGGGTGAAATATTCCCGTCTTTGCACCCCTCTCTCTAATTAGGCTTCTTTTCTAATTCTTCATGAACTTGACCCAAATGCCAAAGTAAGAGTTGTTCCCCTTCGCTACTCAAACGCTGCCAGACTTTGCTAATTGATAGTTCTCTGAAAATGGTTCCTACAAACGACAAAGAAACATCTGAACGATGATTCCGATTTCTTGCCGTCTTCTCATAGAATACATTCTTCCTCCCCCCCCCCTAACTGACAACTTTTTTTTTTCTTTTTCTTTTTTTTAACTTCATTCCTGAATCTTTGTTTCCCCGTTATCTCCTTACAGAGATTCTATGTTATTCGTCTGTACTATAAAGGAAATCAGATTGGATGTTTAAACTAGTATTCTAGCGCCCACCGGCCCACTAGTGACAAGGAATTGTTTTTGCTTGTTTGTTTATTTATTTTAAAGTGAATAAACACCTCATGCTGTTCGAGTAAAAGCCCTTTCCTCCTTTTTGCCACTCAACCTAAAGAAACAACATCAACAATGATGATGATGATGATGATGATGATGATGATGATGATGATGATGATGATGATGATGATGATGGTGGTGGTGGTGATAATGATGATGATGATAACAATAACAACAACAACGACAACCCATTCATACATATTTCATTACTCAATATCCCCTATATATTTATGTATGCATGTATCATCGAAGTTGTCGAGCCAGGTCATTACTACGGAAATTATGGGGCTTAAACGGAATTATTTCGAGAAGAGCCAGTTCAGCACTGTTTGTTCAACGCCACCGTTTAAGCTCTATCGTTTATGCGGTATGGCCAGTTCAGTACGGCCGTTTCAGCGCCGAGGAGTAGCAATTTTTGTAGAAATGTGACAGCACTCATGTGTATTTGTATGTATGTATCTTGGGTTTGCGTAACGGTTGGGTTTGATGTCTATTTCATGCCTGCGCTTGTGGCAGAGATTTGAGTCAGGAGTTAAGCGCTGTTGTTTAAGCGCCGTCGCTTAAGCGCTACGGCCAGTTCAGTTCGACCGTTTCAGCGCCGAGGAGAAACATTTTGTATAATCCGTCTGTGTAACAAAACTCTTTTTTTTTTTTTTTGATTATCACCAAAAAATACTTCAATTTCTCTTACACCATTATTCAAGACGAGAATTGTTTTTGTTTTTTTGTTTTTTTTGCTTTTCATTTTCGTCTCAATTTCGCTTAAATCATTGGTTTATCGTTATTAAGGTAGGTATCTCTTTCTTTCACGATATATTTTGTATTCGATTGCAACTAAATTGTTGTTGAGTCCAGCATAAATGAGAGAGAAAAAAAATCAAAAATATTAGTTGTTTATCAAATAATAGTGTGGGATGAAAGGAAAGACAAAACCAGAACTAAAATTACCTTTTATTGACATAACAGGTTTTAGAGTTCAAAACCCAATCTCACAGTTAGTTCAATGCTTTGATTTCTGTAGTAGCTGTGGTATTAAAGCTTTTTTTTTCTCTTTACTGACTGCAATGGGTCGATAGTCTAATATTAGCTGAGTTGTGAAAAAAAAAAGAAGGAAATAAAACAAGTAAAAAATTTGAGATGAAGGTAAATAGTAGTAAAAAAATTAATAATAATGAAACCCTTGAATAACATCATCAGTCCTAACCATTTTTAAATTGGCTATTTTTAGTGGCTAATGTTGGCTACATTTTTGGAAAATGGCTATTGGGTAGATTCAGTTTTCCGGAAAATGGATAGATTTAATTTCCTTATACTAACGTTACTTTTGAATTCAAAAAGTGAATCAATAAAATCATTCAATGGTCACATTTACATTGTGCATTTGTTAGATTTTTAAAACTTATTTAATCTGCATAAAACATTTCATTATATGGGTTGTTAAAATCTTCAATTTTCTTTGATATACGGATTCTTCAATCTTTTAATCTAATATGTTTATTTTTTCTATTCTTTCACTAACATAAACTATGAGTAAAAACGCTGCAAGAAGCGCGAAATGCTCAGGGTGTTAAAGGGTGGACGGAATATGTCCAAGCTAACTTTGCCAGTAGTTTTGAAACTAAATACTTGCATTGAAAGGGTCTGAGGCTGAATTGTCCGGCGATGAAAAGGCCAGTGTCACTGAAACGGTGTCGCTTAATCGGCAACTCTGAATCGGTGGCGATGAATAGTACCTAACCTGAATCATTCTGATCTCTTATTTCTTACGTAACAGTTTTTACTATTCATTTAATCCACGTCACTTATTTCTTCTTATTTTCTCTCTTTCTACAAATATGATATGCTTGAAAATGTAAATTTTATGAAATCTCGAAATCACCTGGGTAGGACATATACTTTTTAGTACCCAATATTCCCTGTGGAAAATAAATCAGTTTAAGTTTCCCTAAGGCGTCGAAATTTTACCCTTTATCAGGAAATTTGAAACAAAACACATCAGCTACGTCTTCCTTGCCAAAATGTCGATGCATCGCCAGAGGAAAGGAGCAATAACGATAAATATTGTCGTGCATTCAATTTTTTTCCCCTAGCAAGAACTACGTCGTCACCAAAAGTCAAGTAAGTCTTTATAGTAATCTAGCTTGAAACCTGCCCTATCAGGCGATTTTCAGCTAGTACGTATATATATATATATATAACGCTAATTGAACGGAAAGTAAGGTTTCAGTCTAGCATCAGAGGTACATTGTAAATAGACCCTCAAAAAATATGTTCTCGAAACTTTTTACTTTAAAACACCCCCTAAGTCCTTTTAGTATGTATGCCAAATATATGCCTAATTTGGTTGAGGTGCGCCAATGTTTAGGGGGGGGGGGTACACAGTGACTATTAGAGCCAGTTGTTTTATGTAATAGATTCACTCTGATATCTGATCTCTTGGTGACATAACGTTCAACGTGAAACGCAGACATTTTCCTGTTGAAATCTCTGGCGTTTTAGTCACTGCTAGACAGTTGAAAGAATGATATAAAGTGTGGAGGCGTGTGTGCATGGGAGAGGGGTGTTAAATTTTATTCTGATATGTAACTGCGAATGAAAAGGGGGTTGGGGATAAAATGGAAGAAAGAAGAAAGACAACGTTCAAAGCGTGAAAAGGAAATCCTCCGAAAATATTTCCAAATTTTGCCTTCGAGAAAAACCCTTCAAAATATGACAGAAAGAGAAAAATTACTGTCTATAGTTTTGAGAACGATCATCATCATCAACACCCAAAGATTTTTTTTTTTCAGACGATTAAACTCTTCTTGTTGCTTGTGTTGATAACGCGACGTTCCGGCCGATCCATCCTATGTTATAGCGTCGCTACGATTGGAAAGAATTCCATTCACCACCTTCGCATTCGGATAGCATACCCAAAGAAGGCTGTAAATGGATTGGTCGAAACTTTCTGTTGACAACACAAAACAACAAGGAGTTTAATCGTCCGAAAAACTCATTGAAATAAAAAATGATGGTATAATTTCGCCGACAGACCCCAATTCATAACTGCGAAATTCTTGAAGAAGACGTGTGTGTACGTACGCCCATGCATGTGCCTCTATTGTACTCGCGTGAGTGTATACAGTATACGTATTACTACACAACGTTCGCGTGAATAAAAGTTATTGCTGTAGGTATTAAAGTATAGCCACCTCCTCTTGTCACAATACATTCATTATATAAGAATTCATTTATTTACTAAGTTGAGTTTGGTCTACAAGGTTATGCGGAGCATCTAGAGAGAATTGCAATCTCAATACTCAATATATATAAATGTCAACTAGCATTGCTAGCTGACCAGTTACCAGTGACCACGACTTAACAGCACGGCACCCAGTGCGGGTTGAGACAGAGAGAGACAGACATAGAGAGATAGACAGAGGGGGTAGACAGAAAGAGATAAATAGAGAGACAGAGAGGGGTATAAGTGTCTTAGCGCGCACATACACGTGTATTACAGGATTTACTCCTGACACGATTTTCTCGTTCTTTACACGTTGGTATTGGCTGTACAGATCCTATTCATAAATAAATGCATGAATTCAGATGTGTATATGGTGGGGAGGGGAGGCCGAAGGCGTGTGCCCTTGGGTGAGTGTCTGTGAAATCATACACACCCACACACGAAATGCTGTTATCAAGTGAGATTCCCTCTGTTGTGTGAAGAAGGTGTACCTTTCTCTTTACGTAGGTAGACCAAAAATAACCTGATCATGGAGGAATGCTGTTTTCATTTCCCACGGGTATCCCGTTACACCCGCTTCCTAAAAGCCTCCGCACCCCATAAAGAAAACGTCACTTGACTTGGGAATAGTGCCATGGTTTACGAAATGATCTCGAGTCTCATAAGGTTTATAGTTCAATGTCAAACACTTCATCGATGATTGTATGCCTATTTGTATAAAATTGAAAAAAAATATAACAATTTAGCGAGAGACATAGAAAGAGAGAACTTTGCCGTATTCATGATTTTTGCCATTTACAAAACTTAGTTTTGATACAAAATCACACGTCTGAGGTTGAAATACTGGGTGAGAATCAAACTCACTAGACATTTTAAAGTCTATTAAACTAGCTCACTTGACACTAACCATTATTTCTACGTCGAGGCGTCGAAAGTTAACACCAAAAAATATGCTTTGATTAAAAAAAAAAAGAGTATTTTATTTTGTTGCGATTTCGATGTTTATTTGTATCATTTCCAGCACATTCTGACTGGAAGTGATTTTTCTTTACCAGGGTGACATGCAAAATGAGAAACTAATGAAAGTATTATTAGATGTTGGTCGAAGCTTTATTGGTTAATAGGAGCATTAATACGATCATGTAACAATATTCATAAGTCCACTGCTGGATAAAGGCTTTCACCATTTCCTCTCATACCGACCGCTACTGTGCTAACCTTTATCATTGTCCTTTTCTATCTCATAGAATTCGTGATATTGCTCTCACCATTGCTCTCTGTTCGGTTCTGGTTTGTTTTCAAGGATTTCAAACAGTTCTTTAGTTCGGATATCTCACATACGTTGGTCATAGTGGATATTATTCATTCATTGCACACTTTACGTTTAAGAACAATGGCAAGCTGCTTTCCAATATATATATATATATATATATATATATATATATATATATATATATGTGTGTGTGTGTGTGTGTGTGTGAGAGAGAGAGAGAGAGTGTTCTGTGAGCTGAGAAATACAACGATGAGCACAAACCCTTTTTTACTAAATATCCAAGTTATTGGGTATATCTACACTGGTTAAAGATAATCTTCAACCAGTGTGACTCTTCCTTACCTCTTACATCTATATCATAAATCATATCATTGAAATTAAAATATATCCATGAAAGTTTTTTCACGTATATTTCATAGCATATATAAACACACACATTTTGTTAGTTCGTCGATTCACGCTTATATAAAGAGTCATGATTCGATACTGCATCTGAGCGGATGACAGTCCAGTACCATAACCATTACGCCAAGCTGATGCATGATGAATGTTAGCGTAAAATTGGTTGAATGTCATCAGTCAACACTATTTACTAACGTTTCGTTTTTTTCAGCTTCTCAATCATCATCATCATCATCATCAAATATATATACAGAGAGAGAGAGAGAGAAAGAGAGAGATTAAAGAAAACGAAAACATAAACGGTCAAGAATCGCATAATACCGAATGGTTGAATAATTCTCGACAGAATTTAGGAAGTAATTTTATACGCTCCTTAGCATCATAATCACATCTTAATCGAAAACCGAAACAATAAAAATTCAATTTTTCCCCAAACGGTCAAGATTCTAGAATGGAGATCTCTTTGACGGAAAGCACCTGAATTTACAAAGGAAAAATACATTTCCATGATTAACAGCCATTCGATATTTTCCAATTTTTACCCCTCCCCCCTCTCTCACTAAACGGCATTCGTAAGTTGAATGCATCCTTATCATTAAATAAATATATTTATACTGCAATATAGATTTGTATAATTTATCCATACATACATAACGGATATAACCACGTCATTTTTGACGGGTACTATGCTACATTATATATATATATATATATATATATATATATATATATATATATATATATATATGCACTTGCTTTTACAAGTGCTTTGGCGTTCGTCTAGCAAGCTGCATTTCGCTATTTTTTCATTAACGTGAATATACACAAAGTTTATCTTTCCCGTCATCTGAATTTATGAATGTACGCTAGAAGATTCCACACTCTCATCATGATTACGTACAAACATAACAATGGAACTACTAAAAGGGCGTTTCATCTACACCGAGTGCTCTGAAAACATGGCCTTATGCCAAAATTGGCTGATCTCAATAAGATCATTAGAGAGGCCGTACATGACAATGGGCCGACGAGACATTTTTAACAAGTTGAGAAAATCGGATTCAAAGTTTGACGAACTTCCGCTTGCGATATTTGGGTTATCTTTAGGATTCCGATGCTCATTTTTTTCATTTTAAAGCTTGAACACTCTGCATCGTGATTCTGGTGCATATTGCATTAATGCTTAGAAAGTTACCGAGCATAAAGTGAGATTTTCCTTTTTCTTTTCAACAAACAAAAAAACAAAACAAAAAAAAGCTCCCATGTTTTGCTTATTCTACTAAAAGTATTTTTAGGAACATTATCATTCATATCAAAGTCCAGAGCTTAGTTTCAAGGCTTCAAAACAAACCTTAAATAAGCCTCCGAACTGTAATAATCTATACATATAAAGACCAGTGTCACCATATTTGTTCGTTCATGCATTTGTCTGTTCAGTTCGAAGAGTCACGTTGAACCGAAATGTTTTATACAATTAACGAGAAGAACTGACGTCTTTCAAACCGGCTCCCAAGCTCTTGATAGTCCTGATACAAAACCATGGCGCAAAGCTTACACATGGGGAGCATTGTAAATAAATATACATTATATTATACATAGATGTACAAATGAAAATAAATGGATGGAACAAAACAAGAAACCGAAAGGAATAATACCGAATTGCTAAATAATTATAAACAAAATTTATATGGTCACTGGATGTGTTTCTTAGGATTATAGTTACATGCATAGGCGTATGGGAACTCTTTGGTTAAGAGAGACAGAGGGCTCGATCAACCCGACTTTTCACTCTGTTTCGCCCGAATTTAGATAGGCAGTTACCATCTGCCCCACAACTAGTACGCTTATGGTTACATGGAAATAAAAGCCCTGACTAAAACATTATAAAATTACTTTTTCCAGAAACTGACAAAATTCCAGAATGGGGATCTTATTGACAGAATAAAGCACCTAGATTTGCGCCGGAAAAATGTATTTTCAGAATTAAGTCATTTCGTATTTTCCAAATTTTATCAACAAAAACGCTCTCTATATGGCATTCACAAATTAATTGCATCGCAATAAACAAAAGAATATACTTATACTGAAATATATAAAAATACAATGAAAAATATCGCGGATAAAACAAATTATGACACACGATTTAACCAGAAACCAAATCGGTGATTTTGTTCAAATAACATGAATTCATATGATTCATTACAATATGCATCAAGTTCAAAACTGAAAATATCGCGAGTGAAAGTCCGTCAAACTCTGGATCCGATTTTCTCAACTTTTTTCGAAATGGCTTGTTTGATACTTATCATGTGCAGCCACTCATTAAGGTATGTATTTATTACGTGCTTCCGAAAAATTCAGAGAATTTGACTTTAAAGAAATACTTAAGCGCCTAGTTTTCACCATCTCCTTCGAAGTAGTCTTCTTGGGGACCATCACACTGGCTCACAAAGTCTAAACGCCATTTCGGTTCGCTCACTGTTCTAATTACCCGAACTTCTTGGTATGACTTTATATATATATATATATATATATATATATATATATATATATATATAGTAGTGGTGATTGACGATATGGCAATGAAAAAGTTGTGAAAAGACCAATGGTTGCACCTCAAAACGCCTGATGGGTTTATTTTTCTTTTCAACAAAGCAAAATGATACATTCACCTTCATAGCGAAAGATTATTTCAAATAGTTTCAATATAATATAACACAATTTATAATCATTCTGTCGGATCATATATCCATTTCCTAATGATTATATATATATATATATATATATATATATATATATATATATATATATATAATTGAGTGTCAGAAATTATTTCATTTCATCTTTATATACATCTTGTAACTAGTTTCGACCCGTTTGGACATCATCAGAGGAAGAATAGGTAAATGTAGGAGTTGGCCATGGTGAATCCAATTCACAGTATTTTTGCCCGTCCCTCTCCAGTTGACATATCATATCTCATCTGACGTCTTGCTAGTGGGGCCCCTTTTATCAGCTGGGAATCTCCTATTTCATCCCTCTTCCTATATATATATATCTATACATATATATATATATATATATATATATATATATATATATATATATATATATATATATATATATATATATATATATATATAACATTAACTATATATATATATATATATATATATATATATATAACATTAACTATATATTTTAATATAGCTGAAAGGAAGGTGGTGTTTGATCAACACTGCTGGGGTGCCATGTAGATGCAACAGTTTTTCTTTCAAATCTTCGAAACGATTATACGGTGAACAGCTGATGATCCCAACAAGAGAAAAATTACACATAGTGCCATAATAACTAAGTATAAGTAAAACAAGGTAAAAAAATCGAAGAAAGTTGCATAAATTGCGTTGGCAGATTTTGGGAAATAAGAGACAGAAGTGACACAAAAATGTTGAAAAGGTTCTTTATTGTTCAGTGTTTAAAACTGCAAAGCTTTACAAAATATATATAAATACATATATGGTATGATATATATATATATATATATATATATATATATATATATATATATATATATATATATATATATATATATATATCATATTATATATATATATATATATATATATATATATATATAAATATCATACCATATATATATATATATATATATATATATATATATATATATCATACCAGGTGTGATTGTTGGGAACGATAAAATAACCGCAACAACAAATCGTAGATTAGTAAAACCTGTATAATTCAATCTCTCTTACAGAAGAATCTCTCCCGCAGGAATAATGAAAATATTATGCCCCTTTAGAGTAACTATCAAACCATTAATGGGCTTTGTGGATGATAAGGATAATTATGACATTTGAGTCAGTCTAAAAAGCACACTCACCAAATATACGAGCGTAGTTATTACGCATGTGCAAATGATGATACTGACAAATTAGATACTTAAACGACGATGCTGATAGCGATGATGACAATGATGATGATGATCATGATAATGATAATATTAGAAAATAGAAATAATGACGGTAGCTTCAATGATTTATAGACGCCTGATATTAACAAGTCTTTTACAATAACAGTGATATCATTATCATTAATAATAATAATAATAATAATAATAATAATAATAATAATAATAATAATAATAATAATATTCATCATCATCATCAGGATAATCGTTTAGCATGAATGATGGTAGAATCAATTGAGAATTTAAAAAAAAAATCGATGTCAAAAACTGTTCACGCAAAATCCATTTCGGTCGCTTTCTCTTGAATTTCTGTAGGGCTTTTTTTTTTTTTCTTGTTATGATCTCTGACCTGGAATCGAGTCCCAAATTAGAACCAGTTGAAGCCGCAAATTGTATTTTTTTTTTCTTCGAGAAAATCTCATCCTCCCTCCTCCCATCTCCTCCTACTCGTCCCTCTCGTTTTCCAAAAACTGAATGATTTTATTCCTGTGGAGTTGGCAGCGGGCCACAACTCTTGAAAATGCACTTCAAATTTCAGTTCTTCGGGTTTTGACGTCGTGCCAAAAATTCTGGGACAGGGCGCTTCAAAACAGCGGTCTTCACACTTGGCACGGAGCCTCAGCAATAGACATGGGACATGTGGCTGGGTCATGTGACCAAGCAGTCATCCCAGCTGAGCATTGAGAGGAAGAAGATAGAGACAAAAAAAAAATTAAACAAGAAGGGCGGAATGAGTGGATGTGGTAGGAGTTGAAAATGGTGGAACTTGAAAGAGCAGGAGTGGGAGGGAAATGTTTGAAAAAAATCAACAACCAAACAAAAAGAAAAGCTGGAGACGTGAAGTAGCTTAACGATCGGCATATAAAGAATTTAGGAAGAGAAAATGAAATACTCTTGATGGAATTCATTGAAAGATTCGAGGAAAAACAGGACGAGTCATTGAATTCACGACGGGAAGATCCATGGATGCCCTGTCTGTCGCATTTGCAGTTGTCATCAGTGTAGCAATTAGAGTCCCCGAGAGACGGTGGATGGAGATGTTTGCTGTCGGATTTCGTCGTTCTGGCGAATTTGAACATGACCTCTAATGGCTGTGTGGAAATTCCAAAAGAAACTTATTTTACCTTGAATTAAAACACACGGACACACGGACAAACACGGATACACACACACACACACACACACACACACACACACACACACACACACACACACACACACACACACACACTTTCACTCATCTTCGCTAGATGATAGCCATTAGTCAGAACTTGTAAGGATTTAAAAAATTAAATTATTTTTACACTTACTCCTGTTTGTGTGTCTTCTATACGTTCACCCTTTCACACACATACACACACACACACACACACATATATATATATATATATATATATATATATATATATAGAGAGAGAGAGAGAGAGAGAAAGACAGACAGACAGATAGATAGATAAAGAGAGAGAAAATGAGAGGGGAACAGCATTTTACTAGTACTGACTATGTAATGTAAAGTAGTTATGGGAGAATGGTTTGCCTGAGTGTTCAGTCATCCAATCTCTTCTAAGAGATCACAGGGAGAATTGGATTGATGCCTCTCCCAAGGGCATATGTGCGGAATAAACATACGCAGCTTGTAAATAAATCAGACGCGCAGGATTGCTGAGCTGGTGAGGACATAGAGAATGCTTCAAACTGCGGCCGCGACAGTTTGTGTTCACTTTGTCCTTAGGAAAGTCAGGAATCCATCTCCCCTGACCCTATCTATGGGTAAAATAGCACCGGGTGAAATGAGCGGCATCACTTCGTGTGCTTGTCACCTCTAAGTTTATTTCACAGATCGCAAACGAAGCTGTAGCCAGTGTAAGGGCACCACTTGCTTTTCCCTCTTTTTAGATGATTAGAAGTAGGTGCGAGTTGGCCTAACGATTAACGATATTGAAAACGGAAACAGCAAACAGAGTTCAAATTTCAACAGAGATTACTTGTGTTCACTTCATGCTAATTCCCTTGGAAAAGGGATGAATTCACTCCTCTCTGCAGCCTGTTTCATCGGCAGGTATCACGACAAAATGTTTTGCATGCTGCAGTGGTTGACGAGAAAGAAAGAAGATAAGTGAGTACTTCGGTAGGTCATTCTCCCGTAAATACCTTAACATCCAGGCTGTAGTAAGAATAAAAAGTTCTCGCATTCTTGATAACCTTGATAGAAGTCCCATACTTATAATTACTCCCGTAGGAACTATTTTCATAAACAAAAGTCTCTCCTCTTCCAATTGGATCTATTTTAATGCAGAGACATCTGCAATTCACGTCCAACATAGACCAATCAGCAACGTGTGTTTGTAGTTTGTCACACCAAGGGACATAACTGACGAAATAAAATGGATTTTTTGTTCTGATGATGAAGTAAAAATACTGAATTGGAAGAGCAATCGAAAACATAAAAAGTAATGGAAACAAAAATGAAAATAACTCGTCGTCACAGTCAATAATTGAACGACCGTAGCGTCAAAATTTGAAGTCTTGTAAAAAACAAATATTCCATAAAGGAATATATATGGTCAAAATAAATTCTATTGGCACTTTTCACTGGAAAGCATCTAAAATAGATTCTTCAGAATCTAGATGTTAATAATGAAAACGTCAGAATAACGCCCAAAAAGTTGAAAAAAAAAAAAAGAAAAAAAAAAAGGAGCTTTTTCCACAATTTTTTTTGAAGAAAATCTTGACGGCCAGGGACGTTGGTACCCACCAACACATAAACAATACACGAACATATATATATATATATATATATATATATATATATATATATATATATATAAGAATAGAACACTTAGCCATCATTGATGGCTACGTTGTTCAATAAAAATCCCTTTGTGGTCCCTAAGCCCACTACAATGCAAATCTCTATTATCCACACGTATGATGCGCAATTTGTTATATTTATACATTTATACATTTCAAACATGCAATCACTTTTTACGGTAAGGGTAAACTAATGAGTCAAGGTTTGTCACGGGAAGTTGGTGTTTCAGTTCAGTAAAAGGCGCCTTTCCATTTTTAGAATACATAGTAGGCACACCATTGCAACATAACAATTGACGCTACACAATCACCGAAAATATTATCCCACAAGACTATAGTTGAACAAAGATGAAAAAAAGTCATATTGTCAATCACGGGATCTTAAAAAGGTTATAGATTTTCAAATCTTATCAGAAAGGTATCTTGTTGAAATCTTTCTCTATCTTTCGGTCTCCCTCTGTCAGTCTATCCATCTGTCCCTCTGTCTGTCTATCTCTGTCTCTGTCTGTCTGTCTGTCTGTCTGTCTGTCTCTTCCCCTCTCTCACTCTCTCTCTCACACATACTCATGCATGTATGTGTTAATGTGCGTGTCTATGTTTCATTAAATGCAAAAAACAAGGACTTCTAGATAATGACGAACATCAAATTTTCATCGTTTCACACAGCTCTTTGAAGGTTGAAAAATAGATGTTGTATAATACTCAATGGGAAGTGCTTTCAACAGATTTTATTATAGGTTGAGTACTCCATATCCGTAATTCGGAATGTTCCCAAATCCGAAAATATTTGAAAGCCAACATAGCGTTACAGAAAAAAAAAATTCACACCTGACCTCAATGTATGATTCAAAGGCAACAGACCTATGAGTATAAATCACCGTTTTTTTAATCTCTCGTCTGTGCAAAGGAATAGTTGAGAATGTCAGAAAAGGCTGCAAATACTCGTATTTATAGCATTGTTGAGAAAAGGACAAAGCCTTTATGTTTATATTATTATGTACATACGAATATTCCCCAAATTTCGAAATACGAAACACTTTGGGCCCCAGGCATTTTGGTGAAGGGGTACTCCATATTTATTACCTTATTTTTTTCGTATCTATCCTAGTCACCGACTGATTTGAGGACTTACACTATGAACAATTGAAACGTAACTTACTAGTACATACAAACTTTTTCCCCTCTTTTCCAGGTTACGGTTTATCTACTTTGATTTAAGATTATCAAAATCTTTAAACAGATCAAAATAAGTAAATTATCATATACTATATCTCCGACCGAAGCCACATTAAAAAATCTATAATAAAACATTTAAAGTTACCCTCGACGTGAGAGCTGGAACCACCCTCTCTTCCACTAACATAATTCTATCAGTATTTAAAGAAGATATTATTACGTTTGGGTGTAAAAGTGTTTTTTTAAATCTATTTTTTGTTTCATTAACCATCGTTAAGAAAACTCTTCGTAAGAGAATAATACTGATATTTGATGTCAGGATGTCAAATAACTCAGTCTCCTCATCTTTGTTTTTGCATAGCGTTTCGGCAGATGCATTCCTCACAGTTCTCCGAGTATTCCTTGAATTTGAATTTCAATCTCGTCAAATATTTTAAAAATCTGTCATCGCTTTAATTTGAACAATTCACAGAAACAAGCGTCTGAGATCCCGCACTGGAATGGAAATTCTTTCTGGATTCTGGGAAGAAAATTAGACGATTTTTGTTGGCAGCATCAGTACGAATGCTAATTCTTTTGTGCAGTGAGTAGAGAAAGCTTCTTAGGAACAAAAGATATTGGACGATATTCAATGATTATCAATGATCAAAATAACAGAGATACAACACAAACACACACACACACGTATGTATATATCTATATCTATCCATCTATCTATCTATCTATCTATCTATCTATATATATATATATATATATATATATATATAGTTATCTGTCGCTCGCAATGACTGTGTGAAACTGATCAAAAACAAAATTGTAAATATCGATCAATCTATTGATAATATATATATATATATATATATATATATATATATATATATATATATATATATAGAGAGAGAGAGAGAGAGAGAGAGAGAGAGAGAAAGAGAAATGAACTGGCTTGACTTTGCATATATATATATATATATATATATATATATATATATATATATATATATATATATATTCGCATACATGAAGTAAAATTATGTTTTTTAAGAATTAATATTGCCAGTTGCGAATGTTGACATTCACTGGGTAAGTATCCCTGTAAATTTTATTTTATACATCCATAGCTATACTGGCTTTGATAAAAATTGAGCAATGTGATTAAATATCATCAACAACGGAAAATATGTTTCTTTTTTGTATTTTTGTATTTTTACGAATTGCTAAAAACATTATGAAATATATATACATATACATATATATATATATATATATATATATATATATATATATATATATATATATATATATATACACACACACACATATATATATGTATATATATATATTTATACATATATATAATTGTGAAACTGGGTGGTCAGTAAGGCTGAATTTAAGCGATATATTCATTTACGCAGAAACTCCTCATCCACCCGAATACTCTATTCCTATGGACGAGCATTGCATATATATATATATATATATATATATATATATATATATATATATATATATATATATATATATATAATGAACTATAAGTTTATGAATGGAGACTTCAAGGAGAGACACTCAATAATCCAACTTTAAAATTAAGTTTACATCAATATCGTAGCAACTAGACTAATTAAATCAGAATCATTTTTAGACGTTTTTTTTGCAGCACCGTAAATTATGGAAGTAAGAACAAAAAAAAAGTGGGGGGTAAGACTCAACTTAGACTGGCCTCAACTTCATCCTGTCAAGGGCTGAGAGAAGAAAAATAAGATTGTTTAGCGGCAATCTTCTAAGCTGAGTATATCTGTTTTTAAATGTGTTCGATAATAAGTCAAAATGACAAAATAAGGCAAAGTTTAAATGTTGACTGGGTTTTTCAGGCGATTGAACTCCTTTTTGCTTTTTATGCTGTCTACATGACGTTTCGGTCACTCCATTCTACGGCCTTCTTCAGGTAACCTATCTGAACGTAATGGTAGTATACAGTAATCTATTTTTCTTTTCAATGGCTGCAACATTTATAACGTGGACTCAGGATGTTTTCCCTTCCTTCTGAAAAGCCTTAAAAAAATTCTATCTACCACGATTACGTTAGGACAGTACTCATGAAGAAGGCTGTAGAATGGACTGGCCGAAATGTCGTGTTAACAAAACGAACGAGGAGGAGTCCAATCGTCTGAAACATCCCTTGGATGTTTATGAGCTTTCGCAAAACTAAGGACAGTAAGTTTAGACGTTTCAACTCTCGTTCTATTTACTAAAAAAACATGATTCTATCTTTATCTTTTGTACTTAGAAGAAAACAAAAAAACAATTTCTACAAAAATGCTATTGGACTATTCGGGCAATTATCCTCGTATTGTTTTTACCACCACGTTTCAGCTGATGAGTACTTTGACCTTCCTTGGGTGTATATTGCATCTAATTTTTTTTGAGTGGCCGAATAATTCACGAAATAGTTCACGAAATAATTTCCGGAATAAAGAATACTAAGTCTCCGGATTTCAGACAACACAGGAATTCATTCAAATGTAAAGTGAACGCTTAAAATCTTTCTGTCTCTAAATTATAGAAAATCAAACCTTTCGAGTTAGTTGCAACCATAGATCTAAAATATTAATCATTTTTAGCGGAAAAGGGGCGAGATACCTGATGTTTCGTCTCAAGTGCAAGCGAGAACTTGAAGCACGTGACCCTTTTTTTTTCTTTTGATTTAGGTTGGATTGTATCAGCGGGGATAAATACTGAATCAATGATTTTCATCCGTCGTAACTGACAATGTATGTAGTAGCACTTGCTTATATAATTCAAGGGATTTTGTAACTTTTATATGTTTTTTTTTTTTTTAGAAACATTACTGCGATAAAGCAGTGTAATATCAACTGGTTTATTTTGAAAATTGGCCAGTAGAAATAGAAAGGAATGCATAGAGAAATTATTTGTATAGTCACAAGTTAATTCTAATGTGTATGTATATATGTTCTGAAAATGTGCCTAACCTTTTTTGGCCACCACACACACACACACACACACACACACACACACACACACACGTATATATATATATATATATATATATATATATATATATATATATATATATATATATATATATATATACATATATATCTCGAGAGTGAAACAGCATATATTCTGTAATGTGTCAGTAATATCTTATTAATATGTGTGTGTATGTGTGTGTATGTGTGTGTGTGTGTGTGTGTGTGTGTGTGTGTGTATGTGCGCGTGTGTATTTACTCGGTTGATGAGAGTATTACCTCAAACAACAGTGATCGGTGTTCGTGTTCAAGGATTTCGAATGCTGACTTCGAAAAAAAACAGGTCAATTCTACTTCTGAGATTGGCGCAGTACAATCTACCTAAACTCATTTCCACTCCCATTTGATATAATGCAGGTGACCTTAGTACCCCCCCCCTCTCTCTCCCCTCTCTCCTCTGTTTCTCTTTATTACTACTGACCAATAAAAAAACAAAAATACAAAACATAGCTGTGGATGAAAGAATTGAGCAGACCGGTGACTATTCACAATCATAAATCGGAGGAAGAGCGGGACCTTGTTCCAGGCCTTAAAGACCATGAAACTCATTTTTGTCTGGATGCCAAGACTCAGACTGGCTCCAACTGGAAGGATGAGTGGCACCAGCTGTCTGCCCAATTCTGGGCATCCTGTTGACTACAGGTAGACGCTGTACATTTCCTCCCCCCCTCTCTCTCTCTCTCTCTCTCTCTCTCTCTCTCTCTCTATATATATATATATATATATATATATATATATGTATATATATATATGAGTGGTCGTTATGAGAATTGCTTGTTACCAAAACATTTACTTATCATTTTAATTGGTTTCTTTTTAATAATATACCTTTGTAGTCAAAGGGAATACTGCTTTAACCTTTACGCTAAACATACCCTTACTCCATTATGTACACACACGTTCACTTTTGACCCCTTATCGGGAAGAAAGTTTCGCTTCATTTTCGACCACTTAAAGGGGGAAAAATTTCCTTTCACTTTTGACCCCTCAACGGGGAAAAAAAGTTTCCCTTCACTTTTGATCCAAGAGGGGAGAAAGGTTTTTTTTTAACTTTAGGCCCTTTAAGTGTTTTCTGCAGCAGCTTCATTTTCTTTAATTGTTCATTCTGTTTACGTTATCGATGCTAAGTGATACATTAACCACGTAATGACGGGAGATCATTTGAAAAAAAAAAGAGTTTCTATGTGATATAACGCAATTTATAATCATTCTGTCGAATCATGTACACCCATTTCTTAATACATAACTGCTGCATTGAAGAGAAACGAACGGACCGAGAATAAACGAGATAAGAATTTAAAGTGAAAACAGTTATTTGGGCTTTTGCATTACCAGTGGCTGGTTCGCTCAATGGTAAGAGCATCGCTACGTTGAAGTGGCTACCCTATCAGTGCACGTCTGTATCCTGCAGCAGCCCCATTTTCTTCAACATATATATATATATATATATATATATATATATATATATATATATATATATATATATATATAAATGGGTTTCCAAAAAAGTCGGTTCGATGAACATTAAAAAAAAATACAGTTCTTTCATTTTCGACATTAACTTTATTTTATTTGCAAACAACTGCTATAGTGACGAATGCAGTCTTCCTGTAAATTGTCTGCAATGAATGGTAATTGGAAGGCGAAATATCTGCTGAAGACGGCAGATGAGTGAGAAGTCCCTGAAACAAAAAGCAACGTACAATTTAGCCTGATTCTGATGAATTATAACACATTTCTCTAAACTAAATCCGGGCGCCCTTTCTCGATTTCTACTTTCAGGTTGTCTGCTTGGGAGCAGAACATGTTTGAATCAATCGTTTGTTTTTCCTGGAGAAGCCCATAATAGAGGACACTTTTTTTGACTCCACCATATGCACCAGGACATTTTTTTTGAAGATCACTCTTCATTAATGTTTATCATGGGTCAATTCGGTTGTCCCACTACCTCTTGCTTCCCATGTTGTCGTGAAATATCTGGTCTTCACAGTTGTTATTATTTTTTTTCTATCGAAAACGGAACATTTTTGTCATGTTTGAATAGCGAATCGCAAGCCGGAATTCTTTCGCTTATATTTAGATATTTCATGTATGTTAGCTCTCTCTCATGTCATAATGTTGATTTTTCTCAATATCCTGATTTGATCCCTATCAACCAAATGGTCAACTTGGCTGTGGTATATATATATATATATATATATATATATATATATATATATATATATATATATATATATATATGGGTAGACGCTTCAACGTAGCCCTGCTCTTATCATTGAGCTGAACAGTAGCTGGATATATACACTAACGAGGATTTCCGGCATTCCCCGGGAATCAAATACCTCCTTATACACCCCAGGCCGACCCACGTGCACTCACGCATAGACTTATGCATCATTTCTTCGCTAATATTGTCAAATTTCAGGTTTGTTTTCCCTGTCGATGCTGGGTTTCCCTAGTAATACTTTTGTATAAACATCTGCTGTCGGCAGGAATCTCAGTGAACTGATCGACTAGCTGCAAGTAGGTCGTACGCCCAAACCCAAGTACGATCTCAAAAGTTGTTAGAGATCTCTTTGCTTCTATTTCGATTATGTGTGCACACGAGCATTGTTACTGAAAACCATATTTATGTATTTGTATATATATATATATATATATATATATATATATATATATATATATATCCCATACACGTGTGAATACACAGAGATTCACACACACACAAACACACATATATATTGGATGATATATTATATGATATAAAAATTGTCCATCCACTGATATTTCATATATATATATATATATATATGCGTGTGTGTAAGCATATTACAAGTAGAAGTGGGAAACGGCAAATAATTGAGAGTATGTAGAGCATATGTTGTGCATCCGCTCATAGTTGCTAGGCTCGGAGGTGAAAATATGAGCCAACGTGTTCAGCACTCTCTTCTTCATATTTAGAGGCGTATAAGCTTCACTTCCTGTTAGAACTGCATTGCTTATTTGAGGGGCCAAGGGAACGGGGTCAAAATACAGTCAAACGTTATAAATAACTTGTGTCTATCACCATACGAAAGACCGTCCACGAAAAATGCCGAACGGCAACCCCGGCCGGACTGCGTTTATTAACGGAACACACTGGTGAGACATGGTACCTAACGAACACTGTCAACACACATTTTCCGGGGGAGTTCTGAGATTTGTGCTGACAAATTCCTTGTCAGTCAGCGAGGCGCTAGTTTCAGCATGATTGAAAGGAATAATAATAATAAAAAAAAACCAACAACAACCGCCGACATTGTCCCAGTTTGAAACATCGAAGAGAGGAGCTAAATTAAGGCAAGATTATTTCCTTTCACTCAGACAACTCCTCAGTGACTCAGGCATGTTTTAAGGTTACCATTTTTTGAAGACAGAGACATACAGTCACAAGACAAACAGTCAAAAAATGTTCATATCAACCATATTTTCCAGTCTACACTGTTACACAAAATAGTTTGGTGAAAGTCAATATTTGAGTTTTACGTCTGTGCCTAGAGCCTAGCGTTTGGGATTGAGAAGCCTGAATTTCTATTTCTGGTTAAAATCTTCCTTAGTTGTTAACGGGATAAATATGCTCACTACCGTACAATTTCAAGTGTTTTGTATCTATTGAAATAGATGATAAACTCAGTTGCTAGCGTGCTAATTTTCACCCTCTTAATACATATATATATATATATATATATATATATATATATATATATATATATATATATATATATATATAATTGTTTTGAATCAACGAAATCATTACGTGGCAAACAACAGACAAGAGAATTTGAGAGAGAATTTGCACATTATACTATAATATCAAAGTGTGTGAAAAACACTGAAGAAAATTACAATTAACAGATTTTAGGAAATGAGCGACTGTAGAGACAAAAAAAAACTTATGAAAAAAAAATTTTTGTAATGTTTTCAGTGTTTAACATTATAAAGCTTTCTAGACTACACACACACACACACACACACACACACATATATATATATATATATATATATATATATATATATATATATATATATATAAATCATTAGATTAGACTGTTTATGTCCGACGGAATGTGATGTTTGTAAAGATGATTTATTCAGGAAGAAATTTCGTTCGGCGCCGGAAATCACCAAGTAGTAAATTGAACAGCCGACTATTTAAATGAATAAAGAAAACGAGCACCGAACGGGACTCGAAGGCACGTCCACCAGTCTCAGTGCGACTCTGCTTTACCGGCTGAGCTAACAGCAGAAGTTCGGAATACCACACTTAAACCCTCATCTCTCTACTTTGCAGTCGTAAGCAAAAATATTTACACACACATACACACACACATATATATATATTTAATTATTGAATTGCATTACATTAAGGTAGCAAACTAATCAATACAAACAGAGTGATTATGTATGTAAGATCTTTAGTTAAAATTTATTTAATAACATCTTCAATACTTCAAGACTGGAAAACTTTCAATAAAATTTCTATATCAATTAATAATCAGCAACATCTATTGTGCGTAAAACTGTAAAGCATCCCAGGCTATTTCTGCGTGATGCGTGTATGCGCGCGCACGAATATTGATATTGCATCATTTTGCAAAGATTTGACATTTAACAAACACAGATTCACTGGCAATTACTTTACTTACTGGAGAAATGCTAGCAAAGGAACTGCACGATTACACCACAATTTCGCATATTCCAGGAACTCAGGCATTGTCAAATTTTAAAAAGAGACACGTTATTGGTCAGTCCAAAGATGAAATGAGCCAGCGTCAAATAGTATTAAAAATGAGAGCTCCACTTTCAACTGAACGGGAGTCATCGTCCAACTCATTGATGTTAGAGAGGGAACCTTTGAGTCTTGTTCTGGTAGATCTTGACCATCAAAGGTGTTCTCGAGTGATGAGAGAGGAATTTTTTTAAAATCCCTAAATGCAAGGCGGCAGATATGGAAGGGTGTGTCCAAATCAGCCGAGCTAGTATAATCTACATCTCATAGGTTGTTATGTGAGAATGACTAAAAAAAAGACGACATCTTAAAACAGTCAATATTAAGCAGTGAAAGCCATGATCAATATCATTTCGTACGATAAATCCTCATTTGCCAAGCTTTCTAACAACGGACAGGCATAAGTACGGGAAGGCATTTCGTTTGGATTTATTGTTAACCCGTTGTCAAACAAGATGGAATTCCTGTTATGTTGTAGACTGAATTTAAAGTTTCTGGAACAGGCAAAAGAATATCTGTTTTGGAAAAAAATATAACCATTCTGCCGGAGAGACATCTCCCAAGATTCATCGACAGATAAAACAGTCCACTTAGCAAGGAGGATGAAGCCTCAAGGACATACTGCAGAAAAGAATCGAGGGATACCAATTCAAAAAGTTATGCATGACCAAGTCAATCAACCGATATGTATTTTATCGAACATATCTCGATTATTTTGAATTGTCAGACAAAAAAAGCGTCAAGCTAGAAAACTTTTTACGAAAATTTGCTCCGTGTTTCTAATACAGTCTGGTCGGAAATTCCACAAGAGAAAATAGCAGATCAGATAAATCTTAAAGAGTAGAAACTTTGAAACATGATAATGGCGAGCTCAACAAACTTGAATTTGGGTAATAATTCATTCGTAAATTTCTTAGATCATCGAGCTCTATCACCATGAATAGAGCATATATATATATATATATATATATATATATATATATATATATATATATATGCTTGGTAGAAATAAGGATTTTGTGGCATTATATTGACGGATTATAATATTTTTCTGTGTCGATGGTGCAGCAGTCATCAAAATGACCTCTTTATATTTGGAATCTGTACATAGGCCTAAATGTATAAATCTATATATCTATGAATATAACGTTGTTATGTATGTAATTATATATCTATGTTTGTACTCTTGTAACTCGGGAACTAAGCATTCCAGACAAAAAATAAAATGAAAATCGAACTCAGCATGTCATAATCTAACTAGAGCACACATTTTTTCGGTAAAAGAAATTATTACTAGTTTTTTCTTGCTTTTCATGTATTTTGCATCAAAAAATTACCCAGCCAACAGCCTGTACCTAGCAGTCAATGTTTTAAGAAGTAGGTTACATGTTTGTCCCCTGGGTCGGGGAAATGGTTATGTACAAATAGTATCCAGCCACCGGAAGAGATTGTCAGGTCCGCAGGAACTTGCTAAAAAATCGCCTCATAGAGCGGGTTTTCTGCTAGTATGCTATAAATGAATAAACATCTGATTTCTAGTAAACATTTTCATAACAACCATTCACATGCTGTCCTGAGAACCCCTCTAAATATTTTCGCCCTTTTTTTCTCCTTTCTTTCGTGTTTCTTTTTCTTTCTGATAAAATAAACACGAAGTTCCTTCGGCGATATTCAGTCGGCCATCACTGTCTCTCGAAACCTGTTTCCTCTTGTCCCACTTAAGGGCATCATTCAACTGCCTCCCTCGACTGACCACTCCTGGACACAACGAGTATTCGACTATTCTTGACTGAAAATGAGTAATTAATAACTTAGTAGACCTGGGAATTCATTGACGGAAGTTTTTTATGGTCAACTTTGATGGGAGACGCCAGGCATATATTGTTGATGACAGCTGTGTCGTGGGGAATACAAAAGGGCGGTCGTTTCGGAAGAGTTTGTTTACGGGCAACAGAGAATAGAAAAAATGAAAAACAAGAACAGATGAAAGGGTGAATTCGTTTACTCGAGATTTAGTGGCAAGGGAAAGACAATAAAATTGGCTGTGGTTTTCAGGGCGAAGCGCGCTCGGAGAATATTTTATTCTAGGACGACGATGTTTGAATTAATGATTCAATAGCTTTAGTGTTTGACAGAGACAGGCGTTCGTTCGGGGTTGCGCGACAAGAAAGTGAATGATTGAAGAAGAAGAAGAAGAAGAAGAAGAAGAAGAAGAAGAAGAAGAAGAAGAAGAAGAAGAAGAAGAAGCTCGAGCTCTTCTTCATACCGTCCTCACCTATCACAGCTGCGCTATGGTTTGTACTGCTCCCACCATGACTTTTACTTGGCTGTTTAGGGTCGGTAGGCCTCTTATTTCCAGTACTCTCCTTAGTATTCGTGCAGTTCCTAGTAGTGCTGTGGTCTGTATAGTTCCAACCCTCCCTCTTACTTCTCCTCCTCCTCCTTCTTCTTCTTCTTCTTCTTCTTCTTCTTCTTCTTCTTCTTATTATTATTATTATTATTATTATTATTATTATTATTATTATTATTATTATTATTATTATTATTATTAATAATTTTCACACCAGTTGTCTGATGGTCACAATTGGAGACAGTGATAGCAAGTCTCCTCAGGTCTCCAGCCTTCCTCTCCGCACTCTTAGTTCACAGCAGTGCTGTGGCTTACAGTTTCACACTATCGCTGAAGGCTGAGTCTACTCAGGTCTTCAGCCCCCCCTCTCATCTCTCCCTCAACTATCACAGCAGCCCTGTGGTTCGTGCGTCCACCACCATTTGTGGTATGTTGTGGTATTTCCTTCCTCTTACTCTTATCAATTATTCATCAGTATCCGTGCAGTCCCCAGCAGTGCTGTGGTCTGTATAGTCTCGATCTTTCCTTTTATCGCTAGTTCTTCCAATCTCTCTTTCAGTGTCTTTGGTACGGTTCCGAGTGCACCTATTATTACTGGTGCTACCCTGACTTTCATGTTCAACACCTTCTTCAGCTCTCTTGCCAGGTCCTGGTATTTTCCCAGCTTTTCACCCTCTGTCCTATATACTCTGTGGTTTGCAGGCACGGACACGTCTATTATTTGGTAGGTTCACCTCTTCTTGTCCACGATTACGAAATCTGGTCTCCTCATTTGGATGTTAAGATTCCAAAGTGATTTGTGATTTCCATTCTCTAGGGCTGACTCTGGTTTGTGCTGATACCACTTTTCCGCGTGGTTGAATCCCATTCATTTGCTCAATTCCCTGTGTATCACAGTTGCTACTCTATCATGTCTGCATTTCTTCTCCTCCTCCTCCTCCTCCTTCTTCTTCTTCTTCTTCTTCTTCTTCTTCTTCTTCTTCTTCTTCTTCTTCTTCTTCTTCTTCTTCTTCTTCTTTATTCTTCTTCTTCTTCTTCTTCTTATTATTATTATTATTATTACACCAGTTGCCTGGTAGCTGTCGTTGAAAATCGAGTGACAGAAAGTTTCCTCAAGTCCTCAGCCTTCCTCTCATCACTCAAACAGTCTGCACCAGAGCTGTGGTTCATAGTTCCATACCTGTTGCTCGGCGGTCATCCCCGTGGGCCGAGTGACAGTAAGTCTCCTTGGGTCTCCAGCGTCATCACATATCGCAGCAACGCTGTGGTTTGTAAGGTGTCAACCTTCCTCAGTTTTACGTGTTCTATTTCCCTTGTCAATGACTACCAGTTCTGGTCTTCTTGCTTGAATGGGGTGGTCAGTTTGGATATCAAAATCCCAGAATGATTTGTGGCTTCTACTTTCCAGGACTGTCTCCCGTTCGATACCATTTGTCTACATGGTCGGATCCCAATCGTTTGCAAAGTTCCCAATGTATGATAGTTGCTACCCAGTCAGGCCTGTTCTTGTACTTCTTCTGTACTAGTTTACTACATTCATTGGTTGTGTGGTTTACAGTGTTAAACCTTTATCTACACAGGCGACATTTGTTGTTTGTTTGGGTTCTGTAGATTTCTGCCTTGACATTGTTTGTCCCGATGCATTTGTTTTGGGCTGCCATGATGAGCGATTCTGTTTCTCTTTTCAGGTTTCCTTTGCGTAGTGAAGTCCATGAGGGATCTTTAGAGAAAGTTGGGAGAAGTTATAAAAATGAAAAGAACGGGAATGAGGTGAAGAGGAACTTGAGAAAGAAGAAGAAGAAGAAGAAGAGTTGTAGACGTAGGAGTAAAAGAGAATGCGGAAGTTGGGCTGAGCTGAGAAGAAGTAGGAAAACGAAAATGAGGAAATAAGTAAATTAGTCGACGAAAAAAGAAGTCCGGAAAGAAATGCAGGAAGAGGAAAAGAAAGAGGGTGTTCCAAGAAAGAAAAAAAGAAACAGAAAAATATGAAAAATAAGGAGAAGGACAAAGAAGAGTGAGCAGATATTGGAAATTATACATACTTGCTGTTAATGCAATACCTAATGTCATAGGTGGGATTTAATACATCAAATTTAAATTCGCTCTAACCATTACGTATACAGTTCATACTTAGAATTTATTTGAGGAAGTCTTGTCACTCAATCTGTTTGTTGTGTCAGGAACAAAGAGATTTTTTCTACCGGACAGGAATTGATGCAAGCGTTACTGACCATACAGAACTTTTATATGTATAATATAAATGCTTTAATAATGATTTTACTATAGAAATACCTTGTGAATAATTTCACCAAAGAAAAACATATCAGATGATTCTACTACATTGATGCATTGAAAATTAGGATAAAATAATTTTCCCGGGAGCGGGAATTCAGGTAAGCATTACTGACAGAATAGAGCCATTTCCTTAATTTCCTATGTATAACTCGCACCTTTTCCTCAAAATTTTGAGCTAAAAAATCTAGGCGCATGTTATCTACGGACACACAATTTGTGGTATTTTTTTTGCAACCTGATTGAAGGTAGTAACGGCCGTAATTCACAATGAACTTACTTTTTCAATCACATCTCTTTCAGTTTATTGAAATGATAGAATTATAAAAACAAAGGTTTGGTTAAAATTACCTGTTTTTGTTATCACAAAAAAATCTTTTTCACTAAACACACACACGCGCGCGTGCGTGCGCGCATTCTCCCGCTAAATTTGTGAGCATTGGATGTTTACTCAAGCTCTCACCCTCGCATTTCCACACATATTCTCACGCAAAAAGTGGGTGCAGATTATAAACAGGAAATGCAATATATTCAAAATCACAGCTCAATCGTAGGGGCAAGATTCCTGGATTATCTATGGTAGCAGGTTATAGATGGGTAATTACGGTATATATATAATGTAAATGCTCCGTTAATGGTATTGATATAGAAATGCATTGAAAATCAAGGAGAAAGGCAGAGTTGATGGTCAGAAATCAGTGCACGCCAGATAGTACAGGGCCATTGTTTGTATAATGTAAATACATTGCTCGTAATTTTACTACAGAATAAAATATCAAATAATTTTACGACATAACCACGTTGATAATCAGGAAAGAAATGATGGTGCCATTGTCTTCGCGGTCAATTTTTTTCAACATAGAAAAAATAAAGAAAGGAAACGATAGGTACTGAAAAGTTCTATGGTTCGTATCATCACACCGCCCTCTGAATTATCAGATAGGAGAGGCTATAGTAGGACAAGAGAACATTTTAAAAAACGAAAATGATGAAAAAAAAATACAATAAGAAGAAAAAAATAGACAAATACAAATAAAAAGTTGTGCATTGATTGCTTTGTTGGTAGGTTGGTACGCCAGTCGTAGGGAAAAGGGAGTATAACATTTTCACAGCCTTAAATTTTCGCAGGTACTGCTTCTACTTCTTTCACCCTATCCAGCCAGTCACTGCTGCGCACTGCACCCTGTTTCCACCAGCACGGAAACCCCAACCCACCAAATGTAAGAAGTAGTAAAGGGACAAGCGAGACTTCTTAAAAGAAATCATTTCCTTTTGATTCGTTGAAAAGTGAAACTATTGTTGATTAATCCGCTATAACTATCAAACCAGTAGTCATTTTTTACGACAGTTGTACACAACTAATACTGCTACTAAATATATATATATATATATATATATATATATATATATATATATATATATATATATATATATAATAAATAAATAAATATATATATATATATATATATATATATATATATATATATATATATATATAAACTTGGTTAAAAATGTTGGTCGTGTCTCAGTTTTCGCCTGGTTTGTTCTGTATACGACGCTTCTTCAACTCCTTTTTTCCACGTTTAGAATTTTTATTTTTGGAGTCGGTCTGCTGCCCACTCGCTGAAAACAGATCCACTTTCTCCATTTTTCTTTTCTTTCCTTCCTATTTTTCAAAACTTTTTGTGTAACTCCTGCCCAAATCCAGAAAACTAGAGGAGATAGCTTTTTCAGTCACTTTGCCAAACAGATCCTCTTGGTTACCAAGGAGGTAAGTTTGATTATAATTAAACGGCACGAGCATTAAGTGTGTCTTACTCCACCGGAAATTGGTCTGACGCTTCTTCCTCCTCCTCTTCCTCCATCTTCCATCTTTCATTCTCCTTCCTTTTTCGCATTTCCTTTCTTTCTGTACTTCGTGCACCCCTTTATATTTGTTTTGATTCTTCTTCTCTTCTTATTTTCTAACTTCTTCTATTTCGTCTTTCTTTTCCCATTCGCCCCTGCTTCTTCCTGGTCTTTTATAAAAAATCTTCTGCCGATTTCTCTTTCTCTCTCTGTCAACATCGTCAGTCCTGACGTGCTCCAGGGACTGGCTGGATTAGTCTCTTTACAACTTGATCTGGCCCATTTTTACCCAATTTCAACCAATAAAAATCTACCATGGCCGTTCGCTTAAATTGGTTTTACTCAACATATACTATTTTTTATGAACTTTCCTATTTTAGCGGTAAAGTTAACAATTATTATCAACAATGTTTTTCCCTTTTAAACACTTATCAAAATTGAGTTTTCGACTTCAGTCAACAACATATTCGAAATAAGATTATGAGAATTTTTAAAGCCTTAGAAAAAAGAAAAAAAAAAGAGATACTTCGTAACTACACCATTATTTGTAAATTAATATCATTTTAGGTGGATAGAAATACATGAATTTCATGTTATCTGAGTCTCAAAGCCAATCTCATGCTTTCAAATATTCTAGTGACGGTGATACGAAAAGCTGCGCAAATTTGTGTGTACGGGCCTGCATTGATATGCCTGGGGTTTGCGTGAACCTGCCCAAATTAGTCCGACACCCATGCCAAGATTTGATCCCAGAACCTGCCAGTTACCACACTAAGTACACCCAAATAATTATTCGGTGCTGGTTATGTAAGAAACGTCTAGTGAAGAATATGTTTTATTTCTGATGTCCAGTTATTTTCTATGGACCCGGACAACAGCTGAGACCATCATCAACTGGGGTGTATGAAGACCTCATAAGACTTATATCACAACTGCCACGTCCTATGTGCAGATGCGAGATATAATCATGTTCTTTCTATGTATATAAGATGTTGTTCGTTGGCCTGTAAACATTGGCCGGGTACCAAAGGTTGTCAACAACTCAAAATTTACAGTAGCTTGAAAACTCGTATCATCACTTTAAGAACCTTCCTGAGGTTGGGTGGTTTTGCAAATGTAAAAGTGAAGTCTGTAAATGTGCTGTCATCAATTGACAGGATATTGTCACTCAGTATTTGCTTTTGAACCTTGTACTAACAGCTTCTTTAAAAACAGACCAGATTTATATTAAAAAAAAAAAGGAAAAAAAATGAAAAGAAAGAAAAAAGATACAAATTAACTTTGAACTAAGCTAAATTCCACGAATCGGGACGGAGGTTATTTCCCCGAATGTCTGGAGTTGACTTTGTTTTTCTATTGTAACAAGAACGAGAACAATGTTCTTGACTTGAAGGGGGGATTTTTCAAGATGGCCATTCCTACATTGCAGTAGTTTCGAAACTGGGGTCCGTTAAATAATACTCGGGAGTCCACAGCTGTGTTCCCTCAGATCTTGACATTTCGAATCTTGTGACAGAGAAACAGCATTCATTGCAAAGCTTTCAAATGAACATTGTATCCAGACCCATAACCTGTATACGAATTCGTATAAATATATATTTCATTTTAAATAATTATGATTTTTAAAGGTCAAATTTTTTTGACAATTGACAGGTCATATAAATCAACGGAAATGTATGTTATAAATATGCAGGGGCTTATTTCTTTCTAATAAATAGATGCATGTATAAAATAACGATTTCCCTACCGTAATTTGAAATCCCGAGCAAGTGATTTGTAGGCAGCTTTCTTGCCGACTGAGCCAAACAGACAATTTTTCACATCTACAACTTTATTTAGAAGTAGATGAGGAGTTTGACCCTGCAGATACCAGGTTTGTTATTTTTTAAATTCTCATTCAACTTTACTCTATAAGTATATAGATCAGTGTACTCAGTGAGGAACGAACTCACACGTTGTAGTTTACAAGATTAGTGTGCCACCCATTGCTCTACACATGGTAAAATGCTTAATACTCATTACCACAAATATGTCCTTATAGAATATAAAATCAGATTCTGACCGAGTAGTCTTGAACTTTCCCGAAATTTTAAAACTTTAGCACTCTTGGTTCATAATACTTATTTTGCCGATATGTACCCCCCCTCTCTCTCTCTTTCTCACTTTCTCTCTCTCTCTCTCTCTCTCTCTCTCTCTCTCTCCATTTATATATACATATGTATGCATATAACAGAGGCATTTCAAATCTAACACATCCATAATTATCGCCGGATTATATATCCATTTCTCAATATTATAACTGTCCGCGCTGAGAAACAATTGTGTAGATATGGTCTATGAATGAACAAGATAAGAACCTGGGGATAAGGTATATATGTTTGTATTGTGGATGTGAAGTGATCTGACAGAATGTAGATGAAAATGACGATTGTAAAGTGAAGAGAAAAACTCAAGAGATAGGTGTTGCGTCTTGATATTATTATTATTATTATTATTATTATTATTATTATTATTATTATTATTATTATTATTATTATTCTGTGGGCGTAGTTCGATGCATTTCGACGGGGGCCTACCATAATTTTCAGAGAAAAATATTTGTAGTGGTTTACAGAAAAAAATATAGTTTCCTCTTCAGCATCGAAATGTAAACATTTTTTTTTCTGTGAACTGTTACAAATATTTTTCTCTGAAAAAGATGGCTGACCACCGTCATACATATATATATATAGAGAGGGGGAGGGTTAAAAGGGGTTATGAGATGTAGGAAGATAGTGTTCCGTCAGTCTTTTCAGTGGGAAGGTCTTCTCTTTTTTTTATAAAAATAGTCTACCTAGGGTAATGGCGCCTTAGTACTCCCCTTGGGAACTCACACATTTATCACAACGCCTCTTCCATTCTTCCAAACTGTCTACAAATTACTCTTTCGGGATCGCCATGAGCTGCCTAGTCACATTTTCCTTAATCTCGTTCACGTTCTGAAATCGCATCAACGGTAGTTTTTGCTTTGGGAAGGCGCTGGGAGCCAAATCTGGACCGTATAGGAACTGACAGACCTGAGTTTGCGTTGAAGGTGAGATGTATGCATTAATACGATGAGACTAAGGTATTAATAAAAGGTAGGCATTACATATTGTACAAATACATAAATGTTGTATCTACTTGAAGGGATAGGAAGATTGGGTTGCGCAAATCTATTAACCACGAAAGGCCTGGTTTGAGAAATTCAGTACTAGAAATCCTGGCCTTTACCTGGACTCAATTAGCTTCTAGAGGTGCTTCAACAAAATATACAACTATATCAGCCGTCATGAAAGTCCTTATATCGACAGATAAGTTCATAGACTATGAAGAGGCTGAGATAGATACAGTATTGCCCATAAATAGGTACCCCCTACCATTTTTTTTTAATAGAAAGTTAATTTAATTCTAAAGCAAACAGCAGGATTTTATTATCTCTTATGCAACATTACACAATTAAAATGGATATCATCAGGTATTATTTATGACTGAACTATTGATTTTGAATAAACTTTTTTCGTAGGGGGGGGGGCGTGTACTCATTTTCTGACGGCAACATATTCATATTTTTGGCAATAGAGTTTCAATGCTGTAAAGTTTGGTCATAAATAATACTTGATGATATCCGTTTGGTTTAGAAGAAAAATAACTTTCCAAAACAAAAAACATAAAACGAGTGGCTGGAGGTGGTCTTTTTTGTGGGCGATACTGCACATACACTAACATATGAATACGAATGTTCGTAGATCGTGGTTTAGCAAGGTTGTGTCTCAGATCATTTGCTAGTGTAGCGAGTTCGATATTTGCAGAGGTTTTCAGTTTTGAGACTTTTTACTAGACTACGCTAAGCTTGATTGATCTTTACGTACAAATATACATACACCCGTCCGTACATACACACAAACATTATAACTTTTTATAGATATATTCGAATTTGTCTTTTTCTTGGTTGCTATAATCTAACGTTCCAGTCGTTGTATCCTCAGGTCTTCTTCAGGTTTCTGTCATATTCGGTAACAACATTTCGAACAACCCTTCATTCGAACCACGGGTATAGATTGTTCTCATTCCACTGTCCAGAAGAGTTATCTCATATCAATTAATTATTCCTAATCGATTCGTCCTCATGGTGTCGCCTCTACTGAACCAGAATATACGGCTTTCACTGCCTGATCTAGAGATTGAACTCACGAATACAAGGTAAACTGCTTGCACTTAAACCAGCGCTTATAACCACTTGTACCAAACACAACAGGCACCAGAAAAAGGCCAAAGAATACAACGGCCGAAACGTTGGGATTATACTAACCAAGATGGAGACATTGATTCGAATAAATCAATGCATAACGATAATGTCCTCATCTCAGACTTGAGACAAATAACATATATACATTTTGAAATACATACCTTGTCTGTCTGTGTGAGTGTATGTATGTGTGCGTGTGTGCGTGTGTATGTGAGTGTAAGGCCACAAATCGGAATCATATCTGTTGAATTCTGTACTTGCTAACATGATTTGGGGCAATATTCAATATGTCCTCCGTCTCAGATGTGTATCCTCCTAATTACCGAGAATCAGTAAATTTTGTCGGGAGATTTTTCTCAACACATTTGATGCGATCCCAGAAGACACGAATAAAGGGGGAAAAAAAACAAAGGCATCCAGTTTCATAACAATCTCAGAACTCCAACGAGACAAACAGTAAATAACGATTCAAACTTTTACAGTTGAGGCTATGATCGTCAAAGAAGAAAGAAGAAAAAAAGAAAGTTGCGACGAAACACAGTCCGAAGCTCAAGACACAAATCACATTTTTTTTTCCTCTCTGGAGTTTGATGCATCTTTTGTCTCGTTGAGGAATCTAACTCCTTCTCAGGGATTAACTTTTTACTTCATTGATGAGATTACCCTTCTACTCACTCTCCCCCCTCCAAATTTCCTCCCCTCTTGCTTTTGTTCTCTCTTTTCTCGCGAACCTTTGCCTCCCGGATTTTATCTTTGCTCTTCACTATCTTTACGCTCAACATCTTCATCTTACTCTCGCCTGCCTTCTTCTCATTTTTAGAAACTGTCAACCAAAATTATCACAACAATCAGCATAGATTTCCTCAGTTTTTAAGGTGGTCTGTCTGTCCGGCTATGTATCATGCATACAGGCTGTCCCAACAGAGCTAGAAGGCTGAATATTCAAATCTTATTATCTAGGAAGAAAAAAAGTTTTTTTTCGATTATCCTCATCCCTCTGAATATATTTTTAGTGAAGGTTAAATTACTATGTAAGTTCATGATAAACTGACCCCTTAGTTTGTGTCCGGCAGCATTCATGCTTATTTTATTTTTTGAAAATTTTGATAAAAGGCGATTAACGTATTCATAGATCAACACTTTTTCCAATTTTCTAATTGATCATCCCCAACACAATACGCCGCCAAAATACGTTGGTCACATGACAGTTCCTATTGAAGGACCAACCAAACCTGTCTCTTTCTCTTTAAACTGTCTCTTCATTTCACTTCTCTTCTTTTCCTTTTTCTCCTCTTGTGCGGTGTTTATTCCCCATTAAATAATTCCCTAATCTTTAACAACTTCCTTTATTGTTAGTCTTCTCTGGCCTTCCAAATCGTTACTTTTCAATAATTTATTTCTTGAAGCCCCAGTTTCTTGCTCATTATACCCTATGTCTTCTCTTTCCTATTCACCAGTCTTTTTCTCACGCCTTATCTCTGCAATACACACTATTGCTATCCTTCTCTCTTACAGCCAACCTCTCTTCAGTCCATCTCTCTCTCTCTCTCTCTCCCCATCTCTCTCTCTCTATCATATTCTTCCTCCTTAACCTCCATCTACGTCGTTTTTCTCTTCGCTTTCAATTCGTTTTTGGCCTTCCTTGCTCTCCCATCTTCTCTCTCTGTTCTCCCATCTCCCCCTTCCCGCTCTTCTTGTGTGTTTTCCCACTCTCTTTACCCTCCCAACCAAATCCTTGGTCTCAGGCTCTATCCATTATCTTTCGTTTTTCCTCCTCACTTTCCTACTTATTACAGCTTTCTCTTCCTCTCTATCTCTCCATGTCTTCTTCATCGTTCTCATCCTCCCTCAATCTACCTTCCTCTTCTTACGCCTCTATTATCTTCTTCTTCATGTCACCATTTCTCTTTCCTTCCTCCTACCCTCTTCTTCTTCTGTAGTCTTGCTTCTTCATTATTCTACTGCCATATCTCCTCCTTCTTCTTTACTCTCACTCTCTTCACACCCAGTGATTCTTCATCTGCAACGAAGCGCTCTTCATGAATAAACAGCCGCCGTGGACTCATATTTTTCCAACAACAGCAAATGGAAGCAACTCTTTGTATCTTTCGTTTTTTCTAATTCTTTTTCTTTCTTCCGTTCTTTCTTTCTTTCTTTCCTTCTTTCTTTCTTTCTTTCTTTCCTTCTTTCTTTCTTTCTTTCCTTCTTTCTTTCTTTCCTATCCTTTTTTTCTTTCTCTCTCTCTCTTTCGTTCTTTCTCTTTGTGTTTCTGTCTTTCTTTCTTGCTTGCAGCTTTCTGGTTTTCATTCTCTTCAATTCTTTCTTCCACTCTTTCTTTTTAATTCTTTCTTCTTCCCTCTGTCACTTTGCTTCTCTCTCTCTATCTCCCCTCTCTCTCTCTCTCTCTCAGTCTCTGTCTCTGCCTGTCTGTCTCTCTCTTTCATACTTTCTTTCTGTTTCCTTTCTCATTCCCTGCTTTTCCATTTCCTGCAGCTTCGTTCATCCATACGAAACAATAATGACACATACTTCTTTATCATTATTTATCATTATTTTACTTTTTAGCATATTTTTTGTACGAAGAGGATGTGGCAGAGAATAGTAATTACAAGGTTAATAAGTGGTAACAAGGCGCCAGTATCACCTGGGCTGGGCAATGGCTCCCAGCAGTTTTCTCTTATTGTTGCTCCTGCTCGTGTCAGTTTTGTTATGTCGACGTTCATTAGTGATGAGTCGCGGTTATCTCCCCTTCCGGAACAAGCAAAAGGTCTCTTTCTGTTCAAACTAATTAATACCATCAGGTGGCGTTATTTGAGCAAAAAAATATGGGAAACTAAATGAACTACTTTTATGCCAATTTGTCTTGTTTGAGTTATTGTTTTTTTTGCATGCTATCGAGTATTGACAATGCCCCGTACAAACGTGTACAAATGAAATCGGGCAGGGGAGATAACTCTTTATCTTCAAAACTCATGAAGAGAATTTTTGATAAAGAAATAATGTATGAATTTTTTATATATATATTCAAGAGTTATAACCTTTCCTAGATCGCTAATCCTATCTCATGAGAAAACCCTCAGAGGGCGACAGTTATTTCTCTGAAATATTCTACGTTGATGAACTGATTTCTCCCTAAAATGATACATTGATGACTTCGTGCTCAGTTGGTTCGCCACGAGATACGAGGTTGACAGGAAACTGCATATATAACATACCATGTAAATGTGACAAAGAATATGTGAGAAAAACTGACCGATCGCTTAAAGTCAAACTCAAAGAATGCAAAAGACGAATTGGAAAATATTTGGAGGAAGAAAAGTGTAAACTGACTTCTCTGAGAGGAGGTCAGAAAAATAGAGAAAGACGTTGGAGAGTGAGAAAACTCAAAGAAGCAACATTCATTAACGTATCATTTAAAACTATGTTAGACTGAAGTGAAATTCAATATGGTGTGGCTGTAGCTGCTCAACATGGCCACAGTATGGAAGGAAAAATTGTTCGCTACCATTTTTTACTTGACACAATTGGAAAGTAATCCCTTCCTTTGCATATTGATAGTACTCATGGATTCTTCCTTTCGTCACTTCATTTTGCCCTTGAAGAAAATAATTTTCATTTGTTAACTGATTTACACCATATTCTATTATTATTCGTCCTTGTTCTTCTCTCTATCTCGTTGACTGATGCCAGCAATCTTTTCCTGAGAAAGGTGGCTGACACCCGTCGAAATGCATCGAAACACGCCCATGTGATTATAACATTTCTCAAGATGTAACACCTGCTTTCTCTTAATTCTTTTCTCTTCACTTTCCAATCGTCACTTCGACGTACGCACACACACAGCTTTACAACTTTAAACAATAAACACAAATAAAATCCTAAAATCTACATCATTTCAGTCAATTATTTCTCAAAATCTGTTGAGGTTATTTATGTATTTTTCGAGTGTTTTTTTATGTTTTACATAAAATTATTAGGTATCATGGTATATGATGTTTTTTATTGGGTTCATCAGTTTATGTGTATGTATATATGCGTGTGCATGCATATGTATTTGCGTATGTGTACACGTTTGAGTACAAAATCTTGGATCATTTATATTACAGATCCAAATCTTCGTGTCCAACTTCCATGACCCTTAAGCTAGGTTGGAAAAGCTGTTTGATCTGATTACCAGATGTCATTGACCACATGGTTATATTAAGAAAAGTAATGCTCAGATGCCCGATTGTCTGTTTGTTTAAACTTTTGTTTCGAATAAATAGTGTATTGAGTTTATGCTTGATGCCGCAAATTGAGTCTCCCACAAATGCCATATTTATGGGTGAAGATTTGCAAAATAATACAACAGGTATAAGACCTGGAAGTCTACTTTCAAAACTCAAAATGATTTAATATACATAATGCAATATGTTCCTCCTCATTGAGATAATCTGGTGGAGTTGGAAAGTGCCATCACATAGTCGAATCACCGTTACCCCATGACTTGCCGACCAACCGGCTAAATGGGCTCTTTGAATGTCCGTGTCTCTGTTTGTATCGCCACATTTTGGGGGCTGCAAACTTGAAAATTTGCATGAGTATACCATTAGATACCAACTTATTCAGTTAAGTAGAAAATTTACTGTTTCGAAATTTGACTCATACTATAGTGTACTGAAACCTTAAAGTTCCTTGAAGATTGAATAAACTTTGACCATTTTCGACCATTTTTAGCTTCATTTTGGTGTTACAAAAATATTGTTTGTGTTGGCAGCACTGAGTTTCAGTCTTAGCAATTCTTCCTGCTAACACCCATTCATTAATTGAAATTCATCTGACTATAGAATTTACTGTTTTGTGAGTTGATTTGTGCTATACAGTACTGAAAGCTTAAAGTTCTTTAAAGATTGAATAAATGTCTATGTATAAATCAACACCTTCACTCCTCCACTCCCTTAACCTTTCCATCATTATTCAATCCTGCTATGTACTCTCTCACCACATTCCATAGTCTGTTTAGCGCTCATTTGTTTCTCAGAATCAATGTTAATGAAGAGTTTCAGCATGGTGTCCCTTGGCTTCTCGATATCCACATCTGTCATCTTTTCAATTCCAGATGTGTCACACAGATGATGCTCAGACACGTGGCAGTTCAGGTAAGGGTTAAAAAAAAATTACGTTTCGCCAATCATCCAAGTTGAGGAAGCTTGTCTGCCTTGAAAATCAGCATTCAATATCCAAGCTTTTAAAGAGACAATTCTGCAACCATCTCTCTCCCTTTCTCTCTCTCTCTCTCTCTCTCTCTCTAGCCCTACTCTCTCTCACCCTCCGGTCCTCTCTCCCACCATCTCCCTCTACCCCTCACTCAATAAATATATCGAGAGAGAGATTCCGTAGAACGCAGTTTAGATACTGCTAGTGTAGAGTATAGAAGTGCCTATGTTACGGGCATTGCAATTGGCATACTTTCGAGATATATATGTTGCTGTCATGGCATAAATATTTACACTTGTGTCTGGAAAGAGCTAGATGAACCGGATGTAGACACAAAAAGATTGTTCAATTATTTGTATTTTATTGCTCTTAGTATTCAAAGGGTATTGAGCGCAAGAAATTGATTTCCAGTCATTCAAATTTGATGTCAAAGATTTTGAATTGCAACATCCGGAGAATAGCCTAAAAATCCGAAAAGTGCTCTCTCTTGCCTTAAAGCACAAAGACCTCTGAGCAATCTCACACACACACACATAACTGGTTGTCCTTTTGTCGCCTCTTGCATGCCTGTTGACCAAATACAGAATAGATCTTAACCCGCGTCCCAACGGGTTGGCAAAGCTCTGATTTCCAAAAGAATCAGTTCTTATTTACTCAGCAGCCAGACACATCCTTGTAAAATCTGCAATACCCAGTCTTGTTGGAGAGGAATTTTTTTCAAAAACTCGGTCAAGTTCTTTGCTCTCTTGGCTCAGTTTTAGTTGTGATATAAACTTTACAAGTTGTAGACAAGAGTTTAAACAAGAAATATTTTCCCAAGGTACAACGAGCAAATAATCCAACAGTAATAACAAAAAAATGTTTCGCTTTTCCTGATATTTTTTTTCTTTTATTCTTATTCATTCATTTATTTTCTGTTTATTTATTTTTAATCAAATTATTTCCAGTTCCCGGAAACTAGGTTTCTGCCTGTCGGCGGGGTACAGCTCGGCTTGAGAAACCTTGTACGCAGCTGCTAACTGCTGTCTGCATTGGTATCCTTGTGTAGCTGACTCTTATTACACCTGGACAGACTAGGCTGATTTCAACATCTTCAAGCAAATAACAAAATGGCGAAAAAATGACAGTAGACCACAAAATATAAAGCATTGCCCGAAAGAAAGAGAAGATTAACTAGAAATAATCTAAAATTCAATTATTAAAATCTCTAAGAAACACCAGTTAAACTTCCACACGGAAACAATACAATGAAGGAATTAATACATTATTACTATTATTATTATTATTATTATTATTATTATTATTGCTGACCCTACGTCCAAGTTCTTCTTCCCTACAACCGCAATAATAACAATCTTCACCTGATTTAGAAAAGTGAAGTCTTTGTCCAACGCGTCACGTTAAACACAACCGATGTATAAAATAGATATTTCCCATCCGTGTTTTGAAATTACGACCAACCAATTAGTAATTGTGTATCTTACCAATTGATCCGAACTGACAAGTCATGAATTAGCATATCACGTTTACAATGCAACAATTGCAGTCATCATCTTCAAACGGAATAGAAGAAGAGTGGACTTTGATCCTGCAGCAGCCAGGATTTTTAATCATCATCATCATCATCATCATCATCATCATCATCATCATCATCATGTCTTTTTTTTTTTACGACGCCCAAGTACAAACTTTATTTTTACAAGTTCTGTTTCGATTGTCTGGTTCAATGTTTCAAGCAGCAGAAAGCAACCGAACATCTTTGAGGTTCCATTACAATTACTTGGTTGGTTAGACTCGTTTACACGAACTAAACAACCGAAAGAAGAGATGTCGCAGTAGATCAGTAAGTGGTGTATCAGCATCACGAGTGATCAGGGTTTGAATCTGCATCTAGTTTACTTCGAGCTAACTCTGGCACCGAGTCATATTTTGGGAAGCATCTCATGGCGATCAAACTATCAACAGCTTGCGAGTGCAGAACTGTAAACTCTAAAGAAAAAAAAAGAAGAAAAAAGAAAGAGTGTGGTTTCTATTATTGTAACCATCCAATAACTTACGATGGTTGTTTGAGTAGTACAAACTTCCTGATTTACGTTCTTGTGAAATCAGTGGTATGATTTTCAGCACCAATGGTTGGAGGGAAACGGATCCTTCCTTCGAACGGTCAGTCTTGCAGCAAACCCACAATGCATGATAGATTTTCCTAAAATGCATAGATCGTAGGACTGAAGGCCGATAAGGTGGAGATACACAGATGGTGTAGAATTGGTGACATCAATCAATACGCAGGCGTTAAAATCGCGAATAAAAATTGTAAATGATTAACTCTTGGTTTATGGTTTACGATTTATATTTGCAAGGTTTGAGATCTATTTTTTTTAGCTTTAGATTCATAGTTTAATTCCAGCTGCACAGTTTGTGAGATTTTCTTGTTCTTGAAGAAGGATTTTCTTGCTCTACCAAAAGCCTGCCAATCTACAGTGATTCATCGCTTGATTTCTTCTTCTTTTGTGAATTTCGCAGAGATTTGTTGTCGTAAGTAGATGTAATAGTCTACTTTCTTTGGCTCCGTGTTTTCGATTTTGATCGTTATGCCCTTGTCCTCTATATGTTTATTGTACATGGCCTTTGTTTTGCAGAAGTTCAAGTAGAGACTAACCTGATTGCTCTCTTCCTATAGTTTTGTAACCAATGCATCCTATCCATAGTTACCAATGGAGCTGAAACAAGGAATCTAACCGAAACATGGAGCCCCAAACTGAGAAGCATACAATGTGCACAGGAGAGAATCATGCTCAACCCTTATGTGGAGAGATCACAAGACAGCATTGTGAATTAAAGGAAGAAGTCAGAGACACCATAGAGACCATTAAAAAACTCAAATGGTAATGGGCTAGTCATGTTGCACGAATGTCAGACAATTGCCAGACACCATGGCTTACAACGTAGATCATATGCGAAATTGTGACCGACAGATAATAAGATGGCGTGACAAGCTGGACAAATCCACTAAATACAGGCTCTGCGACTCCCACGATAGAGAGATCTGGTTAATCTTTTGGGACGGTCTATTTCCAACGACGGACGCTAAAAGGCTGCTTCTGCTACTGATGATGATGATTGTTGCATACGAGCCGAACAAACTCTTGTTATAACAATTCTCAGCTTTTTCCTATCTTCTTTCACTCAAGATGGGGCATGTGGGGTAATGGTTAACAGTACGAAGAATGCATCTGGTGAACTGAGTTCAAATTCTAGCACACCGATACCTTTGGGAAAACCATTAATCCACTTCTCCCCAAACTATGGGTAAATGGCAAAGCAGTCGTGGGCATTTTATCTCTGTAAGACGGTCCATCTTGGGCGTTGGGCTAGCTTTCCGGTTGGTGCCATAAAAACCCTCAATTTCCACAAACAATTATTGGGTCTCTATGGATTTTTCGAGAAAAGGAGATAAAATCATTGTCTTATGTGTCATGCAATATCGAAGGGGCCGAGTCTGAGTCTGGGTCTTTTACTCCGGTTAGACCAAGTGCATGACTTGCTAACCGTTTCTTTTGAAAACACTTTTATATCGATAATAGTGATGGGTCTGCTTAAAGCCTGATGTAGCTGCGTATTTCGTATCGCAGCAACAGATCGATGTTTCAGTCCGAATAAAAACCGTGATTTTGAGTGCAAGCATGTTCTTCCCTTTTTTATAGGACTGACGCAACGCAATCTTCCAACAATGCTTTCCAATCCATTTGGCCCCGTGCCAGGCTAAGCTTAATCTATGTAATGTACATTGATAATGGCGTGTGTATAAATTATGTCAAGGATGGTTCGGACAAGCGAAATCTGAACCGTTCAGACCAGCTCTCTACCAAGCCCAAAAAGGCATGGAAGGAGATTCGTTGTCAAGAATGAGAAGAAAGGAACAGAGATTCCAAATACTAACAATTCTTGGCAACAAGGAACAAAAATAAAATAAAAATAAAAAAATAAGAAAATAAAAAAATGATTAGAAAAGCGAAATATTCTCCTGGGCAAAGCTCGACGCGACCTTTTACATTTGGGAAGCTGGTGATATGGTTCGAAGTCCATGTAGTTTGCTTATCTCCTCGGCTCGTGCGAGAGAGAGAGAGAGAGAGAGAGAGAGAGAGAGAGAGAGAGAGAGAGAGAGAGAGAGAGAGAGAGAGAGAGAGAGAGAGAGAGAGAGTCCCTCCTTCTTGTCTGATCCCCTGGCGTTCGTAAACAAAACAAGGCAGGATCTAAAAGGCCTACAACTGTCTAGCAACTGATAATTGGTTGGGGTAGATTACTTATGATGCTTTCACATAAACGGGTGGCATGACGTTAGTTCTCGTCGGGTACCTAATCAGCTTTCATCATCAAACGCAGTTATATACCCGTGTTTTTGATGGGCTTCTCCTCTAGCTAATCAGAACATATTTGCTGTGGATTTTACAAGATTGCCTGAAAGGAGTGAGTTTTTTTTTTCTTTCTTGTCCACGTTGAAATAAACTTTCTGGGAAAATGGATTTATGAGCGCATTGACTCTTCTATAACGGTTTTATGGATTCATAGAATGTTCTTAAAATATATTAGCATGTCTCAATCAAATAATTTTATCTAATCAAAATTGAATGCAAGTTTACACAATATGCAAATTTTTGTATGAGAGATCTCATCTCTTTCCTAAATATGTATATACTGACAGAAAATAAAATTGCATCACCCTGAATATGTTTTTCAATTTATCGGCATATATTGTAAATACTGAATCTGATCGTAAATAAGTAGAACATTTACAAATTTTTCAATTGATGTTTTTTCGTGAATTGTAAACACCCCCATCGCTTTAATTTTAGGAAAAAGGTCAACCGGTGTTTCTTTAAATAATGAAGTATGAAAGGAAGACCTTAAATTGTTTTTCTTGAAGAGTCGGGGAAGTGACAAGTAGACCAACCAGCGTGCGGGAAAATCGAAGTCGGGAATCTGAGAGTCGGGAGAATGGATGTCACCCGTTCAACGGACGACCGGTCTGGCGATTGTGCCACCCAGGTAAGTTATCGAACATCTTGCAGAGGATGTTGAGAAGTAGAGGTATCATGTGGACAGGCAGTATCCTTGCCTAGATGAAAAAAATTACGGAAGACTGCAAAACGCATCTGGAGCAATATGTTGATGAAGATAAAAACTTCTGGGAGGATGGAATTATGAAGTTTCCTAAAAGCCGACAGAATACAGTGGAACAACACGGTAAATATTTTGTTGAATAAAATTGTCGAAAACAAGAAAACAAAAAATGCCTTCTATTTTTCTTGATTAAAAAGACGAACTTTTTAGCCAATCCAACAGTAGTGATTTTCCACAAGATCGAATCATGTACAAGTATGTAAGATTTAATTTCATTTTCATTTATATTTTTAGATGAAATATCATAAATCATAATTATTTCATTATTTTTTTTTTTGCAACTATTTACCCTCATCTTAATTGTTGTTACTTTTTATCGCAAGTAAACTCAAGTTGGTTACCCTTCAGCAGTGAGAAGACAAATTAACAGCATGGATCGGATTAAAGAATAAGTCCCGGGTGAGGATCGAACTCACAAGCCTTTATACCGGAAAGTGTCTCGCTTTACGTGCGACTAAATTACTGGGACTTAGTGGCCAGCATTAGGCTAAACAAAACCCTGATAGTTCAGCTCGATCCAAATATTATGAACCATAATTTTTCTAATTTTTGCTCCTTACAAACATGGTGCAGAGGAGACTGTGGATGAGGAGTGAGTTTAAGGGTCTGATCTGGAGTGTAGCTTGCCATTAAGTTTCAGTCATTTAAAGGTAAGAAGAGTGGCGCGTTAAGCAAGGCACCCTTTGGTATTGAGGATCGTGAGTTCGATTCTCACCTGAAACTTATTCTTCCGATCTGCGCTGTTAATTTATTTACTCGCTGCTGAGGAGGACGCAGCCCAAAGTTAGTTGCGATAAAAGGCAACAACGATCAAGATGAGGGTAAGTAGAAGCAAAAATAACGAATTATACTAAATATTTGAATCATGTAAGTTCATACCCTTTTAATTCATTTTGTCTTATTTATCTCAAAATTGTGTAGAGGGGCAGATTGATGATAGAAACTCCATCATCATCATCATCATCATCAGTCTTTTAACGTCCATCGTTGGACGTAGACATTCCCAAGGATTTGCCACACTTCTCTATAATGGGCGTCACGGAGCCAGTACTTTCTGAATTTGTCTAGATCGTCTCTCCATCAAATACTCTGCCGGCCTCGGTTTTGCATGTGATCTCTGGGGATCCATGTCGTGAGTCGTGATGTCCATCAGTTGTCCGCCATTCTTGCAACATAGTCAGCCCACTGCCATTCAAGATTTTCAATGGACTCTATGATGTCTCTGACTCCTGTCTTCTCTCAGATGTACTGTGCTGTCTTGTGGTCTCTCCATGAGAGGCCGAGCATAATTTTTTCATATGCGCGTTGCATGGTTCTCAATTTGCGTACCTGTCTCTTGGTTAGGTTCTATGTTTCAGCCCCATAAGTGACTATTGGGAGGATGCATTGGTTATACACCCTTCTCTTTAGGATTAATGGGATCTTATTATTTTTGAAGGTTGAGCTTGCTCTGCCAAAGACTTGCCATCCTTTCAGCCCATTATCAACCATCACTATGATTAGTGATAGATATTTACTAAGCTTACACTAGTCTGGCACAACGCCACAATATTGAGACACCTAATGAAGGATCGCACTCATACTAACTATGGCCTGTAAGACAAGCTCGCTAACCAGAACTCCACAGCAAGTGCTTTTGATACTTACTAAGCTTAAACTAGATTGGCACAAGGCTACAGTATTGAGACACCAGAGAAGGATAACATCCACTACCTTATCAAATGTATGCTAGACGATCTTGCTGACTATTTCTCTAAAACAGGCCCCATCACTATGACCTATTATAAAAGTTTCTCTGGGGTGTTTTTATTTGATCAGAATTTATATGTCTACATCATAATTGTAAAAGTAGTGCTTAGTTTTAAGAAAATCTCTTTATCTTTACAAATATTTAGACACACATTAACATGTACGTACGTACCAATGAAACGACTCTCGAGGTCGCCAGGGATTTTGACAATCAGATTCCTGCATGGACATCCGTTGATTGAGGGTAACGGAGCATTTTCCCTGTTCCCGAACCAGCTCTTCTCACCTAGAGTATTAGAACCTCATAGTCAATAAAGAACAAGGATGCTGCACTATCATGTTATGCAACCCCAACTTATTGTATCCATATAAAAAAGATGGTATTATTTTCCATTGTTAACATGGTTGCCGCTGAGACATATTCCGAAGATATCCCCTAATCTTCAAATAGATCCCCTTGGAAAGCGGCAACGGAGACCTGCAGATTTCTGCTCAGTGTTCGCTAACAGATCAGACACTCACACCAACGAATTAATAGACACACAACCGAATGAAATCAGCCGAAAACGAATACCAACGGTTTATTCCATTGACGTCCATCTTGCTTGTATTTCTTTCATGGTTGTCACGGAATAGTTTTATACGTCTTTTTTTTGTTAACGTTTCCGGAGACCATTTTATAAATAAGCTATAATTGAAGTGTACCTTTAAGGAAAGTCCCTTCACGTCTGTTCTGAGAAGTTACACAAAACTATCCTAATCAGCCCTTTTATTTATTTATTTACTTATCTATCTATTTAACACATAATGACTGTTTCAGGCAAGAATCTATTTCATTGCATGGAACATTTTTTTAGTCTCTATCCGTTATTTTATTTACTTGGTCAAGTAATAAGTATCTTCAAGGCTAAGATGTGAGTCGTTCCTTGCGACTACGGAAAACGCTCATTACAGTTAACGACGATCGGGAAGCTTTCGGTGTGTGTGTATGTGTGTGTGTGTGTGTGTGTGTGTGTGCGCGTATGTGCATGCATGTGTGCACATATATTTATCTGTATACGTCCACGACGTAAGAGAAGCAAGATAACTGTCTTGGAAAGTATACGTGTTTGACAGACATAAAAGGAGGAATTCAAAGTCAACGTTACGTGTGTGTGTGTGTGTGTGTGTGTGTGTATGTGTGTGTGACTAGTTAAGATAAGAGAAGGCACTGGAACAACTGCCCGAAGCCAAAGCACCTGTTTACAGACAGGGACTAGAAGCAACAACGTTATTATCAGTCATGACAAGCTAAAGAACCAACCTCTTCAGCTGACAGGCAATAGAACCAGCTCCATCTATGTGTATGCATAGGAGAGAGACAGAGACAGAGAGAGACAGAGAGAGAGAGAGAGAGAGAGAGAGAGAGAAAGAGAGAGAGAGAGGGGAGAAGGAGGAGGAGGAGGGGGAAGAGAGATGGCAGAAAGAGGGTAAAAGTTGAAGGAAAAAGAGCTAATCTGAGAGAGAGAGAGAGAGAGATGGAAAGAAATAGATTATGTCGATTGAAGGAGAGGGGAAGGGAGAGGGAAAGTAAGAAAAGGTGTTGGGAAATGTAATCATGTGTACGGTATGTTTGTGTGTGTTCCTGCATATAATGGGGCAGTATATATATGTACGTATTGAGGAATGGATACGTATGGTCCGACAGAATGATCATAAATTGCCTTATATTATCAGGAAAGTCTTATTTGAAATGATCCCCAGTTATTATAGGGTCGATGTATCATTTGGCCAAGACAAAGAAAATAGAATAAACAATCAAAGAATGAACGAGATGAGGATTGGAACTGAAAGCAATTATTTGGACAATTGTTTTGCTCGATGGTAAGAGCAACGCTACGTTGAAGCGGCTACCCCATCGGTCGGTGGTTCAATTTTTGCAGCAGCCCCATTTTCTTTAATTGTTCATTCTATTTATGTAGTCTAGGCTGAGTGATGCATTAACCATGTAACGGCGTTAGATCATCTCATAAGTATTTTTACATAGAACAACGCAATTTATTATTTGTACATATTTGTTAATAATGATGAAAAACACTTATTTTACACAAGAATATTCATTCTTCAGCATAATGACTTATTTATATCTATCTATTGACACATTTTACAGGGATATGTCCTCATATGTTTATGCACTTGCCCACACCAAGTCTTGTCATATTTACATAGTATCCAGTGAAGATTGACCGAAACGGCTTTCGAGTTTAGCAAGATTATTCAATACAAGGGAAACAACTCAGAAGTTAACTCCAAAAACATAACCTGTGTATATGTGTCTCCTGCTTCAATCCAAGTATAAGAGTTTCATGTGGAGACAAAAATAAGTTAAACAAGGATTATGATGATAATCCCGTATGATATTCAATCAATTCTAGGGTGTCGCCTCGCCATTCACTCGATCCACCTCTACTATCTCTTACAGAATATGTAAAATATCAAGCAAAAAATCCTGCCTTTCTTCAAAGATTTCAGTAAGACATTTTTCGTGGCGCTCATTAGGAAAAATCAGTTATCTCCCTTGCGGGGAAGATGAGCAGTACGTAGTCCCCCGAAACATTTGCAACGAATAACAATAAGTGCTTAGTGGGATGGGGAGAGGGATAGGTTATGAACTGAATGGAAAAACGCAAAAAAATCAAAATAATCACTGGAAGACAAAGAAAGAAAGAAAGAAAGAAAGAAAGAAAGAAGGAAGGAAGGAGGGAAGGAAAACGAAAAGGAAGGAAGAGAATATCAAATAACAAGGAAGAAAGAATGAAAAGAATGAGGAACAGGAATATAAACAAATTTGTATCTCACATAAATGAATCACTGTAGCCCACATGTGTTCTACAACTCATTGTCTGAAAAATCATCCAAAATTTTCTAGGTCATCTGAAACAAATAAATCTTCTGTTTAAAATTATCCAAAAAAAATCGATCTTTTATCTAAAACTATCTAAAAAAAATTCAAGCACAAGATTTGGGCATTGTCAGTTCAAAATGACGATAGAGACAAATAGAATCACAGATGAGCAAAGAAGGAAGAATCTGTAGCCCACTTGGTCCGGCGATTTTGGGGGTTACACTGTTTCGATAGGAAATAGAAAAAGGAGAGAGACCCCTAAAGATACAGAAGTGGGGGGAAAAAGAGAGACCAACAACGAAGGAGAGTGTGGGCAAGGCCTATGTTCGTAAAGAATTCCTTGCCAAAATCAAGTTGTATGTAGAGAGGAATTGGTTGCAAGAGTTAAACCAGTAAAGGAATTATCACTGATAGTTATTGGATCATAGTCACTCGAGTATTCTACCGTTTTAGTGATCAAGAAAAAGTTTTGGTAATTTTTGCCCTTTGCAGCTTTGCGGCACTGAACCCCTCATCATTGTTTAATTTTCTTTTGTCATTTGTTGACTATGATTCTATTGCATCTTTCGTAAGTTACCTGGGGTTATGTATCCAGTACCTTTCTTTGTATTCTTGTTGAGTTTTCATCATTAACTTAGAGCGTCACACACCGTAAGCTTGTGCGAACCATTAACGGATCCACAGGGAATAAAGTCAAGTGGCGACAACTGAGAACATTGTTCTTCGTTACAGACGTATTAATTCATAAATTTTACCCCAGAATTTTATTGCCAGGTTCCGTTATTCTGTTGAAATAAAGCTTTACGTCACCAGCATCTTTACGTATATTTTTCGTGTCTCTTTTTTATTGATTCTACTATAGTCTCATGAACAACGAACCACTTCCATTCCAGCACTCTCCTCAGTATTATAGAGGATTTTAGTTATACTGGTGTTGAGGTGATTTCACTTGTTACAACCCTTCAAACAAAGCTATCACCAAAACTTTCATCATAGGTTTCCTCAGTTTTCAAGTTGGTCCAGCTGGCTGGCTGGCTGGCTGGCTGAATATGTGTGTGTATATGTATCATGCGTACGGGCCACACCAATTGGGCTAGAGGGCTGGAAATTTCAACATATACTATTTATTATGTCTAGAAAAAAACTTTTCACCCACCAATAGTTGTTTTTTTAGTGTGGGGTTTTATTTGCAATTTAAAATTTTGCTAAATTGGTCCCTAGTTAGTGTCCAGTTGCATTCATATTTGTTTTTTGATAATTCGGCATTTTAGTGATCCAACAAAAGGCAAGAGAAGTAATATAATCATTGATCGCCCTTCCTTAATGTTTTTAATTGATCATCACCCCGATACAGCATGCCGCCAAAAGACACTGATCACATGGCAGTTTCTATTGAGCGTCCTATGTATTCTTGATAATTGATATCAAGTACGGAAGATTAAAAATGAAAAAAGATTGAGTAGCGTTTTTTTTTTACCTAGAAAGACCTTAAATTCTGGCTCTTTTTGTTAATCCCCATCACAAAAACGAAAACCCTGACCCTAAGGTTAACCCCTAATCCAGAGGGTACTAACGAAATGAACTTAATCTATCACTTCCCGCAGGTTATGAGATTTTTTATTCTGGTGAGGACAAGCGAAATAATCTTGGATCTTTAGTAAAACGAAAATGCAGCTCATTTTTTTCTTTTTTTCCGTAGCTTGGCTTTAAAATTGTGTACGTCAGCAACGAAAAGACTTAAATTAATCATCATCGCTTTAGAGTTGTCCTCTGTTTGGTGACGTGTATGGCATTGGTAGATCTGGTTTTGTTGGCGAGAAAAATCAAAGAACAGAAATTGAAAATCTCTGTTGACATTTATTGCAAAATGTAAATTAAAGTCAGAAAAAAACAATGAAAAATTATGATAATACACAGATGGCTCTGATTTTATAACGGTTTGATTTAGACCGAACGATAATAATGCCGGTTTGAAATCTGTCACAATTTTTTCCTTCTTTTGGTAATTCAAGTAGTATTTTATTAATCTAGTCATTATTCATTTATCTTATACATTGAAATGACTGATTATTGTTAAATTTATAAGTAAAAATTTATAATCATATGCTTATATAATGGATTTATTTTGTGCCGATTTCGTGTATGCACCCTCCTTCGAGTAACATAATCCCCGACGTAAAATCAGGACAGCCTGCACCTATCATGATTAATCGATTTTGGTTGTTGCAAAATTTTCATTTTGATATCAGAGATTGTTGATGAGAATCAGATGAGAAAAAAGGTAGGATTTCCAGGCAGACCCTTCCCAATTGGAACGTGGACACAAAATAATCTTCCAATTCTGATTCACGCCCTTCGGCTTTGTGGTACACCAATCTAGGTCAATTACCCCCGGGAGGATTTTAGGTAATCCAAGCGGGGGAGGATAAGGCTATTATTTAAAAATAAAGGTCGTGATGATTGTTTTCGGCTTAAAGGTAGTTGGGATGTGTGATGTGAGTTGGGGTATAAAATTAAAATAATTTTCATTACAAAGCTGTCTAATTATATACACAAAATAAAACAATTATTTGAAATTATTCTTTGTTTCAACTTACTAAAATGCAAGCAGAAAACTCGTAATCATTGACTAACGTTGGGAATGACCTGAAAAGATTAGGAAACATTTGACTAAGCTAAGTTAAGAATGCATTTACTAACCTTAGTCTGGCACAAGATTTTAGTGAACTCGCTACAATAGTAATAATACGAAGGAATAGCTTTTGACGTGCGCAGGTATCTATCAAATTAGAAGTTACTTGATGCAGTTGATCCGGCAACAATTTGGAACCATGAATGTCAGACAATTACTTTTGTGCTTGAATGATATTTAATTGCAAAACACGGGCCATGAAATCTAAGAATGAGGAGCCGTTTGCAATGACCGTAATAAGAGAAGCCACAAATAGAAACGCGAGCCAATAATTGTAATAATCACTACATATAAAAGCAGATTGGTTTCCTTATTCTAATATTAGTGCCGTGCTTTCATAAATCCATGTTAACCTGTAATTATTTCTGTGATCCTGTTAAGCAGTTAGCGAAAGTAATCACTGCGAAAAGTGGTTTTATTACTGTGAAATCATGCTTGTAATTCAAAACGGTAATTATGTCACCATTTGAAAAAAAAAAAAAAAAATTCCCGAGCACGCTGCCTTCTTGTGCTAAAGAATTTCGTCTTCGTTATTTGCTATACCGAGATTCATCTGGCTCAAAGCCATAATCAGTGGAACACTCGGTGAGAAACGAACTCACTATACAAGCCAATCGCACCTTGTCAGGTATTCTAAACAGTTATTTACTAAACTTAGATTCGTTTGACATAAAACTACATTCAATGAAATAGATACATTGATAGGAACGGGGTGGTGGTATGCGAGGTTATGGCGTATACCTATTTCCCAATTTACAGATTTCTACGTGTTTCAAAACATCTCCGAAATTAACCATAATTTTAAAAAAAATACCCTCGGAAGCTCACTGTGTCCCCAAACCCCCAGCTGCACGGATTCAGTTCGCTAATCTGGAAGGAACCTTCTTTTAGTCTCAGGTATAAATCTTAGATACAGCCTTGTCGTATACCTAGTTCTCAACCTCATTTCCATCACAGAGTATATAAGAGAAAGGAATATTTCATGTAAATAGAATATAGTTTGAAGATGTATATTTGTACACACACACGCACATACACGTGTATATAGCTATGGATATTTTTTCTCAGCAATAAGTTTTCAAATTTTGGGGATTTTCAATCATGGTGCCATACCGAATGTAGTACAGACTCTTGCCGCTGCTCATTATGAGCAGTGTCATTCGTGAGAACGATCTAAGACTACTTCGAAGACTCTAGTGACTTGGTAACATGCTTGAATTCCCGAAGTTTTGGGAAGCACGTTTGAGATCTTTCAACCCTCATCGGTCATCTTTGAGAACGAATTTGTTCACTCATAGTTATAAGTTATTAACATATAGAGTTGACTGTGGTACTTCTTTGTTTGGCTTTCTTCTTATTGCGGTTGTCTAAAGTAGACTGCTATACTCATACACACACGCATATATATATATATATATATATATATATATATATATATATATATTATTATTATTATTATTATTATTATTATTATAATCATTATTATCAACAACATTAACAACAGCAACAGCTGTTCCCATCTGACCAATTTTTGTTGTTTGGTCCCCAATCCCACGTGGTTTACTTCTTTTCTCTCACTACTGAGCCAAACCCCAAATCGACATTCTTTGGGGGTAAGCCATCTTGAAATGAATTACGTAATTGTTGTGCTGTCGTCACAAAATCCGTCATAAATATTTTATGCATGTTTGATCAGTCATAAAAACCACAAAACAGAAGACTAAGCGAGGGAGAATGAGAGCAGAAGAAGAAGAAGAAGAAGAAGAAGAAGAAGAAGAAGAAGAAAAAGAAGAAGAAGAAGAAGAAGAGCAACATAAAGATGGAGCATAGTTCCCTCCAAGCTGTGCGCATGTGCCCGCATGTTTTGCAACCAGCGCATAGAAGAAATCATGTGCACAAAATAGATTTCAAATTCCGTAGATGGCTTATAGAGTTTTTATTGAAATATTATTATTTCTCTATGTCGAATTCACAAATGTGCAGATATTTTTGTTCGAGGGAAAATGATTCGCACAACGTAAGATTTTTGTGCAGACTGACTGCTAAAGATTAGAGCAATCATTCAGTAAAGAAAAGTTTGAGAGAGAGAGAGAGACAGACAGACAGACAGACAGACAGAGATGTCAACGGAAAGAGGTTGAAGAAGACCGAAGAAGAGGGAAATCGGAAGATGGCAATGAGGCAAAGGGGAATGTTCGAGTTGGGTCGTGGCTGAAATCGCCACGGTGGCAAGCAGTCCCATTATAACGCAATTTTAATTTATACACCCACACCCACACCCACACACATACACACACATATATATATATATATATTTTTTTCTTTGCCAATGAATTATATTGCATTTTGGACAATATTTTTCCTTTTATTTTTATGCAATGATCATTTATTTTTGTTTCAGACGTTTCAACAAGGATTGACTTGAAAAATCATTTGGGAAAAAGTATTTATTTTTGATGTTATTAATATTTTCTTTTATTTCGGAAACAAACGTTGACTACTGTTGCCAAATGCTGTCAAAAATTGTATCTGCTATGTCGCAGTTTTTGAACTGAGTCTGTTGTCTCTCCTCATTAGGCCGAGAACTTTCATCTTTCCATTTAAAGGAACCACTTTGAGAAATGTCCAACTTGCCAGAATCACTATCCTCGCACCTGTATTAGTTAAAACTTTTGAGTTGTTGAATCGTGAGTAACTAAAACAGCGGATAGCGAAACCACGGATAAGGAGGCACGATATGATTGAAAACAAGACCATCCTGGATTAGAGTCGTTTAAAGTAGGAAGAGAGTACGTAAAATAGATCGATTATCGATTCCTTAATGTTATTCTTTGGTTTCAATGTTAATATTTGTTGATGATCGTTAATTCAGTAATTCCATAATTGATTTACCAACTCATTTTTCGGTCAATTTGAACTCTTTTTTCCTTCGGTGTAGTAACGACGTTTCGGCCGATTCATTTCTACCACCTTCTCCAGGTGTAAAAAGTAATATCAGTAGGGAATGAGAGTCTCTTCTAGCTGTCTTTTTTTTTTCTTTTTTTTGTGAACGACAGGAAGAAAAGGCCGATAGGTGAGACTCTCTTTCTTTGCGGATATTACATCTTACACCTAAAGCAGGCCGTAGAAATAAATCGACCTAAACGTCGAAGAAAAGAAGAGTTCAAATCACCCGAAAAATGTTGGTATCTTAATGACTTTTCTCAAAATTATAGACAATATTTTGCTAATTTGTTCGTCTATTTCTAAATATCTCGTTTATTTTTCTCAGTGTCGTCACTGTACGCGTGTATAATTGTATCATTGAATAGTGGGGCTCTTTCCCATTAGGCTTATTTACCCACACCCGACCCAAAGATACCCGACGATAGCACCATTTCATAAACGAAATATAAACGATTATAAAAGCCTCAATTAGATTAAAACATAAATAAATGAATAAATAAATGAAAAGGGCTATACAAGATGCATAATTCTCAAATCATCCGGTGACAAACGCAAATCCCATTAGCTGACCCAGTGTGAATTGGGATGTCCCCGTGTGGAATTACGACGCAATGAAACAGGCCATTAATAAAGCTTTGTAAGGCTTTCGCGCGTGCGCGGCAAAACGACGAAGAAAAATGAAGGACAGACGAGCAATAAAGAGTATTCTCTTCTTTTTTTTCTCTCTCCCTGGTGTCCAATGTTGATCAGCTAGTATCGTTAATCAACTCTTCCGATTCTCATCGTTAGAGAATGAGGCTGTTGTGACACTTGGCCGCGTGGACACCATTTTTATTTCTTCCCCCTCTCTCTCACCCTCTTTCTCTCTCTCTCTCTCACTTTTGAAAACTGTCAACCAAAACTGTCACAATTAGCTGTCAACATATGTTTCTTCATTTTTCAAGTGTCTGCCTGTCTGTCAGTCTGTCTGTCTGACTGTCTGTCTAACTGTCTGACTGGCTGGCTATCTATCCTTTCAAGTGTCGCACGTACAGACCTCACCAATGGAACTAGAGGGCTGAAAATTTAATCATTTACTCCTTATCATGTCTAGAAAAGAATCTTTTTTTGTGGTGAAAGTTTCAATCTACAATATAAGTTTATGCTAAATTGGTTCCTCGAACTTATCCACTGATCACCCCTATTAAATACCGTGAGACTGGCAAAGAAAGAAGAGATAGAACAAGCCTGGTCAGTAAGTCATCACAAAACGTCACGTGACCAACGTCTTTTGGCAGCACACTCACACACACACACACACACACACACACACACACACATATATATATATATATATATATATATATATATATATATATATATATATATATATATATATATGTATATATGTAATTGTGATGATAGTTTGTTGCGCTGAGTCGTCTGATATTGGGATGATGGGATGATGGGAGGTGCAGGAGACCCGGGTGTATGAGAGAGAGAAAGAGGATGCACGCTGTCTGTAAAACGGCCCGTTGCAAAACAAACCCTGAACATTATTTTTACTTATCCTGTTTTTGTAAAAGCGAAAAAAACTGCCGTAAAGCGAATATTTGAAAAGCGAAGAATATCTGTACCAGAGTCAATGAACCATAAAACCATAGAAAACTCATCAAAATCCTCTTTTCTTCATTGAAGTTTCGGTTATTCTTTCAATCTTTTGCTATTTATGTCCATTTTCTCTTGTTTATTTCTGTCGTCTCTCCCTCCCCCCTCCCTTTTTTCTTTCTTTTTTTCCTTCTTTTCCTCAGATCATTTTCTATTTGAATTTAGTGAAAATATAAACAGCAGATGCTATCTAGCCCCGAAAGAATCCAAAATCGAGTGCGTGGATTAGATGGTGTTGAGCTATTCTCATCTCATCTCTCCAACCACTCTCCCATCGGACGTGATGTAGCTAGCCTGACACTTCTCTATTGCTATTTTCATGGAAAGTCTTCAGAGGAGCTCCATCACCTGACCCCCCCCCCCACCGCTCTCCAGTAAGAAAATTTCCGGGCAGAACAGGATTTGCTATCTCTAGTGGATCCTATTCACACTTTCTGACAATTCCACGTACCCATAGCGTGTGCTCTTCCGATAGATAAAACATCCAACATTTCAAATCCAGGGTCAATAAATAGCTTGTGAACCTGAAATTACTCTATCCCTGTACCTAGAGTGACCCCCTGGGCTTTGTATTGGGTTAAAAAAAAAAGTACGGGCCAGTCCTGGATAAACCATTAAATAAGATTACCTCATACTTAGAGCTTCAAAAAAGAAGTTTCCCGCAGTAAATTATGGTGAAATTTCAAAATTGTCTATTATGAAGGTCAAGATTTTAAATTAATTCTCTTTTATATATAGTTAATTCAGACATTCAAATGATTCAATCATCCTCAAGAATACTATCGTAGTAAACAGGTCATTATGCAAGTGCATGTTTCAATGATGAAGATTTTGTTTAGTCTAGTAGTATATTATCTAAGAGAAAATGCATTTTATTAACGTATTTTGTTGTGTTTTAAAAAATACAACCTTCATTTCTTCGAGAATGTTTCATGTTTGAAATTCTTGTCAGTTAAGCAAGGTGGGTGGCGATGTGGAGGCACCATGCTTGGCCTTTGCTTAGGGTATCAAGCACCTTTAATTCGATCCAGCTAGAGGTCCTTCCCGAGAGAGCACCTTTATTTTTCAAAAAAAAAAAAAAAAATAGTGGGCATTCCATGATGTCTGCAGTAATCATTAGTTTACAGCTCGTACTTTTATACTTGGGGAATCCCCTAAGACTGTGTCGGATTAAAGTGAGCTGATTAAATATTCCTTTCTTTTTATTTGTCACGTTTTAAAATTTCTCCTTTTCTCTCTTTCTGTCTTTGAATTCTTTATTCATTTATTTTACTCGTGTTTTACATTTATTGATGCCGATGTCATCTTTTGCAGCAGAACTGACTCGGGTAATCCAGTTTGAAATACTTGAAAATGTCAGAATTGATTCCCACGCCTTCACCTTTCAACTCCATAAAGGAACATTTTATTCGAGGTTGGTAGATGAGCCAGGCGACGATGTCATTGCAGAGAGAGAGAGAGAGAGAGAGAGAGAGAGAGAGAGAGAGAGAGAGAGAGAGAGAGAGATAGCAGAGAGTGAAGAGTTGGTGTGCGTCTGTAAGAGAAAGGACGTGATTCAAATGAATATATATATATATATATATATATATATATATATATATATATATATATAGTTAGAGACAGAGACAGAGAAACAGACAGAGAGACAGAGACAGTCAGAAAGAGAGAGAGAGAGAGAAAGAGAGACAGATTAGTGACAAAAAGATCATGTGGATTAAAAAGATGAGAGAGGAGAGAGAGAGAGAGGGAGAGAGAGAGTAGATGAAAAGCAAAAAAATAAAATGGAAAAAAAAAAGTCGTCTGTTATTTCTCAAAAAGTCAAATAGGAACCACAAAACTGACAAAAGAAGAAAAAAGAGTAAATAAATCGTATGTATTGGTTATCGTAAGTTTGTACACTAGACAAGCACACTACATTATCTGTCGGCCTATTGTACTCTTTGGTATCTTTCTATGCTTTATTTCGTCTGGGTCAGTTCACATGTGCATGTCACACGAGAAAGGGGTAACAAATTCCCGGACACAAAACCCAGGGACGAAAACAGACGTGAAAAACGGGGAAAAAAAGATCAATGTCTTCAGGCCGCCATATCTGTCACTGGAAGATATAATCGATGACCAAAAATATTCCTCGCTATCGTTTCCGCTCAAAAATATGGAGACACCACGGCTGCCTATCGGGTAACCTTAACGAGGTTTGCTCGTCATTTTAGATATTTGCTTCTTTTTTTTTTAGTTATTTTTTGCTGTTCTGATTTAAATCTTTTCATGATGATATTATTCGGCATTATAAAAGATGTGCCCAAGCGTTTGCTTCTGTCACGTAGCGTTAAGGCAACACACATTTTCCAGATCTCGCGATGTCTCGGGGGACCAGGCATTAGTGTCACGTGATCGCTACCGCCCTGAACTCTTCTCATGGTTCTTATGTTTTAGGATTATTCGCTTCATTGTATTATTCCTGGTGTGTAAACGGACGTGTTTCCGAGCCGTCGTTCGAATAATGCTTTATTGTCATTTTTTTTTCTTCTGTTTTTTATATATCTTTTATTCTACCCCCTCATTGTTTACCGCCCAACGTACCGATAAAATTGAATCCCTATTATCAAAAGACACTGCAATAATTTTTCTTGCAAACAGACATACATACATTCTGCGAAAATCTGTTTACTCGACAGACACAGTCGACTAGTGAAAATAACAACAACAACAACAACAACAACAACAACAAAAACATTTTTGCGTCTACTTTTATTGATATCCGCTATACAAGCATATCTCAATTAGAGCGGTTAATTCGTTCGTAAATTTTCCGTTCTGTTCAAAACCAAACTGTTCAAAGTCTTGTTATTTAATATGATCTTTTTTAATTCAGTATATACTTATTTACAGTAATTTGTTCAATAATACCTTAACCGCACCCCATCGGAACCCGCAGTATTCAAGGCATTCCTGTACTTGGCTTTGTGCGGTAAAAATACAAATGCTACAACCATTATTATCATACTAACAGAAAAGTAGCCTCTTACATGCATACAAAAACATATTGTCGAGATGCTACTTAGAAGTTCAGGGAATTTGACCATAAAATTACTCGCTCTAACACCTAGTTTTAACTGTCTCCTTTGAACCAGTCCCTTGCTTGCAATTTGCACTGAGCCTCACAGTGGGTAGCAACAAAAGTCCGTGCTACATTCAGGTTGCATGCGCGATTCAAATTCCTTGAATTTCTGTGTAGCATATCATGTATAGTAGGGTGAATTAAATGTCCGTTGATTGAATGTTAATATCTGAACTTTGATCTGCACCACAAAACATTAAACTCAAGTGGGAATTTTGAATAATTTCGTCATTATTATCTATAATAAATTTATCACCGTTTGTGATTATTAGGTTGGTCATTTTACAAACACTGTCAAATAGTAAAAGTTGTGTTATGGTCACAAGTTGAGTAGTTTTAAGGGATTCTCAATTGTTCAACATTTTCGTTTCGACTAAACTTTAAACTCATGGACAGTTGGCGTAATATGGAGGGTTCAAATATCATCGACTTCTGTTTTTTTTTTTGGTACAGTATCAAGTCCACTGAGTATTGGAATGAAATCAAAGCTATCCAATTTCGAACGTGGTAGGATTGCTGAATTTCAGAATCAGTGTATCACAGTATAAAATGCCTGAGCAAATTAATCGAAGTCAGACAGTTGTGAAATGTTTTTGAATGATCCAGATAGTTATGGAGTTAAGAACAGAGGTGGTCAGACCGAAGAAGATGTCGGATCACGATGAGAAGAAAGTTATCAGAGCACTGCTGCAAAACCTCAATCAGTCCATCACTCGTTTGAAGGCAGGAAGGTAGGAAAAGTTGACTAAGAGATCAAAAATTAGGCAGTCAAGATTCAGGCACGGGAAAAGATTCCTGCGTCCAGACCCGAAAATGATCAACGAACAATACAGTCTGGAATTTGCAATACTTTATCAAACGCAGGTTGAGAAGTCCAGCTCTGAAAATGATCCACTAACAATGCAAATTCATATCTCTGATCTAAACAGACATTTGTTATGATCATAAGGTATACATCATCATCATCATCATCAGTCTTTTAACGTCCGTCGTTGGACATAGACCTTTCCCAGGATTCGCCACACTTCTCTATCATGGGTGTTGCAGAGCCAGATCTTTCTGAATTTGTCTAGCTCGTCTCTCCATCTAATATTCTGCCGGCCTCGGTTGCGCATGTGATCTCCGGGGATCCATGTCGTGAGTCGTGAGACGTGATGTCCATCGGTTGTCCGCCATTCTTGAAACATGGCCAGCCACCGACATTTGTGGTTTTTAATGGATTCTACAGGGACATCATATTTATACATAGTTATCATAAAATAGTTTTCTGAGAAAAAAATAAAAATTAACCATTTAAAATCATTGAAAATATTAAAATCAACTATATATGCCATATATCTCTCGTATATATATATGCAATACGTGCATACACATCTACATGATTTCTTTAGAGGTGTCTTTGCCTCTCTATACGACTATCCATCGGCCAGTCGGTCAGTCAGTCTTCATTGTTTCTCAGCTGATACGTCAGATTTACTCAATAGAGAGATATTCCTGGACAATATGCTTCTTGCTCAAAGTTAACTCCTACTCGGGATGATATGATCAGGCAATAATGGCGTTTGCACTCTATGGGTGGACGCCTCATTGAACTTCCGGTTCTTGATCTGAACATGTATAAATATTTAGATATGGCTACATACTAATATAAAACTAGCATATGCGAATGGGTATTCACACACACACACATACACACATAAACATGAGCGCACGCGCACACACGCACGGCACCGACAATAAATAAACAAATACTAGTTAATTCTTGTCATTTTTGTGACAGGTTGTTCGTGTCATATCAGCACTGTCTCTTTTTTTATTCAACGCCAAAGCAGTGCAGAGAGAGAGAGAGAGAGAGAGAGAGAGAGAGAGAGAGAGAGAGAGAGAGAGAGAGAGAGAGAGAGAGAGAGTGTCGAAAAAAGAAACGGAGGGAATATCAGATAAAAAAAATTATTTGACCATAGAGTCCAGATCTCGCATCATCTATCTCTGATCTCCAATAACTTGGCCACTGGGCACTCAATACTAACTGACCAATCAATGCAGTTAACTAACTATATAGTGCACATAAGCCTCCTCTCTCTTTCTCTCTCATTTTCTCTCTCACTCTCCACACACACTATGTATACATATCACATTATATCAGGAATGAAAATATCATAAAAAAACATGCTTATGATAATTTAGTCAAGATTTGGGCACAGAAAAAGATTCCCGTGAGTAAACCTGGGAATGTTCTACAACCACTGCTGACTGGAATTTGCAATACTTCATCAAACGTGGGTTGAGAAGTCAAGCTCTGAAAATGATACACTAACAATGCAAATTGATACCTGATCTTCATTCGATAGGAAGATATTTCCTAATACTCAGTTAACTTCTACTCAGGTTGATATGATCTGGCAATAAAGACGTTTATTGTCTATTGTGGGCGCCTCATTGAAGTTTAGGTCCTTGTTACAAATGTATATTCATACTTAGACACGGTTAGGATTTAATATAAACCTAGCATATGCGAATTGGTATTCACACCCACACTCATTCTCAGAGGGAAGTGCGTTTAATTTTGTCCATATTTCGACGTTGTATTTACATCACCCTCACAATATTTAGAACAGCAAGCATACGTATACGTGTGTAAGTACTGGTAGATAGATATTTACTAATTTTAACCTTTTTGTAGCACAGAAGTAAATAAGAGGAAGGTTATGTTGCACCTATCTTCTGAGAGAGTAACAATCTGATTTCTGGACTTTACCTGCCTCGAATACTCAACTAGAGCATATAAGTAGACACCAACACACACACACACACACACACACACACACACACACACACACACACATAATAGACATGAATCCACTTCTCCCTGCAGTCTGTCCCATTGCCAAATATCCCGAATCGTCAGTGGTATGGAGCGATGGTTGATAAAGAAGAATGTGTGCGCATGTGTTTGAGAGAGGGCTCATGGACCAACCGTTCTCCTGTCGATTACCTACTCGTGCTGTACCAACAAAAAGCTGTGAGCCCCATAGTCAACCTTGACAAGGGCAAAAGATTAAAATCAGAATTTTAAAAAAAATGTAGAGCAAAAAAAAAAAAAAAAATCTCTCTATCAACCTGGGACAACGAATCTCAATAGAATCACCCTAGGTTGGCAAGCTTTCGATCGAACAAGCTCGACCTTCAAGAACAAGAAGATCCAATTAGTTTCAAAAAGAAAGCTCTACAACCAGTGCGTCCTCCCAATAGTCACATACGGAGTTGAAACATGGAACGTGACCAAGAGATTGGTTCTTAAAGCAAGAAACCATGCAATGCACACAGGAGAAAATCATTCTAAACATCACGAGATTACTAGACAGCACAATATATTAGAAAGCAATAAGGTGTCAGAGATATTCCCCCAAACCATCAGAAATTGGAATGGGAAGGCGATATTTCAAGAATATCAGACAACCGCTGGACATCACGTCTCACAACGTGGATCCCCAAAGATCATATGCGAAATTATGGCCGACAAAAATAAGATGATTCAGATGCCTGAAGGGAATGGCAGCCATACTTTCTTCCGTCAAACCAATCAGTCGACCAAGCATCAATATCAATAGCTTCTGGGAACGTTATCGAAAAGTACTTCTTGGAAAAAGCAAACATTATCCAATACAAAGGAAGGTGACACCAAAAACACAACCCAGATGTGCAAAAATATTGATGTGACGTGTCCAGCCGAATCGAGCATGCGCTCTAAGAAGGGATTACACATTCCAAAAGTAACAGTATGCAACGAGGGGCAGTAGGTACAGGGCCTGAACTAAATGAACAAATTGACGAAGGAAAATTGTCAGACCATATAATACATGATGGCGATTCAGACAAGTTCAGAAGGTACCAGCACATTGACGTTCCGGAGCGAGGAGACTGTCAGGGAAAGTCAAAGTCCAACAACAAACTTTATTACGATCAGCTTTAATGTTATCTGCCGCAGATATATTCATGGAGCGTAGTGAAGGAATATATATTTGGGAGAGAAAAAAAAATATCCAAGCATTGTTTCCGAAACCCTCTATTCTTGATTTTCTGCCAATCTATGTTGACAACGCCAGTCAAGAGACCGCGACGCTTCGCCAGGTCACGTGCCACGCCGTTTTAATACCCTTGTGTCCACGGATTCAAGTGGCAATTCGATGACTCATTTATCTTTCAGTTATCCCCTTTTTTTTTTGGTGGTACATCGGCTGGCTGTGGGAGTCGTTGTTGGTTGTGGCTGTCACCATTGCCTTGTGTGTGTATGTGTGTGTGTGTGTGTGTGTGTGTGTGTGAAGGATAATTTATTTACTACTGTCACTGGACCAACAAACTAACGGCTTTGTAATGAAGCTGACTCTCTTCAGTTCAACTCCTGGCACCAAAAAAATAAAAAAATAAAAAAAAAGAAAGAAAGAAAGAAAAAATGATTCAGTAGATAGTGTGGAGAAGTAGATGATAGTTCAAACATATTCATCGAAAATTCCATCAAAATAAAACATCATCCCAAATGCCGAGTTGGATGGGTCTTGCTGTCACGAACAAATAGTGTAGGCAGGTTTCCACGATTCGGAGCTGAAGCAAAAATCGTACTGATTTACATTACGCTCTTAATAAAGACAGATAAAGTTACAAGAATATGTGACAAAGATTCAGTGATAGAGTATTGGACTTTTGGCTTGGAGGTGTAACTCTGGTGAATCGTTTATCCCCCCAAAGTAAAAGAAGTTTAAAGAAATAAATGTGACTGAAGAAAAGAGAAAAAGAAGAGAGAGAGAGAGAGAGAGAGAGAGAGAGAGAGAGAGAGAGAGAGAGAGAGAGAGAAAGAGAGAGAAAAAGAAACCGAAAACAAGAAAAAAGCATTTTAATAACCTTTTTTGACACATCTTCAGTATGATAGTATATATTCGATCAGTTCACATCAGAGTTTTGTGTATTACATTCAAGTCAAGTGTGTCACCAACCCGAACTTTAAAACTATTTAGGACGCGTTATGTTATTTTCTCGTCAAAATTCAACTTTGAACTACAAATTTGAATTTAAATTTCCTTGTTAAATTGTCTTAGCTATTCTGGAGATGCATAGAAATACACACGCAAAGCATTAACTCTGTCTGTACATCTATGTATCTATCTATTGCATGGCTGTTTTGATAGATCGTTTAAAACCACTTGAAGCGAAAAGCCTAAAACTGGCCCTGCAACGCAGTATCCCAATCAGGCCTAAATGGTCAGCGCAAGTCCCCAAGGGATAACTTCGAAATCCATGATTGAGTAAAGACGGAACAAGCAAACCAATTCGCATCGATGACACTGCCATAAACTGAAGTGTGATTGCCCAAATAGACAAGGCGTGTGTTTCTCGCCGAGGTCATCTGTCCGGCAATTACCGCTTCGGCCATCGCTATGAAGGTGGGGTCGATTGGTTGACCGCGCGGACAATTCGCATTGTTTAATGGTTTTCACCTTAATAATGCTGAGTCATGTTATGCTCTCCTTAAGGCGGGTGGTGTATTTCGTTTGGTTAATACGCCTATTTATTTCGCTAGCCACTTGTGTCAGCCACCTAGTGGCTATGACGACGACGTGCCGGGCATTCAGGCATAAATATCGAAACCCACACTTGTCAAAATAAAAGCGTCTTTGTTCTGTATTCAGCAACGTTTACATAACGAACCTATTTTCTGGTACGTCACAAGTCATGGGAAAACGGAGATTAATTGTTACCAAAGTTTGCCTTAATTTCTTTTGGTTGACAAGTTCGAAAACGCGAAGTTGTATAATTTGTGATTCACTGATTAAAATAAAAAGCACAGATTTCTCCAAACGATAATTCAATATATATATATATATATATATATATATATATATATATATATATATATATATATATATTGAATTCTCTATTCAGGGTTGAGCACTCTTTAAGCGAGGTAACTCATTCATTATAAGCCTATGCAATGCTCTTCCAACATGGGATACAGCAATCTGGTGGACGGGGAATACATATGCATATATATATATCGCTTAAATTCAACCTTACTGAGGGAGGATACCAGCTTCTGAGTTTGAAGTTAAGGTTTCGATCCTGAATCATGGTCCTAGATGGGAAAATGGATAGTCTATAGCCACACTGAAGAGTTGTAATACAATGAAACCGCTGTCTGCGGATGACACAGTATATATATATATATATATATATAAATGTGTGTGTGTGTGCGTGTGTGTGTGTGTATGTGTTTGGGCTCTACGCTTCGGGTGGTTTTAGAATGATCCTTTAAAACAACCGGGCAATAGATAGATAGATAAATAGATAGATGGCCGGTGAAGCGTTAGGAGAAGTTAACATTTACATAGATGAAGTCAGAAAAAAACACAGAAATCATATAAGACGGTGCATAACGATTATCTGGAAAGCATTTGGTATATATAGAGAATAATTTTACATCCAAATGTAACAGGTCACAGAGAGATGTAGGGACAACAGATGAAGCAAAAAGCTAATCGATTGGTATCCGTGGAACAGTGAGCACAGTGGGAAAAGACCAGACATGAGACGGAGAAACGAAATAGAGATGTTTGTCGGTAAGATATAGCAGAGATTAGCACAATCGCACTCGTCATGGAAGAGGCGTTTGTCCAACAATGAACAGCGAATCGAACCCATAATAGTATAAATGGTTTGTGAGATTAACTAGATAACCTCTATATAAGGGGTCTCTCTCTCTCTCTCTCTCTCTCTCTCTCTCTCTCTCTCTCTCTCTCTCTCTCTCTCTCACACTGAGCAAGGCGTAGCCGGAGATCTAGGGGTTTGGCTTTTTGAGGGACCCTACCAACATTTAGTAAGATTTATTATTGTATAAAATTATTATGAATGCCATAGGTGAATTACTATTCTTGAAGCTTTTGTGGCTTCCCTCCAATGGGGGACAGGCCGATTCTAAATCGCCCCACCCTTTCCTCGGCGACGCCCCTGTGTGCACGTGTGCATTTGATTGGTCCTTGTCAAGGTTGACAAAAGTGGTAAAACTACTGCTACTTTTTCCTGAGCAATTAAAGTAGTTATAGAGCTTGGTTTTCGCATGTGGTCATTAACCCAGTCTCTCCTCCTGAAACAATGTGACATGTAAGTGACGTTTTATTAATTCATCTGGCAATTGGCTTGAACACAAGAAGAAAAGAATTTATAACTTTCCCAATGATGTCAGTGCGAAATCGACAGTCGGAATCGAACTCTCTTCAGTTTTACGTGCCGGTTACCGTTACTCCATCTTATACCGATTTATTTGTTTGTTTACTTGTGTGTGTGTGTGTGTGTGTGTGTATGTGTGTGTATGTGCACACACGTGTATTTTTGTATGTATGTGAGTGTGTATGTGTGTGTCTGCGTTTGTGTATTTACAGGATTATCATAATATTAAACACTTTATACATATTGACGTTTCCATGATGTATATGATATATAATTACATTATATACTTTTAACATTCTATACTTACGGGTATCCACCGGTTAACGAAAGTTCACTTTACGCCACTTTGCTTCAAACCATACCTTTGAACCGTGTCTGTGATCATCTGTGCTATATCTAGATTTGTTTTGTGTATCCATATGCAAGACTTGTCCTAAGGTATCAGAAAAGCCTATGAGATATCACAATAGTGAAAAACCTCCTCTTCTCACTTAACTAGATGTTCGGTTTGAAGACGTTTGATTCTTGTTACTTGCCTAGAAGCGAAAAATTCGTCGTCTTCCGAGATTGAACTCTGGTCCTCAAAGTCGGTACCTATTAATAAAATTTGGCAGACTTGAGACACAATCAAATTATTATAAATAGAGAAAACTTACCTTGTTTCTAAAATAATATAAATCCCGAGGGCATTCCAGAGTTCATATGTTCATAAACTCACTCAAGTGCGCGCGTACACACACACGTGTACACACAGATGTGGTTTTATCTCTCTCTCTCTCTATATATATATATATATATATATATACATTCATGTACAAATGCTCATATACGTACATGCATAGACGTGTGTGCTATATATACATAAATAATACATATATTTATAGTTGTATTCCTATAAATATTTATACACACAAAGACATGCATATAGACATGTGTATGTAGGTACATCGATAAGTCAGTATCCTAATGATGGAAAGAAAATATATCTTTTTTCCAACATAATCTCCTTCTTTGGAAATGCATTTAACCCACCGTTTCTTTATTAATCATATAGTTAAAATGAACAATTAAAGAAAATGGATCTGCGGCAGGAATTGAATCTACCACTGATAAGGTAGCCTTTTCAACGTAGCGATGCTCTTTGATTATTCTATTTGTGTTGTCTAGAGCGAGTGATATCTCAACCGTGTAACGACGGGAGATCATCTCTAATAAGTTTCTATGTAATAAAACGCAATTCATAATTCATCCCGTCAAACCAAATACGCCCATTTCTAGATACATAGCTGTTTCATTGAAAGAAGAGAATAGACCAAATCCAATTCCTGCGGCACCCCCTTATTCTTTAATTGTATATTCTATTCACGTTGTCTAGAGCAAGTGATATATTGAACGTGTAACGACGGGAGATCATCTCAAATAAGTTTCTCTGAAATATAATGCAATCTTTAATTCATTCTGTCGGACCAAACATGTCCACTTATTTTTACACACACACACACACACACACACACACATACACACACATACACACGCATACACACATATATATATATAATGATCTGACAATTTGAGAAAACCAATTATTTTCATATTACACATTACGGGAATAGATATATGAAAATAAATAGTTTTCAAAAATTGTCCAATCATTGAATCATACGTTGTCGGAAATATCATTCCACATACGATATCTGTCTGTCTGTGTACCTGTCTGTCTATCTATCTATCTAAATATATATATATATATATATATATATATATATATATATATATATATATATATATATATATATATATATATATAATTCTTCTTTCTGTCCATTGATTGTTCAAAATTCCTCAAAGCGTCACGTGACTTCGGAGGCCCCGCCTGATGTCATCCAGAGTCTTTAACGACCGAGTTATCTGCCGATGGAACACCCGACATTGTCCCGTTGCCAACCGTCGACGTAAAGAGGGCGATGAAGAATCATTGGAGTGAAGTAGAGACAGGGAGAACCGGCAAAAACAAATTAAAATAATCACCGGGACATTACCATTCTGTAAATACAGAGATTTCACAGAAAGAAAGAAAGAATCAAGTCTGGTTAGTCACTCGATAGAAACCGTCACCCGACCAAAGTCTTTTGGTAGCATGTCCTGTTGGGGGTGATCATTTAGAAATATTGGAATAAGAGTTACTTCTCCCACCTTTTGTTGGATCTCTAGAAAGTTCGAATTGCCAAAAAAAAAAAAACTTACATTGTAAATTGACCTCCAAGTAGAGAACCAATTCTTGATGAAAAAAAAAAAAAACAACAAAAAAAAAATAATAATGTGGAGTGAGTTTAAATTTCCAGCCATCTAACTCCTTTGATGCAGGCTGCACACGTGATACAAACATTCACACATACAAGTATACTTAAACAAATGCATGCATATATATACTTTGAGACAAACTTATAAATTTAGGTGTAACAAATTAGAGTCATTTTTATAACATGTTTTTTTTTCTTCAGTGAGTCAATCAGACCAGCTCAATAACTGAAGAAACCTATTTTGATAGCTTTGGTTGACGGTCTCTAACAAAGAAGTACAGATAGACAAATAGAGAGTCCGATGGAAGGAGGAGACATTGGCGATATTTAAGGAAAATTCTCCTAGGCGCAAACGTAAGACACGACACCATGGAATATAATTGAGTTGAACGTTGGCAGACTTCCCAAGATGGCGGCCCTGTTTGCTCGGGGTAATGTACAGGAAAGGTGCGCCATGTTTCACTGTCCTATTTGCTTCTTCTTGACAAACGATGAAGACCAGAATATCGGGCAACCATAATATAAAAAAAAAGGACAGAAAAGCTTGTGCCAAGCTGCGTCTAGTCGATCTCCCATTTGTCTGAGAGAGGCAGGCAGTTACATCCACGCCCTTCTATAAGAATAGGACGTTTTATACAAGAAAGGGGCCTGTATACACTTCCTTCCGTCTTAACGGTGAAGTGCTTACGGCAGCATACTTGCCAGTGTATCTCGATGATAGAGTATTGAACTCTAGGTCATAAGATCTTTCTTTCAATCAATATAAATTAATAGAACGACGGTGAGGCTATGATGTAGTTTGGGTTAAAATGACGGTGGCGATTCACCGAACTGTTCTTAGTGGTCAAGCAGTGAATTGAAAACAAGAGTGTAATCTTCATTCAGCATTATATCTGAGCTCAATTGCTCGTTCAATCAATGAAAAGGTCATTAGTGACAATTTCTGGGGTATTTTAATTCGTCGTACAAAATACGACGGGTGAAGAGTAAAATAAAATTGATCGTCGAAAGCAAATTAAGATCAGGCGCCAAGTAGTGTTGCCAGTTTAGCGCCTTTCGTGCTATATTCAGCGCATTTCTTGTGTTAGCAGCGTAAAAAAAGCTTTAAATTAGTGCGGGTGTGCCTAAATATTTTGGCCACTTTAGGGCTTGTTTTTGACCATTTTAAACATCTTTTCCGTTGTTTTTGCCATTTTGGGCTGATTTAGACCATTTTTTAAAAAATTCGGCGCTCGTTAGCAATCAAATATTTTTTTAGTTGCCAAGTTCCAATGGAAGGCGGAGACATTGGCGATATTTAAGGAAATTTCTCTTGGGCACAAACGTGAGACACGACACCATGAAATATAATTGAGTTATTTCCGCAATTTTGGGCTATTTTGAGCTATTTTTTCTTTAATTCAGCGCTTTTTAGCAATCAAATAGCTTTCCTAACAAAGGTGTAAAGGAAATCTCTACATCTTACAAGTAAATCAAATACAGCGTCTGTCTTGGTCTTGTGTCGGACTGGGCTAAGCTTAGCAAATATCAATAAAATATCTGGGAGCTGAAATATTTTCTTTAAAGATTACTTGACCGCAGGATTAACATAAGATTGGTGGTACTGAACTTCAAGGTGCCGATGGATCAATTTAGGATCAAAACCACTTTTCTGCCCTGATTTGTAAGTTTCGATTTATTTATTTATTCATTTATTTATTCATTTATTTATTCATTTATTTATTCATTTATTTATTTATTTATTCATTTATCAAAAAATCAATGCCCAAGCAGGTAAAGGTGCAGAATGGTAATCGGTAGACTTAGTTCGAACTCCGATAGAGAATATTAAATTTTCCTTTACTTTTATTTCTCCAATCAATTAGACCTTCAAAACTTTCTGAAATCGGACAGATTTGAGATAATCTTTTGAAAAGTTTTTAGAGGGGGGGGGATTCTATTCTCGAAGTTGCAATCATGTTCAAATAGACCATTACTTTCCGTTCGTTGCAAGTGCTCATGCCAGTTTGGCATTATTTTCTATTAGGGAATCTTACCTCAACCCAACAATAAAACATGGTTTTCTGTGACCAAAAACCCCAACTCTAATCACATTGCTAAGACGACAGTGAACCAGGGACACTAATTGAATTAGATTGTCCGCTTTGAAATGTGAACAAAAGTGAGTTCTAAGGTTTTAAGAGGTCTTACGTAGGTCTTCCCAGGCAGTTTGTCGGGGTCTTTCCGGGGATATCTGTTGCAGAATTTACAATTACGTGATGATAATGACAACTTGAGGAAATAAGAAGATTGTGTACCAGCAGTCGGGCTTTGAATAATCAAGTACTTACTTTTTGTAGTATGTTAGTACTATATACTATGTAGTGTATTACATTCAGTACCATGTAATGAATTTAGTACACTAAAATTTTGTGAGTAGCATCCTTTGTGAGATCACTGAATAAATGCCCACGGGGACGGTAGGATTTATGTGTTGAGTGGAGTATTTTTTTCGTGGTCAAATTACCCGAAAATTTTTTTTGCACCTTCTTTATGCATGTTCATTTGTTTGTGTGTGTGTGTGTGTGTGTGTGTGTGTGTGTGAGAGAGAGAGAGAGAGTGAGAGAGAAAAGGAAAGAGAGAATATCTATGCTTGTGTGCCTGTGCGTGTGTGTTAAGTTGTAAGAATGTTCCCGATTATTGGAGAAAGTTCTAGAACTTCCAGATGTAGAATTACTGAAAACCTTTTGAAATCGGGGTAGTTATGGAGTAGCTCTCGGCGTTCGCGATCATTAGTTCCGCTTTCATCAAAGTATTAACTCCACCCTCCACCGGAAGAAAAAAAACCCGGATTTTTTGTTGGCACTTGAGAAATTTCAAAGTTGGATTTTGTTCATTTGAATCGATGCACCGAATTAAACGCGTGTTTGGAGACAAATTCAAGGCACTGGCCAAGACTCAAAGTAGCTGACCAATTGAACCTGATCGAAATGAATTGCGAAATCTAATTTACACTTGACCAGACGATATGGCTTAAATACAACTACCCTAAGATAACCTCAATTGCCTCTAGACTCGCTCGATTTCTGAATGATGCCATTCAAATGCCTGCGTTGGGTAAGTCTCTAAGATAAAGCTCAGATTATCTACCCTTCTCACCAGCTCGGATAGTTCAATGGTTTGCACGTTTGTGTCATAGCAGGAGGTCCTGAATTCGATTTCTGGTATGAGCTAAGAAAATTCATTAGAGAACGTTCCTCTGTGCACTCATTAGCTAATAGAGAATGCTCTCAGCTTTGTAAATAAGGAGGAAGTAACTCTTCTGTGGATCTGCATCCTACCACGGGATGGCCATAAAAAACCCCAAAACCATAAGAATATATTCTAGCGCATGACCAGATATGAAACTTACAAGAATCACTAATCTAGAAACCGGGATTTCGTCCCCATGGGAGTTGTCTCTTTCAACGCTTTCCCTTTATCAACTCTTTTAGCCATGTATGACAATCCTTCGCTGTATTTAGCAAAATCTGTAAAAACAGAAACTACAATCCACGTTCACTGACGAACCGAAATCACTTTTTGAACATATGCACGCCTTTGACTTCTCTCAAGTGAACGTTTACATAACTGGACACCTTAATCATCTCCGTAATTTAATCCTGGCTAATTACACCGCCAGTAATTTCATCGCCTGGTGAATTCATCCTAAGGTAAAAATACGTTGCGATGGAATACATCGCCAAACATTGTTTATACTTTATATCCATACAGTATCAAATCTTTATAACCTTGGTAGGATGGAGGAAAGCACACACTATTGGTATTTACCGACGAAAAAGATACTATTCAATACTATTATTTACTGACGATGTATTGGCTCGCGATGTAATTACCCTGCAATGTATTTACCATGTAAATACAGACACCGTATTTACTCGCGATGAATTTACCGCGAATCCATTACGAGCGATAAAAAATACTGCTCAGATAAAACACGAAGTGCTAAAGAGACTGGACAAAGATGCAGATATCGTAGCCTCACCAAAGACAAACTTGCAGGAGAAAAGGGCTATGTTTCGTTGATGCTGGGATGTACGAGCAGAGCTGGTCCTAATCACTGGCAACAATTGCCCGGGGCACAAAGTGTTGGGGGCTCCTGCCATGAGCCTGAGATAGTTGGACTTCCGAAATTCAAAAAGAAAAAAAATGAGAAAACAGACAATTTAAGCAAAAAAAAAAAAAAAAAAAAATCAAAATAAGGAAATTCCCTTGTGTCAGATTTTTTAGGAATATAAAATTTTTCGCACTGATCTTTAAGTAAAGAAGAGAGAAGAAAAAGCTTCGTCGGTATCAACAAAAGATTATTCTAAAAAGATGGTTTGATGTTTAATTCTGCAGTACTTTTTAAGTTCTATACTTTTTTATCGCTTGAATAAATGTGCATCTTAATGTGAAATAGGTATTTTCATGGCAAATTGTATACAGAGATTTCCATAGAGGCATTTTTATTTGATAAATAAAGAAGTAATAAATGAATACGTTTTTCCTGGTTGTATTGTTTTTTTACATTTTTTTTAATTGTTCGAAATTATTGCGTACTGAATTTTTTCTTTTAATCTCGTCCAAAAGATCGATCGTCTGTTTCAGTCATTTTAAAACATCTCTCTTTCAAGCTATCTTCACGTTTTTCCATTTCTCTTTTCTCCGTGTCTGACGTATCATCCATTGTAGCTGTCTCTCAACCGCCCATCACCTCTCTTCTTCATAAATGATGCTTCTCGCAACACTCGCTAGCTTTAAATCGTTGACAATGTTACAACCGGCGAATAAAGAAATTCACTTTGTTGATTATATGATATATGTATATAAAAAGATTTTACTTTACGTTTCAGAAGCGCCCACTTTTTTAACTTAACAGTGAAGACTTCTAAATTTAATTCATCATTACTTTTCCTTGTTGTTCTCTCTTCTTGTGAACTCCCTAAAAATAGCGACCAATGGGTAATATTTAAAGGACTTGCAACATTTGGCAGATTGACAGGTGAACTGGCTGGCCAGTCTTCCGTCGATCTGGCTGGACAGTCGCCTGGCAAGGTTTTATACCAATCGACGTTTGTTGAGCAGTTGGCTCCATTTCAGCTAATTCAAAATTAAGCTGTTTTTATTTCGCGATGTCCTCGTCTCTTTTAGGGACCGTTTCTACTTTGCACAATTAATGCAATCAAATGATCGAACGATCTTTTCGAAAGAGACTTTATAAGCATTTCCCCACTCTCTTTCTCTCTCCTCTTCCTTTCTCTCTCTCCTTCTATCAGTTTATTTCTCAAAGAGAGTCAATAATAATTGCCCCTTGGCGAGGATGAAGTTAACACTAAATGGCTTGCAGAACCAACTAGCTTAATACAGTAAATAGCCCCCTTTTATATATATATATATATATATATATATATATATATATATATATATATATATATATATATATATATATATATATATATATATATGCTGCTCGAATGGTTTGTGCCAAAGTAAACCATGCTTAGTAACTATATTTGTGTGTGTGTGTGTGTGTGTGTGTGTAAAATATGTATTAAATCATACATATATTTCTAATTGTTTCATTCTATAAATCTATAGATATGGGTGCCTACCATATCGCAGTGATATGGTGGGCAACCTCGCATCGCAGACCAATTCGTCAGCGTAATGAGTTTGATTCTCACTGGGGGCCCCACTACTGTGGCCGTGTACTCAACTAAGCAAAACTCATGAATTACTGTAACTACTCAAAAGTGCAAGGAACTCGACCAGGAAAAACAATTACTTATTCTAACATCCTAATTGTTAGCGTCATCTCTTTCGATGTAGTCCTCTTGTATAAAACGATCCAAACGGCTTTTCCAAGATTCCATGCATTGCTGGAAGTCCATACTACATCCAGCTCGCATACGCAGTTTAAATTCCCCGAACTTATGGATTGCAACACGCACTCACACACATACACACGTAATTTAGGTTGAAAGCAGTTACTTGGCCTATACATATACATAATGTGCATCTCGGTGGTAATTTCTCATGAATACATATTTGATTGAAAACGACAGAGAATTTAAAAAAAAAACAGTCAACTTCACGTACAAGATCGAGCGCTTTCGGTCATACTTCCGTCAAACATCGGGCCGGGGGAAAACTGTGGATATTGAATATTTTTCGAATTTTAATACTGAGAAACTCGGTGTTAGCCATTGGTGATGACACGTACCGGGTGACAAGCAAGATATACTTCTCACTGGGCCGAATGTATATCAGTCGTTGAATACGTTTGAAATCCAAGTTCTTATCTAATTCTATATTCTTTGATCTTATCACGAGAGTTTCGAGTATTTCTTTTACAATTAATGTTGTGTAATATACGTGTATTGTTAAGGAGTATGTTGCGTACTTATGGAAGTATTAGTGTCTAGTGATATATGCTTATTAGTATGGGTACGGATAACACTTTGATCTGATAGATGATGAGTTAGCTTATACGATTGGGTTATGGGGGCATATCCAATATACGATTTTGGCACAGTATCCCCTGAAGGGCAAGGAAATATTTAGATGACGTTGGTGTTGTTTAATGGAGATTTTTGACGACAAGCATTGTGATTGATAAGATTAGATGTTTTTAGGTTTAAAAAAAAAAAAATTCCGTATTTTATATAATTGTCACGTTCGACTGGAAATGTGTAATTACGTATTATGTGTCTAATTGATACCTCATGTTCTTTATCATTCTGATATATTTGGTTATAAGATATGTCTGAAGTATTAGAAACTGTAACCAAAACTGTTGAAATAGGTTTCTTCAGTTCTCAAGTCAATCTGGTTGACTATGTATGTATCGAGCGTACACCCTGCACTGATGGAAGTAGAGGGCTGAAAAATTTATTTATTCTTTATCATGTCTAAAAAAAACGTGTTATTGTTTTTTTTTTCCAAATGTCCCATGAATTGGTTTTTAAGGGGAGTAGTTTGTAATTTAAATTTATGCTAAATCGGCCATTTAGTTTGTGCCAGCTTGTCTTTTTGAAAACTGAGACTTTTTAGTGATCACCCAACAAAAGACGAGAGAAGTACTTCATTCACTGATCACCCTTTTTTTTCTAATTTTTTCTTTTCAGACTTTTTAGTGATTACTGTCCTATAAACGGCGAGGGAAGTAACTTATTCCTTGACCATCCCTTCTTCCAAAGATTTAATTGATCACCCTTAATACAGCATCCTGCCAAAAGACGTTGGTCACGAAATGGTATCTATTGAATTACTTACCGGACCTGTTTTTATTATGTCTGATGTCATTACTATTCATAGTATTGCAATCGAGTTTAGTTCGATGCAGTAATTATGGCCTACCCGGTGGTTGACGTAGTTGTGTGTGTTCCGATCGTTAATATTCAAGAGGTCGATATTACTACACAAACAAAAGCTAGACCTTTGAATGCTGATTCTCATGGACAGCAACCTTTCCCGCCTTGATTCAACGAAATTCCAGTCCCTATTTCCCGCATCCCATTTGTACTTGTGCCCTACTGAACTATCTATCTATCTATCTATCTATCTATCATCTGTCTTCTGGCCGAGATAGTTGCGTCTTTTACATTGGTTCTAGTGGTTGGCATTTGATTTTCAAGGAAGGACGTTCTACTGAAATTGAAATATTAGCACTGCAGTCTCCAATTGCAAATTGAACCCCCTCTAAAATTCTCATCGGAGGTGTTCAAATAAATAATAAAAAGACTGCTTCGAAGCAGGCCTGTGCATGCAAAATTTCAAGTCTCTACGATGAACGGTTAGGACTGGGTGAAGTCCACACGCACAGATACATATAAACGCCAGATCAAAATGATAATCAAGACCCAGCAACAGCGTTGAAATCGGTCTGTTATGGGTAGCGACAATCAATGTTCTCTCTACTCATTTAAGAGAACGAGTGTACAAAATTGAAAGTTTTTACTGTGCGAAGTCAAGATACGTAGATAGCTAGCTAGATATAAATTTCAGAATAACCTAAACCCAGTTAATGTGTTTAAACCCGTCTGTTGTCGGTGGTGGTGATAATCTATGCGATGAATATCTATAGATGTAATTGACGTGTTTTTAAGGTATTTTAGTGAGTTTGAATATTTAAAATGATGTCGCAATGTTTCTTATCAGATGGAGAAGTTCAAACTTCTAGATACAAGACGTCGTGATAAGTACAATGACGATTTATTCTCCTGGTTATAATCTGGCACAAAGCAAAAAATTACTTGCCCAAATTAGCTTAGTCTGGCACAAGGTCACAAATGTGGGGTACTCAGTCAGGATCGAACCCATTACAGCAATCATGGCCTGTTTACGTTAATTTAATCACTGCTCTCTAGCGTGACGTCATGATAATATTGTTAGAAACCGTAAACCAAAACTGTCACCAAGAGTTTTAGAATAGGTTTCATTAGTTTTGTGAGTATGTGCCATGCGTACATCACCTATGGAGCTATATGGCTGAAATCGTAAACACTCACTCCTTATTATGTCTAGAAACAAATCCCCATCCTCTAAATGGGTTTTTAATGGCTGATTCAATTTACGCTAAATTGGTCACCTAGTTTGTGTCCGACAGCATTCATGCTTGTTATTTGAAATTTCTTCCAATTTGACCCCTTTTTTAGTGATCACCCAACAAAAGGTAAGTGAAGCACCCCATTGATCACCCTTTTTTCTAATTTTTTAATTGATCACCTTCAACACGGCATGCTGTCAAAAAACATTTGTCACGTGATGGTTTCTACAGAATGACTCACCAGACCTGTTATCCATCATTCTATGCTTAGTCTAGCACAAAGCCCCGATTGCAGAGCACCCAATGACGATAGTATCCGCTAGAGTTGTAACTGTCTGCTATGCACTTCCTTAAATTCTCAATTCATAATTCGGCAAATATCACCAGTGGAACAGTTTGTGCTGACTATTTCCGTTGAGAAAGGCATGAATCCATATCCCTCAGTTACTGCATTATCATATACTCAGCTTAGCTTCGTCAGGTACAAGGCTACAGAAATGGAGCACCCAGTAAATATCAAACTCATCAATCTAATGAATTAACCCACAGGGCAAGCTTGCTAACCATCGTGCAACGATAACCACTCATGATGTGCTTGGGAAGTACCTCACCCAGTGATCACGCCCTTTTCCAATTTTTTTAATTGATCACCCCCAACACGGTATGCTGCCCAAAGACGATTGTCATGTAACGGTTTCTATAAAGTGACTAACTAGACCTGTTATCTATTAATCTCTGCTTGGAGCACTATAAAAATATTGGACGATGTTAGTACCGGGAGAAAAAACTATCGTAGTCCTCGGTTAAATGTCATGAAAAATGAGTTAATGTTACACGACTGACAGAATGGCTAAGTATGGGCCGTTTGCCAAACATTGGTCAGAAATTTATCCACTGGAGCCGTCCATGCATGAATGCTGACCTAAATTCGGCCACCAAACAAAGCCTTTTTTTTACCTCCCTTCTTGTGCCATAACATCAAACCTAATTGATCCTGTAAAATCCATTTATCACCACCATTATCATCATCATCATCACCATTTTCTCCCACCCAAGAGAGGAAGCTGTTCACACCCTATCCTACGTAGACTAAGGATAGAGTCGTATTTGCCACGTTGAGACGGCGTGTTTGCGAGGGCTATCTTCCAGGGGGCATCCCTTAGACTGGTTGCCTCCCAAGGCTAGAGAGCCCAGCCTCAGCTATTTTATTTAAAGCTTGGGAGGGGAGAAGTGCGATTCAAAAGCCTCGACTGGAGTGTGAACTTGGGTCGATGATTCTGCGGTTTGCACTTCTTCAGGCTCCCTGTTAATGGTAATTCATAATTCTGTCGGGTTTCTCATATATTTATAATTGGGTTATAATACGGATAGGAGGTGCAGGGTGGACGAGCGGGTATCAGTTTGGAGAATGGACTCGGCAGGCCGAGTTCAAACTTTGGCTGGGACAGTTTATCTTTACTAATGCCCTTGGGAAAGGCACTAATCAATTCCCCCGCCACTATGGGTAAAATAGCGTAGGGTGAAGAGAGTAACGCCACTTGTCACCTCTGAATCTATTTCACATATTGCAAAAGGTTTGAGTGAGTAGTAACGCAATAAGTGGGGCCAAAGTAAGGACGGACTAGTTTGAAAAAGAAGAGTCTACAAACGATGTATCCTCCTGATAGTCACCTATGGAGCTGAAACATAGAACCTAGTCGGAAGATTGACCCTAAAACTGAGAACCATGCAACGTGCACATAAGAGAATCATACTTAATATCGTGTGGAGGAGACACAAGGCAGCACTACATAAAAAAAAACACAGGTCAGAAATATAGAAATCATAAGCTCAAAAAGCAATGGGCTGATCATGGTGCGATAATCTCAGACAACCAAGTAACATCAAGACTCACAGCGTGGATCAAAAAAGATCTCACACGAATTGTACCCGACAAAAATTAAGATGGCATGACGAACTAGACAAGTCCAGAAAGTACTGGCTTCGCAAGGCTAAATCTTGAATAAGGTCTATGTCCAACGACAGACGTTAAACGGCTGCTGCTGATGTTGATGTTGAAGTAAGGACGGCAAAGCCATAGCCAGCATAAAGGTGCTATTTACTTTTAACGACTATACCTTTTCTAAGCGGCAATAAATAGAAACAATCTGGAATCGATTCTCAGTGTCCAGTTCACGAGATCATCTCATATTTTCTCTCCTAACATGTCCATCGGAAAACCCTCTGGAATTTAAGATTAGACTACGCTTTAGAAACAGTCAACCAAAATTGTAGGTTTCTATCTGTTTTCAAATTGGTCTGGCTTGCAGACTTGCTGGCTGGCTATGTATGTATCATTTGTTCAGGTCACACCAATCAAGCCAGCGGTCTGGGAAAAATAATTTTTTACTTTTATTATATCTTGAAAAATATTTTTTGTCCCCATCCCCAGAAAATTTTTTTTATATAGTGTTCAGTTTGTAATTTAGGTTTATGCTAATTTGATCCCTCAGTTTGTGTCCGCTTGTGTTTTCGAAAATTCAGACCTTTTTCAATGATCATCGTCAACGAAAGGTGAGAGAAGTTTCTAATCCATTAATTACCCATTTTTCCAATTTTTTTTCGAAATTTTTGAATTGATCACCCCGAACACAGCATGCCACTAAGAGACGTTGCCCACGTGACAGTTTCTATTGAGTGACCTATTATTTTTCTTTTTTTGCTTTCTTTTTCAATTTTAGTGTTTGTCAATTTCGTGCTGGTGAAACACGAAACCCATCCGAGTGACTTTGATATGTAGGTAAATAATAAGTACATTATAATCACCGTACCTATTTGGCAGGCTGACAATTTGGCAGGGAAAAAATCTTTTTACTTATTCAAACAAATGACGAGAGCAAGTGGAAACTTATTGTGTTTATTAAGCTAGAATCATTGTGTTGCTAGGCTCCCCTGATGACAAAGATCCAACGTTATTTTCACTAAATGAACCATGGAAATTTCACGGCGTATTTTTGCAATTTATACTTCAAAGAGTGGTTCATCCATTTACGAATTAGCATTAGAACAGCATATAAGCTATCATAGGATGACAAATTATGCATTTTTTTGGAAAAAAGCGTGAAATTTCTAACATGTTAGTACGTACCATTACATTAATTTTCAGATGTTGAGGGAAATCAGATTTGACCTCTGAGGACCACGAGAAGTCAAATTCAAGATAGCCGCCAGGCCAGTGGATTTAATGTTCAAACGCGTTCAATTTTCGAATCAAACAGCGTAGAAAACATTTAAGGTGACAATTACAATTGTGTTCGGAATGTCCATTCTTTTGGTGATACTTTTGAGATCACCAGAACCTAAGCAGCCTTATTTTGATTTCATCAAAAGAAAAAAAAATCTTAATTCTTAATTTCAAAGGACGACAAGAAAGCTGGAATAAATGGAAATATTTTCCACCTGTGCTAGGGAAAGCTTTCGGATGCTGATTGTGTAGGCATGCAGGCCCTCTTTAATTGGAGAAAAGTCAACCCCAAACAATCCTCTAACTCTCACGATCATTAGCTTTTTAGCGTCCCTCGTTGGACACAGACTTTCCCTAGACTTTTCTATCACGAGCGTTGTGGAGCCAATGCTTTCTGAACTTGTCTATTTTTCATGATTTGCCAGCCACAGTTCTATGGAGATCCATGTTGTCTACCATTCTCGCAACATGACCTGCCCATTGCTATTTGAGATTTCTACTGGATTCTACGATATCCCTGACTGTTTTTCCTCTAGTATACTGCGCTGTTTTGTGATCTCTCCATGTAAGGTTGAGCATGATTCTTGCATGCGCACATTGCATAGTTCTCAGTTTGAAGGTCAATCTTTTGGTTGGCTTCCATATTGCAGCTCCATAGGTGACTATTGGGAGGATGCATTGGTTGAAGACCCTTCTTTTGAAAACTAATGGAATTTCCTCGTTCAACTTGCTTCACCAAAAGTTTGCCATCCTAGAGAGATTCTTCGCTTGATTTCTTCTCCTTTTGAGGGTTTGATAGAGACTCGTTGTCCCAGCACAGTACATCAATGGTCTACTTCTCACTTATCTCCGATTATTCCTTGTTCCTGACTCCACTTGGTTTTAGTAAATACCAAAGAAATTACTCACTTCTTTAAATTGAAAAGTGACAGGTACTTAGACTTTGATTAAGAGAAAGAGAAAATTAATTAGACAAATGAATCTGGGCTTCCCATTTATTTTGATAAGAGGAGTTAAAATTTAATAAGTTTCGTGGGAAAAAATAACTTCGACATTAATCGATAGCACCGATTTTCAATTAAAAGAAAGTAAATGATGAAATGACGCAAGAGTGTATAGACTGAGTTATCGTTATTGCAAATGCCCTATTTATAACTAATCGAAGGGAAGAGGAGTTGAAAAAATGATTTTATCAAATAGAAATCAACTGTTTGTCTCTTCGGTACAGTTTGGTACTTAAAAAAAAAACAAACGTCACCCTGATGACTAATCTCCCAACGATGAAGAAATATCTGTATCTGTGTATAGACAGCGATTATCCGACAACTGGCAATTGTTCGAAGTTGACACTCGCCAGATGTATTAGACAGCACACAAGGCAATACAGTATCGAGTTTACAGTTTGTTTGGATCAGTGGTTCTCGAAAAATCTAAAAAAAAGATAAATAAAAAATTACAAACTATAGCTCTTTCTCCATAGTTTCTATCTATCATTTCCCTCGACTTCTGCCCTTTAGAATGATATAAATCTAGATATATAATATCTAAATTGGCAACTCTGGAGAAAAGTAACAGAAGAACTTTGAAGCCGTGATTTCGTACGACGGACGGAAATATTTTATATGTCAATCATTGCAGGCTACTCCACACACCATAAACTTCGGCCCCGTCCAAACATGCACCTTTGGAGCGGACACTGTCCTGGCATTTAAACTTACCACTCATTATTGCAGGTCCAATTTAAGTTCATATCTAATTTAACTTAGAAACACAGACAAAATGAAAGTTCAGGTTGACTCAAACATTGATCTAAACACGATTGAAATAATCTGAGGGTCTTTTTTCTTTCGTTGTTTTATTCAGATATATATCATGTGCGTATTTCGAGTGTTTAGGAAACATATCCTTTATTTTCAAATTTAAAAGAACGGTAGTTTGGAAGGCCCCTGAAAAATGTCGAGGTGGCGTAAGTCAGTGGACATAGATTTAAAATCGTTGTCATGCGTCTCAGCCAGAGAAGCCATGACCAACCTCATAAAATGCACTGAAGCAGCGAGTGATGAGTGGGTAGAGGAACCTGACCAACCAGTTTTGAAAGTCGGTAAATGATGATCGAAATGTTTCCTGACAAGTTTATTAGCGTCCGTCTTCATCCGAAGCCCAGTCCGATACTGTGTCCTCGGGCCCCTTTTTGTGAGTGCCACTGAAGGAGGACGGGTGGGGGTGCTGGCTTACTGGACCAATTTGTAACGTCAGTGTTGACGCATTATTGATATGTCCGGACAGGACGGACCATAGCGACCACAGGTTGATACAAGTGAAGATATCTCACGTTTCGAGTATGTGTGTGTGCGCGCATGCGTGTTTGATAGAAAATTTGTTTATCGTTTTCTTTGGGAGGAAAAGGCTTTCAAAAGATGAGAGAGTAAGTGAGAAAGAGAATTAGGGAGAAGTGAGAAAGGTGGACAGAGGAAAAGTAGTAGAAGTAGAAGTAGTATGGAGGTAACGGGAGAGACGAGAGGAAGAAAAGAAGAGAGAGACAGAGACAGAAACAGTGACAGAGAGACAGAGAGAGGGCGAAGGGGTAAAAAAGAAAGAACGACAACGGAAGAAAAGGAAAGAGAATCAGCGGAAGCAAAAAGAGTCGAGATAAGAAAAAAAAAACATAAGAATGAGAGAAGGAAAGAAAGTGGGAAGATGGGAAATATGAAAAAGAAATAAGAAATGAAGGAAAGAGATGAAATTGGGGAGAGGCAGGAAAGAAGAAATAATAAAGAATGAAAGAAAGAAGGAAAAAGATGAGAAATTAAAAAGAAAAGAAAAAATGAAGAAATACGAAAGAAAGAAAAAAGTATAGAAAGAAAAGACGTGAATACAATAATGATGAAGGGAAATATTTAAACAAAAACAAAAGAAATGAAAAAAGAAAAAGAAAAACGAGAAAAGAAAATGATGAGGAAGTAAAAAAGAAGAGGAAAGGTTAAAAAGCTAATGAAAGAAAGAAAGGAAGAGAGAAAAGAAGAAAAGATGAAAGGAAAGAAAACATTCGAAAGCAAAAAATAAAAAATAAGAGGAAGAAAGAAAGGAAGAAAGAAAGAAAGAAAGAAAGAAGGGAAAAGAAACGTATGAAAAAGATCAAAACAAAAAAGAAAAGATTCAAAAAATAAAAAAAGAGGAAGAAAGAAAGGAGTGAGAAATGCATAAAAAAGAAAGACAAGATGAAAAACAAAACGAATGTAAACAAAAAAAAAACTGCAAAATCAATTCGAAAAAAAAAATTTACATCAATAGAATAAGTCACAGGGAAAGTCGGTTATATGCCTTTATTTAGTGCAATAATGCAAAAACGTATATTCTATCTTCTGTACCTTTTCCAGAATACGAACAGTTCACCTGTGGAATGTCAACAGAGTGAATATTTAGAAACAGTGGCACTTCAGGATTCTTATTTATGTGGTGTTTTCGACCGCACAGATGGGTTACCTGATTTGGCCAGAAGATAATCTAAGCTTTATCTTGGAGGCTTACCCAACACATTGAAATAGCATCGAATTTGGAAACAGCAAAATTGAATGCAGAGGCCCAATACCAGCGTCTTGAGTTGTTTGTCATTTTGATATGAATCATTTTCGTTTCGCCAAATATTTTTTCGTTTTTATATTTGACTAGTTCTTCATATTTTTGCTACTTTTTCATTAAACCAACCCTTTCTTCGATATTAAATTGAATTGCGATTGAAATAGTTCCGAACCAGTTTCTCTCTATTAAATGAAGATAAGAAGAATAAAGACTGAAAAAGGGAGACCCCACCGTTGTTGTCTTCCGCGGCTAAAAAGTTGCAAATGACGATAGTTTGTCTTAGAATGAAGTTTCTTACCGTATATACCAAACTTTTCAAGACGAAATCTTTTGGGCGAAAAATTCGGAGTCGACTTATATACGGGTATTAGTTTCATTACGATGAAATCCCTGAACGATTAAGAGAGCTTAGTAGCAAATCTTAGCTTTGAACATAAAGAGAATATTCACTAATTACAAGAGAAATGATAGCCGTTGCCACTAGATACGAGTATAGCGGCTCCTAGGAGAGCTCACTGATAAGTGTCCTCTATGAAGCAGCGTGTACGCAAGAAAGGACTGGGAGCACAGTCCAGTCCTAGCTTGGCAAGATGCTCTGTTAATCATCTGTTGACCATAGGCCAAGACGACCACAGAACAATCACGTTGCTGCATACGACATCTGACATCCTGGACGATCACCCACTTGGTAATGACCAGGCCAGACGTCGCTTAACTTCTGGGATCTCATGAGAACTGGTGTATTCAACACGATTGACTAACATTGTATCCTCATTGACTTCAATAAATGCTTGAATGGAAATATGAAATATAATTGCTGAAATAGTTATTTTTATAAATTCTGAATATTTCAACCTATGTTTTTACAGGGCGTAGAGATTTTTTACGTAATAATTTCCTGAAATGTGTTTTATATGACATAAAACATGGTGCTTTGTTACCGTAATTTATTGCATCATAAGCATCAACAACTGGGGTCTATCTGTACGTGAAGCTTATCATTAATTATTTATTACTTGGCTAAAAATGAAAGGGTTTCTTCTACACAAGTAAATGCAGAAAATATGTTCAGAATCCAAATTTAAGTTCATAGGCAACCCATATACACACACACATGTATGCTATATGATTGAGGTCAGTAATAAAATTAATAATGTCTGTTATTTCTTTCGTGCGTTTTTATTTCTTTGACTTTGCTTTGTAGAAAACAAAAAAACAACAAAAAAAAACATAACGCATAAGACAAATATGTTGCCACCTCTGCCTAAAAATGAATTGGCAAGTTGCTTCTTTTTTTCACAGTACTGCCTCTCTGTGAGTTCTTATCTCTCTGTCACCCAAGACTTTACTAATCCACCTACCCAATCCCCGGCTCTTCAGACAATGATACAAAGTTACATAGAGCAGTAAATGACTTGCCGAGATCAAAGGCGCCGAATAACTGGAGTTTCAATAAAACGTGTGTAACTGAACCAGTATGACAAAAAAGAATTTAATTTCAATTTGAAAAGTATTAAAATGTAACCATATACTCTCTCATACTACCTTCTCTCACACATACATACTCACTCTCTCTCTCTCTCTCTCTCTCTCTCTCTCTTTCCTTGTTTCTCTCTGTATATATGTATATCATTCCAAGCAAGTTTTTCCACACATGTCATCGATGCTACGTCACAGCTGTGGTGGAATAAAAGTATCCATTTTACGATGGATTATTATTTTAAATTGAGCAAATTCCTAAATACGAATAAAAGAAGAATTTCAAAAAAAATGAAAAAACCGTTCTCAGAAGGTGGCTACTGGACTACACGTGGGAATCTTCAAGACCGTACGCCTCAGAATATGACCGGGGGTACTGAAATAGACACAGGGACGGATGGACAAGGGACGGATGGACAAACGAGTCAAAAGAGAAGAATGCCTCTTGCCTATGTTTTTGTTATCTGGATGATCCAGTGATTGTGGGAACAATGATTCAATATGCAATGTCAGAAACCAGGAACAGAATTGATCCTTCTACTTCGATGGCAATGGAGAGATTTTGTCTGGAGGACGGATCCCCAGTGCTTAGGACGTTGATTATTTATTAACGATCCCCCTTTAGCAATCACGCTCAAGAAATCGCTGGTGCATCAAAACTTTTTTTTTATATATATATATAATCCCAGGTTATTGGGACAGAAGAACTGCTTGTTTATGAGTTGGAGCGAAACACTAGATGATATAACGGGACATGCGCAGGAATGCCCTCGACACCTCTGCAGCATAGGTCACATTGTTTTCATACCGAAAAAGAATCTATTTATACAATGAACAGTGTGACTTTTTCTGTGTTACTTTGTTTAAATAATCGCGCCATTTTTCACGAGTATCATGCCAGTGAATGAATGTATAATATATCGATGTTATTCGAAAAAAATACCGAAAGTTTTGAGTACATGCCTTTCCGAAGAACATTTGCACGAATTGATACCACAGTCGGAAACTGAAAGGGAAAACTATTTTTTCTATTTTCCACTACCGCATGCTATACGAAATCTCCATACAGAGAGAGAGAGAGAGAGAGAGAGAGAGAGAGAGAGAGAGAGAGAGAGAGAGAGAGAGAGGGGGTATATGCGCGTACGTACATCTAGTTTGTGTGTGCGTGTACCTGTATGAACGTAACGTGTGTGTTTAAAGGTGTTAGGAAAGCCATTATAAGCAGTTCTGACTCGCAAAGGACGCTTCCACGTATTCCTTGTATATTTTCGTCTTCTTTACACACGGCCATATAATTGAAGGAAGTTCCTTACTCTTAGTTCCTCTAACTTCCGTCGACGGGAAAGGGGCGCTGCGGTCAAATTGCTTTATTTCCTCCGCCTTCCATTTCTCCTTCACGTCGTCGCCCCCACCTCCTATTTAACAGCTTTTCTTTTCCAGATTCTTCCCGCCAAGTTCACACACGTCATATGACATTTTCGTCCGGCAAATTATCACGGACACCGATGTCCAGACCTTCACAGAGGGACAGTGCATAGAGCGCCATGTTTCTTGTTCTTCGTGAAGTCTTTTCAACTTGTTACCTCCCACCATGACTCCGAACGATTTTATCGTAACACCGACGGAGGTTTATTCACTTTGAAGTCTTCGCTTCGGAGTGTCAGGTTTGAAGACGGAGGGTCGGATGTATTGAACCCCCAGGCCAATGACATTTCAACAGTAAAGAATGACTTCGACTTACGAACGGAATTCTTCATTGGGGCTTGTTCGTAAGTTTGACTTCAATTTACCAATCCGACACAATAGGCGGTAGGCGCGATGGGAGTCTTTGTAAGAGCAAAACATATTCAGGAAAATTGTTCAAAGTTAAAGAGTTAAATAGAGAAGTCACTTCATGGCTTAAGGGAAGCTGGATAAGGAAGCCATCGAAAGACCATGTTTCAGATTTTATTCCACAATGTAATGTTAGCTTATATATACACATATGTTCGTATTTGTGCATGTGTGTATGTATGTACATATGTGTGTGTTTTATGTATTCATAAATACATGGAGATATGTTCTAACTTACGCATATAAATTGATATGCATTCATATCTAATACTACAAAGACGGAGAATGTTTGCTTGTCTCGTTGTTTCTAACTTAATTTTTTATTAACTTCTAAACAGCTGCACCCTGCAAGCTGAAAATTCGTGTATATGGGCAACTTGGCTCAAGGTTGAACATGGGATCGGAAGCGATCGCGTCTGGTAAATTCTAAAGGTCAATTTGAGGTCAGGTCAATTTTGGCATTTTCAAATCTAACGGAGACGACGGCGCCTTAAAAACTGCAAAATTATGTTCATTTGTAACTCGACTCCAGCATGAACATTGGATAGTGGGCATTGAACTTTGGTTACTTCAGTAGGTCAATTTAAGGAAAGTTCAATTCAGGCTTTTTCAAAAGAGGTGAACTCGCCTTTTTCAAATTTACCA
>OY735228.1:29162791-29172791 GCA_963457665.1 Thysanoteuthis rhombus | reverse complement strand
TAAATATGGACATACTGTTTAGATAAATAAAAGATAGGTAGATAGAGAGATTGATATGAATAGACAAACAGATAGTAGATAGATGGGACATGGTATGAATGAAGTATCAACAAAATACATGAAGAAACATTGATAAGAACAATGTGGGATAGATAAATCAGGTTAATATGAGGTAGATATGAACGATACGGGATAGATAGGTAGATAGATAGATAGATATAAATTGCCTGCGATAGATATATAAATATTGATAGAATGCAATAAGATAGATATATATGAGTAATATAACATGTCACCATTCTGTCACGCACAAAAATGTGCTTTGTTCATATTGTCACATGGTCATCCTAATGGATGCAATGAATCCCGGCACTAATACAAAACTTCTATCTATCAATCTATTTACCTGTTTAATGACAGATAATGTCACATGGATTCCTCTATTCAATGTTTGAATCTGAGTAAGATATTCAAGATAGTTCAGAATTTCCACCACATGAAATGTTTTACCAATACAATCTTGTTGCATCGGAGCAACGTATACATTCGTGAACTTCTAAAATCTGAAATACGAACTTTTGTATACCTGTCAATCTATCCCAGTTTGTTCATATCTATGTATGTCTGCCTCGATACGTTTGTATCTATCTATGCTCTTCCTGTCTATCCGTCCATATATCCCAGGCTGTTTATACCAGTCTATCTATCTATCTATCTATCTATCTATCTATCTATCTATCTATCTCAGGTTATTAATATCTATTTATCACGTACACACACAAGGACACATTCCATTTTAGAAACGTATTTAGTTTGCTTTCTTGTGTGTGTGTGTGTGTGTGTGTGTGTGTGTGTGTGTGTGCCCTGTGCGCATGTGAGTGTTTCTCTCATATGCTTACATGTATATGCGTGCGCATACACATTCACACACACGCACACACGCACACACATACACACACTCACACAATGGATGCATTTACTATCTTTCTCACATACGCACAGTACCTTCTGCCAGTCTTGACCCTCTCTTTCTACTTCTCTCTCTCTTTCTCACACACAGGTACGCACGCGCAGGTGTGCACAGATACACACAGATACACACACATACATACACACACACACACACAGAATCCACGTTTAGCAAGCAATTAATATCGTGTTCATCACACTCAGTGAACACATCATGACGTCAACCTCAGTGTCCTGTCACAGGTCACGTGATATTAATCAAATCAAAATGCTATCACTGTCACGTCCCGAACCACGTGACACGAACGGCTTACAAATAAGTAACGACGTCTTCCGTTCTCATCCTGCGTGCTGTGACTCAACTGGTGAATGCGTGGCCTTTCATCCCGTATGCTTTCAAAATCTGCGATACCCACGGAATATAAATGCCAATAATTGATTGGCCGCTGCTTTGGTTCACTTGTTTGTCGATCCGTAAGACGGAAACCCGTTTCACAAAACAAATGAATCTAGATCTAGCTGATTACTCAGTAGAAACTGTCACGTGACCATCGTCTCTTGGTAGCACGCCGTTTCGGGATGATCAATTAAACTTTCATTGTAAATTGAACTCCATTATGGATCTATCTCTGTGTATTTTCAAAAAGGCAGTCTGAAAAAGGAACCGTGTTTTTTTTGACAGTTTTGGCTGTTGACGGTTATTGCTTAAAAAAAAACAAACTAATAAATGTCCGTTGCTTCGATCATGGTACACTTAAAGCTTTATTGTTGACCAAAATTCTTGTTTTCATTTTGGGTGAGAAACGAAATTGACATATCAGCAACGGCAGGGGATAGTTGTTGTTATATCATCATCAACTAGCGAACAAACACACGTACACACACACACACACACACACGCACACGGCAGAACAGCCAATCTTGTGTTCGTGTATTTGCATTTCCACCTTCCTCTCTTTCTGTTTGTTAAATCACAAACTGACTGATAACTTGAAAATCATTATAAAGATTATTTTGAAAGTGTTTTATTGAGAGCAATGTCCTAATTTCTCCTTTCAGATATACCCCTGGGTATAAATTCTCCTCCTCGAAGACTGAAAGCTTATTTTGAGTGTCAACAACCAAGTTATTCTTTTTAATATACCAATCCATAATACCAGCAAATATGGCCCGATGATTACGATTGTTATACTTCTGTCACTGGCATCAGTGGTTGGTATTCGTGCCCAAACAAAAGTAAAAAATATCGAATGCTGTTTTTCAAGGCAGCAATCCCCACCACTTAGAAAAATTGGCGGAACATGATATTCATATCCATGACCCGTCAACATCTGACGTACTATACTAAGCTTAGTAAATCCTATTACACCGTTGCATTGGGTTGCCTCACGCGAAGTGATGGTAAACGAGCTAGACGGGCAGACCTTTTGCCAATGTTGTGAGATCGATATGGCCCATGCCTGCCAACTCTCCTGATTTTACCGGGAGACTCCCCTGCTCTCCCAATTTCTCAAAATTTGAACACCTCCTCATGTTCTCTCGTTGATGGTACATTATCTTCGATTTTAGCAACGACCTTTGGTGACCTGAGTCAAAAACATCCTGTCCCAAGTGTCAACCTTCGAGAGAAATATTGAAAGAGGCAAAATCTGACACTGCAAAGCTCTTCTACAAATACAAACTGTTTATTTTCAGATATTTCAAAGATTAGTATGAAAGCATACTATTTTGCGTTTTTAATTCTTGTGAAATTTTTTTTCCAGAAATCTCACTATTTTCTTCTTTTCTCCCTATTTTTCCAATAAAAACTTCAGTTCTCCCTGTCTGTGATCTTCTGATATCAGCAGGTCTGATAGCCTACTTAGTGGCTGAGATAATTGTGCATTTCCCATCGAAGCTGATGGTCGGTGTTCGGAGACAGATAAAGACCAGGATTTCAAACGCCGATTTTAATGTAGGTACGCTGTTCTTGGGATACTGGTTCATCAGAATATTTTTTGCTTTCATTTGCTCTAATGCAATACAAACCTAAGCTCGGTAAATATCGAGAAACTGTATAATATCATGATGCAAAATTCATTTTTTGTTGGACTCGTTCAGTGTACCAATTGCCACTCTTTCATCTGTCAAGATGAAAGTATCTATCTTAATCTCCATGAAATTGGAAATTTGGCTGTCGAAGTAAGTGCTGAAACAGATCCCAAACCCACGAAAAAAAAACAAACAAAATAAATACACAAAAAACAGGCAAAAAACACTAAACGTCAACAACAACCAAAAAGTTGAACTTGTTCGTGTTGCCTACGTATGAGACGATCACGAAGATCACCTTAACCAAAATGCAACTTAACTGTTTCACTCGGTATAACATACTCTTGAATTAAGCCCCAAATCACACGAAGGAGCTGGGTTGGGTTCTGTATGCATCTCTGAGTCAACTAAGTTTGACTACACATTTCGTTAATACATTGTCTAAGTATCATGGAAAAAAAGTAGGTGTCACTTAATGGTTCATAGTCGTTTATCTGCCGTCGATTGCATCTTGATGGCAGCCGTATGGTGATATTGGATATTGTTGGTAAACAAAGTTCATGCCGAGTGGCTCCGCAACGCCCATGATAGAGAAAGATGGCGAATCCTGGGGAAGGTCTATGTCCGACGACGGACGTTGAAAGACTGATCATGATGATGATGATGATGATGATGATGATGATGATGATTTACAAAAGAACCATATTCCCTAAAGCATGTCGTTTCGAACTGTTTACAATCAAATGTCACAAATCTTGTTTTAAAATGAAAAACCATCGTGGGCTGTTATTTCTAACCCTGGAAAATTCTAACGACAAGTAGGGGCCGCGCAGAGCTTGCATGCACCCTGGGAAATTTGCATCCACATTTGAAGTTTACATCCCCATTTGAAATTTGCATCTCCATTTGTCTGATCTTATAATTTCAGTGCCTAGTTTACCCTTATAGATAGTACTGATCCTAACAGAATGCCACTTAAAACCTCGCACTCTTGTGACCCTGTGCGAGACTGAGCCAAGTTTTGACAATGTCGACTTGGAGTATATATGTACTAGCTGTAAAGCAAAAATTATCAATGTAGTTTCGTAGACAATGCGTAATGAATTTGATCCCTACTGGTTTCCCCATAACCGATCATTGAAGCTCACCAACGGTATTATAGGTCGAAAGTTCAATATATGGCCGAGTCAGATACTTTAAAAATGGTACTCAATGCCTCTCTGCTAAGCACTCACCATAAAGAGTAGGATTGAAGAATCCTGGAGAGGGATGGGTCCAGTCAGGCTATCCTACCCCAGACATGTCTATAAAGAGTGCCCCGACAATTCGATACCAGGGACGAGGACATCACCGGGTTACCGGACCAAGGATTAAGGAGTAACTCCTAATTGTAAATCAAAAACTCTAACACAAAACTTATCTGAGTGAAATTTCGGTTTGTTCAAAAATAAACTTAGCTTATGAAATGTCTGCACGATTCATGGTTATGAGTGAGCGCTTAGTCCCTGGGAATCTGTTCTCCGAGGTGCACTTTCCATTGTGCGTAAAGGGATGGGTTTAAGGTATTTTCTGATGTTTGCTGTTTGCACCGAGGCGTATCAGGCATGTTTGAAAAGCCTATAAAGAAGCGACCTGCTGTTTGGTCCGTCCTGTTTCACCCGGACAAATACGCATTTTGAAGAAGCGAAAATGCATTATGCATCATATGGAAATGCAAATGATAACCACTTTAGGTGCATTGCAGACTTAAATTGTGAAAGACTGACCTCTGGGAGAAAGGGGTAAGTCGATCAAGTTTGAAATTTGAATTGTTAAGTTTTTATGTTGACGACAGCTGGGCTGAAATTGCACCTTTTCTCTTCTTTTCCCCCCTCTCCCTTTTCATTTCTTCTTCTGCATTCTCTTCCCCTTCCTCCTCTCTATTCTTTCCATTCCTCTATCCCCCCTCCTTTTCCTCCTTCTCCACTACTCCTCATTTCCTCCCCTTCCTCTCCTTCTTCTCTCTCCCTCTCTTCCTTTTATAATTTCTCTTCCTTCATCCCTCCTTTCTTTATTTCCCTTCTCTTTTCCTCTCCTTCTTCTCCTTCTTCTTCTTCTCTCTCTCTGTACCTGCTATGATTTCTCTTCCCCCAACCCTCCTTTCTCTATTTCCCTCACCTTGCTTCTTCTCCCACCTCTTACTTCTTCTTCTCGGCAATAACTCTGGACAAAGTCGCCAGAAAAATACCGCCATAATTATTTTAAGGTACTGCCCGATGATCTCTTGAAAAAGAAGCTCAGGTCATTCAGACGGAAATAATTAATTTCCATGTTGGTTGATAATGGTTACCTGATCTCTTTGGAAGTAACTGATGTCTTTTCCCGTGTTCCGAAGACTGAACAGAAATCTTCTCCTTACATGAAAGTCTCCCTAATAAAATAACATCCAAGGAAATTCCCGATCTCGCTTCCTCTGTTTCCCGAAGTGTGTCCGTTCAAATGAGTTCTTCTCCAGCCACCCAGAGCGCCGATTCCGAGGTTCCATGGAAGCATTCTACCTACTGGTAAAGTTTTTGCTTCCCTCTTTAATAGTTCATATACAGACATATTGGGGGGGAAAAAGCTGACCTTGGCACAAGGCCAAATTCACAGAGCATCCAGTGAGGAACTAACTTGCGAGCAGTTATATGGAATATCTCTCTGCAACAAGTATTTGATGCCACATGTGTCCGCTGCCACTTTTCCAGAGATTGCACCGGGGGTGGGCGCAAATGGATATATTCAGAATACATCTCAATGACAACGCTGTTATCAGTGAATAATAATTTTAAAGAAAAATGATTTAAGGTTACATAAAACAATTATACTTCATTATCTTTTATTGACTATATGATTCCAACTTCCAATCCCTTTCGCTTTCTGTGAGAGAGCCAGATCTAATGGAGGGGGGGTCAAATGTTGCGTTTGCACTCCCTAGCGGGCGCCCATGCTTTCAACCAACTTCTGCATAAGATCTTATCCACGAATCATCAAGTGAGAAATAAACGCACTAACAATGATTATTGACTATTCTACTAACTACCAGTCAACAATTGGTACTAGATGATTACAAAATATGTACTTGGTCGCTAAGGTAGTTGGGTGTTTCCTACCGGTGCCAGTGTTCCATAACAGAATCCTGGTAAAACTATAATTTCAAATTTGATTACAATTATAAATAGACACTGTCTACTTGGAAGATTGGCGCAAACAATCTTCTATTCCTATTTCTCTTCAATTGGTCCTGCTCCAGACTAAGCTACTCTTATTAGATATATAGAAAGATTCATTAAGCTTAACTTTATCTAGAACAAAATTGAGCGGGAGAGTAAGGAGATTGAGCAGGGACAATCTTGCAAGTGGAGAGCGACTTTTGAGTGCTCCCAGGCCCATAAGTAACCCTTCATGATATTTCTGTGGAGCAGCGGTTCGTAAGTTAGTCTCAGGGTTAGGTGAGAAAAAGCAATAATAATAATCGCCTGCTTTGAAAATCCCCATTCTAAATCCTTGTCTCAACTTGGCTGTTCTTCTCACATACATATACAGAGTACAGGTATTTCCTGCTTTTCAGATGTTCGCTTTGCGCCGCTTCGCTTTTACGGAATACCTACATCAGTATAGGTTTCTTGGCTATCCGAAACGTAAAGCGAAGATGCAATAACCATTGATTTCTTTGAGAAGTCTCTTGAGCAGTCCCAGACCTCGAAATTGCCTTCTTCTATGTCTGCCTATCTCGATGTCGGAGGTCGAAGTTCGTCGTCTGCTTTGGGGGATATGGAAGGCCTAAAATACGAGAGTATGTTTGACTGTTCAGTCGCACAGATTTTTCTATCAAACAGTTCCTTGTAGGCGTTCAAAACATCATCCAAACCAGCCCCAAACCTACGTAACCTTTCCAAATCGAAGATATTATTTTTTGTAATCATGACAGCACTGTCAATCATAGCAAAATATCACACAAGGTAATTTATGGCTCTGGGGGCGCTCAAAAATTGCTCCAATATAATTTGATGGTAGTTTCTTCTTCATTTCACACCATTTTGACTCATGAAAGTCCAATAAGAATGCTCTTCTTTCGGATAGCGGGCAGAAATCTGTGCTTATTTTGCGTCACCGTTTGTAGGACGGTGGTTCGAATTCAATCCTACGTGTCATTGTAAGTGAGAAAAGGGCCATCTCTCTCTCTCTCTCTCTCTCTCCATATATATATATATATATAGACACATGCATATATATATATATATATATATATATATATATATATATATATATATATATATGCACACATACACACACACATATATATATATACATATATATATATTTATATTGGTGCAACAAAAGACTTCACTCGTAACTTGATCCATTGAACAACTCCTTTTCCCAATTTTTTAATTGATCACTCCCAACACAGCTTGCTGCCAAAACACCTCAGTACTATTGAGTGTGGATTGTTTTTTTTCTCTTTATCTTGCAAGAATTCAATTTTCTCCTGTGATTTTCCTGGTCAGAGCAAAGCCATTCACGTGACTTATCCTATTTACCACTAGAAAAAAGTCAGCCCCCACATCTTTCCCTGTGCCCTTGTCCGTCTGTCAGCCCCGGACGACATCAGCCAGGACAACGGGCGAAAAGAATGGGAAAATGGGGTGGTGGGTCACAAGGAAGGGTTGGTGTTACCCATAAATTCTTTATTTTCTGTGCTAAGCTGTTAAAAGACTCTCACCCAAAGCTTATGAATAACTCTGCAATTAATTATTGATTAAGAAAAGATCGATTTTATCGATTTTACATATTGACAGCATTGGGGATAAGTCTTTAGTCGTGGGTATAGGTGGCTGGCATGTTCCAGGGTGGACTGCATTTTCTATTCATGTGGATAGGAATGTATGTCGCTTATTAATGAGACATTGGGAAAATGGCTGCTTTCTTTTGGAGTTGAAGGGAAAAAAGTTGCATGCATAAGTGAAATCGTTAAGTATGACACTGGCCATTCAAGGTTTGGGGGATTGATATTTTTTATATTTATTTATACACACACACACACACTCGCACACACATACATACATGCGTTTGTATTGTAGGAGTGCAGCGATCCGAATGTTGATAGTGACAATCGGTAGGTGAAGAGAAAAACTTGAGAGAAAGCAGGTGTTACAACTCAATATCTTTTTTATTATCACGTGGGCATATTTCGATGCATTTCGACGGATGCCAGTCATCCTTTTCAGCGGAAAACCTGAAGCTGTTCAGAGAAAGTTTTGCTGCTTGCATGTTTGAGGTTGAGGAAAGAAATAGGGATATTTCTGCGTTGTTAGGTTGTTTAGTTGGAACGGGTGAGGGTTGTATCTGTGTAGGTAAGAGTCGAAACAAGTCTGAAATGAGAAGGGTCTCCAAGAGGAAGGGTTACAGGGTGTTTGTTTCCTGTCTTTGTGATTGCTGGGCTTGTCTTATATAGATGTGTGTGTGTGTGTGTGTGTGTGTGTGTGTGTGTGATTAAAATGAAAGTATCCAGTCATTTGATATCAACTGAACAATGGCCTATTCAAAGCCGCAGTACCTTCTAAGTATCCCTTTGGGATCTCACATACAGAACCTAGTATCTCTTCCACTTTTCAAAACAAAGTCTTTAAAATCAGCTGCCTTGTCGCGCTCTCCTTAATCTGGTTCACGATCTGAAATAGGCTAGAAGTTACTGTGAGTCAAATCTGGACTGGATGAATAGGTTGATGACAGACCTTTCTGATGCTTTTCCCGCAAACACCAAGGCTTCCTGAGATAAAAAGAATGCAAGTTCAGCGCTCTCTGAGGGCTTACTACTTATTTTCAATCTGTGTCGTCACTGATGGTCGTAGAATGACAACCTGAATTGTTGCAATTAGAAGCATCTGAAATTAAAATAATAATAAATTATAATCAAAGACAACAACAATAATAATAATAATAATAATAATAATAATAATAATAATAATAATAATAATGATAGCAGCCCTCAAAAATAAAATTTACAAATTACTCTGGGACTTTGTCATCTAAACGGACCACCCCATCCACGCAAGAAGACTGGATCTGATAATCGTGGACAAGGGAAGGCAAACCAGCCAAATGATAGACGTGGCAGGTAATGCGGTTCACAGAGTGAATACGAAAGAGTGGAAAACAATGGAAATACCAGGACCTATAAAAAAAATTGAAATTGGTGTGGAACATGAAAATCAGGGTAGTACCAGTGATAGCAGGTGCACTTGGAGCCATAAAAAGACACCGAAAACGAGAGGAAGGATCAAGACTCTACAGACCTCAGCACTATTGGTGACAGCAGGAATACTGAGGAGTGTATTTGAAATATGAGATTTACGACTCTAAGCTGTTAGCAATGGCCTAACAGTCAAGAAAATGGACATTTGAGGAGACACTGTCACTTAGCCATCAGTGATAGCCACCGGGCAAAGTGTGAAACTGTACGCCACAGTACTGCTGTGGACTGCAAGAGTGCAAAGCGGAGGGCTGGAGACTTGAAGAGACTTGCTGTCACTCGGACTGACCATCAGGAAACTGGTTCAAAAATACAAATAACAGAAGAAAGATAGAATTTTATTAAGGTTGTCTTAGTATAGTATGGGATCATTTGGTGTAGCCGATCTTTCAACTAGGAAGGGCCTGTCTGCCTTGAAAATCAGCATTCATTTGACATCCTGGCCATTACCTGAGCTCGAATACCAATCTATGACACCGGTGGGAAATTAAACCACCTAAGAGATAGAGATTAATACACCATTGAGAAAAATACGAACTTCATGAAATTCTGTCCGTCTATTTCTTTCTCTCTATTTATACGCAGTTAATCTATCTTTCCGAAGTCTTATATATCTAAGAATTTACTTATCACGTACACAAAACGTAGATTGCAGTTATCGTCTCCAGTTGTAATAGAAGTAAGAGAGGAGCTTGATCCTGCAGCAGCTGGGCTTGTCTTTACTTC
>OY735228.1:29085291-29160291 GCA_963457665.1 Thysanoteuthis rhombus | reverse complement strand
CCCTTCCACAAAATCTGATTGGAATTCATTGGGTATTTTTAAAGGTATCACGTGGACAAACGGAAAGACAGAGATAAACAACCAAATATGTATACCTCTCTAACTTCGTTAGCAGGTGTAAAAATGCATTAACCGTTCTTTTCAGTATCCACTTTTTTGATAATATACCTGAAGTAATTTATGATTTTTTTTTTAGTCAAAAAGGGGGACATGGTAACGTCCTGCTCGAATTGGCGCCGGACAGAGGACAGGATGTTCAAAAATTGGACTGATCGGCGTAAAGCTGAATGTCTGGCCACCCTACAAAGCAGCCGCTTAGTTCGCTTTTTTCCTGGAGATGCGATTGGTGCAGTTGGCTATGAATAACAGTTCCAGTTATGGAATCGAAGACCCAAGTTCAAAATCCGATCAAGTCTGTTTATGTTCGCTAATGCCCTTGGAAAAGGCATGAATTCATCTTTCCTCACTCTAGCGATGTTAAAAATAGTGGGACAGTTCGGCCTTATGCAGGCAACCAGTCATGGAGAAGGACAATCCCGATTTCAAACCAAAGAGTGGAGCTCCCCCACAAGGCGGTTCGACGCGAGAGAGGGACTCTGACGACTGGTCATCCAAGGATCTCCATACACTTCACCCAGGCATGTTTCTAGGGAAGGACGTTCCTTTGTCAATAAAGACACAACGGAAGCCATTCAGTTTGTTTATGCTTCGGGCTCTTGAGAAAGTTGGTGAGCTATATCTTGGCGAAGACTTTGGGGTTTTTCTATATGTTATGAATAGATGGGTTCATTTTGTGTACGTGCATGTGATATTTAATCGTGTCGATATTTTGGGGGGTTATTATATATTCATAAACACGTACTCATATAGTATATATTTCATATTGAATCAAAAATCTTTCTTTCAACGAAGCAAGGTCACAGAAAGCTATATTGGGTTTTTTAAATCAAGCACTAACGTTTGTTGTTGTTTCAAGTAGAGAAAGGTTAATAAAATTTCGTTTCAAAAGAATAAAATCAACAAAATGTTCATCGCTTTCTAACATTCCTAATAAGTTAATGTTTGTTGCCATGAAGTCTAAGGTATTTTCTGCATTTTAGAATTACAAGCTGACATTGGTTAAAATTGACAGGGCTGGGGCCGGGGGATAAGTGGAAGGATGTAGTTCAACTGACAGTGCAAGTCATCTGTGGCACATTTAATCTGAGACATTTGTGACTTGTCTAGCATCCTTGATGAATTGAACTCATAGAAGGCATGTGAGGGCTTACCCCAACTGCAATGAATGATGGGTAGGGATAGGATGATCATCATGCAATAGGCCCTTGGGTAAAATATATGGAAACGAAACCTGCACTTTTCATCATCTAACAGTGTATGTGTCTCTGTGTGTATGTTTGTGTGTGTGTATGTTTGTGTGTGTGTGTTTATATTTTGTGTGCATTTAGTGAATGTTCCGAGGTGAATGTACACCCTCACCCCCATGTATATATATATATATATATATATATATATATATATATATATATATATATATATATATATATATATATATAATTGTGATACCGATAAGATTGCATGAAACATGCACATTTTACCCTTTGCTTCACTCTATAATATATATATACACACACACACACACACACACACACATATATATATATATATATATATATATATATATATATGTATATATATATATGTATATATATATATGGATAGATAGATAGATAGATAGATAGATAGATAGATAGATAGATGGATAGATAGATATAGATATAGATATATATAAGCAGGGTTAGAAATGTTGATGTATTTGTTTGTATGCCGATATCTATGCATGTGTATTTGTCTAAGAATACGAGCTTGTATTGTGGCACAAGGCCACAATAATCAGGCACCCCATCAAGATGAAATTCACTGCGATAGTAAATGATCTGTAAAACTAAGTTCCAAGCTGTTGCTCTGTAGTCTCTGCTCCTGCATATATATATATATATATATATATATATATATATATATATATATATATATATATATATATATATATATATATATATATATATATATATATATAATCTATTGACTGACAAATCCATTTTCATCAAATAGCAAAATGATTACCAGTCCCTCAAGGCTTGTCTTTGGAGATGAATCTGAAGAACCATTTCTCTTCAGCACCAGATATGAATATATTGGTGCCATCATTTTCTTGAGTGCTATTTGTCCCTGTTGATATAATCATACCCAGGGTGGATATCTTGGGGGTTATCAAGTCAAAATGCTTCCTGGCTTCTTTCAAGTTCCCCAAGTAGATTTTTCAGTATCTATCTCCTCAAAACTAAAGGAGTTTCTCTGAATATAAGATTAAAACACTAGCTCTGATGTGTGTGTGTGGACGTGTTTTTGTGTGTGTGAGCATGTGTTTTTTGTGACATATGCAGTGTATATATGTATCGTAATCTATTTTTGTTGAAATAATAGCCAAAATGGAATAAGATACATTAGATTAAAAGATAAAATCATCACAGAAGGAACCATGACATTGCATTTCTTAAAGAAACAAGACTTCACAAAAATCTCCAGATTTATGTCGAAGTGCTCTCTGAAATCAACCTCTCTACCTAATGTAAGCAATTGTCAACCATAACTGTCACCAAAACGGTCAACATAGGTTTCTCTCAGTTTTTAAATTATTCTAGCTGGCTATTTATGCGTGTATCATGAGTACAAGCCGCATCAAATAAATATTCACTCCTTATTATGTCTAGAATATCTTGAATTTTCCCCAAAGTAGATATGTGGGGCTCAATATGCAATAAAAGTTTTTGCTAAATTGATCCCTTTGTTTGTGTCCGTCTGTATTCGAAAGTTAGGGCCTTTTCAGTGATCAGTGCACACAAAAGACGAGAAGTAATGTATTCATTGGATACCCCTTTCCGATTTTTTAATTGGTCACCCTCAACTCGATATGCAGCCAAGACATATTGGTCGCGTGGCGGTTTCCATTGAGTGACTTACCAAATCTCTTTTGATCATTTTTCTTTAATGCTTAAAAATGTGATCATCTGTTGGTGAGAGATCTGGAGAATATGATTCAATCAGCAAAATTTCATCCCCTGTGATATTTTTCTTTTGCTACGTGTTGTGTGCAATTTATGACCAAGCATTTACACGATGCAAAGATGAATAATGTTTGCCATGGATTGTGTGGATTTTTTAAGTACTTCTTCCAATTCTTCACACAAAATCCGTGCTAATAATCCTTTTTATGTGTGACAAAACCACAGTGAGTCAAAAATAAAGATGCTAAATTATAGCAGAGGAATCCGAAAAGGATGCTGTATCACTTCCTTGAATCACAAAGTGATTTAGAGGTTGGAGAATCTCTGGGGTTTCAGTTAGGGATTGTGTTTCTTTGGTAGATAATAACAACGTTAAGTAGGAAATGTCAGCCTCAACTTTTATTATAAGTCAGGAAGTATTCACCTAAAATCAGTTGTAAACAGCCTGTGAGTTATTTTCAAAAAAGTAACTTGACTGCTGATCGAGTTAGAGGGGAAGTTTACTTGCCTCAAAATACTTGTTCAAATACTTATTCAAAGAAAATTGACTCATGCTTAAAAGAAAAGAAGAATATAAAGCGGAATCAATTATGATGACTTTGATATCATCGTTTCACCTTTCCTGTTCCTTCACATTTGAACAAACTTTGCGAAGAAATGAGGTTACGTAGGGAGTATACATTATCGCCTTTGAATTTGTATGACGTGAAACGTATTAGGCTGTTTATTTCCACTCAGTCCACCTCCTACAACGATTCAGTTGAATATCTTTGAATAAGTTCAAAAATATAATAGAACTGTGATCTTATTTTTTTTGACTCGACCTGCTGTCAAGAAAGATGAGAAACATACCCGAAGGATAGTCGATTTGACTGAGTCAAGTGGTCGATTTAACTCTCACAGGCTAGTTGTTAAGTCATGATTTCAGATGAAAGTATGCGAGAGAAGGTTTTTGGAGGTGTTTCTTTAGCTCTCCTTTCCTAACAGTAGCAGCCAGTGGAAATGGTTAGTAGGCAACAAGTAATCAGTGACTACCTAGAAGCGTTTTAGAAAGGGAACTCAAGTTGATCTATTCATTTGTTTCATTTGGGAAAGGGATGTGTAAGTATTAGAGGGGCTTGCGGTTACAGTTTGTATGACAAAAAGACATCACAGTTTGTAGTACATATGTACATGCTTATAGAAGAAAAGCATTGTTGGTAAAGCATACATTTCTTAAAGTTCATCAAGGAGCAAAACGTTCAAGCAAAAATGTTCTGTTGTGAGTGTAATAAAAGATGATGTATTGATGTGAGTTGTATAGTCATGTTGATGCCTAAATGTCGACTGACTAACAAGGTTCAGAATTCTTATTTATAGCTTTGTATGTGCTCCATAAACGATTATTCTTGGTTTTCTTTTGTCTTTATTGATTGAAAAATATTACATGGTTTTTGCTGAGTGGCCAGGATATTTTATTTCTCCGGTTGGCTTCAATTTTTTTTTCTCTTTGATCCTTTCTTGTTTTCAAAAGTGATTTTTTACTAATCTTGAGTCAATAGTCTTCACTACGGACGCTATAACCTTGACCGTTCGTTGTGTAGTGCTTGAAACCATTCCTTATCATAAATAATCACTGACAACAGATGCGTATGGTTCATTCTCAGTTAAAGGGAACGAATCAAAAATATCCAGAGACGAAAAAATCAAAGTTCTTAAATACCATCCGTGTTGGTGATTTACCTTTATTGCTGATCTAATACACCTAAATTCAAAATCATACGAACGTATGTCAAGTTTTGCTAAAGATATCGAGATCACAAATGTAGAGGTTTGTGTCTCCTGATACTTACGTTACTTAGAGCAAATGCACTGTTGTGCTACCCTACAGCGTAAACCAGTCTTAACAAAATGATGCAAATAAAGCAGGTTTATTATATCCTTCTAAGGTAGAAATGGAAGATACCAAATGATATCGCAATTGAGTAAGATAAAAAGAAAAGATCATCAATGGCATAACGAATATATTGGACTTGACAAAAACGTAGTATCTGAATTAGCTCATTTCCAAGGCTTGTTATTTCATCATCATCATCATCATCATCATCATCATCATCAGTCTTTTAACGTCCGTCGTTGGACATAAACCTTCCCCAGGATTCGCCACAATTCTCTATCATGGGTGACACGGAGCCAGTATTTCCTGAATTTATCTAGTTCATCTCTCCATCTTGTGTTCTGTCGGCTTCGGTTTCTCGTGCGATCTCTGGGGATCCGTGTTGTGAGTCGGGATGTCCATCGGTTGTCTTTCATTCTTGCAACATGGCCTGCCCATTGCCATTTGAGTTTTTTAGTAGTTTTATGATATCTCACTCCTTTTTCTTCCTTATATACTGTGCTGTCTTGTGATCCCTCCATGTAAGGTTGAGCATGATTCTCTCATGCACACGTTGCATGTTTCTCAGTTTGTAAATCTGTCTCTTGGTTAGGTTCCATGTTTCAGCTACATAAGTGACTATCGGGAGAATGCACTGGTTGTATACTCTTCTTTCCTTACATTGTTAAAGAATTCGCCAGTCACCCCAACTACAAGCAGCAGGGATTTATCCCTCGGCTTGTTATTTAGACGTCTGCAAATTCAGACCCTGAATGACACGATATCTCATTCTTGATCACCAAAAACTAACATCGATTGTTTGTTCACTAATAAAATTCTAATCAGTTAATCAATGTAACTTAAGTATCACTTTAAATGGATGGACTACATCCTTAAGTTTTTTTAAAGGTTTGGCATCATGGAATCAGTGGTACATGTGTAATACAGTATAATGAGTCGTCTGTGCCAAAAATACAATGCAGATTATAGAATAATCCTTGATTATACGTTGACGCGCAAATTTAATGAATTATACGTAAGTATTGCTCCCGAATGACGTCAATGGCATACTACGTCCAATGTCAAGATTTTTTTATCTCAGCAAAATTGAAGTCAGATCAAAATTCAGCTACTATGTTTATGTCAGGCATCATTTCCGTATACACGAGACGCTAATTTCAATAAATTGAGGGATGATACTCCAAGCGCGTAGTTAATGAGGCACTGTACTCTATAACTTACTCGGGGTTGAGCTATTGGCCCATATTTATAAACTCAACTTTTATTGAATGCAAGTATTGACATTTTACAACCTTATGATTATGGTCCCCTCTCCGGCTCCCGATATCAATTCACAATTCAGTGTCTTGAAATTTCGCTGTGGTGAGGCAGATATTAAGGTAGTGCACCAATTGGGACCATGGGGCGGTAGTGAGATATGCTATATGTTTACAAGACAGTAACATAAGTGGGACAACCGTAGCTATCACAAATGGTAATGGATTCAATCTTCGTATTTTAGTGTTCGGTATGTTTGGAATAAAAACAAAAACAAAAACAAAAACAAAAAAAAACAAACAAAAAACAAAACAACGCCCTCTTGACCTTTTCCGGGACTTGTTTCGACGAGTGTATTAATAGTATCTAAATCCTACAGAATCTTGATCTTTTTAGATGTTTTTTTTAAATTTTATTCTAGATGTTTCCCAATAGAAACAGCATCTAATAACATTCAATGCAATACATTAAATATCATTGACTTAAAAACTGGTATCAGTACTCCTCTAGACTCTTTCTAAAAATATATTTTTTTAATATTTGGAAAAATGATTTCTCGACTTTTTAGGGACTTATTTTGACGGGTTTATTAATAACATCTAAACTCTCTAGAATATTAATCTGTTTAGATGTTTTTCTATTCTATTTTAGATGTTTCTATTGGGATATAACATCTGAATTCCGGAAAATCAAGATATTTTAAGGTGTTTTATAAAAAATAAATTTTAGATGTTTTCCAGTGAAAAAACGTCTGTGATGTCATAGATAGAATTCATTCTGACCATATTCATTTATCATATTTGTTATTTGATTTTGTCTGTGGTCCTGGCTATGGTGATTTATCTATTATTTTTTATTTGAACGATGTTGTCAGTATTGTTAATCTACTCGTGATCTTTCTGGCAATTTCTATGTATAGACTCACCTGCTTCAGTCATAATATTTAATGTACTGTATTAAACTCTTGCGTAATCATCAGCACATGATTATGCCACCACTACAATTTAACGATTTGCCATTAAGTCAAGATATTCTCATTTACACGCGTTTCTTAGCTGTTCTTCAAGGGACAATTTGGTTATCACCAATTTTCCAACTGTATGACTTACTGCTGAATCAAGGGATGCATTGTTCTGGTTCGAAGTCTGATTTCTTTCTTTTTTTTTCAATCCATCTGACTGAGAGGACACAAAGTTGAAGAAAACTCGGAGGGTGTTGTGCCCCCTTCCCCTGTCTTGTCTGGACTAAAATAATTGATGAAATACGGTCTGATTAAGAAAAATTAGATGGGTTTGCTTAAATTTTCATCGTTTTTTTCCTTTCTTTTCTTCTAATTTTGTCATAATTCTACCTTTAATATCTTTACAAATGGCGGATAATTTCTTTGAGTGTGTGTGTGTGTGTGTGTGTGTGTGAGAGAGAGAGAGAGTGTGTGTGTGTGTGTGTGCGTGCGTGCGTACATGTGAGTGTGTGTATGTGTGTGTGTGTATGTGCGTGTGTATACGTGTGTGTGTGTGTGTTTGAAATTATGTACGTGTGTTTTCGATAATTAGCTCCAGGTGATCAAGCATCAGTCAAGGAACCTCTGATCTTTAGCCCACTGTCCCATGCTCTACCGGTTTGCAAGCAGTTGACTGATCTCAGAAGATTCACTACATCACGACGGCGCCCGGTGCAGATCTTTATGAAAAATGACTACATCTTTTCAAAGAAGCTTCGAATGTTATTCCCGTTCAACTTCTTGAAATAATTCAGAAGGATATAGCATGTTCAAAACTTATGATTTCATCGAATTAAGAAAGAGAAAAAAAAACAACGTTAATTCTTTTTTTGCATTAGATTTATTCGTGTAATCAAGAGAGGTATTGATTTGTATTCCTCTCTTTCCTCTCTCTCTGTCTCTTCCAGATAAGTTCAAAGAAAATCGGTAATGCTGCATCATTAGCTGGACATATTCTTCGGAAATGAGAATGTTGCTGTGTTCAACATGGTATGTGTCGTCATGTGATTACACGTAAGTGAAGATTTTCTGATAACATAGGCAATCATAGCACAAACTAGGCATGTCATCGTTCAGAGTTTTAATGCAAAATCAAATTAAATAGAATCGACCTATTAACGAGAGAAAGAGAGAGCAAACGAATGAATCGGTGACGGAAGGAACATCGTTTTAGAATTATGGAATTCTTGTTGATAAAGTAAGCTAAGTCAATTATGGTAAAATTTAAAAAAAGAATTTAAAAGAAAAAAAGAGGTAAAGGAAGGAACTACAAAGGAGGTTAAATTAAAATTGCAAAGATTTTTAATTGGAAACAAGAATGAAATTCACGGTCAATAATCGAACAATCGTAGCGTCGAAATTCGAAGACATGTAAAGAAATTACATTGAAGAATGAATATGGTCAGAATAAATTCTATCTATGACATCACTGGTGTTATCCACTGGAAAACATCTAGAATAGAGCCAAAGAAATAACATCTAGAAATATCTAGATCCTGAAGAATCTTCTCCTCGACTCAGAGTTCTGTGACATTTTTGCGACATGTGAAATAGAGAGAGGCGAAACTCGCTTCATCTTACGCTATTTTATCCATAGTTGGTGGGAGAAATCGAATTCATGCCTCTCCAAAGTTTTGAGAACAGTACACCAAAACAGCGCAAATTGGTGGAGCTAGAGGGCTAAAATTTTCAAGAGTTGATCCCTATTATGTCAACAAAAAACGTTTTGTTTTTTTGTTTTGGAAAATTTCCCCCTGGATAGATTTTTAGGGGGGGGGGGAGTTCAATTTATAATGTAAGTTTCTACTTAATTGGTCCTTTAATTTGTGTCTGCCAGTATTCACATTTGTTTGTTTTCTTGAAAATTCAAACTTTTTCAGTGATCACTGCTCAACAAAATTCAAAAGGAGTAACATATTCATTGATCACTCCTCAATCCAATTTTTTAATTAATCACCTGCAACACAACATGCTGCCAAAAGGTGTTGATCGCATCATGACTCCTATTGAGTGACCAACCAGACCTGTTCGGTTAAATTCCCCAAAGACTGAACTTTGATGAATTTGATATAAATTAGAAATGATGATAATGGTTGGGACACATCTGATCTTTCAATGACACTACAGATGATTTGGTTCTTTTTGAAACAGTCAAACAAAGCTGTCAAAAAAGGTTTCTTTTATTTTTAAGCTGGTCTGGCTGGCTGACTGGCTGGCTGGCTATGTATGTATCAGGCATACAGGCTATACCAATGGTGCTAAAAGGCTGAAAATTTCAACAATTTCTACTTGTCTAAAGGAACCTTTCCTTTTTTTTTCAAAATTCACCCAAATATTAGTTTTTATTGGGGGGGGGGTAATTTACAATATAATTTAATGCTAAATTGGTCACATGGTGGAGTGCCTGCTCGTTTTTTTTTTATATTCAAAATTTTCAGTGATCCAGCAAGAGGCAAGAGGAGAAACTTATTTATTGATCACCTCTTATTCTAATTTTTAGATTGATCTCCCTGAACACGGTAAGCTGCCCCAAAAAACATTGGTCAAATGATGGCTTCTATTGAGCGACTAACCTGACCTGCCTTCCTTTTTCTTTTTAATGTCACAATGTATCAATGAATTATATTTACTAAAATTCCAGATGGGTTGACTTTAAAGACAACCCATTCTTCAGATCATGACTTTTTCGGATCAAAGTTCCTCCTCTCTCTCCCTTCTGCACACGCTCAACAGTATGCTCATCTTAAGACTTCTGACTTTGTGTTCACTTCTTTAATTTAAGAAAACTTACAAAGACCCCTTGGTCAAATACTTATCCAGTTACTCCACCTGGAAAATCTTCCTCCCCAATAAGATCAACTTGAAAGAACAAAGATTCATTTCTCCTAAGCTTCAGGTAGCATTTTTTTTTCCACTTCATGCTTTTCTTGTTCATAAGACCCCTTACCTTTATAGCATTGCCAGGTGGTTAACTGATCTTAGCGAATGTTGCTCTTGTGAAAATTGTGACCAAAGTCTCTTGAATAAAGCTAAGAGGCCGATTCTTGAATTTCTGTTGTTCCAAGAATTCACAAAGAGAACACATATTACCTCGAAGACATATTGGAGACAAAAACCAAAAAGAAAAGAAACGTGCTTCCCTTGAATTCAAAATGCTAGGACCATTCTTTTCTTCTTTGGATTCTTTCAATTAAAAGAAAGGATTGTCGATATATGTAAAGGGGCAAAGGAATAGAATTGACCATCATGATCATGATCATCATCATCATGATCATCATCATCATCATCATGATCATCATCATCATCATCATCATCATCATTATCATTTGCAATCTCACACCAGTTTCCCCTTGGTAACCGCTGGAGTTTGAGTGACAGCAAGTCTCCTCAAGTTTCCAACCCTTCTCTCCTAGTACTCATAGGTCGCAGTAATACTGCGGTTTACAGTTTCTCACCGTTTGCCCAGTGGTCATTGCTGAAGGCTGAGTGACAATAAGTCTCCTCAAGTCTTCAGCCAACATCTCTTCTCTCTTTCGCCTATCATGCCAGTGCTGTGGTTTGCATTTCCACTTTCATTTCCCTTCCTCTGTTGGGTCACTGTTAACAATTATCATCATCATCATCATCATCATCATCATCATCATTATTATTATTATTATTATTATTATTAATAATAATAATAATAATAATATTATTACTGTAAGTATTACTAGTGTTCACCCTTGAAACACAACCATCTCAGGTTTATTGGCTGTTTTAGGAAAAATAGTCACAAGCTCATTGCTTTATTAATCTAAGAATATATATAAAAACGAGCCTGGCTGCTGCTGAGTCAAATTTCATTCTCACTTCTATTCCAACTGAAGATGATTATTGCAACTTTTTGCATTGTATATGTAATCGATGGAAAATTATTAAAAACTATTTTTTTTTTGTATAAATGAATTTATTCATTAGAATGAAATCAAGTACTTACATATCTCTGAGATAGATTTTATTGATATATAAGATTTGTCAGTTTATCTTGGTCGGTAAGTGATTTTAAACTCTTAATTTTATAGATGTATTTATCTATCAGAATGAAAATAAGCCGTTGTGTATTTATTTCTAACATGAATTTTGGTTGATATGTGAGACATGTTAATTTAGTTGGTCATGATTTCAAATCACAGTCATCATCATCATCATCAGTCTTTTATTGTCTATCATTGGACATAGACCTTCCCCAGGATTCACCACACCTCTCTATCATGGGCGTTGTGGAGTCAATATTTTCTGAACCTGTCCAATTCGTCCCCCCATCTCATATTCTACCGGAGGGGAATGATAATTTTTAGTTCTCTGAAATTGGTGTAGATTGTTATTAATGTTCTTGTTACCTCCAGGTTTGGTCAGGAGTTGGATAAAAAAATAAGAAAGATCGTTGCATGTGCATAGATGGAAAGATTCATACATACTCGAGATTACTTCATGCGTACATCATATAATGTGCTTTAGTATATTTTGGAAAAGATAGTGAAGACTTTGTTTAATGCAAGAAACGTGCTAAGATGGATGGATTAGTCGATATTTCAATGTCTGTTTATAACATCTCAAGTAACATTTTCTGTCTAAATTTCAGAAACAAAGTCTTATCACTATTCTAGGGAACATTTCTGATTTTTGTTTTTCTGACATTGTAATCAAATATTTATAGAAAGCCTGTTGGTTCTGCCTGTGATGAATGTTGTCATCAGTAATGTGCACCAACTTTGATCTTCTGGTTCTGCTTTGAAAAAGATCACGTTGGAAATTGTAAGATATTCAACAGTGTGACTTGACCTCCAAAGATACATGCCAATGTTAGATGTATTCCAATGAAAACAAGGTGAGATCAGGTCACATGAATTCAAAAGCAGCCAGGCCTGGGCTCCCTCTGGCAATGAGTGAGTTTGATTCTCACTGTGGGCATGCTTTTTATTTTGTGACTAGCACTGTTTAATCGCTGATGTAAAATTACGATCCAATTCAAAGTTGTGATAAAATGCAACTGAGAGTTAGGCTGAAGGTAAATCTAGTCAAAATCAATAAATAACATTGCAAAACTTCATCCAGGAATAAATCTGAAAAAAAAAAATATTGAAGTATATAAAATAGGATATTTGGGCTGGTAGATTTAGAAATTCAGAAAATTTGGTGCTGGTGATTTGACATACTGCCATTTCAGCAGAAATTGGTAGCGCCAAGTTAGCATCAGCGTCACCAAAAATGTAAATTAGATTTCATTTGATTCCTGCCAGCTGTACAGTGGTCAAAAAATTTGACTGCAGAAGAAATCTTGTCCCTTGTTCAAACTCTCATTCTCTCTCTAACTAACAATCAAACAAAGCTAAAATTCAACAACAAAAGAGCTAAAGACATTAAAATTGTATTTTGGCGGTCTTATCACTGAGCCAACGATCACTGACCCCTAAAAAAGCATTAAGATGAAGCAGTTCATTACATTGGCATCCTGAGAAGGAGATTGAGCTGTATTTGTGAAGATTGAACTTACTACATTCAAGTGTTTAGCTTACCGACCATTATTCAATAGTTGGCATTTTGTATGCAAATATATAATGTTTTCAATGTGAATTTTATGAAAACCTTTATGCCTGGATTATGATATACAAATTACAACATGCAGGAAAATGAACTTCTCTATAACAGGTCTGGTTAGTCACTCAGTTGAAACTTTAACATGACCAACATCTTTTGGTAGCATGCTATGTTGGGAGTGATCAATCAAAAATTGGAAAAATGGATGATCGATGGGTAGGTTACTTCCTTCAACTCAAGTCGGGTTAAAAAAATCTGAATTTCCAGAAAACAAGTGTAAATGTTGCCGAACACAAACTAATATACCAATTTAACATGAACTTACATTGCAGATTGAACCCCCCATTGAAAACCTGTTTAAGGGGGTGAATTTTCAAAAAAAAAAGAGAAGTTTTTTCCAGACATAATAAGGAGTGAATGTTCGAATTTTCAGCCCTCTAGCTCCATTGGTTTGGCTTGTATGCATGATATATACATAGTCAGCCAGCTAGCAAGCCATCAAGCCAAACCAACTTGAAAACTAAAGAAACCTATGATAACAGTTCTGGTCGATGGTTTCTAATATCAGATTTGTCATCTGGACAAAAACTTCTGAATGACACTGTAGGCAAGATGGCAGAGATAGAATTTCAGTATCAAGGTTTCTCAAGGTCATTTTTTATTCCATTAAACATTGAGGGACCGGACAGCCACTTAATTCTAATTCCCAGTAACAACTTTTATCTTGTGAACAACCTCTATTTGATCTTATGTAAAATCTTGCTTTTTAGTCACAAGACTTCACTGAAATAAGTTATTCTGATTATATAGTTTTGACCACTTGTGTATACAAAGAGCACTTAGTATTAATGGAGATGATTATTTTATTACCGAACAGTCAACCAAAACTGTCACTATAACTGTCAGCATAGATTACTTTCAGTTTCCAAAGTGGTCCTGCTGATTGACAGGCTATCTATGGATTTATGTATATATGTATCATGTACACAAGCCATACCAATGGAGCTAGAGGACCGAAAATTTTAGCATTTACTTCTTATCATATCTAGAAAAAAAAATTTATTTGTCCCCCCCCCTCAGCAAAAAAAAGTTTATAGTGGGGGTTTAATTTACAATGTTATTTTATGCTAAATTGCTTCCTCATCAGTGCCTGGCATTCATGCTTTTCTTTTGGATATTTGGACTTTCCAATGATCCAACAAAAAGTGAAAGAAATAACTTATTCTCTGATCTCCTCTTTTTTTTTTTTATTTGACCCCCCCCACGAAACACACGCTGTCGTAAAAAAATTGGTCATGTGATAGTTTCTTTTGAATGATTCACAGGACCTGTTGTCATATTTTGTTAAGTAATTTTAGTATCAGTTTATTAATGAATATAAGCATTGTGTGTGTGTGTGTGTGGGAGAGAGAGAGAGAGAGAGAGAGAGAGAGATTTTCTTGGATTATATATCTTTTAAAGCTATGTAATTTACTTTGCAATGTTTGTACATAGGTAAAAAAAGAAAATGTAGCTTTAAAACAACCAATGGAAAGGAGACATCCCCAATTTTACCAAAATGATATTCTCATTCCTATCAAGATGGACTACTCTGAACCATGATCAATTTGTGATAATTACACCAAGAGTCTAAAACATTTGTCTTTGACAAGATGAACTTAGAGATGAGCAGAGATTGAATACCCTCTAATGTTATCTGCCAAATAAGTGACATAAATTCAAGTTTCAGATAAGATGAAGAAAGGTTCAAATTTGATAATGGATTAAAATATTTCAGAGTTTTGACAAATTAAGATAGAAGCAAATGATATTTCAGATGGAATATGCTGATTGTGTTAGAATTCTTTTACACGTTTCTGTGTCGGAAGACAAAATGTGCCATTTTCTACATCAAGATATTTGGCAACGAAGCAGCGTAGGATTAGGAGGTTAAGAGCGAGAGCAAAAGAAACCCAAAACAAACCAAGTTCGATATCTCAATAAAAATAAACAATGTAGTTAGATAATAAAGATAACCACTTTTAATTCTTCATTGACAAGAATGCAAAAAAAGGAGATGTCGTAAAAGTTTTAGATGTCAATTAGATATGATGAATTCGTGTTGAGGAATGTTATGGAAAGGCTGTCAAGAAATTAGATTTAATTTGACAACAACAATGAAAAAAAAGAATTAATTTAATTATAAATTATGAAGAGAGCCTAAAGCTAGTATCTCTTACACCTAGTAAGTAAATGCAATAAATAAAATTTAATTTTTGCATTAATTTTGTTAAATCTCATTGAAACTGAACTCTCTGAACCTTGAAGAACTTGGCAAGTAGGGAGAGATCTGATTTCTTGATGGCACAAGAGATATCAATCCTGTATTTATCACAAGGTCTCAAAGGTTGGCTTCTGTTTGGCAACTTTTACATTATAGTTACTTTTTTAAAAAAGTCAGTTCATACTGAGAATATATGCTCAAACATGCTAGGTTATTCGAGACCAGTTTACTCTAGCGGAGAGCCACTGTAATCAGGCACACGGTGAATTCTCTACATGAGCAAATAGTCACTGAGACTAATTTGCTAACTGTTCTTCTACAGCAGACATTCGCATACATGCAACTCTATCATATCTATGTAAATATTAGACACCGTCAACCAAAACTGTCAAGATAGGTTTTTTCAGTTTTCAAGTGATTCTTGCCGGCTTTTGATCTATCTAATGCTCTTGGAAAAAGTATGGATCCATTTCTTTCCCCTCTAGCTATGGTTAAAATAGCTGGGCATATTGGGCTCTTTAGCCTTAAGGAGGGCAACCAATCTAGGAGAAGGGCAATTCTGATTCCAAACCTGGGAGTGAAGCCCCCTTATGGCAATTTGATCTCCTTTCAGCAACTCCCATTGCCAACTTGTTACCAGATTTATAGCTCTCTGCTTTCTCCCATACTATATCAGCATGGACAAAATGAGTATTCTGACATCTGTGCATCCCAGGATCTCCATACACTTTGTCCAGGCTTAGGCCCCGCAAATGACACTCCTGTGTCATTCCATTGTCCGTAGAGACAGAACGAAGGCCAATCATTTATCTATCTATGAATGTGTTGCATGTACAAGTCACACCAATACAACTAAAGAGCTGAAAATTTGAACAATAACTATTTATTATGTCTAGGAGAAAAACATTCTTTTTTGTTTTTTGAAAATTCTACACCAAAATAACTTTTTAGGGAAGGTTCAACTAAGTGAGCTTATGCTAAATTGAATCCTTTAGTTCGTCTCTGGCAGCATTCACGCTTGTTTTTTTGAAAATTTTGGCTTTTTTTGGTGATCACCATCCAACGAAAGATGAGGGAGCTGACTTATTTATTGATCACCCCTTTTTCCAATTCTTTAATTGATCACCCTAAAAAACGCATGCTGCCAAAAAACATTGGTCACATGACAATTTCTATTGAGTGACTAACCAAATTTGTTCTTTTTCTTTGCCACTGACAATCCCTTCCTTTTTATTTTTCAATGCACAGCATAAAACTGAAATTTGCTGAAACAATTTTTATGTCAAAAACTGTCGAGTTCAGTGGTTAAATCATCTAATTTTTTCATTACTGCCAAAAATATTTAGTTGCTTTGTGCTGAGTCGAGAGTTGTGGTAGAGTCAGCAGTAATAAAACTGAATTCATGTCCACATATACTAGTTTCAAGTGCCGTCCATGCTAAAATGCAACTGTGATTATGTATTGGAAATATCTATCTCTATATGTATAAGTGTAAGAGATCAGTAAGAAGTAAGGAAAAACCACACTAGTTGGAGATGATTCCATTCTTAATAACTTGGATAATTAGTAAAAAGGCTTTTGTGTTCATAGTTGTATTTTTCAGCTTACAAAAGAGGTTACTCTTGACTGGTTTCAAGGAGAGTAGCAACCCTATTATGCTCTAGACATTCCATTGTAGAGAAGCCGCCATTTGTAGTGTAAGAAAGTACAACCCTCTCTATGATCCAGATGTCAGATAGTGCACTTGACCATTGATGGAGACTTTTAACATGACTGTGGATTGACATGATGGAGAAAGCATAAGCAAATAATAATGCATCTCTTCATATGGTGACATTTAGTTGAGGTTGCATAAAACAATTGTACTGTACCATTATCCTTTATTAACTTTAAGGTTCAAACTAAGTTAGGAGGCCTGATCTTGGAGCACATGGGGGAATGCCCTGTTTGACCCCTAAACCCCCAAAAGCCCATGCCTACTGTAAAGTAGTGATTAGCTCACTACCTTCCCAAGCCATTATATGTGATTTTTGTACATCACTGGGAGCTCCATTAATCTGATTGCTCCAAAAAGCAGTTGAATATAAGTGATAAGTCACTCAATAGAAACTATCACACGACTAACATCCTTTGAGCAGTGTGCCATGTTGAGGATGATCAATTGAAAAATTGAATGAAAGGATTAATGGAAAGTTATTTCACTTGCATTTTGTTGGGCTATGATCACTAGAAAAGTCTACATTTTCTAAAAAGTATAAATGCTGCAGAACAGAAACAAAGGGATCAATTTAGCATAAACTTACACTGTAAATTGAACCCCCACCCAACCTCTTTTGTGAAGTGGAAATTTTCAAAACAGTTTTTTCTACATAGAATAAGGAGTAAATGTTCAAATTTTCAGCCTTGTAGTTCCAGTGATGTGACCCGTACACAGATACATAGATATGTACACAGCCAGCCAGCCTGATCAACTTGAAAACTGAAGAAACTTTTGTTGACAATTTTGATGTCAGTGTTGGTTTCCATTTGCCAGCTATAGAGTGATGGCTATCATTCTGGTCTTTCTAGTGAGTTTATTCCTCACTGGGCGCTCCATGAATTTGGCCCTGTGCCATAATAGGCAAAATCCAACATCTTGACCTTACTTTGATTATCTGCTTTTGTTGGCAGCTTCATGCCTATTGCTGTTGGCAGCTGAATGTAAACTACCAATTTGACTTTTTTCTCTGACAGATTCTGGCAACCCCCAAAGCTTGATGTCATTCTGACCTCCTGTCAAAACTGGATGACCTTCTTATTTTGACATTTGTTTCCTATGGAAATGTTGCAATGTCAGCTTCCATTACTGGCTCAGAAAACTACACTGTCAAGTATTTGATAATCTATTTATATATATATGAATACATATATATTTATAAGTCTTGAGAATCAACTCCTTTGAATTAACGATCTACTTAATAAAGTTGATTGGTTGCTTCATAACTATTGGTCAGAAAAAATTGATATAGAATACAATTTTAAAGCTGGTATTTCAGCCATTGTGGTATTATAGATGGTAAAAATCAAAGATTGGCATGCAATAAATAATATTCAATAATCACTAGTATATTATATGTATTATTACCTTTTAAATTGTTGGATATAAAGATGGACCAATTCAATTAAATCATTGAAGGGCAAGTGCTGTGGAAAACTCTTTCAGGAAAATCTTCTTTCACTGAGCCAAGCCAACATAAATGAGGTCTGTTCGGAAAGTATCCAGTCATTTTAAATATCTCGAGAACCAGTTGTACGGCGTAGATGTATCTTGGCAACCAGTCAGAGGGAACATTATTGTGCATGCATGAACAGACACTCTAGTGGGATTGCTAAATAAGCAGTGTGATGCCATTGGGTGAGCTTGCATACTCTATGATCATCTATACCGTCTATATTTCAGATATTTCAGACTGTGAACGTGATTGAGGAGAATGCAATGAGGCAGTTGACCCAATCCTGAAAGAGGGCTTTGAAGTGGTAAGGACACTGGGATAGGTTTGTGTGGTCTGGAGGAGAATACTTTGAAGGGGACTAAAGTGTTATTGCCCTAGGTTGGCTACTTTCCAAACAGACCTCACAGGTGTGTGTTTCTCTGTATATGTGGGGGTGTGAGTATGTGTTTTACTTGTTATTAATCTGCTTGTCTCAACACCTTTTTTTGACAGGATGATTATGCAACAAAACACCCTCCCTACACCATATTTAATTCAATGAATATGTGGCAACAGGGTTGTGGCTATCATGAATTTTTTTTATTTTTCTTACTGAAACTTTTTTTTATGAACATTCTGCTTCACCTGATAAGTTATCATATTTGCTTATCCAAAAGACAAACACCACTCTCCTCAAGGAAAAAGAAACCCAAAACGGTCAGGTTAGTTGCTCAATAGAAACCAGCTCATAGCAAACATGTTTTGGCAAATTTGGAAAAGTGGTGATCAATAAATACGTAATTCCTCTCACCTTTTGCTGAGTAGTGATTGATAGAAGATAAAACGAATTTTCAAAAAGTATGAATGCAAGAACATGAACAAAGGGACTCTTCTACCATAAACTTACATTGCAAATTGACTCCCCTCCTCACTAAAAACCAATGTAAGGAGAGAATTTTTTTAAAAAGGGACATTTTTTTTCTGGAAATAATAAGGAGTAGATGTTTACATTTCCAGCCCTCTAGCTCCATTGGTGCAGCCTGTACATGTGATACATGCATACATAGCCTGCTAGCAGGCCAACTTAAAAAACCTGAGAAACCTATGTTGGCAGTTTTGGAAACAGTTTTGGTTGACAGTTTCTAATATAAGAGTATGTCAAATGTGTCTGAATGAGAGATGGAAAGTTTGCGATGGAAGCTCAAACCGTACTGTTTGGAGAAAGGTTTTCTTGCTCAGAGAAAAAGGAAATTAAGTTGAATCTGTAAACCCTGATAGAAATTGAGTAATTAAATAATTAATTCTGTTAATTTTTGGATAAAGGTCACTTACCATAATGAATTAAAAAAAAAAAAGGAAAGTTATAAATAATGTATACTTGCAATATGACTTCTGGTAAAAAAAAAAGACGTTTTGTAAAAAGCAAAACAACTGTAAAGCATTTTTTTTTTGCTTTTTTTTTTGGTTTTTATTGTTTTTTTTCTTCCACTTATCTTCTGTTTTCTTTCTTATTTCTTATGCACTAAAAATTATTAGCGGAAAGGTTGCACATTTCCGATTTGTAAGATAATGTAGCATCAGATCTGCAACATTGATCTCTGCTATCTTGTCATTTAATTATTACGAGCTGGTCATTATTGATTATTATCCCTCAGACTCACTCATCCTTCCACTCGTATGTGGCTTTCTCAAATCTTGGTTTATTACTCTCAGGAATTAATTATAATAACAATAATAATAATAATAATAATGATAATGATAATAATAATAATGATGATAATAATAATGATAATAATAATGACGGCTGTGTATTCTTAGACATTGTTTGGAGCCTTGGTAAATTAATAACACTGAAACAGACTAATCAAAGGAAAGAATAAGAGAGGAAAAAACTAAAAAATTACTTTTGGCTCAGTGTAAAAATGGCTGCCATTGTCTGACAGGAAATAAAAGAAGTCAGAATGACTGAGTCAAAGTGACCTTATTGGCCAATTGGAAACATGAGTTTTGACCTTCTACCTTATGGGCTTTCTATAAATGTTATACAGAGAATAAGTTTAGAAATCTATTCAGATATTTAAAAAAATATCTTTGAAGAAACAGTGGGTAACGGGTTCTTTTCCACTCCTGCAATCCGAAAGCGAAGTGTTCCTGGAAAAAAAATCTTTTGTCGGTTGAAATGGCATAAAGCAAAGGAGTCATTATCATTGATTTGTATGAGAAAAGTTTTTGAGCATTCCCAGATCTCCAAAATGATGAATTGTTGGAGGTTGGTTTGGTTGGAGGTACAAAAGACTTGAATGTTAGAGAGAGAGAGAGAGAGAGAAGATGGTATGCACAGCCTCTATGATGGCTCATTACAAAACAAACACTGAATGCTATCTTTGTTTTTTTTGTCTTTTTCCATAATAATGATATAGTGGTATAAAGCAAACTTTTGGAAAGCAGGCAATATCTGCACCAAAACTGGCAAAATAGATTTCTTCAGTTTTCAAGCTGGTACAGCTGGCTGGCTGGCTGGCTGGCTGGCTATGTATGCATGTTTGCATCTTGCATACAGGCTGCACCAGTTGAGCTAGAGGGATAACATTTTCAACCTTTTTCCTTTATCATATGTAGAAAAAATGATTCTATTGTTGCTTTTAAATTCAAATACAAATAGGTTTTTATAGAGGGTTCAATTTGCAACGTAAGTTCACACCACATTGATCTCTGAGATTATATCCAGCACATTTGCTTTTTTGTAATTTTAGATTTTTTTGGTGATAACGACATAGCAAAAAGCGAGAGATGTGACTTCTTCATTGATCTCCCCTTTTTCCAATTTTTTAAATGATCGTCCCCAAACACAGCATTCTGCCAAAAGACATTGATCATATGACTGTTTCTATAGATTGGCTAACCAGACCTGTTTGTGTTCCTGTTGTTTGATACATCATCCTCATCACCATCCTCATCATCATCATTATCATCATCATCAGTCTTTTATTGTCCATTGTTTGATATAGACCTTCTCCAGGATTCGCCACACCTCTCTACCATGGGCATTGCAAAGCCAATACTTTCTTAACCTGTCCAGTTCATCTTGCTATCTCATATTATGCTGGCCTCAGTTCTGCAATTGATCTCTAGGAATTCATGTTATGTCGTGATGTCTGTCAGTTGTCTGCCATTCCTACAACATGACCAGTCCATTGCCATTTGAGTTTCTTAATGATTTATATGGTGTCCCGGGCTCCCGTTTTTCACCTAATACATTATTCCCAATTGTGCTGCAATCATGCAGCTTTTTTATATGATCTTCAATCTGTTTTAGAATCTCATCTACGGACATTTGGAATAGGTTATTTCTCTTCTTATTGGTGCCTTGCCTTCTTTTATCATATTTTTAAAAATACTTTTATTTTTCACTTGTGCTCAAAGTATCATGGGGAATTGAAAATGTTCAAAGCATGCTCTCTCATTTATTTTCATGATCAATCTGACATAATCCACTTCGAGCTTGCCCGGCCCATCAAAGAGACATACGCCTCCCTTTCCCAAGTAAGGAAATAAGAATTCTTGGGAGAGTGATTTTTTGAAAAAAAAATTCCAATATTTGTTCATATCATCCAATGAAGATTATCTGATGATACAATGAATGAATTTTAAAATATTAACAAAATCAACCACTTTTTTCCAATTTGTCGATCAGATATTACCTATAAGTATTTCAAGTTCATATTGACATTTTCTGATGCATAAAAAAAACTATTTAATGGTTTATAAAAGCTTGATCCCTATTTTTCTCTTTTTTTGTTTATTACCAAGAAAAAATCATCTCAAATAATTCAAATAGTAATAAATACATCTCTTGAAATCTCTGAATTTGAATCAGGAATTCAGACTTTTTTCTTTGATTTTATCTTCTTTTCATTTCTTTTTTTCTCGCAGCAGTCTTTGCAGCCAGCCAACCAAACAAACAATCTGATTGGTTAGTCTTTGAATTCATGAAAAAAGTAGGTGCAACCAAAGTCCTTATACCGTAGATAAGGTTAGTGTTTGATGAAATCTAATGTCCCTGCTAAAAGCTAAAAAATGAAAAGCTCTGCTTTTAATGTTACCTTAAACTCCTGAAATACTTGCCATGTTTATTTTTGCAGATAGGAAGCAAAACCATTCCTGATTCTCTCTGTAAACTGACAGAAATCTCAGCGAAAACAAATTCCAATCATTACTATTTTATGCTAGTACCTGATATCTACAATGGCAGCAAAATAAATCTAAACATAAAAAAACTTAGAATGAAACTAAACAAGCAAAAGTGTGTTTCGGTTGGACTTGATCTCTGGCCAACAAAAAGGCAAAAAGGAGTCATCCTCTATCTGGCAGAAACCCACACCTCTAAACTCTGTGCCGCGGCAAAATTGGTGTCAGTGCAACAAAAATCAGAGAAGACAAGTCATTGACCATTCTGCAAGGTTTTTTGTGTTGTTTCTAGCTGCTTTTGGAACTTTGCCTCTGAGTGCAAAATATTAGAGTGGTGCAAGATATTAGAGTGCATACAAGTCAGCTTACAACCTGATTGGATTTTTTTGTAAATTATATTGTATTGTCTTCACAGTGGCATTCTACAGAAGACCGATGAACTTTTTTTTCATGCAGTAGCGGAGATGATAGGGTTGTTCATCATCTTACGTTTTTTAAAGCTTTTTGGTACAAGGAGATGTCTTTTTCTCCCTCCCAACGTCATTGGGAGTGCAACCTTTCATCATCTTCCATAAGGTCATAAACTGCCTAACATGCATTCTAATATCTTGCACCACAAGAATCACAGGAACTCCTTCCTCCAGCTGGGCCAATGCAGGACATTATTTTTCAGTTGTAATAATACAACATCCATGATCACCCTCAGAAGCAGAGTTATAGAGCTCGAAAAGCAGCTAAAAAAACCTTCCAGATCGAATGGTTTATAGCATATCTTCTCAGATGGACAGTTCTTGGTGTACTGACACCAACTCTGCCTTGGCATAAAGTCTAGTGGTATGATTGTCTGCCAGATGTACGAAGACTACCTTCTGCCTTTTGGTTGGCAGGAGATCAAGTCCAACTTAAACACATTTTTGCTTGTTTAGTTTCATTTTAGATTTTTCATGTATAAATTTCATTTGCATTCACTGTATTAAGAATTTATACACTTGTATTTCAGAAGTATTCCTAGTTATATATTAGACCATAATTAGTCTGGCACAAGGTCACAATAATGGTGAACCCAAGATAATGAAATACTACACTGGTGTATTGGTCTGTGAGATGAGCTTGCTAACCATCGCATCAGGCATATTAAGTATTCTTAATAGGCTATATCATTCGATAATTAAAGATATTCAAAGTGCATTAAAAATGCCTGACATGATGGTTAGCCAACTCATCTCATAGACCAATACACCAGAATGGATTGGCTGAAATGTTTTGGTAACAGCATCAACAACACAAAGGAATTCAATTGTCTGAACAAAATTTGGCATGTTGATAACTTACAAACAGTAAATTCTATGCTTTGAGTGTCAGCAGAGCTGGATTGAGATGCTGATTGGGCCCAATGCCACTCATAACTTTGAGGCCGACCAATGTATATATATATATATATATATATAGTCTATGAAGCTTTAAACATAAAAAAAAACTTTCAATTGATTTTTTGTGTCACTCTAGTCACCCATTTCCCAATATCTGTCAAAGCAATTTATGTTATCTTCAAAAGTGTTTTTTTCTTTGTTTCCCTGATGCTTTGTTATTATTGTAAAATGTATAGATCACCTAAATCACAGATTTTTTAGAAAAATGATGACGTACTATTTGATTATTTCAGATTTCTGATTTTTAATAAATAAGAAATTGTTGAAGTAATGCATTCTTTTAAATGTAATGGAAAGAGAAAAAAAAATTATTTTGGGAATTTTGAGAGCTCATAATTAGATAGAATAAAAAATGTAAGCAATAAATTGTGAAGATAGTACAAATGTTGAAATAAGGCGTCTCATAGCAGAAGCTGAAGAAAGAAATTTACCAATGAAATAATATATTTCATCATCATCAGTTTTTTTATTGTCTGTTGTTGGACACAGACCTTCCCCAGTATTTGCAAGATCATGGGCATTGCGGAGCCAATACTTTCTGAACTAGTATAGTTTGTTTCTCCATTTTGTATTCAACCAGCTTGGGTTTTTCATATGATCTACGTTGTGAGTCATGATATCCATCGGTTGTCTACCATTCTTGCAACATGACCAGCCCATTGCCATTTGAGTTTTCTAATGGATTCTACAATAGTCTACTCACCTGTTAAACGTATTAAGCAATAAATCTTATTTTTGATTCATCTTTTCCCCTTGGAATTAGTTATAAAATTCTAAAGTACTATTTATTTGTGGGCTCAACGTCTTAGACTGAGGTATAGTGTTTTGTATACGCTAATCTAGCCCTGGTTGTTAGCTTTATTAGTCAAAAAACAATTCAGTCATGGTCTTGCAGAGCACTGGTCGATATTGCTAGTTTTCAGTGGTTGATACAGCTAATGAAAAAACTTAACTGTTGAACCACTAAGAATTTAGCTGAAACAAAGATAACCGCTAACTGCTTACTTTTATCATATGATTTTACTGTTAGTTCAGTATTTTTGCTCTAAAACCCTTAAAAATAGACATAGAGAGCTGAAATTTCAATATATTGTAGCTTAGACTTGGAGCATTAAATAAACTCTGCATTGAATGTAAACTGATGTTTAATTTCATTTAATCATTTACGTAAACCTTGATCATAATGTGATATTGGCATGCTATATCTTTTTCTAAAGTGAAGTATTTTAGAGCAAAAAATTGAACTGAAGCTGATTTTTCATATAATAAAAGTGAGCAGTTAGCGGTTATTCTTTTAGCCTTTTTGTTAGATGAGCCCATCACTGCAAGGTTTCACAGAAGCAAAAAGAGAAAAGAAAATTCAAATGACCAGATTCGATCAATTTATTGTCCCCAGATCTTAAATAATGGATTATCGTCTTTAAGCCTAGGCATATCTGAGGGCATAATTTTCATTGTTAACTTTTTTCCATTTAACTTGATTGGTGTTAGGGATTAATTAGTCTTTTGAAGAACCTTCCAAAATTGATTGCAAGAAAGCCTAAGGTAACCAACTTAAATTAATTAAAATAATTAATGGGCTTAATCAGAGAAACAAACACTTTTCACTTTCGGCTTTCGAGAACTTCTCCTGAAACTATTCATTCAAACGGATTTTGAATTTGCAGTTTTGTTCAACTACCCAGACCTGAACAAGTCAGCTGTCTGTACCATCTTCCAACCTTTTCCAGTTAGAACACTTTTAGAAAGTCATGAACAATTACTTAAACCCCAATATAGACAGGTTATTTTTTTGCTGGAGTATAATTCAAAAAAAATTTTTTTTCAACAAGAAAGGACCAACAAGTGCTTCCATTGTAAAATAATATAATTCAACTTATTTTACAATGGGAGCACTGGTTGGTCCTTACTTGTTCAAAAAAAAAAACAAGCAATAATTTCATCTTGTATGAAATTTACTTTCTAACATCGTTTTGTTAGAAGAAAAAATTTCTTTGAAGTTTTGACTGAATTGTGTGTATGCGTGTGTGAGATAGAGAGACAGAGAGGGAGAAAGATAGAAAATTTGAATATTCCGGTAAAAAAAACAGACATACACTTTATGCACCTGTGTATGAGTATATGCGTTTATTAATGTATACAGTTTCATTTCTGCATGTGTGTGTGCATGAGTGTACACGTGCACTCACATACATATATGAGTGCATATATAATAAATATTAATTGAATCAATCATTGTTTATTATTTGCTAAATAGTCTGTCATAAGAAAGCAATAAAAACTAATTTGATATTTCTATCATCAGAAGAGTTACAGTCCCTTGACTGTAGCTGTTTTCATTTCTTCAAGACATTACTCAATTGCTAATGTAATTTGAAACTCTTAGAAGATCCCCCGTTTAAACCCTGTGAATGTGTTTTATACTTCTGCAGGGCTTAAGTTCAACATCAATGTCTACGGCTCATCTTTCCAAGAGAGATTTTAGTCGTCAGGTCATCCCAGTTTGTTCATTGATTTTTTTCTCAAAAATGAGACACTTCTGCTTTTTTCTCTCTTCTCACTAATCTTGATTCGCCAGATTTTGAAATGGTTACCCTTTTTTGCTCGTGCAAATGTGCAGCAAAGTGTTCCAAGTAAATTCAGAGAATTTTGGTCTTGCTGTTAACATCTGGACCAAACTGATGACATTTGATAACATCCTCTCTTGAAGAAGAAAAGAAAGTCGTCTCAGATACTGTAATGGTTATCATGTCTGCCTCACATAGAGAAGGTTTTGGTTTGAGTGAGGATTGTGGAAAACTCTTCAATAAGGACAAATATCCCTGTGCTAATTGAGAACATTCTAAGCTGTGTGATTTGAGTGGAGATATACCTTTGGTGAACTTGCATTTTGCCAAAGGGGAGGCCATAAAAACTTGTAGGGATTAAATTCTAGTGCAGACTAGATTTGAGACTTGTTAGGATCTCTAAGCTGACTCATGTAACCAAAAAGGAGACTTTGTCACTGGTTGTCATACTATTTTGGGAGCGTCTCTTCAGAGAGATAACTTACCTTTTTTCTCACCTCAAAAAAGTAAAATTAAGGGTAGAAACATTTCATTAAAGGAACCATCACTAGATTCAAGATCTTTTTCTTAGATTTGATGAACTTTACTTATTATGAATGTTACTCATGACCAATATAAGTCTGTATGAAATGACTGTGAAGTCTGGTTCTTGCTATACATGTTAGGTAATCTGAAGTTTGTTCTGTTTTTAGATGACATTAGGAGTATATACTCCTGATTCCATTCAGAAAGATCTCTGTATTGCGACAGTTGCCATATCATTGGACATTCTTTCGAATGAAGAATCATCTACCAGAACCATCACCAAAATTGTCAACATAGGTTTCTTGGTATGGCTAGCAGGCTGGATGGCTGGTTGGCTGGATGGCCATGTATGTAGATATCACACATACAGGTGGCACCAACTGAGCTATAGGGCTGAAAATTTAAACAATCATTACTTATTATATCTAGAAAAACATTCTTTTTTTGTTTTTTTGGAAATCCTACCAATAGCTTCTTAGAGGAAGGTTCAATTTACAATACAAGTTTATGCTAAATTATATCCCTCATGTTTGTTTTTTGAAAATTCAGATTCTTTTAGTGATCACTGCCCATCAAAAGGAGACAGAAACAGTTTATCTATTGATCACCCCTTTTTTAAAATGGTAAACCCCAGCACAGCATGCTGCCAAAAGATGTTGATCATGTGATAGTTTCTATTGTGACCTTTTTTTGCAAATTGGTGCATTTTTGTTGATTGATTCTAACATTCAAGATGTAGAAATTAAGCAACATTTATGGCGTGTCATGTTTTTTTTCACCCCAAGAAAGAGTAAAAATGCACCTCAAACACAAAATATGATTTTCAAAATGATGGAGAAGGTACGACTGTGTATTATCAAACATGTTTGAGAGATTTCTTATTGAATGATGCTCCACAATCAGGGAAACCAGTTGAAGATGATATCAAATCAAGACATTGCTTAAAAATAATCACAACATTATACAACACAGGAGATAAGCCTGAATATTCAATATCCAAATCAAGCAATGGAAATCATCTGCATGACTTTGGTTATGTTAGTCACTTTGATGTGTGGCCTTCACATGTTCTGTTTTTTAAACAAATTGTGATGGGCGATAAAAAAATGGATACTTTACAACAACATGGGATGCAAGAAATCATACAGGAAGTTTTCATCCAAACAAGGTGATGCTATATGTATGGTAGGATTTACTAAAAATTCCTTCAAAAGAAGCAAGCAATTGATTCAAGTAACTACTGCTCCAGCTTAGAGCAAGTGAAGGTACCAATTGACAAAAACCATCTGGAATCAGTTTTGAGAAAGAGCATTATATTCTATCAGTATAACACTAAACAGAATATTCCTCTGGTGCCTTGGCAAAATTTATTACAGCTTGGCTGGGAAGTTTTCAGTTGTCCACCATACTCACTAAAATTATCATTTATAATGATCTTTACTGAATTGTGTTAATGGAAAAAACCAATTTACTAGAAGACTATAAAAGGCATATGGAGCAGTTATTTTTGGAGAAAGATTTTCAAAAATTTTGGGAGAATGCAATTATGAAGTTACTTGAAAGATGGCTGAAGATAGTGGAACAAAACAGTATATATATGTATGTTGTTCAATGAATTTTCTAGAGAGAGTAGACCACTACATCTACCTAGGATAGCAAGTGTCCATGAAGTCATCAAAAGAAGAAGAAATAAAGCAAAGAATCACACTAGGTTGGCAAGCTTTTGGTCGAGCAAGCTCAACTTTCAAGAACAACAAAATCCCACTAGTCCTAAAAAAGAAGGGTATACAACCAATGTATTCTACTGATAGTCACCTATGGAGCCGAAACATGGAACTTAACCAAAAGATTGACCCTCAAACTGAGAACCATGCTAAGTGCACATGAGAGAATCATGCTTAACATTGCGTGGAGAGGACACAATGCAGCACAGTATATTAGAAAACAATGGAAAGCATAGTATATCAGAGAAAAGGTAGGTGTCTGAGACATCACAGAAACAATTAGAAGACTCAAATGGCAATGGGCTGGACATATTGTAAGAATGGCAGGCAACTGCTGAATATCACAACTCACGATGTGGATCCTCAGAGATCATACGTGAAACTGTGACTGACAGAAAGTAAGATGGCGTGATAAGCTAGATAAATTCAGAAAGTACTGGCTCTACGATACTGATGATGATGATGATATTGAAAAAGAAAGTCTCATATTTTTGCTTAATAAACCAAAAGAACTTTGGTTACCCAATGTTTGTATATAAGTCAATTTCTAGTAAAAAATCCTTGATTTATAATATACATGATGTATGAATCAATTCCAGTTTTTGAAAGTAATGGAACAACAAATAAGTTTGACAGGTCTTGTTAGTCGATAGAAAACGTCTCAATATTTATTGGCAGCATGATGTATTAGGTGTGATCAATTAAAGAATTGGGAAAACAGGTGATCGATTGATAAATTACTTCTCTCACCTTTTGCTGGGCAGTGGTCTCTGAAAAAGTCTGAGTCTCGAAAAAAAAAACCATGAATGCCGCCATATACGAATCAAGGAACCGATTTAGCATAGACTTGAATTAAAAAATTGACCCTCTTAAAAAACTTATACAGTGGAAAATTTTTTTTTCTTGACATCATAAAGAGTAAATGCTTAGATTTTCAGACTTCTTGCTCCATTGGTGTAACCTGTATGCATGATTCATACGTACACCAGCCAACTAAACTAACTTAAAAACTGAAGAAACCTATCTTGACTGTTTTAGTTGACGGTTCCTAATTCGACTAACTCTTTATATTTGCTCAGTGTCTGAAAGTCCTGCCCGAGTGTTTGACTGCACTGTTTCATATTTGGAAAGAAGTGCGTTTCTCAGGCTCTCCTCTTACTTTTTAAATTATATTTTTTCTCGTTCGTGTCTTCCATTTCATCCGATGACAGTGTCCTAATAATAAAGTCCCCTGTTTACATGTTGAAAGAACAGGGCTACCCACACAACTGCTACCACACTGGGACAATCTCATACTCACAAGCCAACCCCCACACATACACACAACCTTCACGACTGATTCTCACTTGTCTTCGGTGAAATGTTAGAAACCATCAACCAAAACTGTCGAAATAGGTCTCTTCAGATTTTGAGCTGGTCTGGCTGAATATGTATGTACGTATATATGTATCATGCATACAGGTCACACCAATGGAGCTAGAAGGCTCAAAATTTAAACTTATTACAACCAGAAAAACAGATCTTTTCATCTTTTTTAAAAATTACCCCCTGAAATGAGTTTTCTGTTGGGGGGGGGGGTTTAGTTTGCAATGTAATCTTATGCTAAATTCACCCCCAACTTTTTGACAAGTGTTCGTGCTTGATTTTTTGAAAATTCTGACTATTCTGTGATTAGTAATCCAACAAAAGGCAAAAGAAGTAACTTAATTATGATAACCTCCTTTTTTTCATTGATCATCCCAAGCATTGCATGCAAACATCAGACATTGGTAACAAGGCAGTTTCCATTGAATGACTAACCAGACCTGTGTTTTATTATATCTTGAAGAACTTGCTTTTTTCTCTGGTAAATGTTTGTTTTACAAGTTGAGTGTTCATATTGCCACGAGTTTCCAATATTGGCTTGGTGTATTTGTCCTTTTTATTAGAGTTTGTAATTTGGTACACATTTACACTAAGGAGGGGTTCGGGGGATTCGCAGCAAGATTCCTCTTCTTTTAATATTTACTTGCATTTTTTCCTTTTACTTTTTTGTAAATGTCTGCGATTCCTGATGCCAAACATTTGGTTGCCTTTGTCACAGCAGCGACAGAGCTGTAAATATTGAAAGAATAACATGCTCATCCAAAGTATACAATGATGTTGGCTTTCCTTGATGATACTAATGTTGTGGTACATGGTGCAAAAAGAGAAGCAAATAGTATTTAGAATACTAATACAAGTCCTCCATTACATTTTGTCATAAAAATCATTAGAAGTGAAAAAGAATAAAGTAAAAAAAAATGAAAATGGTTTAAAAATACCAGACTTTGTATCTGAAATGTGTCCGTGAGTCCAGACATGGCCAGGCTCAGTTTTTAGAATTGAACCTTGCATAAATCCTCTTTTGGTGGATAAATTCATGTTGAAGAATTCGAGTCCGTTTTTTTTTGTGATATCCAAGTCTGTTTGTCAGACTAGGTCAATTTTGGCACAAGACCATATACATAGAATTCTCAGTAAAGAATGAATTTATAATTAATGACTAGAACTTTAAAATCACCACCCAGTCCTCGAATGGAGTGGGGTCCCCAAAACCTTGATGTATAGTAGTTCATCTACTACATTTCTACTTACATTATATAATATCAAATCTCACTGAAAGTAAGAGGAGGGCCCTTAAAGGAATTGACCCCCCATAGGGCCCTCAAAAACTTCATCTATGCCCCTGGTTCTGTCGGTATGTTTGATAAAGCCACCTTTAGTCTTTTGCAACAAATCAATTCACTATCAACTGCTTATGAGTTCAGACTGTTGACTCTAGCTCTCTGGCAGATTATTTTTCCCCTTCCTCTTCCAAAAATTCCTAAACTAAATATTTCTGGTAATAGGGAGAAAATTTGGTCATTAAACACAGCATCTTTACAACTCTTTTACCTTAAATTTAATTTAGCAAGATTCACTTCTCAATCTGCATGTTGCTCATTGGAAATGATTAAAAAAGGCATTGTCAATGGTCAGGAATTAAGGCTAGCATAACTGATCAAAATGGGTTTACTGTATATATAATGAAAATGCATTGCTAATGATTTTACTATATAAATGCATTGAAAATTAGATAAAAAAGGATTGTCGGGGAAGAGGAAATATTGCAAGCATTACTGATAAAGCTATTATCATGGGCATATTACAACTTTTTCTTTGATGGGGGTGAAAATCTTGATTTGCATAAAATTTTCCATGGTTTTGCTTCAATTACACTGATTTACCCCCAAATTTTCCATGGTTTTGCTCTGATTACACTGATTGGTTGCCTGAATTGGAGGGAAGGCTACTATATGTATGATATTCATTCTCATCTCTACAAAGGTAAATCCAAGTCAAAGTCAGGGTATATCTAGTTCCCTTGGCCTCACCTTTTGCCATGCAACAGGCATCAGAGAATAGCACTGACCCCTACGTTCCTACGAAGGTGCAGACATCAAGACTGGGTCTCCTGGAACTGGACATTATATTTTTGGGGGTGATAGAAAAATCCTGTACCTGTTAATATAAATGTAGATGAATTGCTAATGAATTTTGCTATAGAAATGCATTGAAATCAGAAAGAAAGAAATTCGGTCATTAGGAACTGATGCAAACATTACAGACAAAATAAGGCTATTATATTTCGTATATTTGTGTGCAATATATGTAATAAAATGTGGCTGGTTGGTTCCATGGGTGTTGGTTCGGACGGGGGGGGGGGTATTTTGTGTGAAAAATGAGCTGTAAGGAATCAGACTCTCAATTACTAAAATTGTGATTGAAAACTTTTGTCTACATTTCTGTCAGACCACTGCCCTTATTGGTCACCAGGGAAGAGCAAATACAGAAAAGTGAGGGACCTTCTGCTTCCCCTACTGCTAAACTTTTTATTTTTCGTTTAATCTAAAATCTCGCACTCCACCCCACACGCCCCAGCGAGTTTGATCCCAACCCTTTTTATTCCTCTACCAGGAATTTTTTTTTTCTATTAGAAAATGTCAATCAGGACTGTCACCGAAACTGTCAACATAGGTTTCTTCATTTTTTATGGTCAGTCTGGCTGGCAATGCACATCTGTACCATGTATTTAAGCCGAATTCAAATTGAAGCTTAGAGGACTAAAAATCTCATCAGTAAACTCTTTAATAAGTCGAGGAAAAAAACAGCTTTTTTTGGTCTTTTTAAATCCTCTTCCGCCATAAATTTTTAGTGGGGAGGAGTCCAATTTTCAATGTAAGTTTATACTAAATTGATCCCTTAGTCTATATACAGCGGCATTCACGCGTTTTGTTTTTTTTTGGAAAATTTATACTTTTTTCTTAGTGATCACTGCCCAATAAAAGGCGAAAGAAGTAACTTATTCATCCTTCACCTACTTTCCCCGCTCTTCAATTGATCACCCCTCAACACGGCTTGCTGCTAAAAGAGGTTGTTCGTGTGATGGTTTCTATTGAGTGACCAACCAGACCTGTTTTCATTCCTTTTAAGGGGGGAAGAATAAAGCATTTTATGTATTAAGGTCGGCAGGAGAGAGAAATTATTGTAATAATAAGGTATAGCGGCATTGCTGTTGGGTGAGTGGATAAGTTAGTTATTTAAGTGATAGATGTTTGGTGTGTCCTCCGCCGATTTTTTTACATTTTTGTAAACAATTTTTCTCGGACTATTGGTCCAACTTTTTGGCCCGCTGAGCAACGCTGAAGATCAAAGAAAAGAGAAATCAAATGAAATCGTGAAAATGCCAAACGATTTAATGAAATCAACGAGGGAGAAAAAAACTCAATCAAACCTGAATGATGAAAAAAAAATCAAATCAAATATTAAAATAAGTTGGCTATTAGATTCCCTGGACATTTTTTTCCCCCCATTTGTGATTATGAGATAGTTATCAATATAGAAAATGTCTGTAAAACGCATATTACAAAAACATGTTTTTGTTGATGTTTTGCAAAAACATGTATGAAAATAATACAGTGTGGCCAACATGCTGGTATTGTGGATAGGTGGCCAAGCATCTCCACTTTTCAAAAGTTAACTTTATACCACTTATTTTTTTTATGAAAAAAGGATAAATAAAAAATGGCTTTCAGCATTTGTTTTGCAAAGTACCATGTTAGAGGCAGCACACACCCTTTTCTTTTCTCTCTTACATTTCTGTATATCCTACCACATAGAAACCCCGTTGACTTGACCTAACATAACGTCACCATAATTTTGGAAGTCTGGGAATGCTCAAAAATTTCTCCTTTATAGATTAATGGTAATAGCTTCATCATTTCGTCACTTTGGCTCACAAAAGGTTTTAGAGGAACACTCTATTCACAGATAGCAGCGGAAACTTGTTCAAACAGAAATTAGTTGAGTCAAGCATTGGTTTGAATTTAAGTGGGAGGCGGAAGACTGTGTTGGGTAAAAGTAGGAAAGGTCTGGTAGCCACAAAAATCAGCATTAAAAATATATATATATATATATATATATATATATATATATATATGAAAGAAAGTGAAAGATTGGGAGAGGGGGAGACAGAGAGAGATCTTTCATATATGAAACTGTCAATATAGCTTTCTTCAGTTTTTGAGTTGGTCTAGCTGGCTGAGTATGTATATATAATCTGTATTAGCCATACCAATGTCAAGAGGATTAAAAATTTGGACCTTCAATCCTTATCATGCCTGAAAATTTTTTTCTAAATGAGTTTCTACTGGGGAGTTCAATATGCAATGTAAATATTTGCTAAACTGATCCCTGAGTTTGTGTCCGACAGCATTTTTTTGAAAATTCTGTCTTTTTTAGTGATCACTCCCCAGCAAAAGGTAAGAAAAGTAACTTATCCATTTATCACACATTTTTCCAATGACTTAATTGATAACCACTAATTTCTCATACAGCCAGAAGACATTGATCATTTGATGGCGTCTATTTTCATACTAGGTAAAATCTGTGAAAAAATTCACTGATATATTTGAATTTCTATGGAATTATCTTCCAAAGAAGCTACTGAAGTAATTTCAGTGGAAGAGTCCAATGTTTCAAATGGTTGGTAGGAGATATTTTTATAAGGAAAATCAATTCTTTAAAGATTCTATTGTTACAAATAGAGAAATATATTGCTCATTAATCAAGTAGATATTGTATTTGCAAACATGCGAAATGCATTTTACTCCACAAAACCATGTATGAAAATAATGCAGTGTGGCCAACATGCCGGTATTATGGATAGGTGGTCAAGTACCAAGCTATGCAATGATATAAACAATGAAATGGACTAAATTTCTCTTTAGAAATATTTTTGTAAAACTGTTCAGTATCTTATTGTATCTTATTGACTCGCAAATGTGTACAGGTGTGAAAATATACATATAATGATATCTGAATATACTCAAACTAGTTTGCATGTACACACACACACACACAAATCCAGTGTATTTGTTATAAATTCTTCCGCATTTAGACCACTAGTGGTCTCAAACCTGGAGTCTTTGGACCCCATAGGGCTCTGACAAATAATGCCTAGGCGGTTCATAGCAGGGTTCTGTCTATACCTGAAATAGCAGATCTTGTGGCAGAGAAACAACATCATCTGTCGCACAGCAATCAAAAAACATAATTATTATTGTATACAGACCTGTGCCATGTATTAAAATTCTGATAATCGTAGTCCATTTAGAAAAAATATGATTTTTCAAGATCAAGAATTGTTTGTTAATGTAATTCATTCATTACAGTTTAAAACTAAAAGCTAACAAGAAATAGAACATTTTGTTCAAAACTTGCAACATTGTTTATACAATATTTGACAGCATTCATCAACATTTGTTTTGGTAAAAAAATATTGATAATATTAAAAGATACTTGTTTCCAATTGATTTTTCAAATTAATCCCCATTAAGGCGTCCAAAATAGAAAAGGAATAATCATTGCGTTGGAAACAAAATGAAAAATACCATCCAAAATGCAATATAATGGCAAAGCAAAAAGTTATAGATATATTTGAACTGTATACATTAATAATAAACACTGTTTAGTCTTTTTTTTTTTCTTTCTTTCTTGTATTCTTTTTTTTATCTCGAGAATTGATTTTTAAAAGAGGAATAGTATTCTTTCTCTCTCTTATTATCCACCCCCTCTCATTAGGATAACAGCTTCCTTTCTTTGTTAGGAATATCGTCTATCAGTCTTTAACCATTTTCTCTTTGGGTTACTTAATTCCTCACAAATGTCATTAAGCAATTCAAATCTGGTCTCAAGTCGCAGTTAAAAATAGGCAACCTCCAGAATAATTTTTGCATAGAATGAGTCCTTTAGTTTTTAAAGTTCCAAAACTTATTGATTTAGAGTGTTGATATTGCAGTTTGTAATGAATTTCAGGCTTTTGATTTTTGCCGGGCATAATTTTGCATATGATCTCTAGGGATCCATAATGTGAGCCCTGATATTCAGCAGTTGTCTGACACACTTGCTACATGGCCTGCCCATTGTCAGTTGAGTTTTCTACTGGATCTTATGATATCTCTGACTATTGTTTTTCCTCTAATATACTGTGCTGTCATATAATCTCTTTACATGCTATGTACTATTAATGGTAAGGAATTAACACAACAATTGATAAAAGTACACAGAGGAATGTGTTCTAATGAGGAGTTTTTAACACTCTTCGCTCATACCGGGAATTGAACCTGGATTTCTTCTGTATGTGAGGCAGACATGCTAACCAGTACACCATCAGAGCAGACTTATAGACTTTGGGTAATTAATTGTGTTGAAATACTGCACTCTGTAGAACATTTTATCGGAAGAAATTTTCGATTTGTGTATGCTCCAACTGGTTTTTGTCAGGCTTAAAGCTGAGTATCTCCCACTGGTCCTCTGAATTACCAATTGAATATCACATTGCATTGGGAAAGAGATTTTCAGGTCTTGATTTCAATATTGAGTCAGTTTCAATGAAGACTAATTACTCAACTGGCTGGGAATCTTCATACAGATAATTAGATATAATTTCAGTCCTTGTTATCTTTCACATTTTTAATAAAGCAGTGTGTTTGTAGGACAAATGACTAAAATGGATTTTGGTCCCTTGTGTAATACTTGTCATGATTACTCAACTGATAAAACTCTGAACTAACAATTCTCAAGCATTGATTTCAGGGTCTGGTTGGATTTGGAAACTGCAGGAAAGGAAATGCTTAGTTCACAACTTTTGGGCTTGAACCTGGTAAGACTTTGAATATCTGACAGAAATCTGGAAAATCATTGATTTTTCAAATTGATTTTTCAACTGAAAATGCCTGAGTCTTGATTTCATCAGTTGATAATGAGCAGAAATTCGAGAAATATCTATACCTTGCATATATGAATCACCATAGTGTGTGCATTTTCCAGAACTAATCAACTGAAAGATTAACTGAAAAAATAGCTCTTTTATCTGAAATTATCTAAAAATAAATAGATCAATTATCTAAAATTATCTAAAAAATATATCAGCACAAGATTCGGGCATTGTTGGTCGCTAAATAACCATAGAGGCCTAAAAAAATGCTCTTTTTTTTCAAGAAGCAAAAAAATTTTCAGATGGTGCCCAGTGGTATATTCATATAAAATTTTAAAGGTTGTAGCCCCAAGAATATGACCAGGAGTGACCCAGGATACACACATGGATATCCACATAGATATCCACAAAGACACAGACACCCAAAGAGTGAAGAACCTGTTTCCTATTTGGCTGCTTGATCAGGCTATGGTGATTTGATTAATTCTGGATTAAAAATAATCTCTGGAAATTATCAGAAATCTGAGGACCCATGTCAAATCTAGAAGAAGCATGTCAACATCACAGGTTTTAATTTTTTTTTTCGATGAATCTGCTGATTACTTTGTAGTGTATATACCAGATACGCAAGTAAGATTCTTTATTGACAGTGTATCATTTCTAAAGATTGTTAGGTTCAAATTTTGAGCTTTGATATTAGCAATCAGTCCTTTACAATCTTTAAAAATAACTTTCTGAAAAAAAGAATAAAAATAATTGAAGAAGATTGATCTATGACCAAACACTATTCTTATCTTCTTTTTTCTCGGGCTTTTCAAAGTCCAAACAAATTACTGAATAGCAGTGATATGTCACCCCATAAATACAAAAAGCAAAAAAGTACCATTTGAAAAAATTGGCAGTACTTAAAACCGTTAGATTAGTCAAGAATTTCATTTATCTTCTTGGGTTTGATTGGTTATTTTGTTGTTGCTGCTTTTTGTTTTATTTCTTATGTTGTATTCGACCCATGTCCCTTCATAACACATGTTGATGTCTCTGTACTCCTAGGCCACTCGCAGAATAAATGTGGTCTTTATTTGATTAACAGGAATACGATCAATCTTCACAGTCATATCTTGTGTTCTCTTCACTCTTGAAGGAATGCAAACACTCTTTGAGAGAAATGGCCGTGGCAGCAGCAACAGCCATTTGTTTTTGGGAGGAACTTGTTGGATTCCCCTTTTTTTTTTTTCACTATGTCTTTTATTTAACGCTGTAAACAGTTTCTTTCTTGCATTCTCTCCTCCCCCTGCATCTCTTCCATTCCTCTTCCCTCCACCCAAACTCTACCCTCCTGCCACTGAATGTTTTATTAGTCCTGCTCCATTTGTTTTATGAATGTTTTTATTTTTCTTTGTATAACATCTCTTTTTATTTGTCTTCCTTCTGTTTTCAGGATTTTTTTTCTCCCGTCTTCTTCATTAGAATCTCCTTAATTTTTGCTGTTCTTTTCTCCTCATTCTTTTTTTTTTGGTTTTTATCTTCTTTTCTTGCACTTAATTCTTTTGTTTCCTTCCCTTTTTTTTTTCCCAACTTCTACTTAGATATTTTTCTCTTTTGTCTCCTGCTTCTGTCTTGTGCCTCAGTTATCATTTTCTTTGTTATTCTCTTATGAAAAAACAAGAAAGAAAAATGTTTTATTTTGCTATTCTTTCTCTTCTATTCTGTTATCCTTTATTTTTCATTCTGTTATTCTTTCTTTTTCATTCTGTTATTCTTTTTTTTTATTCTGTTATTCTTTCTTTTTTATTTTGTTATTCTTTCTTTTCTATTCTGTTATTCTTTCTTTTTTATTCTGTTATTCTTTTTTTTCCTATTGTTTGTCCTTTAATCTCTTATTCTTCATCTTTTATTCTCTCACTCTTTCTCTTATATTCTCTCATTCTCTTATTCTTTCTTTTTTATTCTGTTGATTTCTTTGTTTTCTCATGCTATTTTTTGTTTTTTTATATCTTTTTTTCTCTTTTTGTTCCCCTATCTCCACCCCTCTTTGCACCCCTCTTTGTTATGTTTGTTTCCCCTCTCTAGTTTTTGTCTTTGCTCCTCCCTCCTATCTTATCGTTCATCTTCTTTTCTGTCCATCTTTGTTGGGTTTGTTTTTATTCTCTCCTCCTCCTTTTCCTCCTCCTCCTTCATCACAAAGCATTCTCTCTTCCTCCCTCTCACTTTTTCTTCTCTCTTTTTCTTCTCTCCTCTCTTTTCTCCCTCTCTCTCTCTCTCTCTCTCTCTTTCTCTCCTCTCTTCATTATAACAGTTTTTACCCTCCTCCATATTCCTCCTCCCTCTCTACATTATCACTGCTATCCTCCTTCACCCTGTCTTTCTCTTTCTCTGTCTCTCCGTGTCTTCACTTACCCCCCTCCTCCTCTCTCTTTTCTCTCTTTTTTCCTCTCTCCATCAACACATTCTCTTCTTCTTCTTCCTCTTCCTCCTCCTCCTTCCATCTCTTGGTGACATGAATTATGGTCAGCCTTCCAAAAACCATTTCTCAAGAGATGCACTTTGTTGTGCACTTTAATCATCATAATTACCATGATGTATTTATTCCATTCTGATGGTATAAACAGTAAAGAGTATTAGATCTATGGCAAGTAGATAAAAAAGAAGGAAAAAATGAGTCTAAGAATATTTCGGCTATTAAGCTGGAATGGTTAAAGCGGTATACGTGAGGTCCAGAGGAACAGACATGTTGAGTTCAACTCCTGAACCATCAGTTGTTGGCCACAGACTTCGAAGAAATATGCGATTGGTTTTTCTCTGATTCTGCGCACAGTGTGTAATTGAAAATTGTTGTATGGAATTTAACATGTGCTTGTGTGCAAGTATGTTTGTGTGTAATCTTTAACTGTCAATAAGTCCGTAGCCGAATGATGAAAAAAAAACAAACATTTATTTCAGACGGATACTTATCTTCTAATATAATCTTCTCCCTTGACAATGCAGATGATTAAGTTGTGAATATCAATCACATAGACTGAGTATTAAAAAGTGAAAATTTCAGATCAAAATTTACTGTCTCACTTATATATACCAATTGTTTATGTTTACATGCATCTATGTGAGATATACATACACATGTATCAATAAGTATAACTGAGTGCAAATATATATGCATTTATGTATGAGTGTATAATAAGTTTTATGTACATATATGTATATGAATGTTTGGGTTTAAGTTAATTATATACTTCCCATCAGCCAGGGGCATTTGCCACTTTCCTAGGGGGTTGCAAAATGTGTATATATCTAGTGAAGGCTTACTCTTTATTTCCAATTGCAATATCAATAGGGTGATCAGGTCAAAATCTTTCAATAGGTTGATGGACCCTAATTAATGCATTTTCCAAAAGGGCACAGATTGAGGACCAACAAACTTTTTATTTTTCCTTGATAGTCCAAAGGAATGAAATATTATACAGAAACTAAGTAATTCTAGAATTTTAATTCTGTGGTTTGCATAGGGAACAGGGGCATAAAAATAGTACAAGAAGTAGCTGCCAATTCGTCAATATATGTCCACATAGTGTGGACACAATACACATAGCTATAATGTCAACAAACACTACCATGAAACCAAAGTGTAAAAATCATACGGAAAGAAAAGGTTTTTGCTTTTGTTTGAAAAAGGTCGAGAATCTCAGAATTGCTACTTCTTCCACATATAAATTACCCATTTACTTAAAAAATATGAAAGTCGAATAAAAACTGTTAACTTTTATTTGAGACTATTTATAGGACAAAACCCGATTGAAATGCAATAAACATAATCTTAATACAAGAAGTAGTGTAAATGACTTTTCCAGAAGGGTGCACCCCATTACAGCCACCCATGCTCTCAGCACTAATGATCAGTGTTCAAACCTGATTAAGAGCCTCAATGTCAAATGCTGGTTTTGAAGGCAATTATGTAGGTCTTTCTTACCAGGAAGATCAATGCAACAAAATCTTCATCGAATCCACCATTTGATGCTATGCTCTAAGTAAAGCTTGGTGAATATCAATTAATCAATTAATGAAAAAGCTCCTGAAATGACAATTAGTTCATAGCCAATCATAAGAAGGTGTTTCAAAATGTTCATTCACCTGCTTTCTTCTTCAGCTATTATGGCATCCCAGTGATGAGATGTTTTATCAAGATATCTGGTAATGGGACAGGGAGAATTTAATTCTAGAGGACATTCATATTAAGTAAACACAAGAAGCCCTTGGATTCAACAGTTTACTGTTTATATTTTTCATGCAACTAACTATTGCAATTCTTTGCATCTAAGCATGCATACATATATATATATATATAAATATATATGTATATTAATATAATTATTAATATTATCATAAGATTTTTTTGATATCAGAGTGTTTGTACACAGTTCTGTATGTACATATTCTTAACTCTTATATTCGAAGTAATCGAACTTCAGGAAACGATGTCAGGATTGTCACTTCGAATGTCCACCTATTCAAAAAAGTCAATTTCATGAATCAGAATTATTTTGCTATTTCATGTCATATTTTAATTGATATTCGTTTCTGGTGAGATTTTTTTCCTCTTTCTTTTCCAAATAAATGTATTTGTTTCCTTTCATTTGGGAATTTTTTCATTCAGTTTTTTTTTGTTTTTGTTTCTATGCTTAAGGTTTTTTTGCTTCTATTTTTTGGGGGTGGCGTTTCATTTATTGTGTCTCTTGAGAACACTTAGTCGAACTACTCTCTGGCCTTCTTCAGGTGAATTTTGTTGGGGGTAGACTTAATTAGTTAGTATGAATTATCAGCAGTCATAATCCAATGAAGTTTTGAGTCAATATATATCAAATTGAACACAGCAATATATATATAAAATCCTTTTTTGGAAGCATGTTGTCAACATACAGAATGCTAGCATATCCATCAGGGTTATAGTTCATTTTCCAGCCAAATAGACCATCTCCAGTCTCTTTCTAAGTACTAACAGGAACTCATCTGTTGGATCTTACAAATTCTTGGTTTTCATGGTTTTTGTAGAGCAAATGGTTACCTCTTTTGATTAGCTCTATGAAATAAGTAAAGATATTTGTATATATTGGGGTTTTGCCTGATTGTAGGTTAATTAACTATATCCACAAAGGAACCACTCAATGGGGAGCATGCAAGAGATTCAAAGAATCTTTAACTTAATTAAGGGATCAAATTTTAATTAGTTTAGATTTTTGAAATGTTCTCAAGCAGGAGCAGTCAGTTCCAAGGAATCTATGAAATATGTAATAAATTGATGAAACGCTCTCTCTCTCTCTCTCTCTCTCTCTCCTCCCCAGTCACCTCTCTCACTGCTACTCTATTTCTCTCTTATTACCACTCTGTCTCTCACCCTTACACCCCTTTTCTCTCACCTTGCTACTCCCCTTCTCTATCTCATACTACCACCCCATCTCTCTAACCCAGTCACGCAGTGGTTTGCTCCCTCCTTTTAAACATTGATAAAATAAATTCTTAATACTAAGATTTTTAGCTTGCAAATGTTACTGAAAAAAACAGGAAAATGTACATTTTCATTACTTGCGATCTATCATTTTAATTAATAAACTTAGTTTAGATATTGCAATTATTTATGTTCTTAAGTTACTATAGATTTTATGAGTATATAAATTGACTGCATTAGTACGGAATGATGTTTGTAGACTTAACCTTAGTAACACTGATACAAGATTTGGCCTGTTTGCAAGATGAGCCATACCCTGACCTTCTGATATAAATAACCACATATGTACTTGAATAAATCTGCAAACCAGTTGTAGAATGCTTAACAAGCAGAATTGTTGAACGAGTGTTTGATGTTTGAAACTGATCTTAACCTAATCAAAGTTATTAAATCCCCTAAAATGTCTTCCTCACAAGAGTTCAATAGGGAAGGATTGGAGAATCGAGAAACAGGGAAAAATGCTTGCTGCTATTCTATTTTGAGCTTCAGCCTTAGGCAAAGTGAGCCATATATGAAGTAATTGGAAAAGAGTTAACTCCCTTGTCTTTTTTGCACACTATTTCTTTTTGAACATTTGAAGAGATGATATATCTCGGAAGTTTATTATTCAGCTTTGTTACTTGATCCTGTAAGCACATTTTTTCTTAATTAATTTGCTTGTCGTGATTCATTATTACTTCTTGGCTTGTGTCGAAAATAAGGAGTGTTTCTACTTTGCAGTCTTTCTCCAGTTGATATTTTCAATAGGCAAATCCCGATTCTCCAGGAGTTAAGAGTTCATTCTCGGCTCGGAATGCTACCAAACACAGGGTAAAGGCATTGTAAATAACAGATCTTTGCACTTTTTCATTTCACCAAAAGGTTACATCATTTTTGGAGCACTATGTATTTATTAGGGTTTTTATTTTATCCTCTATATTGACTTTAGTATCATAACCTTATCTTATGATTCAGTGAAAAACTTTGTGAAATAATAGTCTAATTATTATGAGTACTTGGTGTCAGGGTAAATATACCATAATTCCTAGCTTCTGAGATGCTTCAGCTTCAAGAATCCACCCTAATTCTGACATCCAAAATTTGGAAAAAAAAAAGATAAAAAGAGTTTTCATTGGTCACTCAATAGAAACCATCACAGAAATTTTTTTGACAGCAAAGAGTGTTTGAGGTGATCAATCAAAAAATTGGAAAAAAGGATGGTCAATAAATAAGTTACTCCTCTCACATTTTGTTGCGTAGTGATCTCTACAGAAGTCTGAATTTTCTAAAAACAAGCATGAATACTGCTGGACACAAACTAGTGATTAATTTAGTACACACTCACATTGTTAACTGAACCCCCACCTAGAGACCTATTTCGGGGGTGAATTTTTCAATAAACAAAACCGACCTCTTTGTAGACATAATAAGGAGTAAACATTCAATTTTCAACCCTATAGCTCCACTGGTAGGTGTATATCCAACCAAGCAACCAGCCAGCCAGCCAGCCAGCCAGCTGGACCAAGTTGAGACCTGATGGAAACTTATTATTTTTGGTTGACGTTTTCTAATAGGATTGGACTATGAAAAAAAGGTAACCCTTGACCTTTAAAATGGAGGCTAAATTTTCAATTCAATATATTAAAAAATATATGCAAGTTTTATAAATCAAAAGTGTATAGAGTCAGAATGTGAAAGGACCTGACATAAATAGATAGCATTACATCTACTCACAATAGACATTTAATAAAGACATATGCTTTGGCAATAATTCAATTTACTGTAAGAATACAAGAGAAAAGACAGCACAATTCTTCAATGCCAGAAAGGAAAGCAATGCATCTGTTCAAGTCAATCTGGGCCAATGGAAATATACCTGTGTGGGACAGGAAATTTTTTAAAGTCCAGTTCATTCAATAGTGAGTTGCAAATGGCTCAAACAAAATATCTTGACTTGGTAATCTGCACACACTCATATTCGTCTATCAAGTGAATGAGGACTTATCTGAGAAGATAATTGTGTGCCAAAATCCTGAATCTCAATTGAAGACCTACTTTTTTTAAACATCATCTTTTTGTTCTAGAAGCATTGTGGGAAGGCAGACGCAGTGGTTGCCTCAATTTGTCTGTCGGTTATTCACGTTTTATTTGAGCAATCTTATTATAATCTACTTCCAGTTTGGTAGGCCTGTCAAAAATCAAAGCCCTATTAACCATACATTTTAGGAACAAGTTCACTATTTAGTCAATTGCCTGGGTCATACGGTGTTGGACAGAAATAGGGCTGGTCATTCAAATTTTGAGTTGTCTGCCTCCTAGATTGGTGACCAACAAATCCTGAATTAAGTTAATATTGGAAGTTCTCATTTAAGACTTGTTAGGATAGTTATTAAGCCTGATCATTTTTACAGTGTTCTTAGTTGATGGGGGAAGAAGTGGATTCATGTTTTCTCAAGGGTATTTGTGCAAAGTAAAGATAAACTGAGTTCCAGCTATGTTTACCAATTCTAATTTACGTGCTGCTAAACAGCCACTTGCACCTCTCCAGACTTACTTACTTTACTAGATTTTTGACTAGTTCAAGAAGTGGCTCTCTTTTGGCTACTCAGCAATAACCTTCCATTTGAATAATAAAGCATATCACGGTTCTTGGGCTGATTAGGACATACTGCAACATCTATCAACTTTTTATGGGGATTTCCTTTTTCAATATCTTGTCTCATAGTGAATCAAATAGAGTGAGCAAGCTTGTTTCACTTAATTCTCAAGCGTAGAAAGTTCAGACTTCAATAGATCCACTACCACTTTGATTTAGTGATGGACTTGAATCAATTCACTGAATTACCACAGTAAATTGAAAAAATGTCAATGAGTCCATCCAATTAAATGTCAAATCAAAGTAAAGTATTGTCAATCTACTTATATCATGTGTCTGTATGTACTTTAGGATACAATTTTTGATATTTTTGTCATAAAGTGATGTTTAAGAAGCTTGTATTCTAAGCAGTTGCTAAAGAAAGTTGATCCCATTGAGGACCTAATTATTTCTAGTGATTTCTTACCAGACATATATTAATATTTGCTAAGATATAAGAAATATTATATCATATGAAGGAGACTATTTTAGTTTTTCAGTTTATGACAGTGAATAAACTGTGCAAATCAGAGAATAAGGAATAAATTCTAACCAATTGAGCTATTAGAGCTGACAGAAGATCAAATCTAACTCTCAAACTCATTCTTCATTTTCTACTGATTACTAGGCACCATATTTGTCATTGTTTTCACATACACTAGTAGTATTATTAGTCGTTACCTTGGTTTATTCTTGATATTTTTTCTAGTATTTTTTTTTCATTTTAATCCTAGTCACTTTTCATTGCATCTACTGATGATTTGAGTAGTTGCAATGAGAAATAACTGAAATTAAGATGAGAGAAAAAACATCAAAAATTGATAATGGTTGACATGCTTCATTAAAATCAAAATATAATAAAAGCCTAATTGTCATAAAGACCATTGCATAGGATATTTGCCGTTAGTTCTTTCTACCTAAGACTCCAAGCCTACCCCTGAGCTACAAGCAGGTGATAATTCATACATTTGCAGTGTCTTTAACACACTCTTCTTTGCCAAGAGAGCTTAGTGGTGGTTGGTGATAAATCACTGTGACCAGAATCTAGAAATAACCTAGGCCAAAATACGAAGTTAGAAATATTCTTCCTGTCTTGTGTGAAACTGGTTATTATTAGCTGTGGCAGTTTCAAAACTGTGTGCCAATCAAGAAAGCTTGGTGCTTCAATTTGTGCCATTTTTGTCCATCATCCTCATCTCTGCTTCTGTTTCAATGTAAGAATGTCTCATTTTATGACATGCTTGCCTGCTGCAGGTTCAAACTCTACACCTACTTCTATTCTGACTGAAGATAATTACAGGAACTTTTGTCTTGTATACATAATAAATAAATTCATAGGTATATAAAGCCTAGTCTGACCACCGATGAGTAGCATTTGATCTTGATTTTATTTCAAATTATATTTACTGTATTTTGCAAGAATTTTGAAGGTAGATTCCATGCCTAAATCTCTCTCTCTCTCTCTCTCTCTCTCTCTCTCTCTCTCTCTCTCTCTCTCTCTCTCCCCTACCTGATGAGGCCAGCAAGGCTAGGACTGAAATTCCTTATTGTTTATCTCTGTGAACTTGAAACAAACCAAAACAAAGCAGGATATAGTGGTGGTACATAAATGCCCCCCACCTTGATTTTCCCAACAGAAAGGATTTTTAGAGATAAACTCTTAATGTCAAGCAATAAAAAAGAAAAGAGAAGTCCTCAGATATCCAAGTAAGGTTGAAAAGAATGTGAGACTCCTCAACAAAATATCAAATGGTTGAATACTAAAAACTTTCAAGACTTGTCAGTTCAGCTCAGTTTAGCCGCCTTCTAATCACATGGTTATAATTTCAAATCACAATAGAGAAATGACAATTATATATATATATATATATATATATATATATATATATATATATATATATATATATATATATATGTTTGGTTTAACATAACATGATGGAAAAACAGTGAAGAGTTAACTCCCTTAAATTTAGTGAGGATTGTTCTTGTTATTGTTACAGGAGAAGTTAGGTCCAACTTGGACTTGAGTTTGACAGACACTTTCTTCGAGTGCTACATTCTTTTAATTAAAAATCAAGCAATAAAAAATATTGATTGTAAAAATGAAATATTGAGTTTTAGCACAAGTTATTTATTGCAATGAAAGTGTTAATTAAGCTAATATTGGAAGTTCTCAGTTGAGACTTCTTAGGATAGTTATTCCGCCTGATAATTTTTACAGTGTTCACTTGGTGTTCTTGGTTGTCTAAATTACAGGAAAAACTTGACCAATTTTCTCAATTGTTCTTGCAAACTCTATCTTCATATGCTGTTTATAATTCTATTCAAAATTGCCTCCTTCTTTTAGTGATTGATTAAGATAATATCTACAATATAGTTTCAACTAAATAGTATTTTAATCTCTATATAAAAGCTGGCAGGATAGATTGAACCCTCTTGTCTAGGGGAGCAACCAGTCAAGGAAGTCAACTGAAGTCAAAACCAGGAGCTGAAGTTTTTTAAGATAGTCCAACATTATCTCCAGTCTCATTCTGGTAACTCATGCAGTGACACTGGTGTCAAGCCGCATCAGCCCTTGCATCTCCCTCCCGCTCGATAACATTGGTGAGTAGAGGAAAGAGATCTGCTACTGGGGAAACTGACTGAATTTCATATGACCTTACCTTTACTTCTGATTATGGTGACCAAACTTTGCTTCTTCTGAACCCAGTGAATATTTTACATGGGACATGGGCATGTTGGAATTGACCCCAATGAAGTAAGGACCTCTTTTTCACTTTTAAATCTAAACATTGATAAAAACCAAAATTTAAAACAAAAAATGAATAAAGATTAGAACATCAGTTGGAGTAAACAAAAGGTAGAATATTGTCAACTGGCTCATTTGACCAAATCTTTTTTTAAAAAACAAGATTTTGGATAATAAATAAAACTTAACCAAGACGCAGTATAAGTCCTCAGAAACACCTTCATTTTGTCAACAAGTTACCTCCAATTAACACCAGCAATTTATTGCAGGGTAGGAAGTGATGTTTGCCTTGGGACGAGGGAATAAAACCATTGGATGAATGGAGCGAATCTAATATTCAAAATGGCTACTGGCCTCATGGGTCAGGATTAATATTTATAATGCTCTTAAAATAAGTGGCAGAATTGTAATTAATGAGTTTCGCCTTAGGCTTGGCCTCAGGCAGTATGTTGGTCTGCTGAGAAAGTGAGCTTTGTGACCAGCTGTTATCAGAAACTTACTGACTCTGTTAACCACATTTCCCCAATGTTGTTATTTGCAACCCTGGGTCCTAGCTCCCTCTGGCGGTCATTATTTTAAAGAATTGGGTTCTAAAGTTTGCAGAAAGAATGTTAAAAGTTAGCTGTCCTTCACTTAGATTGGTTTAACATAGTTTTTATCTGAATCTGCTAGAAATGTTTGTGAATTCTACATGTATTACTCACTTGAGATATGGGGTGGCTTAACTGCTAACAGTATGTTCGATAGAATCAGCAAACTGAGATCGAATTCTGGCTAAGGTATCTGGCGTCCTCTTAGCACTAATGTACTTTTTGAAAACCTGTATCCAGTTGAAAGGGTACAAAAAGAATAACTGGGCAATATTCATGAACTACTAACTGCAACATACACCTGAGGAAGGTTGAAGAACATATCAGTCAAATGATGATATAAAAATAAACATAATGATACAAGTGAGACTAACTGAACAAATGAAATATCTCATCTCAAAACTCGAGACAGCAATGAAAATACTGTTGAAGACAAATCCCAAACGTTGATTTTTCCAGCTTGCATTAAATTGACAGGATGAAATCGCTGCATTAATTTTTGACTGAATTCCTTTTTTTTCCAAATAAAAAGGTTCTGAAATGTTAGTTTGGAGAATCAGAAATCCTCATTCAAAACTTTTGACAGCATTTTTTTTCCCATATTTATGAAATGAACAAAAGATTTTCATTTTAAGATTATCACATTTTTTCTGACATTTGTTACTTTAATTGAAGTAAAAGCAATTTTTTTCACTGAATTTTTCAGAGCCACTAATGATGCTTACTTCTAATTTTGCTACTATTCCATTATCTGTGCATAAAACTTCAGGATTATGAACTCCCTAGATTCATGTTCAGAACAATAAAGTGTTAAATATCTAAAAGTCAAGATCACAATCTTCCTATGTGTTTAAATGACTGCTTTACTGAACACTGCAAAATTGAAGAAAAAAATATCATGAAGAACAGTTAATTTTTTAAAACCTCTCAATATAATCCTTAGATTTTATTTCTCACTTGAAGACAAAAATCAAATTTTGCTGACGAAAAAATTCACTCCCTCATTTCTCAACACAAAACATCTTAACCATTATTCAAAGTCACATGAATTCTATTCCAGTTAAACAAGATTAGTTAGGGACCTTTTTTCTCAAATTTTCTGAGACACTTCTCTCCCCATTCAAGATAAGGATGGTTCCTGTTACCAGCTGTTCAAATGTAAGACCTGGGTTCAAAGAATACTTTTTATTTGAATTCTTTAGATTAGAGATTATCACAATGTAAAGTTCTTCTCAGACCGTTATCCTCATCGTGGTTCATTTCACAAACACATAAACTCCTTTGTTTTTTGTCATCCATTGAACAACTGTTGTGGTGGAAGGTGGCAAAAGGTTCTCCCCCTTTTTATATGCGAGTGTGTTTTTCTGTTTGTGTGATTCAGCCCTCCTGGCTACACTGTTTTATCTACAGATTTGAAAATTGGCATCAATACTCCACTAAAACCTTCTAAAAATTTTCTTTTTTTCAAGTTTTGGAAAATAAGCATTTTTGATCTTTTGGGTGTCTTATTTTCCCAGGATTATTAATAACATCTGGATTCTACTGAATCTAGATTTTTCTAGATGTTATTTTTACTCCATTTTAGATATTTTTCAGTGAAAACACCATTCATGCCATGTATAGAATTTATTCTGACTATATTAATTCATTGAACAAAGTTTTTTTCATCATCATCAGTTTCTTAACATCCATCATTGGACATAGACCTTCCCCAGGATTTGCCACACTTCTCTATCATGGGGAAGGAACTTTTTTATATGACTTCAAGTTTGTATGCTACAGTAGTTCAATTATTGACTGTGATGGTGAGTCAACTTATTTTCAAAAATTCATTGTGCCAAAAGTGTTTAATTACCCTATGCTTTTGACATGAAACAGATAATAGATCACTTGAAAAAATAATTGCAGCAATTACAGAAACATGTAAATCCTTTGCGAAACACATAAAATTTGCTCTAATATGTGCAATATGTATATGAAGGTCTGGTTAGTCACTGAATAGAAACCAATGTCTTTTAGCAGCATAATGTGTTGAAGGTGATCAATCAAAAAATTAGAAAAAGGGATGATCAATGAATAAGTTACTTGTCTTGCATTTTGTTGGGCAGTGATCCCTAAAAAGTTCAAATTTTCAAAAAAAAAACTATCATGAATGCAGCCAGACACAAACCAAAGGACCAAATCAACATTGTAAATTGAATCCCCAACTAAAGCCTTTTTTTTTTTCTTGACATGAAAAGGTGTGAATGTTTCAATTTTTAGCCTTCTAGCTCTATTGGTGCAGCCTGTATACATGATACATGTATAGCCAGCTAGTCAGGCTGACCAACTTTGAAAATGAAAAAAAACCTATGTTGACAGTTTTGGTTGATGGTTTCTAATAGTTGTAGACAGTACAATTTTATTAGGTAGAAGATGTATTCCTCGGTTGCGTCTGAGATTGTGGACAGATACACATACACTTTCTGGCGTCAGGAGAATGTCATTCATCGATTATATATTTGATAAGCATCCTGTCCAAATGTGTTGTAAAGGGAGGAGAGAAAAAGACCATTTTTTTCTGTTTTTTTTTAAATTTTAGAATGCTTCATTTCTTTCATTCTTTCTTTTTATCTTTTTTTTCGCATAATCATGAAATACTCTTTTAAACAAACTCAATTACACTCTATTTGATTATGAGAAAATTTGATTTTTTTTTTCAAAGCTCTCCTCCATTTTGATATTTTTCTCTTCTTTCTGCAGAAGTAAAACCAGAAAGAAACAAAAAAAAAAAAGTAATTTTCTCCCATTTCTTCCCAGCATCGACACAAAGAGAAAACATACCCACAGAGACGCTTCCGGCTACTGGTGTGAAACTATGAATTGGTTTTTCACTTGTTATTTGTATAAGATGTTGACCACTTGACCATTCATGTCCCCATGTGGTCAACCTGGGACTTCCGGAGGGCTGGACTTCATTCTTATGACCTAAACTAATGTACCAGCAGGACACCTTTTCGTAAACCACCAGAGATCAAGTTCGAAAAACTTGGCCTTTATGAATTTTTTTTCCCTTCTATTCAGAGTTTGACAGCCTGTTGGCCTCGCACTTGCAAATAGGCTAAAAACACTTTGATTTCTTCTGACTTCATAGAACTTTCTAAATACTTATGATGGAGACTTTATTATCCATACTGTAATGTAACCATGAAGACGTACCTGTTAGGTATAATGGTTTGCCATTTAATATTACATATCATATTGAATGTATATTTCAAATTGGATCAATGTAATCAAAACAGGTCTGGTTAGTCACTCAATAGAATATGTTGTGTGACCAATGTCTTTTGGCAGCATGCTGTGTTGGGGATGGTAAATTAAAAAAACTGGAAAAAGTTGTAATTAATGAATCGTTCACTTCTCTTGCTTTTTGTTTGGTAGTGATCAATATAGAAGCGTGAATGATGCTGGACACAGAAAGAGGGATTAATTTTGTTGGAAATTAGGTTGCAGATTGAACCCCCACGAAAAACTTATTTGGGATTTTTTCTCAAATTAAACAAACGTTTTTACTTGACATAATAAGGAATAAATGTTTAAATTTTTTGTCTCCGAGCTCCATTGCTGCAACCTGTATATTTAATGCATATAAACATCAATCATACATGTAATTATCACATAATGTCAGACATAAACTGTCTATTCTGCTGATATAGATATCCTCGGCATGAGGGAACACATATCTACAAATGTAAATATTTGTCCTTTCAATCACAAAATGGAGAAGGGTCAGCAATACAAGTGCATTATCAGATTCCTGCTTTGCTGTAAGGGTGCTGTTAGCTCAGATGGTAGGTGCAGAATTATGCATAGGCTGCCTCCTTGGTGAGTGCGGGTTTGAATCCCACACAGTGTTGATTTTTCTTTATTGATCTATGTGATATAGAACTGTTCAATATGCTATTCAGTTAACACTAGTGCCGGACGATATATAATTTTCACTCTAATGTCTTTATGATGATCACATTCTGTCCTACCTTGCTAATGGGGTGCTGTTAGCTCAGATGGTATGAGCAGAATTGTGTATAGGCTGCTTCCTTGGTGGACGTGGATGGGTTCCAGTCCCACATGATGCTCATTTTTCCTTATTCATCTATGCTATCTAGGACTGTTCCATGAGATAATCAGTTAACATTGGTGCCTGACAAAATATTTTTACTCTCTTGTCTTAATAATTATCACATTCTGTCCAATATAAATTGTCCATTCTACTGTTATAAATACATACATACATACATAGCCAGCCAGCCAGACCAACCATAAAACTGAAGAAACCTATGGTGACAGTTTTGGTGATGGTATTGGTTGATGGTTTTCCAACAAACTAAACTGACCAGCTATTACCAGTGTTTGAAAACAAAGGTACTGATCTATACTGAAAGGTTATGAGATGCAATATACACCTCGTGAAAATCGGAAAATATTTGGTGGAAAAAATGTAAGTGTCTTTGAATGAATAATTCATGGAATAATGATAAAGTCTTTTTTTCTGCAAATATTTATTTCGATAAAAGACCTTTGCCATCTATTACTAAAAACCCTTTTTTTGATTTTTAGTGTCAAATTATGCTTATTGTACTGATTGTGCCTTTGAACTTGATGGCTTAGTTAAAGCATTATTTTCTCTGGTCACTGTAGAAAATTCATCAGGATAAGGAATACTTCTAGAGGTTTAATCTTTATCTTCATCAATTGTTAGTTGGTCAGATTTCTGAGAAATCTACAAATCCTTCATAGCAGAAAAAGTTCTTCAAACAGTGCAATGTTTAAAAGTGTCAATTCTACAAACCACTGAAAATATATTAAAGGCTGTTTACCAAAACTGTCAACAAAGGTTTCTTTAGTTTTTAATTCTGGTTGACTGGCTATTTATGTATGTATGTATGTATCTATCTATTTATCACATATACATGCTGCACCAATGGAGCTAAAGGGCAGTAAATTGAAATGTTCACTTCTTACCTGTTGAAAAAAAATGATTTTTTTGTTTTTTTTAAAATTCCCCCTCAATATTAGTTTTTAGTGGGGGGTCCAATTTGCGATGAAAATTTATGCTAAATTGGTCCCTTAGTTTGTGTCTGGCAGCATTTACAATTTTTTGGGAAAATTCAAACTTTTTTAGTGATCACTGCCCATCAAAAGGCAAGACAAAAAATATATTCATTGATCACCCATTTTTTCAATTTTTCATTTTATCACCACTATCCAAGCTTGTTGCAAAAAAAAAGATATTGGTCTTGTGATGGTTTCTATTGAGAGACTAACCAGACCTGTTTGTTTTTCTTTCCCACTTTTATTAGGTGCTTGTGCTAAAGTTAACGCAGTACAAACAACTTAAACTTACATCTAAGTTTTTGCAAAAAGATGAAAAGTTCAAAGATCAGGAGTTATAGAAAAGCAGAGCGGCAAGAGAAATTAAATGAGATGAGACCCCCATCTCAATTTGTCTTTGAAAACCTTCTCATTCCCGAACAATCTTTTCTGGGCTCACGGATGGGCCTTGAAGCACTTTTGAATATTTTTCTCTTATGCTTGTCAAAAGGGCAGTTTTCTACGAAGCTGCTTTCTCAGTGGTTTTCTGTGCCTTAAGATCTTGGAATCATTCTTTTTTTTTTTTTTTTCCTTTTTTCTAAAAGGTCTGGAAGTATCATCAGCACCCCACGAGTTATTTGCAAAAGATATCCTTGTGATTCTGATGAATATTTAATGAGGTAACACGTAGAGAGAGAAGTGTGGTTAGCAAGCTTTGACAAGGCTGCAACAGCAGGAAGGATTTTTCATGAATGGACTACAGCCTGACAGAGACGAATTCTTTCGGGAACAAACAGAAGACGTCCGTAAGACAGATGTAAACATACAAATTGAATAGTTCTCAAGGATTAAGTTCATAAAGAAAAAAAAACATTCCAATTCTGGGGGTTGCAAACCTTTCATCTCTACTGGCCTTTATTAGAAACCATAAACCAAAACTGTCATCAAAACTACCTACATAGGTTTCTTCAGATTTTTAAGATGGTCTGGCTGACCGGCTAGCTCTCTCCGTTTGTATATATTGTGCGTACTGGCTGTATCAATGAAATCTTGGGAGCCAAAAATTTAAAGATTTAATTGTTTGTAAGAAAAAACTTATATTGTTTTTTTCAAAATTCCCCTACAAAATAGATTTTCAGCAGGGTTTTCAATCTACAATGTAAGGTTATCCTAAGTTGGTCCATAAGATTGTGTCTAGCTGTATTCACGTTCATTTTTTTGAAAATTTGGACTTTTCAGGGATCTAAAGAGAATAGTACAGAAGTAATTTATACACTGATCACTCCTTCTTCCAATTTTTTTAATTGATTGGCCTATCACAACATGCTTACAAAAGACGGTTTCTATTGAGTAACTAACTGGATTTGTTTCTCATTTCCCTTTTATATTTGTACACTTCTCAACCTTCCACTTCTTCTATAACTCAAGTGTCATATTCTGTACAATTAATTTAGGAAAAAAAAGTCCAAAAAATCCAATCATTTTTGATTCTTGTTTAATCTTCTCGGGAAAATTTGTGACTCTTTTCTTGAGTTATTCAATGAATATTCCAGACTAGTATTAACTTATTGTTTTGTTCAATGTTTAAGCTCGCAAATGGTTGATTGAATGACTATACCGCAGATTAGGAGACAATGGTTCTTGATTTATCTCTTGCAAAAGTATACACAATACACATAAAGGAAGTCAGTTATAATATCCAATAAGTATTGAGAGGAATTGTTAAAACTTACAGACCACATCAGGATTTATAATTGAATATGGCATGCAATGATTTGCCAAGAAACTTCCCTTTTCATCATGTGTTATATATATATATATATACATATCTATATATATATATTAGTTATATGATTTGACAAATTAGAAAAACTAATTATTTTCATATATTTATTTCCAATAATGTGTTTCATTGACTAGCAACATCATAAGATTGGTTTTAAATGGAATTTTTCGAACTTGTGATATTTATCATTGTCATGGGGATCATGTAACATCATTATCATCTGATGACACTCTAGTCAATGAAACACGTTATAGGAAATAAATATATGAAAATAATTAGTTTTTCCACTTTGTCAAATTGTATAACTTTAATGTAATTGGAAATACCATTCCACTTATAAAGAAATATCTATATCAAGTAGAATAGACAGTTTTTATATTTATAAATATCTTTGAGATTTTTCGGTCAGGCAGTTTCTAATTAACAATATTGAGGAATATTTATTCAACCAAATCCTGAAAGTTAAATTGTAGTGCATTTAATTTGGAAACCTTCATGATTTCTAGAAAAATACTAGAAAAACTGACTGAAGAAAGCAAGAAATTTGGTCTCTGCATGAACTTCACTAAAACAAATGTCATGAAAAACAAACATGTTGAGGACGAAGACACAAATATCAGAAGTGAAAATGCAGAGCTGGAGAAAGTAGACCCCTACATCTAACTTGGACAGCGAATCTCCGTGAAATCTTCGAAGGAAGAATAAATCAAGCAAAGAATCACTCTAGGCTGGCAAGTTTTTGGTAAAGCAAGCTCAACCTTCAAAGAAAAAAAATGTCCTAAAAATGATGAGTATCCAATCAATGCACCTATACAATCAAAAGTCACCTATGGAGCTGAAACCTAGAACCTAACTAAAAGATTAACCCTTGAACTATGCAATGTGCAAAAAAGAGAATCATGCTCAGCATCATATGAAGAGATCACAAGACAGAACAATATATCAGAGGAAAGACAGGAGTCAGAGATACTATAGAATCCATTAGGAAACTCAAGTGGCAATGGGCTGGTCATGTTGCAAGAATGGCAGACAACCACTGAACATTATGTCTCCCAGAGATCATATAGGAAACTGTGCAAAATATAAGATGGCACAATGAGCCAGAGAAATTCAGCAAGTACTGGCCCCGTGACACTCATAATAGAGAGGTCTGGCGAATCTTAGGGATTGTCCAACGATGAACGCTAAGAGGCTGATTATGATGATGATTCTTGATGACTGTTCAAAGATTCTCATTCTAGAGAGGGTTTGAGTAAATATTTTATTAAGTTGTTTCTTCTGGTAATTATAATGTGCTTGTGTATAGGACCGAGGTGAAGGATATCATTCGAGTAATTAAGCAACAAAATTGGAGATGGTCCAGGCACATAATAATAAGAAAGGAAGACAGATGAAACAAAAGGTTAAGTGATTGGGACAGTAAATGCTGTAGGAAAAGACAGGACACAAAATGGAGATATGAGAGATTAGCACAGTCACGCCCGTCACAGGAGGAGACAGGGAAGGCCTTTGTCTAGCAGCGAACTCATAATGGCAGATGACGATGATTATCAGGATAGCACCAGTTTAATTGGTGGCCAAGGTAGTTGGGCATTTTCCAGTAAGTTATTATTCAAATTCAACTTAAAATGAATGTTTTGAATTTCAAAATTTTATTTTCCCCAAGGCTTGTATGCCATCTCCACTCAAAAGATTAGTGAAACATAATCTTCCTGTCCTGATACAGCCCTGTGTCATAGCTAATATTACTGAATACCTATTGAAAAATGATGTAATTAAATTATCCTATTAAATAAGGTGCTAATGAAATTTATGACATGTCCCACAAATAGCCAATCAGTGTTTGTGAATATGTTGTAAACAGCAACGGATTTCAATTAGGATGTGTTTGTGTCCTTTCCATAAAAATAATGAATTAACAATATTTTCTAAATTTAGCAAAGTATGACATGAGGCCTGAAGAAATGTTGTCTGCAGAGAAATGATTGGTTAATATACACATAAGTAAATAGCATAATACATACTTATTGGTTGCTCAGTCTAATGGTTAGCATGCCTGCCTCACATGCAGAAGGTCCAGGGTTTGATTCCAAGTATGAGTGTCCTGGTCTTGTCCAGACTTGAGGCTTGCAAGAATCACTAAGTTGATGTTTACAACAGAAACTGGAAGTTTATCACCGGCCTCCGTTCTATAACAGGAATTATTTCTTGAGAGACTGGACTCATTACCATGTATATATTGGTTAAAGGCAATGGTCATTCGAACTAACGAGTTGTCATTTAAGCGTCACTTGGTTAGGATTGAACTCAGTGAGGACAGAACTTGCTATACATGGTGAATTTGTTCATCATTAAGTATTCTCTGAACAATGAAATACACTGAATGGCTCTGATCAACAAATGTCATGTGATCAATATTTCATTCAACACTTGCCTGTTTAATAAATACCCCATGGAATTGAAACTTTGTATTACATTTTTACCAGCAACAAATGTCAACAGGTCTGTGAAAGCTAAAATCACTTTCTTTTACACCAAGCTGAAAAAGGTTCAAAGTTTTCAGAAAAAAGGGAGAGAACAGAGAATGAGCAAAGAAAGACGATTATTTTCTTTCTCTTTTATGTCACCCTATGTCATATAATTATTTTTATGAATGAATTCTTGAAATGAAAAATGTAACATAAGAAAAAGTGTTTGTAATTTGAGACGCTAAAAGATTTCTTCAACATCTCATATTGCAAGCATGAAATATGGCTTATAACTTATGGGGAACACACACTCGGATACAAATGAAAATGTAGAAAAGCTCAAGAAAACTAGTCAGACTCCATTCTCAGGTCTTCTTTTAAAAAAAATCTTCAAATTATTAGAAACCATTAACTGAAACTGTCACAAAAACTGACAACATTGGTTCATTCATTTAGATGAGGTATTATTATTTCTATTATTATTCGGACTATCCTCATCTTGGTTGTTTTTCATACAACGTTTTGAAAATACCACTACTGCTAAGAAGGGAGTGTGGTCTATATACCCCCGTCTGTTGAATAAAGGGTTTGGTTCGTTACTTCCCCCACACCTACCAGATGATACCTGATGAAGGCCGTAGAGTACAACGGCTGAAATGTTGTATGAAAAACAACCAAGATAAGGATAGTCCGAATAATAATGGAAATAATAGGTTTATTCAGTTTTCAAGTTGGTCTGGCAGGCTGGTTAGCTATATATTTATGTATCTATGTATTGTGTGTACACACCATACCAATGGAGCTAGAGGGCTGAAAATTCCAACATTTTCTCCTTATTATGTCTTCAAGATACATTTTTTTGTTTTTTGAAAATCCCCCTCTAAATGGGTTTTTGGTTGCAGGTTCATTTTGCAATGTAAGTTTATGCTAAATTGATCCTTTAGTTTGTATCCAGCAGCATTCACATTTGTTTTTTGAAAAATAAGACTTTTTTAGGGATCTCCTTCCAGCAAAAGGCAAGAGAAGTAACTCTTTTCTTGATCACCCCTTTTTCAAATTTTTTAATTGATCATCTTAACATGGCACGCTGCCAAAATATGGTTGATATTTTATTTAAGAAAAAAATCAATTGGAAGCAAATACAGGAACCTCTTGGTTAAAGCGGTTCCAATTAACGCTTTTTCAATTAACATGCAGACAATTTTGTTATTTCAAAGATCAAATAGCATGCCCATAAATTTTATTAATGCAGTAATTAAGAGCTAATCAAAAATAATTTACCTTCAGACAAAAATGATTTTTATATCGTATTCCATTTTCTTCCAAATGTTGTAAACACAAAATGCTCGTTTCTCTCCATAAGTCCATAATCCAGAAACTTTTACTCTTATTATCCTTTGTTTTTGTTTTTTTTTTTTTTCCTTTTTAAGTTCAGGATTCATTAGATTATTTCCCATTGGGTTAAAAAAAAAATGATTAAAGCGGTTTTGATGACTGAGGCACTTTGTCTAGAAGTATTAACCATGTTCATCAAGGGGTTCTTACAGTTTTATTGCAGAAACATATGTTGCCAAATTCTGTCAAAAATTGTAATAACAACAACACAAGTTTTGAAGAGTCCGTTCTTTTTCTTGTTCTGTCAACTAAAGAACAGTTCTACAGAAGTTGAGAAACAGAGTTTACAAGATGGATTTCAAGGTGTGACTAAGGTACCCATTTTTCTTTGAGGGTTTAGGATCTGCAATTGTTCTAATCAGTAACAGATAGTTTTAACAGCTTGTTCGTTCTTAAATAGAGAAAATTAAGATAAGAAATGTAGCTTGTATAATAAAACAATAACAAAATGCTGATTCTATCACAAAGTAGTTCTCTCTTCATAGTTTGTTTTAGCATATGATGTGTATCTGATGAATAATCGTTGCAATTTACATGCAGGAGTTATATCTTCTTTACTTATGTTCCCATTGATATAAGCCTTTTGCAGAAGCCACTTTATTGACAGTCTAAGAAAAATTTTAAAAATTCAGTTTTGAAATAAGAATAAATTTCATGGCATTAATTCTAGAACGATTATACCTACATTGAATTAAACATTGAATTAAAGAGGAAGGGGATGTCATATTCCTCTGGTAATTCTTGAGCAAATTTGGTTTTCCATTCTATATCTTGAAGAATCAATGAGGATATGATTAATCTGCAAGATTCAATTTTCAATTTCTAAATCGATAATTCTGATTGGATGCATCACAAGGTGACATTTTATCAACTTATATCAAATTATTTATAACCTTATGAACATGAATGAAAGTGGTGATATTGGAAGCAGGACTCTGGATTCAGTCACCTTGTAATTTCTATATTTATCTCATATTCTTAACGAGTTTATTTGTTATGTATAGCCATCTAATATTTGTCTGTTGATTCTGTACAGTTTATTTGTTAATATTAGTAACTGTCAATCAAAAGTCAACAGAGGTTTCTTCAGTTATTAAGTTGGTCTGGCTAACTATGTATGTATCAAACATAAACATTTGATCCTAATTATGTGTGCAAAAGATGTTCTTTTTGGTTCTTGAAAATTCCACTCGAAAATAGGTTTTTAGAGGGGGCTCAATTTATAATGTAGGTTTATGTTGAATCAGGGACTTATTTTGTGTCTTGTAACATTTATGCTTACTTTTTGAAAATGCCGACTTTTTAGAAATCACTGTCCAACAAAATGTAAAAGTAGTGACATTTTCATTGATCACTCCTTTTTTCCAATTTCCAATTTTTCAAATTAATCACCCCCAACACAGCATGCTGCCAAGGGATCTTTGTTATGTGGCAGTTTCTATTGTTTGATTAAGCTGACCTGTATTTATTGATATCCATTCTTTTTAAAATTGAACAATCATGTTCACCAAATTTTACCTTGATATAAAGTCATTTACTTACCTTAGTTTGGCAGGAGGGCAACAGTATTAAGGCACCGAGCGAGATTTTTAACTAGTCTTACTCAGGAATTCCTTTGTGAGATGAGATTGCAAAAGAGAGTTCACTCCCTTGTTATGCAGACGGATAGCCGTTTACCATCAACTCCTCACATTAGAATTCATCATCATCATCATCATCATCATCATCAGTCTTTTAGCGTCCGTCGTTGGACATAAACCTTCCCCAGGATTTGCCACACTTCCCTATCATGGGCGTCATGGAGCCAGTATTTCCTGAACTTGTCTAGTTCGTCTCTCCATCTAACACTTTGCCGGCCTCGGTTACGTATGTGGTCACGGGGGATCCATGTTGTGAGTCGCGATGTCCATCGATTGTCTGCCATTCTTGACGCCAAAATCTGACATTCAGTCCTTGGATTCTCTTGGACGGTGGTGTTCTGATTAAGAAGATGAAAAAGAATATAGTGCAAAACAATGTGTGAAGACCACCAGATGCAATGAATACCTGAAGAATATATCAGCCAAAAACATTGTTAGAAATAAACTCAGTCTATATAATATGAAAAAAATGAAGAAAAAAGCTTTCAGGATTTATTTCAACAATTAAAACTAAAAGAAAAGCAAACAAATTCATAACTTGTTCTACCCTTTCATGCTTTTGCAATGCGTCTGCTAATTACTGCAATGTTAAGATTTTGTAGCACCAAAAGACTTTTCCAATAAAGAAACCTTTTTCATTCATTCTTTTTTTTTTTTTTTTTTTAATGGGCCCCTTGAAAACTTTGAACTTAGCCCCGATCCGAAATTTATGCTTGTTGTACAAATCAATTACAGTCCAGTTACTCTCACAGGCATCCCATCCCAGGAGAAAGGCATTTTTTTTTTTCTTTGAGACATCATGATTTTTTCTTCTTTGATGGTTGTCAATATAGATTCCTCATTGATTTTGGCTCTTCTCTTTTTGACAATTATTCCTAGTTTAAAGAAAGAACATGTCTGGTTAGTCAATCAATAGAAACTGTCACATCTTTTGGCAGCAGGACATATTGGGGGTGATCAATGAAAAAAAAATAGGAAAACAGTTGATCAATGAATATTTACTTCTCTTGCATTTTGTTGGGCAGTGATCTGTAAAAAACAAGCGTGAATACTGCTGGATACAAACTAAAAGATTGATTTAGCATAAGCTTATGTTGCAAACCTTACTAAATCCTATTTAGGGTTAGATTTAGTTGAAGAGAAAAAAAAATTTGTTTTCTCTAGACTTAATAATAAGTAAATGTTTAAATTTTTAGCTTTCTAGTTCGAGGCCTGTGCACATGACACAAGCATTCATACATAGGTAGCCAGCAAGACCAACTTGAAAACTAAAGAAACCTATTTTGACAGTTTTTTTCTAACTGTTTGGATTGATGGTTTCAAATCTCACTAAGGAATATAATTTAAATAATAAAGCAGCAACAAATAATAATTCTATTATTACAAACAGCTAACAAAATAGAGGCTCCCTCAACAGCTCCATTATAACATATATATACGTAGCAAGCCAGCCAGACCAACTTGGAAATTGAAGTAACCTGTGCAGACAGTTTTGATGACAGATTTGGTTGACAGTATCTAAAAGCAGTTGGCCATTTATAACCTTCAGTGTCTCAGAATCATTATGATTTCAATATCAGTCATTGTTGCTGGATAACCTTTCTCGATTTTGGCAGAACTGATTGTACATTCTTTGTTTTGTTCCATTAATTCTGACTCTCCTCAAAGAAACATAGATCAACCATACTTGCTCGGAATCATTAATTCTTTCTTCCTTCCTCCATCTTTATTCATTGTCTTCTTTTACTTTTGGGCCTTTTTATTTGGTTTTCGGTAGCTTTCTTTCCTTTTTAAAAAATGTTTTTCAAGGTTTTTTTTTCCCCTAATGTCACTCTTTCTCGGGCAACTCCTTTTTTTTTGCCTCTAATTCTACCCCTGTGTGGTCTTTTTTCTCCACTCTTTCTTCTTCTGTATTTTTTAACTTCTGATGTTTCTCGTTCTTCCTTGGTATTTCTTCTTCATCTCTTTCTTCTATATATTTCTCTCTGACTCTCTCACTCTCTCTCTTGAATTCTCTCTCTTTATTTTGTCATTCTCTCTCCTTATCTTCTTGTTCTCTCTCTCTGTCTCTAGTTGTTCTCTCTCTCTCTCTCTAGGTTTGCATATAGCTTTTTCATTGTTAATGATTTACTTCTTTTGTCTTTTTGATTTTTCTTTCTTTTGTATCCATCTTTTTACATCTCCACAGACTTGAAAATGTTGCCATTTCTCATTCTCTCTCTCCCTTTCTCTTTCTCTTGCTTTTTCTCCCTTCATTTCTCTTTTCTTTCTCTCTCTCTCTCTCTGTCAGTCTGTCTGTCTCTGTCTGTCTGTCTGTCTCTCTCCTTTTCTTTTTCTTTCCCCTTCACTCTGACTCCCTTTCTTTTGTCTCCCTTTCTCTTGATCTTTTTTTTCTCCTCTCTCACTCCTCTTCTCATTCTTGTTCTCATTCTCAGATTTTCTCTCTCCCTTTCCAATCATCCCCATCTCTTTCTCTCTCTCTCTCCCATTCTCTCTGTCTTCTCTCTCTTCTATCTCTCTCTCTCTTTCTTTCTCCATTTTTCTTTCTTTCCCGTCCTCTCTTCTTTTCTCTCCCTTTTTCCTTTTCTCTCCCTCTTTCTTTTCTCTCTCCCTTTTGCCTTCTCTCTCTTTTTCCCCTCTTTCCTCCTTTTCTATTTCCCCCTTCCCTCTTTCTCCATTGTATATGATTTATTTCTTTTCTCTTCATATTTAATTTTTTCTTTCTCTCTCAATTTAATCCTTTGCATCATTCACTCTCCTTTTCTCCCCCCCTGTTTTATCCCCATCTTCATTTCTCATCTTTTCTTCCTCTATCCTCATATTCTTGCCTCTTTTTTCTTCCTCTAATTATTCCCATCTCCACTCTCTTTGTCTTCAACTCTTTCTTAATCGAGCCACTAATAACCCAATCTACTTTCAAGCCAATGATTTCTTCAGACTCATGACTCTAAACTACCCACTCGAGCACTTTTCTGGTTTTAATTCCATCTCAAACCAAAGACCCTCTTCAAATCCACGTAATCTAATTTTCCAAAAACCTTTGTCTCCATTTCTTCAAGCAAAAAAAAATTCTCCATTTATAACTTACAATCGCGTAAACCAATTATAAAAGAAATAATTATTATTATCATTAACGTTACATTCATCCATTGTGTTCGATTCCTGATGTTATAATCAGTATTAGCTATGAGCCATAGTATAACTGCCGTGCCTGCTATTTGAAGGAAAGCAGACAAGAAAAGTCTCTGAACAAATCCCATTTGTTACAAAAACAGGTCTGGTTAGTCACTCAGTAGAAACTGTCACATGATCAATGTCTTTTGGCAGCAAGCCATGTTGGGAGTGATCAAGTAAAAAAAATTAGAAAAACATGGTGATTGGTAAATGCTACTTCTCTTGCCTTTTGTTGAGCAGTGATCAGTAAAATGTCCGAATTTTAAAAAAAGAAACAAATGTAAATACTGCAGGACTGAAACTAAAGGAGCGATTTAGCATAAACTTGCATTGCAAATGGTACCCTCATTCAAGAGGAGAATTTAACAAAAAACAACAAAAGATATATTATGGAACAAATGTCTAAATCTATAGCTCTATAGTATCATTGGTGCAGCCTGTATCTTGATATATATATATTCATAGCCTCCAGACCAGCTTAAAAACTAAAGAAACCAATTAAAGACTGTTCAGGTGATAGTTTTGGTTTTCAGTTACTAATATCATTACACTTCATGGAACAATAATTCTTTTTGGTGGGGTTTTAAGATAAATTAGGTTTAAATAATTTTTAATATTCAATTTTTGATTAACCAAGATTTCTGTTTCTCTCCAACAGAATTCTTAACTATTCTCCATACATAGGATATCACGTTACCTATAAAAAGCTTCAATGCAATTTCACAACTGCTATCATTCAGTTCTTTTTATGTTTTTCATTTGTTGTGAATGATTTACCTACATAATGAACAGTGATTTCTCTGTTTTCTTTCTGTAACCATGAATTTTTCAGTCATTTCAGTATTTTTTCAACTTTAAGAGATATTCTAATAAAAAATCAAATATAAAATGAATTTTTCATCAAGATTAACTAGTGTCAATATAATAACATAGTATGCTTTTTATTTTCAGTTATAAGAGATTCCAAAAGACATTATTGTTATTAATGCATTATGTTGTCTACATGAAATATTTTTTCATTACTGCATCTTTGTTTTGTATCTTCTGATATTGTTCTCGAGCTTACACATTAGAAACCATCAAGCAAAACTGTCAACAAAACTGTGAACACAAGTTTTTAACTTGGTTTGGCTATTGATGTATGTGAACATGCATGCCAATGGAGCTAGAGGGCTGAAAATTTAAACATTTTCTCCTCATCATGTCTATAAAAAGTTTTTTCGAAAATTCCTCCAATAACAGGTTTTCTAATAGGAAGGTCCAATTCGCAATGTTATTTGATGCTAAATCAATCCCTTGGTTGTGTGTGACACCATTCATGCTTGTTTACAAAAAATTTAGACCGTTTTAGAGATCGTTGTTGTACAAAAGGCGAGAGAAGTAACTTTTTTCCAATTTTTAATTGATCACTCCCAGCTCAGCATGCTTCCCAAAAGACAATAGTCTATTCAATGACTAACCAGATCTGTACTGTATTGGATTTTAAATCAAATGGCAAGAACTAGAATGTTGGCCAAAAATGTGATAACACACTGCTGTGTTATGGATACTATAAAAAAGAAGTGTTGAACAATTGTTATTATTTGGTAATTTTCCTATTTAAGCACTGGACAAACAGTTACGTGTTTCTAATATAAATCTTATTGTTATCAATAGTATATGTTTTAATCTATAATCTGAAATAAAAAGTTAATCTCCCATGACCACCTCAGCCATTTTATCAAACGATTCATCTTGTGACAGAGATATGGCGATAATTAATTTACTTTTACATTTTATTTCTCTTGGAGTAAAGATTGATTATCCTACCAAATTCATGTAATAAAATTTAATGAACAGCATAATTAATTAAAATTATTGTTTTAAGATGCTATGATTTTATATTGTTTATATTGTTTTAAGATGCTATGATTAGAGATTTTGTGCCTTCCTGTCAACAGAATGGTTAAAGGCAGCCAGGCGTATACTGGACTCCCTCTGGCCAGATGATGTGAGTTCAATTCTCATCGTTGGCTTATTCATCATTTGCAATTACACTCGTTGCTGAAGAATTATGGTCCAAGTCAAAATAGTTAGAAAAGCCACTGAAAATTAAGATGAAGGTAAAAACTAGTTGGAATTGATAATAAAAACATGGTGTTTATAATATTTCAACTAATAATAAGAATAAACTAAAAAATAAGAATTTAATGTTGTTGAAACTTAAAGATTCGGAGAAACTCTTCCTAACATGCAAGAGATAGTCATAAAAATCTTTCACCTTGTCCAGGACTGACCTGCAAGGAAATATGGCAGGGATGTTCATATCTATTGGCTGTCTGCCTTCTTTCCTGCCTACACACCCATCCAATTAAAATGAGGTTGAATTTGTGAAATACTTCAAAAAGCATTTTTGATCTACTTTGGCAAAAAGGCATGAAATTAGTTTTTCCCACCTCAGTGGACAAAATGGAGCCATGTTGTCAAGCAGCCAAAGGTCAGGCAGTGCTGAAGATATACATATACATAGCAAGCCAGCATTTTTGTACTTCAATTTATAATTGTTATCAAACAATGAATCTATTTCTCAATATATGCTTTGAGTTTATTAATGGTATTTGACAGTGAAAAATAAATGAAAGTGTTTGAAAAGATGATTCAGTCCTTTTTGAATGGTTATTAAATTAACTTTATACCCGAACAGATCTATCCATTTATTCACAGACACATCAATTATTATCCCTCTCTGCGACGCTATATCTCTATCTATCTATGCATCTAGCTACACACACACACATAACCACACACATACACACACAAGCACACACACATACACACACACATGCACACATACATAAACTCACATGTACACATATGCACACATACATACACTCAAGTGCACATATATACCCACTTGGATGTACAGGGTAAGATTAATTTATTGCGTCTACATCAGTGGGGATTTTTTATCAAAAAAGCTTTTCTCTGATTTGCTTATTTGGAAGGTACAATGCAACACGTTGATGTGTTGAATAATCCAGGTTTAATTAGATGCTTGTTAATTGCAAAATGATTTTATATTTGTTAATTTAGAGTTATTTCACAGTTGAGATTATTTCGATCATAATAATATGATCTACTATTGTATCAAAAATAAAAGACAAACAAACAGAACTGGTTAGTCACTCAATAGAAACCAGCACATGACCCATATCTTTTGTTGGGAGTGATCAATAAAAAAATTGGTATAAGAGATGATCGATCAATAAATCACTTTTCTGACTCTTTGTTAGATCACTGAAATTTTCTAAAAAATAAGCAGACACCAACTGGCCAGTTTAGTTCTAACTTGCATTAAAGGTAAAAAGGTAAATTGACCTTCTCCCACACACACTAAAAACCTACCAGGGCCAGTGTGGTGAGGGTTTAATAAAACTAAAAGAAAAGTTTTTTGTTGGTATAATGAGAGGTGAATATTCAATTTTTCAGCCCTCTAGCTATATTTGTACAGGCTGTATGAATGATACACTGTCAGCCAAACTAAGTTGAAACCTGATGGAACCTATAGTGATGGTTCCTGATAGAGGACAAAAACAATAACAAATATGGTGCTGAGAGAGACAAAGTAGATTTAAAGGTTAGATTTAATTTTCTGCCGACTATAAGGTTCAGTAGCTCAGTCAGTAAAAGCAGCTGTTACTATTAAGTAGGCTTCCCTTGAGTATACTTGCTGTCATAGACTAACAACCTGAGTGAAATTGTGATAAAAACCCATTATTCAAAAATTGATTAGTTAGTCACTCATTAGAAACCGTCACACGACCAACAACTTGCACCTTGCATTAGGGATGATAAATTAAAAAATTTGATAAAAGGATGATCAATGAGTAAGTTACTCCTTTTCCTCTCTGTTGGGCAGTGATCATTAAAAAAGTTTGGATTTTCAAAAAAGCAAGTGTGAGTGCAAAGTAAGGGGGCAATCTAGCATAAACTTACATTGCAAATGGGTTTCAGTTGGGGGAACTTAAAACCCATCTGGGGAGGATTTTCAAAAAACAAAAAGAAATTTTTTCTAGATATAAGTGCGATTGATGAATAGCCAGCCATTCGGTCAGCCAGACTGACTTGAAAACCTACGTTGATAATTTTGGTGACAGTTTTGGTTGACGGTTTCTCATAATAATGGCTGACAATGCTCCATCAAATAAAAAATGATGAATATCTTTGTTTGTTCAAATGTATCTCAGTCGGTGCCTGCATATCATCTTTGTTGATCTGATTGTGCTTTCATGCCTGTTGATTTTAAATTGTAAGATTTCACACCATCTACTGAAATTGAATACATTTCCAAGAGGTTACAAGTCACCAACAGAAACATGAAAGGGTTAAGTGAGATATCAGCTCACAACAACCATTTTGTTACACATCAAATGTCTCTGTTTGTATAATGCATTGCATTTCATCCAATAAAGTTTGGATTAAAAATCACTTTTTAAATGCCGAAGACAGGAAATAAAAGGAAGAGATCTTCCTAATGACACCAAGTTCATAATAATTTGAATAATCTATAATATCTGATTAAATTTCATAGTTTATTCAAAATGTTTAAAAATAAAATAAAAATGAAATCTTGATTAGTTCTTACAAGGAAAATTAAAATTGACTTTTTGAAAAACTCATTATCAAATTTTGTTAAATCAATGAAGAGACAGATAAAAATAGAGAAGTGGGTTTGATTTGAGGACAAGAAGACGGATGAAGCATGGTGGAGTGCTTAGGGTTGGGGAAATGCTGTGGATCGGAGAGGAGAGAGAATGTGGGGTGAATTGAAAATAAGATGGTGGGTTTGGAAGATGGGAGGAACAAGAGGGAAGAATCTTGATACTGCAGAAAGGACTAAAAAGAAATGAGGTTGAAGTAAAAAGAAGAGAAAAAAATACACAATAAAAGAAAGAATCTGAATGGAGGACGTAAAAATTGGAAAAGACGAAGGAGAAAGACAAGAAAAAAGTGAGGAGAAAAACTGGAACAGATAGAGAAAAATAATCATGGAACGAAAAGAAAAAATAAATTTGAAGAAGACTTGGGAGGGAGAAATTAAAGAATGGAACAAAACTAATACATTTTAAAAAAAGGAAAAGATTTTTGAAAAAAAGATTAAAGGAAAGGAAATAGAGCAGTAGGCAGAAGACAAAAATGTTGAGAGGATGAGATTGGAAAAAACAAAAGAAATTGAAGAAGAAATTGAAGAAATTGAAGAGAAAATGATGAAAAAACATTGAGAAAAAGGAAGAAAAAAATTAAGGGCACCAAAAGAATGAAAAGGAAGAAGACTGAAGTATGGAAATAAATATGTTGGTAATGTTACAACACAAAATTCCCATATGCTCCTTATAATCCTCTGAATTAATTGTGAGATTATGATTCTTTTTATCCCTAAAGTTATACTAGCTATAACAGGGAAATTATTTTATTTTATTTCATTTCTTTATTTTTGCGACATGTCATGATTTTTTTTTGCAATCTTTTGTACAGGGCAGAAATTTATTCTTTCTCTCTTTACATTAACAAAACCAATAAGCTCAAAGTTGATAAATTAAAATCTGAAGAAAATATAATAATAAACAGGTCAGGTTAGTATACTGGGGAGGGGGATGTGATCAATTAAAAAATTGGAAAAAGGGGTGATCAATGAATAAGTTAATTCTCTCACATTTTGTTGGACAGTGATCAATAAAAGTTTGAATTTTTAAAAAACGAAAAGATTCAAACCAAGTGATCAATTCACCATAAATTTGGATTGCAAATTGAACAGCCATTAAAAGCCTATTCAAAGGGTGTATATTCAAAAAACAAAAAAAAACATGTTAATTGTGGACATAATAAGGAATAAATGCTTAACTTGTCACTTCTCTAGCATCATAAGCCAGCCAGCCAGCCAGCCAACTTCACTCAACCAATACATCTTCCTAATAGTCATCTATGGAGCTGTAATATGGAACTTAACCAAAAGATTGACCCTCAAACTGAAAATCATGCTCAACATCATGTGGAGAGATCACAAAACAGCGCAGTATATTAGAGAAAATGACAAGAGTCCAGGATATCATAGAGTCCATTAGTAAACTCAAATGATAAAGAACTGGTCATTTTGCAAGAATGGTAGACAACTGGTAGACATCACGACTCACAACATGGATTCCCAGAGATCATATGTGGAACTGCAGTCAGCTAAATAGAAGATGGCATGACGCACTAGACAGGTTCAGAAAGTATTGGCTCCACGACACCCATGATAGAGAGGTCTGTCGAATTCTTGGGAAAGTTTATGTTCAAAAGCAGGCGGTAAATGATGATGATGATGATGACTCTCAAATTGTTTTGTTTTTTACAGACTGGAAACATACATGAAAATTTTAAAAAGAAGGAAAAAAGTGAAGGGAAAAGAGTGTAAAATAGTAGAGAGGAAGAAAAAAATAGAGAGAGACATAGCAAAAAAGGCAGAGAAGAAATGGAACAAGAAAGAAAAACAAAAGAAAAAAGATGAAGGAAATGAGCAAATAAGAAAGGCAAGAAGAAGAAAAAATCAAAGAAAGAAGTAATATATCTTTTTATGTACAAAACTGCTTGGTACGTTTTGGCACAGCCATTTGGGCATCAAACCTATTTTTGCACCAACCCATTTGGCAATTCAAATCTCTATGTATATATCACTAACCCTAACTCTGACTAACCCTGAGCCCAAACCCTAAACCCAAACTTGGCCCTATCATAAACTTTACTTATAATTACCAAATGAAATAGATAAAGCTACACACCATTTTTTTTTTCAGTGATTTCATTTACATTTTCATAGGGTTTGTTTTCTCTCTAAGAAAATAATGGGTTGGGTATCTTCATATAAATGTACATATTGGACACCAGAAAAAACTTGAAAGAAATTAAGAAAGTGAAAAAAAAGAGATGAAGAGAACAAGATAACAAATGAGTGATTGAAGAAAGGGGGAAGAAAAATTTTTTAAAATGGCAGGAATTCTTTACCAAAATATAAGTGAAGAATATCACATCCCCTGTCCCTCGAGATTCTTGCATATTATCAATATGTGATGTTGATCAAATATCTTGTCAGTCACTCCAGAACAATCATTGCTTCAACTGAATTTGTCACCATCTACCAATTGCCTTGAATCAATATCAATTTTAAGAACAGCTACAACTTGCCAAAATACCACAATGTTCCTTGGCAGTATAATATGCCCAACCTTTTTTATTTGGTGTTGTCTAATTCACCTGCAGTAGGCATAAATAGCATTTCTCTGTGAAAAGATGTAGAACCAAAGTTCATTGCCAAGGCAGAAAAATTACATGAGTTTAAGTAGAGTGTTTGTAGCTACAAGATCTGTCAATATGCACAAAATCAACCTTGAAAAAACATAAAAAAACTATTAAAATGCTAAAAAAAACACTCTCAGCCTTTTTATGGCCATTTTAAGAAGCTAATGGCTAGACTAACCTGAAAAGGTTAGAAAATAGCTAAAAATTGGCTAAAATTGCAGATAAATGGCGGTATAAATGGGCTAAAAATAGTGCAAAAGGTTAAATTTTCAATCAGAGCAAGAAACACTGAAGTTAGAGCAAAAATTGCTAACATTGAGTGTGACATCATATTGTCAAAATATCTTGTGAGCTAGTCTGAGACATAAAAATTTCTCATGAGATCTCTCGACAGCTGATTCCAAGTGGCTAAACAGATTCACGTATCTAATTTTAGAAATTGACAGCCAAAACTGTCAACAAAGGTTTCTGTCTGTCTGGCTGGCTGGCTACGTACCTATGTATCATGTGTAAAGGGGGGGGGCTGGAAATTTAATCATTCACTCATTATTATAGAAAATCGTTTTATATTTTCTCTTGAAAATCCTCACCAAAAATAGGTTTTTATTGGGGGGGGGGTCAATTTACAGTGAAAGTTTATGCTAAATTAATCCTTTCTTTGTGTGATTCACGCTCGTTTTCTGACAATACAGACTATGATCAATGAATAAGTGACTTCTCTCCAGTTTTGTTAAGCGGCCATCACTAAAAAACTACTCAAACTGAGAGATCAATTTAGCATAAACTTGCATTGCAAATTGACCCCTCCCCCCCAAAAAACCCTATGTAGGAAGGGATTTTTCGAGAAAGAACAAATTTTCATCCCTATAGCTGCACTGATACCCAACAAGTCAATTATCATTTTAGTTAGTCACCCAATGGTAATTGTCATGTGGCTAACATCTTTTGGCAGCATGCTGTGTCGGAGGGGATCAATTAAAAAAATTGGAAAAAGCATTGATCAATGAATAAGTTAATTCACTTGCCTTTTAGTAGGTAAGTGTCAATGCTGCTGGGTACAAACTAAGGGATCAATTTGAAATAAACTCACCTCGCAAATTGAACTTCAACTAAAAATTTTAGAGGGGGTAGATTTTCAAAAGACAAGACGTATTTTTTTGTAGACATAAATTTTCACCCCTCTAGCTCTATTGATGTGGCCTGTACACGTGATTGATGCATAACCAGCTAGCCAGCCAGACTACTATGGAAACCGGAGAAACCTATTTTGACAGTTTTGATGACAGTCTCTAATAAAATGATAAAGATTATTGTATTTGAAATTTGAAATGTAGATGAATTACTTAATTATTTACCAGCAAATAATATCAAACAATCAAATTTAAAATATGTAAATAGATTTTAATTTCTTTCTTTCTGTCTTAAAGAAAAAAGATGAGTTGATGGAGAAAGAGGATTTAGGGAAGAGAGAAGAATGTGAAAATCTGAGAGGGAAGGAAGAAAGTCAGAAGATTTGAGAAGAAAAGATCAGAAGGATAAAGAGAAGGAAAACACATGGAAGGAAAAAAAGAAGAAAAATTGGGGAAATTCCAAAGAGAGATATCAGAAGGAAATTTGAATGAAATACATAAAGATTAACAAAGAAGTACTAAAAACTGGATTTAAATAAATTCACATATATGCGTACCTTACATAAATGAATCACCGTAGCATTATTAAAGAAATCATCTAAAAAATATAGATCTTTTATCTAAAATAATCTATAAAAAAAAGCAGTACAGGATTTCAGCATTGTTGATCCAAAATGATTGTAATAACTCAAAAAAGCATTTTTTGGAAAAATAAAAAAACTGTATTTTCAGATGGTGCTTAGTGGTATTCTCATGCATATTTTCAAGATTGCAGCCCCCAAAATGTGGTTAGGATTTCCCTGAGACACCCACCCACTCACAGACATATAGACATAGACGAGCAAAGAGAGAAGAATCTGTAGCCCTCTTGATAGGCTGGACGGGCGGGCAGTTTGTGATGCTGAGGTCTTTTGTTATAGCAAAGACGCCAAAGTGGTACGTGTGAAAAAAACTCCTGAATTTGCCCCCAAATTTAATCAATTCTCCTTTAGCCCGTGGTCAGCACTCACAACAAAATTTCATTTAAACTCATTGTGAACTTACGGAGATATTGTATGAACAAAGATCAATGAATACATCAATGTATGAAACAAAATGAAAAGATATCTCTTCATTGGAAAAAAATTCCTGGATGTGTCTCAAAATTTAACCAATTCTTCCTTAGCTCATGACCCACTCTTCTGCAGGAATGTTATTGGAACTCATTGAGAACTTCTAGAGATGTTGTGTGGAAAAACAGACACATACACTCCTGCAAAACGTCAATGAAACTCATTGAGAAAAATAAACGAACTAGGGAATACATATACCTCTTCCACCTTAGAGGTTAGTAAAAATGTAAAGAGATGAGAATGAATAAGAGACCGAGGAAGAAAGATAATGAATGAAAGAGAATCGTAGGAAGAAGTCAGTAGGGAAAATAATGGTTGGAAATGAATGAGCTAAAAAATAAAGAAATAATCTAATTAGATCTCTTCAAATGGTGTTATTTATGCAGTGGCCGCAAATTCTTTGTATTTTTGTTGTCTTGGTCCGTCAGCCTTAGACATAAGGAAATTCTCCATCTTTCATTGATTTTGCTTTTTTTTTAATTCTCTCAGATCTTGGACTCAGGATCATGATTTTGTTTGGTACACCAATTTATCCTTCTCACTCTCTGACACTTAGCCACAAAGACGATCTTCTTCTTTAATAGCACAAGTGATGACTCATCATTGTGTTCCCCGGGACAGTGGATACCACTCCCTTCGTTTCCTTCTCTCTCTTTTCAATTTTTTTGTCTCACTTCCTTGACTTTTACATAGCGACATAGTCAGGCGACCATTTCCACTGAAAGTGTCTACCAATAAATAAATAAATAAATAAATAAATGAAAACAAGGCACAAACAAACAGAAAAATAAGAGTTTGATGCTAGCCAAGATGGCTGACAAAGACATTGAAAGTTTGTGGGTTTGGAGGGTGGAGATCCCGGCAAAAATAATATTTCATTATGTTATGCAAATATAGAAAAAAATAAAGAAAGAGGAAGAGAGCGAAATTCGTCAATAAAATGGAAACGCATTTAGGATAGCCATCATCGTCATTGTAAAGGCAGAGGCAGTCGCGGGACATTTCTTGTTATTGTCAATTGCAACAGGAGAATGAAGAAGAAGACCGGGTCGGGGTTTGACGTAAATCATTCTGATGTCCGCCCTGCAAAGATATCCGCCATTTTGTCAAAAGTCCAGGCATTTGTTATATAGTGTTTGATGGTGGCAAGGTTCTATTGGATTGCAACTTTGGCAATTGTTGCTACTATCGGACATGTTCCTTTACTCGGAGGCTCAGCACTCATAGCAGCAAGGGCAGGGAAAGGATATTAAAAAGCTAGAATCAGTGGATACAAAGTGAATGAGTAGTTTGTTAGTGGCTTGCCTCATTGTGTCTCTGCATGGAACAATGATAAACAAATTAATCTCACCGATCATTACTATTGTGGTGAGTTCAACCCTATTAGGCAACCCACTCTTCAGGCCCTGAGCTATACTTACAGCTCAGTTTGCAACATATCATTAGTGATCTGCGCCATATTCCTCTTTGGAGTACTCTACTTAAGACCTCACACACTTGTCCCTTGCCCCTTCAACATT
>OY735228.1:29000291-29080291 GCA_963457665.1 Thysanoteuthis rhombus | reverse complement strand
AAGTCAGTAATCGTGGCTGCAGTGATTCGATTAGGGGAATGGATAATCTACAAACTCAGGGGAAAAAACAAATCATCTTTTTTGGTTACCTAATAGAATATAACTTGGATTCAAAGAAAAAAACTTCAGTTGATATCTTTTAATTTACTGTATGTTTTTTTAATTTTTTTCCCCTTATAGAAGGCATCCTTTTTGCTTTTAAGCGAGCAAGGCTTCTAACTTACTTAAAGATTATTTACTCGTTAATTGATTTGAACCATTCACATGAGTCATTTTGAGTCCAAACAAACAAATTACTTTCTGTCTAGCTTGACATGATAAGAAGAAATTTCTCTGAAAGAGCAATTGCCAAGCTTAAGGGTATATTCATGAAATTCAATGAAGAAGCCACTTTCCTTCTTTTATCCTTTATTGCAGATCCCAGGGAGGCTAGTAACCTCCCTGTGTAGTCTCGGCTTTTTTCAGTGTATCTCTATTTTAGGCTGTATGTTAGCCTCAATTGTACCCCCTTATTGCAACCCCCTGGGTCTCATCTGTCTGAGATTGGGGTGCTCTTGTCAATTTGATTAGAAAATCAATGAAAACATAGATCAATAGAAGTCAATAATACTTCCAAGACGTGGTTATATTTATTTATATATATACATATATATTTATTAGTATATATATATATATATATATATATATATATATATATATATATATATATATATATATATATATATATATATGTTTATATGTATATATATATATTCTAGCCTTTGCATTACCAGCGGTAGTTTAGCTCAATGATAAGAGCAACCTTACGTTGAAATGGCTATCCTATCGGTCGCAGGTTTGGTTTCTTTCGCAGTCCCACTTTCTTTAATTGTTTATTCCATTTACATTGTCTTGGCAAAATGATACATTCACCATGTCATAGCAGGATATCATTTCAAATGAAAGTTTCTATATGATATGATGCAATTTATCATCATTCTGTTGGATCATACACATTCATCTCTTAATAGCATAATTAGATATGAGTCCAGTCGTATCCATGTCTACTTTTTTGAAAATTCAACTTTTTTTAGTGATCACTGCCCCACAAAATGTAAAGGAATTAATATATTTGTTCATCATCTGTTTTTCCAATTTTTTTAATCGATCACCCCCAACATGGTATGCTACCAAAAGATTGACCACATGGCAGTTTCTATTGAGTCATTAACCATACCTATTTTTCATTGATATCAAGAAGCTGCATATTTCCAGATAGACTTTATATGTTTTTTCATGTTTCTCCGATGTATAAAGTAAGTGTATGTACTACATATACATGTGCATGATGACAGACAGATACTTTGAATCCTCTAAATTCAACTTTGAAGGTTTGCTGGGGTTACCCCCATCTACGAAAGCCGTATCGGAACTAGGCCCCAAAATGACAGAATCGTCACTTGCCACAAGTATGCAATGTCTAAATATGTTATATGATATATAACTAAATATTTCTCTTAATGAGGTTTCAATTATAACACAAATTTGTACTTTTTATGATGATTTAACTCAATTAACAATAATAATTGACATGAGAAATATCAATTACAGGTTGGGTATCCCTTATCTGAAATACCTGGGACCAGAAGTATTTTAGATTTTTTTTGATTTTGGGATACACTTACACCTCTATTCAGTTTTCTTCAATTGCTTGACTTTTTGTGCTGAAGATAAATGTTAGCATTTTCTCTTTTCCTCATCACTGTTACTCTTTGGGATATCAACATCTTTTGGGGACATTTTTAACCATGAAAGAATAAGCAACAGTGATAAATTGTTTTGTTTGGAATTTGAATATTATTTCATATTTTTAAAGTGTTACACATAGACAATCAAGGTTTTGCTGTAATCAGAATGAGTTGAATACCTTGGAAATTGTGTAGGTTTTTCATCTTTAAAACATACTACAATGAGGTCAGGTGTAATTTTCCATAGGTGACATTGGCTCTTATAAAGTTTTGGATTTTGGAATTATTTGGCTTTCAGGTTTTTTATGATGAAGATTTGAATTATCAATGATAATTGGTGTATATGGTATCTATAACACACTAATTTACACCTTGACATGATGATTTGAGTTGATTAAAACAGTAAATCAAAACTGTCACCAAAATTGTCTATGGAGGTTTCAACCGATTTTCAGTTGATCTGGCTGGCTATGTATGTATGTATGTATGTATGTATCAAATGTATAGGATATACCAATGCTAGAAACTAGAAGAATGAAACATTTACTCAATATTTTGTGGTTTTTGTTCCCTCTCTCTGGATAGGTCTTTAGCTGTTTGAGGTTCAATATACAATGTAAGTTTTTGCTGAACTGATCACTTAGTTTGTGTCCAGTAGCATCGATGCTTGTTTTTCGAAATCCAAACTTTTTTAGCCCAGCAGAAGGTGAGAGAAGTAAATAATTGATCACTGCTTTTTCCAGTTTTTTAATTGGTTGCCCCTAATGCAGCCTGCTGCCAAACAACTTTAGTCACATGAAAGTTTCTATTAAGTGACTAAATAACAATGATAATGTGGGGTATCAAACATAATACTACTTTGCACATTGTCATAATGAAGATTTGAATTGAACTGCAATAATGAAGATTTGAATTAATTAGAATATTAATTAAGATTAGAATTAATTAGCAATGATAATGAAAATCAGAATTAATTAGAATACTGATGAATTTTAGAAGTATTTAGCAATAATACAGAAGATTTAAATTAATTAGCAATACTAATGAAGTTTAGAATAATTAGCCATAATAATTAAGATCAGAATTAATTACCAAAAAAAAATGGAGATCAGAATTAATTAGCAAAAATGATGAAGATTAGAATTAATTAGCAATAATAATGAAGATAGGAATTAATAAGCAATCATAATGAAGATTTGAATTAATTAGCAAAATGATGAAGATTAGAATTGATTAGTGATAATTATGAAGATTAAAATTAATTAGCAACACTTATAAAGTTTAGAATTAATTAGCAATACTGATGAAGATTAGAATTAATTAGCAATACTGATGAAGATTAGAATTAATTAGCGATAATAATGAAAATTTGGAATGATTAGCCATGATAATGAAGATTACAATAAATTAGCAATAATGATGAAAAATAGATTTAATTATCAATACTAAGGGAGATTATAATTAATTAGCAATCATAATGAAGATTTGGAATAATTAACCGTAATAATGAAGACATAATTAATAAGAAAAATGATGAAGATTCAAGTTGATAAGCAATAGTAATGAAGATTAGAATTAATTAGTAATACTGATGAAGACTAGAATTAATTTACGATATTAATGAAGTTATGGAATGATTAGCCATAATTTTGAGGATGAGAATTAATTCGCAATAATGATGAAGATTTGAATTAATTAGCAATACTAAGGAAGATTATAATTAATTAGCAATAATAATAATGAAGATCAGATTTAATTAGCAATGATAATGAACATTTGAATTAGTTAGCACCAACAATTAATGGACAAAGGAGAGATCAATTAATTTCCATACTGATAACTATTATTCTACTTTCCACTCAAACCTAATACTTGTCAACAACAGTGGAATTTCCACAGGTCTAGGAAATTTGAGAGAAAAAGGAGTAAATATCTGTGCTTTAAAAGAATTAAACTGGGAGAAAGTCTTATAAGTTCTGTGAGAATGGTGATCGTCTCTGTTGAGTTGATCGATAAAATAAGTGAATGGCTGGGTGGATAGAAGAGGCAGGCTGGGTGGGTACGGAAGGCAGGCATGTCCGAAAAGGGGCAAGGATGGCATTACTCAGTGGACGGTGAAGGACAGAAGAAGATTTTGATATTCATAACAACTGACAAAACTTGAAGGAATAATGTTATAGTTTACTGCCACAGCAAACATGCTCAGATGTCCAATGGTTAACGACTTCGTTCTTAGTTGAATAATCATTGTCCTTTTTCTGCTCTCAAGGAAAATGAATCAGGGTCGGAGGTAAACTGGAGAGACAGAGACAGAGAGAGACAGAGAGATAACAATGAAGAGGGAGAGAGATAGACTGAGGTATCCAAGTGTGTGCGTGAAATGTAAGATAGGGAGAATCAGAGGATGGAGAAAGAGAGGGAAACAATTGAATGAATGAATGAATGTAGGAGAGAATGAGCAGTGAAGAGAAGAGAGAGAGAGAGAGAGTGAGATAGACTGGGTGAGAGGGGATGAACCAGAGGGAGCGAGAGAATGAGAAAACAGCAAAGAAGGAGCGAGATAGACTGAAAGAGAGAGGCATGCAAGCGTGTGCATGAAACGGAAGATGGAGAGAGCAATGGAAACAATTGAATGAATAAATGAATGAGAGAGAGAGAGAATGAATAGAAAAGAGGGAGAGAAGGGGTGTACATGTGTGTGTGTGTAAAGGAGGAAAATTAAAGAAGGGAAAACAAATAAATGAATGATAGAGATAGTAGTGAGAGAGGGAGATAGACTGAAAGAGAGTTGACCTACAAGTTGATGTATGAACCAGGAAAAATATAGAATAAGAGAATGGAAAAGAGTGAGAAAATGAATGAATGAGAGACAGAGAGTATCAGTGGAAATAAGGGTGAGAGAAAATGAATCAGAGGGAGAAAACAAACAAGAAATCTTGGACACAAATGATTGAAGGAGAGCTGTAATGGGGGACAATGAATGAAAGATTCAGTATGAGAGAATGAACATGCAAAGGTGAATGAGTGAATGTGAATGAAGGAGAGCTGATGAGGTTAGGGGGAGTAGAATGAGGAAATATGCTTGGGAGGAGAGGAAGTGAAAGCATGTAAATGGGAAAGAAAGAACGAATGAGAGCATATGAATTAGGGAGGAGAAGAAGAGCAAAAGAAGGCATTTATATTGAGGAGAGAGCAAAAGAAGACATTCAAGTTGATAGGAAAGAGCCAGAGAGAGAGGGGGAGAGAGAGAGAGCAGAAAAAGGCATGTAAATGTTGGGGTAAGAAAAAGATATATTAATGGATCGGAGAGAGTGACCAAAAGAAGCGACGTAGAGAAAGAGTAAAAGAAAGGATAATGGATGGTAAGTAAAGACAGTGAGAAAAAGAAGGTATATCAATGGATGAGAGTGAGAGAGAGAGAAAGAGAGACCAAAAGGCATGTGAATGGGAGGGAGAGCTAAAGAAAGCATGTAGATAGAGGAGAAAGCAGAAAATATGAAAGTGAATGAGAGAGAGAGAGAGAGAGAGAGAGAGAGAGTAAAATAAGGCATGTCAATGAATGAGAGAGAGACACAGAGAGAGAAACCAAAGGAGGCATGTGAATGGGAGGGTGAGCAAAAGAAAGCATGTATATAGAGGAGAAAGCGGAAGACATGTAAATGAATAAAAGAGAGAGAGAGACAGGGAAGAGAATGAGAGAGAAAGCAAAATAAGGCATGTCAATGGATGAGAGAGGGAGAGACCAAAAGGAGGCATATGAATGGGAGGGAGAAAGCAAGAGAAAGCATGTATATAGAGGAAAGAGCAGAAGAAGACATGTATGTGAATCAGAGAGAGAAAGAGAGAGAGAGAGTAAAATAAGTCATGTCAATGGGTGAGAGAGAGAGAGAGAGAGAGAGAGAGAGAGCAATTGAGGACCTGTAAATCAGGGTTGAATGAAAGAAGTCATGTGGTGAAGCAAATAAATGAATGAGAGAGTGAGGAAGATGAATTGAATGTGTGAAGCCAAATATGGAAAGTTGAATCAAGAGTAACAAAAGGAATGGATGAAAGAGTGTAGAAGCTGGTAAGGAAATATTGGTTGGTGAATGAACGAGAAAACACAAGAAGAAAAACAAAATGAAAGATGGAAGAGAAAGAGAGAAAAGGAGGAAACCTTAAGGATCTGTTTCTCTTGCTCAGTCAGTTCCACCAATGTCATAACGCTAACAAGAACGAAATATAAAACAAAAAGAAAAGCAGGAACAGGAAGTGAACCTCAAAATCGATGTGTTCAGCCGTCCACAAAGAGAAACTTTCACCACAGGCCAAATATTAGTATCCTAAACTGACAACAGAAACTTTCATCAACCCGGGATTGCATCATGATTTCCTGACCGTGAAGTATTGGGTGGTGGGTCTCAGAATGGGCAAAAGTGGGTGTAATAATCAACATGCACTGGTCAGTTTTCTTTCAAATTTTAACATAGATCATTTTGTTTTTTTAATTCATTTACATTTGTCTTATATTCGTTTCTAATCTATTTTATCTAAATTCATTTATTTATTCTCAATTTCATTTAATTTATCTTGATTGTTTTTTATTTCCATTTCAGTTTTTAATACTTGAAAAAATTTTCAATTTATTTTATTTGTTTTTTGTTTCTATTTCAGTTTTTATACTTGAAAGAAAAATTATTTTATGTTGGTTTTTGTCTCCATTTTGGGTTTTGATATTTAAAAAAATGTATGTTTTTTTAAAAATTTATTCTTGATAATTTCATTTAATCAGTTTTTATCTAATAATTTTCTGATGAATTTTTCTTAGATTCTAGTCTATTTTTTCTTTAATTTCATTCTCCTCCTTTGCATATAAATCTTTTTTCTTTTTTTCTTTACTTTATTTGAATCTTAGTTGATTTAAATCTTTTTGTCTGTTTAGTAATTTCTGTGTTACTTTTTCTATATTCTTATCTTTTATTCTTATATCTTACTCATATATTTTGTTATTTTTGTATGCAATGTTTTGTGCTGATTCCCATTTACATATATCTGTACATAACTATTTAAGTATATATGTACATTGTGAATTTAAATTTGTTAGCCATTTCTTCTAAAAGATTTTATCACTTTTTTTGTATACATTTTTCTATATATCTTATAAGTAATTTAGTTTCTAAATTAACTTTCTCATCTACTTATCTTTGAGATGAAATATTTTCACAACTACAAATGTTTCTGCCAGTTTTCTTTCATCCACTTTTGTTGATTTTTGTTGCAACTTTTATTTCGCTGATCAGTTATTTGGCCATTCAACTAAGCTGCATGAAATTGGAATGAAAAAGTAGCTTCACTTGATGAGAATTGAACTCACATCCCCTTCCTCTGGTGATTGTTTTTCATAAAAGATGCCTTGAGCAATTAGGCTGCCAAGGCAAGTCATCTACTATTGTTATTTTCTTCCATCTCAATTAATTAATATTTTGGCCCGTTCTCCTTTGTTTATTTATATTTCTTTTTATCAAAATGTGTTTTTTTCTTGTTTTTTTATTCAATCTTTTCTTTAAAAGTTAAACCGAACTGGAAAAAATGATAAAGACAAAGCTTTGTAGATAGAAACTTTATCTTGCAAAGATTAAAACTGAAGATAACTCAAGTGTATTAACACTTATCCAAACACTACTGTCACTATTCATATTACGATTAATTGGAAGTCAACAATACTGTGCAGAATAGCTTGGAGGAAAAAAAAGGACATTATCTGGAAACCTACAATGAAATCTGCCGTATATTTGTTTGAGTATGTAAACTTGTCCTTGGCTGCATTTCTGGTATTTTAAAGTTGTATCTTTACTTTTGCAGGTAATTGAAGTTGTATGCCAGAGTTGGTTGAATTGTAGAATTGTTAATCTTGTTTTGCACACTCAAGAATCAGAGGCTGTAATAATCTATTTCAGAATTGATCTCTGATAAGATCTAAAATGGATCTGATCTGTATATAGATCTGATCTGATCTCTCATGGCCATTTATTAGCCTTGAGTCTTGAATACTATTCTCTTGCGTAAACCTGAATATCTTTGCTATGTTCAAGAATTTTGCTTTTTAGGCATCATCTCCTCATTCCAGTTTCGGATTGGTCTGAAAGTATGATTTCTTCAGCACTGGGATCTATCACCAAAGATTCACTTCTTCATTGGATTTGAAGAGGATGTTGGAGATATCCATTGCTATCTGCAACTATACCAAAGTACCGCAGATATTTTTTGTGCATTAGCCATTTAAAAAAAGTTGTATACCATATTCTGAATGTGGAGTTATTGATAAACACTATCTTGACCACTACAGAACCATCAGTATATCAAAAATTGAATTCTCTTATATGTTATTTGTTTACTCTTGAATCAAAGAATCAGATTAAAAACATTGTCTTTCTCTGTGAATTTACTCAAAAATAAAGATGGGACGAAGACTATTTTGATGGAAGAGAAATTCTTGTAGAGGATCTTGCTTGTTGTCATTATTGTATCTAAGAGAATAGAATTGAAATTTAATATATTTTATTGACCTCTTGAAAGAAACTAGAGTTTAGCTAAGCAGTGAAATTTATTATTTAAAAAGCAGAATAAAAGCAAGTGCAGTATTTATTTTTTTAAATCAAAACAGAGTCCATGAAAAGTGGAAGGTTATATCACATTTGTATCTCAATGAAACCCAAGTAAATTTCAAATTGACATTTTTCCTAAAACCCTCCAACCATCTTTGCCAATATTTAAACAGGTTTTCAGCAATAAAAATGAAGGAAAAAAATTTGAATCAAAATTTGGTTTTTCTCTCTCTTTATTTTCTTGGAAGGATTTGAATGCAAGGAAACTTCTGGGCTATTGGGAAATGAAAACATTTACCAAGACACACAAATGTATGTTTGAATCTGAATTTTGAAAGATATAAAGGCTATGGTCCTTCCATATTAATGCATATCCACTCAGACTGGGTGTATAAGCATGTCCTTTTCTCTGAGTTGGATATATGTTTGTGTATGTATTTGTTCATAGAACACCTGTCAGAGTAATGGTCAGTATGCTCCATAAAATTACCCTTGTGCCAAAATTGGTTGATTCTAACAAATAATGCTCCTCTATTCAGGGTTGAGCACTCTTCAAGTCAGGTAACTCATCTATTGTAAGCTTATGCAATGCTCTTCCATAGGAATAGAGCACTCTAGTGGATGGGAAATATAAGCTAAAATAGATATATGATATATCATTTAAATTCAGCCTTGCTGACCATCCTGTTCCGTAGCTCAAAGGCAGGATATCGGCATCCGGGTCTGAAATGAAGGTTTCAATCCTGCCTCATGGTACATGATGGGATAATGGAAAATCTATAGCCACACTGGAGAGTTGTAATACAATGAAACAGCTGTCTGTGGATGACACAATAATATATACATACATATATATATATATATATATATAAATGTGTGTGTGTGTGTACAATCTGTGATGAATTATTGAAAAAGTCTTTACTCATTTTATAACTGCTCTACTGATGGTATTGAACATTTTTTTAACCAAGATCTGCTTAATACATTAATACATATACACATGCTTCTTGTATATTTTATTATTGTGTGTGTGTTAGAGAGAGAGAGAGAGAGAGAGAGAGAGAGAGAGAGAGAGAGAGAGAGAGAGATACTATAGAGCAAATTGCCAATAAGCTTAGAGTGTAAAGTATACAATCAATGTATAAAACCTGCCTTGATCTACAGAACCTGGAAACTTACAAAACCACTCAAAGCAAACTCAGAATAGCTCAGAGAGCAATGGAAAGAGCAACGTTAAGAATAACTCAATAGAAAAAGATCAACATGAATCAGAGAGAGGACCATGATGGAGGATATTGTACATATAATCAAGCAAGAGAAATGAAGACGTGGCAGTAAAAAATAGCAAAAAAAAGGAACAAGAGATGAAGCAAAAGACTAATCCATTGGTGCCCAAGGAACAGTAAACAAAGTTGGAAAAGACAAGATACAAGATGGAGAGACAAGAGAGAAAATTTTGCCGGTAAGACATGGCTGAGATCAGCGCGATCAAACTTGTCATGGAAAGGGATGGGAAGGGTTTTTGTTCAGCAGTGGACTTATAACAGCTGACAACTATGGCGATATATATATATATATATATATATATATATATATATATATATATATATATACTCAGTAACACACATGCACACAGACCATACGCACATATTGCTAGACATTGTTACTTGAAATACATCAACCTTCCAATATTGTTTCATTTAAAATTGCTACTTTGACAAAGCCGGAAGGTGAAACATGTTAGTGTAATAAATTTAATTCAGATATAACTATTTTTTCCTTATTGTCAACTTGATATATATATATATATATATATATGTATATATATATATATATATATATATATATATATATATATATATATATATATATATATATATATTTGCTTAACTTAGCCAGGAACAAGGTCACAAGTGTAAGGCTCTCAGTGAGGCTGGAATTCACCACATAGTAATTGATCTACTAGACCTACCTGGCTAACCCACGGTTCAGTATGTGTTTATATATGTTCCTTTTCTGCATACACAATTGCCTCTAGAAAGTTGATTTTGCTCTGACACACAGACATATATATGCATGCATGTACCACTGTACACACATGCACGCACATATATATATATATATATATATATATATATGTGCACATTACTTGGATACATGAATGTATACACATGCATACACATGAGTGTATATGGGTGTGTGTATTCTGACATAGTTCTCAAGAAGTCGTATACTTATCTCATAAATGGATGTGTACATAAAAGCAATTCCACAAACTGTTATACACATGTATTACGATGTTCTCTTATGTATATTGTCTTTGTCTACACGGTCAAACCCACTGATGTGTACATATATGAATACATACACACACATGTGTATATATGCATGTATATCTATCTATCTAATTGATCTATCTATCTCTGTCTATATATGTATAAGATAAGTACATATACACATTTATTGTACTCTTAAAAATGCATATGCATATATGAGTGTGTATATGTATAATACATGTTTAATATTTATATATATGTTTTTATTATCAAAACATCTGCATGCATGTGTGTATACAAACATGTTTATAGAGACACATACATACACATACATATAGTATGCACATATGTAAAGGTGTTCACATGATATAAATGCATACTCATATGCGTATATATATATATATATATATATATATATATATATATATATATATATATATGCAATTTGTATATATCCATATACATATATATATTTATATTTATATATATATATATATATATATATATATATATATATATATATATATATTTATTGTAAGAACACCTGCATACATGTGCATACACATACACATGTACATAGGCCCACACACATGCGTACATGCACATACAAATTTATATATATATATATATATTATATATATATATATATATATATATATATATATATATATATATATATATATATATATATATATATATATATATATATATATATATATATATATCTCACTGAGTTCTTGGAGGTTAATAGAGCTTTGCTCTGCAATTCTTCCCTTAAAGGTAGATTGCAAGAAAGAATCAGACATCCGGCATTGAAGCATTGGCCTTATTGAATGATACAGATTCAAGACGGTAGAACCAGAACAACCCCAGGGTAGAAGACATTTAATAAAAATCCGCCATCTGTTGAACCTTGCTGTATATTAGGCTGGCTGTATGTCAAACATAATAACATTCTTTCAACTTGCCAATATCACTCTTAGTGGCTTCAAGATCCTGCAGGGGGAGAGAGAATTTTAAAAAACAAAAAAACTCAACTGAATAGAAAAAGTGAGAAAAATTTCAATTGCAAAAATAAAGTTTAGAAAATTCCAAGTGGGTTTTCGTTAATTCTTTTTGTTTGGGTCTCTCTATTCTTGCCCATTTTATTCAATTTTATCAATTTGTATGTTTTCAATTGATAGGTCTTTTTTTCTTTATCTTTATTTCTTTTACCTCCAAGAATTCATACAATATTATCTCTTTTAGAAGCAGGTAACTCTTTATAATACTCAAAAACACAAGAAGCTTTGAACAATTTTCATTACTTTTCATGAAGAATTGAAAAAATAGTTCAAGATGACATCGAGAATGACATTTCCAGCTCCAGAAACTCACTCTCCCAAGATGTGTAAAAACATTACACTAGATATTGACAAATGTAAAGGAAAGATATTATTAAAAGTTTGATTTAATCATAGGCGTTGTATTTGGGGGGGGGGGGGAATAAAGTCATTGGAACAGCATACAACCCCATCGGTATGGACATTCCATGTGAGTTATTATCAACTTTGCTTCTTCAGTAATGCAAATAAAATTGTTAGAATATTAACAATCGTAATTTTATTATTCTATATATTTGTTTTTTTGTTAGATCCAGCACAACGAAAAAATCCCATCAATCCTGAAAAGAAGGGTATACAACCAATGCTTCTTCCTGATAGTCACCTATGGAGCTGAAATATGGAACCTAACCAAGAGACTAACCCTTTAATTGAGAACCATCCAACAAGCACATGAGAGAATTATGCTTAACATCACATGGACAATTCACAAGACAGTACAGTACATTAAAGTAAAAACGAGTTTCAGAAAGATCACAGAAACCATTCAACAACTCAAATGGCAATGGGCTAGTCATATTGCAAGAATGGCAGATAACTACGGACTCAAAACATGGATCCCAGAGATCATGCGTGAAAATGTGTCTGGCAAAATATGAAATAGCGTGACAAACTAGACAAGTTCAGGATGTATTTGCTCTGTGATGCCCAAGATAGAGAGGTCTGGCAAATCCTGGGGGAGCTGTATGTCCAAAGGATGATGATGATGATGATGATGATGATGATGATGATGATGATGAGCATCTTTTGTTTTTTACACATTTCAGCCCAAAAGTTTTCCAGTCTTTCAGAGATGTATGCTGCATCCAATCTTTGAAAATTGAATTCTGATATGATCGATGTTTATTTTGTAGAGTCCTGGTCTGTCTACAATGGACTGACATTTTTTTCACAAGTAAAACATAATAATTTCCTTGAAAATGTTCAATACATACATGCATATACACTCTTGTTTCTATTTACATGTGCAAACTGGCACTGGTACTTGCATCCTGTTTCCTGAGAAAGCCTGCCTTTCTGGGGAAGCTATCTTACCAAATAGGCCACAAAGACTACTTGGCAACTAAATATCTAACTCTCATTCTTTATTTTCCTCAGATGCCATTTTTGTTTACACACACTAACTTAATGAGTATCTTACTAGAGGCTTATTCTTTATTTCTTTTCCATACTGCTTACTTTGATGACCATAGAATAATGGTCAGAGAGTTGTTGTAAGAAGCAACAGAAATACGATGAAAAGAATATTTGTTAGAAATTAGTAATATAGGAGACTGAAGTTGAAAACAAATCAAATTTGAATTTATTGCCTTTTTCAAATTTTATTGAAAAAATTGTGTACAAGGTCTATCCAAAACATCAAGCCATTTTCAATATCTCGAGAACCCACTGTGCAGCCTTGATATCAATCAACAACCATTCAGAGGAGACCTAGCAGCAAATGTATGAGCAGACACTCTCCTATGGGGTTACTCATTTGATTGTGAAACGTCATCGCATTCACAATGAATGAGTGAATAGATCAGTAAAACATCAAACCACCAAGGTCTGTCAGCCACCACCCCTACAGAACAGATTTGCCTCCCCGTGACTTCTAGCTAAAATTGCAATTGAAAGGGAAAAAATTTCAGACTGTGGATGAGATTTAGAAGAACGTAATGATGCAGTAGATAGCAATCTCAAAAGGGGACTTTTCAGACTCTTCTGAGAAGTGAAAGGGAGAATAAGATAAGTGTGCAAGATCCCAAGGGGGGTTCTTTGAAGAGGACTAAAGCGTGAATACCCATAGTCACTATTAAAAAGCAGAATACTTTCCTGACAGACTTTATAAGCTTTAGTTGAATACAAATCAAATTTTGGCTTATTGCATTGGAAAAAATTTGAATCCAAAATTTGAATAAATAAATGAATATGTCCAATCTAAAGTTGAATTTTTGTACAAATACTGAATCTGACTCAGAATTTATTCCGGTCTCATGAATTTAATCTTACCATTCAATGATTGTTTCATTCCATTGAAGGAAAGGCCCACATCTGTCACAAAATGTATACTTACTGGTGAATAATATATTTTTTAATTAATTCCCCACCAAAGTCATCCTCAGTTGATTATTTCTATCATGCATTTCGAAATTTAGGAGGCTGAAATAATCAATAAATCATATCTGTTTACTTCGGGCAGAGGAAAATGATCCTTGTTTACTTGTAAAATCTTTATCTTAAAAAGAAAGTTAAGTTAGTCACTCATGTGACAAACTTCTTTTGGCAGCATGCCATGTTGGGGACGATCGACGAAAAGGAAAATTAGAAAAGGGGTGATCAATGAATAAGTTACTTCTCTCATGTTTTGATAGGCAGTGGTCTCTAAAGAAGTCTGAATTATCAAAAAAAATCAAGGGTGAATGTTGCCAGATAGATATCAAGGGACCATTTTAGCATAAACCTACATTGTAATTTGAACCCCCCCCCCGTCCACTGGAAACTTATTTTGGAGGGTAATTTTTAAGAAAAAAAACTAAAACATTTTTCTAGACATTATAAAGTGTAAATGTTTGAATTTTCAGCCCTCTAGCTCTATGGTGCTGCCTCTACATGTTTTATATACATAACCAGCCAGATCAACTTGAAAATTGCAGAACCTACATTGTCAGTTTTGGTTTTTAATTTTGAATATCCATCACGTTTTGTGTTCTTTAGGTTGGGTAGACCTCGGCTTATTTTAGTTGCAAGTCTACTGCTCTACCCACAGAACAGTTTTGTCTTCAGTTGTTTATTCTTGTAGACTCCATGTGGAACATAGAGCCATAACTATTCAACCGCAATTTTAGTAGCCAGTTGGTTTTTACAGGGTGTTGTTGTTAGCCCTACAGATTTAGAAGAACGTAATGATACAGTGGATGGCAATCTCAAAAGGGGACTTTTCAGACTCTTTTGAGAAGTGAAAGGGAGAATAAGATGAGTGTGCAAGATCCCACGGGGGGGGGGGGGGTTCTTTGAAGAGGACTAAAGCGCAAATACCCATAGTTACTATTAAAAAGCAGAATACTTTCTCTTCCTTTTCCCGGGCTTGGGACCAGCTGTGATAGATACCAAGCAGTACATTTTTTTCTATCAAAGTAGCCTCCTCTTAGATGGACTGCCTAACGAGGCTAAAGGGATCCAACTCCAAAAGTAACCGATGCAATTAGTCACTCATTAAAAAACGTCACATGACCAATCTCTTTTGGTAGCATGCCTTGTTTGGAGTGATCAATTAATACATGGGGAAAGGGGTGTACGTTTGATATATTCATACATAGCAAAGCCAACTAGGCTGTAAGTCAAACCAAATTAAAAACTGAAGAAACTTATATTAACAGTTTTTGTGACCATTTTGTTTGAGAGTTTCTAATCACTAGATCAAAATAGAAAATAGATAAAAATCATAAGTTCTTTCTTTGTCATAACAGAAAAGTCATGTTCTGTAATGTATTGGTTAATTGAGGAGAGAAGATTGTCTAAATATTTGTTCTGTAACAGCCTTATCTTGATTCATTGTGACATGCTGGTAACAAGATTATTTTAAGATGTCTGTTAATTATACTGGTAACTTGGAGAGTTGGCTTTGCACAAAGGTAACATAAACAATCCAGCTATAAACAGATGTCAAACTTTTCTTGAGTTACCTTGCATCCTAGTCAGTTAAAAGGAAACGGTATCAGCCAAATTTATTTAATTAAATATAAAGATAACAGGATGCTCGAAGTTTCTTCTCATTTTGCTAAATAAAATCTCACAAATGCTCTGGGTTTACCATTCTACCTTGAACATTTCCATGCACACAACCAGCACTTACATTTATTGTTGGAATTGTGGAAATTTTGACTCTCTATGACTGCCAAAGATTTATTTTGGCTTTTTCTTTCCACCCAAGCAAGTGGACATCATCGAGGCTTCATACTAAGTCCTTGATCGTATACTGGTACACACCCTTGTCTTTACTGTTGGAAATAAGGGTTCAATTCTCACTTAGAAGACAGAATCAAGCTTATATTTTCCATGCGTATATATATATATAAAAGTACATATATATATAGAACAGGTCTGGTAAGTTACTCAATAGAAACCGTCTCTTGACCTAAGTCTTTTGGCAGTATGCTATGGTTGAGGTGATCAATTAAAAGATTGGACAAAGGGTTGATCAATAAATAATTTACTTCTCTCACCTTTTGCCAGGTGGTGATCACAAAAAAAAATCTGAATTTTTAAATAACTCTGGAAAACTCTGGACACAAACTAGGGGACCAATTAAGCATAAACCTACATTGCAAATTGAACTCCCCCTCCAGCTAAAATCAATGGGGGGGGTAAAAAACAGATTTTTTTCCAAACATTATCATCATCATCATCAGTTTTTTAACATCCGTCGTTGGACATAGACCTTCCCCAGGATTTGCCACACTCCTCTATCATGGGCGTTGTGGAGCCAGTACTTCCTGAACTTGTCTAGCTCGTCTCTCCATCTAATATTCTGCCGGCCTCGGTTGCGCATGTAATCTCGGGGGATTCATGTCATGAGTTGTGATGTCCATCGATTGTACGCCATTCTTGCAACATGGCCAGCCCACTGCCATTTGAGATTTTTAATGGATTCTATGATGTCCCTGACTTTTGTCTTTTCTCGGATGTACTGTACTGTTTTGTGGTCTCTCCATGTGAGGCCCAGCATTATTCTTCCATGTGTACGTTGCATGGTTCTCAATTTGCGGGTCTGTCTCCTGGTTAGGTTCCATGTTTCAGCCCTATAAGTGACTATTGGGAGGATGCATTGGTTATACACCCTTCCCTTTAGGATTAATGGGATTTTCTTATTTTTGAAGGTTGAGCTAGCTCTGCCAAAGGCTTGCCATCCTAGTGTGATTCTTCACTTGATTTCTTCTTCTTTTGAGAGTCTCATGGAGATTCGTTGTCCTAGGTAGATGTAGTGGTCTACTTCCTCCAGTTCTGTGTCCTCGATTTTGATCTTAGTGTTTTTAAAGAGCAAATGTTTACATTTCCAGCCCTATAGATCCATCAGTGCAGCTTGTATGCATGACACATACATAGCCAGCAGGCCAGCCAGGTCAACTTGAAAACTGAAGAAACCTGAAGAACAGTTTTGGTGACAGTATTGGTTGACAGTTTCAAATAATTATAGAATATATTAATTTACATGTGTTTTTTGTTGGTCTTTCAGTTCATTACATTTGTATTCCATTCTCAGATGTTTTCTTTTAGCACATCACCTTGAGTTATATTCCTCTTCTTTATTTTTTTTCCCTCCTTCTTATCATAGGCCAACCAACCAACCAATCAAATTTTTGTTATTATTCACACTTGTGAGGGAATATCATCAATCAAAAGTAAACTTTTTCCCTGGGAGACTGGGATTCCATTCTTACCAGGTAGGTGTAATCATTTTAAATTCTAGACTTTTAATTTCCTTATTCGGCAATAAAAAAAATATATATGTGTTATACTACTTTGAAACTCTATTTGGGATGATTTTCTGTTATTACCCGGAGAATGTATCATTTGGTCTAGACAGCGAAGATAGAATAAACAATTGAAGCAAATGGGGCTGCTGCAGGAATTGAACCTGCGACCAATATCATTGATTCTATTGGATTATATATTCATTTCTTAATAATATAATTAACTACATGAAGAAAAAATTACAGCAGATATAGACAGTGAATGAACAAAAAATGAGAATTTGCAGTTCAAGTATTTATTTGGGCTCTATCATTAATGGCTGCTGTTTAGCTCAATTGTAAGAGGTTGGACATAGGACATAGACCTTCCCCAGGATTTGCCAACCTTCTCAATCATGGGCATCATCAAGCGAGTACTTTCTGAATTTGTCTAGTTCATCACTACATCTAGTACTCTGCCGGCCCCAGTTGTGCATGTGGTCTCTGGGAATCTATCTTATGAATCATGATGTCTGTTGGTTGTTTGACATTCTTGCAACGTAGCCAGTCCGTTACCATTTGAGTTTTTTAATGGATTCTATGATGTCTCAGACTCCTGTTTTCTCCCAGATATATTGTGCTGTCTTGTAGTCTCTCCATGTGAAGTTGAGCACAATTTTTTCATGCGCACGTTGCATGCTTCTTGGTTTGTTGGTCTGTCTCTAGGTTAAGTTCCATGTTTCAGCTCCATACATGACTATCGGGAGGATGCTTTAGTTGTATACCCTTCTTTTTAGGATTAATGGGATCTTCTTGCTTTTGAAACTTGAGCTTGTTCCACCAAAGGCTTGCCTTTGTAGTGTTCCTGGTGTTTTTACTAAGGAATTAAATACGAAACCCATCTTTTAGCTAGATATAGAAAATGTCACTTTCTGACGACTACTATAAAAGCCCTCGACACACATGGACAAATGCTCATGGTTATGCTTCTGGCTACTTTTTCTCTCTCTTTCCTTCTCCCAAAGATCAGTATCATCTCATCAACTGCTTGACCAATCAGCTCTTAACCATTTTCGCACCATGACCTATCTCTGTACAAACTTTACCCATTTCACTTCCCTGATGTTGTGGTCAAATTTTTCCAGTTGTGTGTCTTTGGTTTTGATCTTCATTTTCTTATTTCCAATGTAATTATTGCACATGATCTTTGTGTTGCTGAAATTCATGTGTAGGCCGACTTTATTGCTTTTAGTTCATCTAGAATCAGTCTGAGATTGCGAAAAGGGTGATGTCATCTGCAAATCTGAGGTTGCTCAGAAATTCGCCATCTATTTTGGTTCTTTAATTTTCCTAGTCTACGTTTTGGAAGATCATCTCGGAGCAGGCCGTGAAGAGTTTGGGTGAGCTGGTATCAACATTTCTTACCCCTTTTTTGGAATATATACATTAGAGAGTAGATCTGATACCACACTTGAACAGATGTAGAGGTCTGCTATCCCCTGAGAGAAATAACCCAACAGTATGATATTTATATATATATATATATATATATATATATATATATATATACTGTAAATCAACATAATGTTTAATGTTGAATGTATTGAGCCCTATGAAATAAATCCGTCATACATAAGATATTGTATTATATCATATTATATCATATCAGTGATTTGTATATATATATATATATATATATATATATATATATATATATATATATATATATAATATCATGGTAATAAAGACTCCCAAAATAAATTTGTTTCAAATTCTTCGATCTTAAGGTGGAATCATGATTGAACAATTACTCCGAAACTCCCATGTTTTTCACTTACTGTATATACACCCGCACACACACAAGGACGGCTGTTGCTGTGACCAGTGTAAAGGTACTTACTTACATCTGCAGGGATCATTCCTGGTCTCTCTATCAATCTTACTCTTCAAGGCTTGAAGTATTTCAGGGTCCCATTGGCTTCCACCAATGTAACGGGTATTTTTCGAAATGCCCACATGAAAAATATTAGAAACCATCAGCCAAGACTATCACCATAGGTCTTTTCAGTTTTGATTTGGTCTGGCTATGCATGTATGTATGAATTATGCATTCAGGCTACATCTGGAGCTAGAAAGCTGAAATTTGAAACATTTACTTTACAGTTTTTGGGTTGGAAAATCCAAATTTTATTAATTATCAATAACCAATGAATATTGACTCATTCATCGATCTCTCCGTCACTCAATGTTTCGATTGATCATCCCCAATACAGAATTCTGCTGAAAGACGTAGGTCATGTGACAGTTTCTATTGAATGACTAACCAAACCTATCTTGTCTTACATTCTGAATCATGTACCAGACATAGATGAATAGCTACACATGGCTTTATTCCCATACGGTTGAGCAAAAATAGCCCTTCTACTCAGTTAAGTGAGCTTCTACGAGCCATAAAAGATCTCTTTTTTCAAGATTTGGGATTAATTTGTTTTGAAAAGAAACATGCCAATCCCAACAAGAAGACACCAAAGTTTAAATTCATCAGAAACTATCAACCAAAACTGTCACCTCAACTATCATCATAGGTTTTTCAGTTTTTATGCTAGTCAGGCTGGCTATACACATATGTATGTATGTACATATGTATATATATATAATATATATATATATATATATATATATATATATATATATATATATATATATATATATATATATATATATATATATATAATCCCACATACAGGCCACATCAATGAAGCTAGGGGGCTGAAATTTTACATATTTACTCTTAATCATATTTTTAAAAAAACTTTTAACCCCCCCCCCTACAATAGGTTTTTAGTGGAGGTTCAATCTATACTGAAATTTTATGCTAAATTGATCCCTCAGTTTATGTCCAGCAGCAATCATGTCTGTTTTTCGAAAATTCAGACTTTATGATTATCCCAGCCGAACAACAGGCGAGAGAAGTAACTTCATTGATCACTCATTTTCCCAATTTTTCCTCCCTAACACAGAATGCTGCCAAAAAAGATATTTGTCATTGTGACAGTTTCTATTGAGTGACTAACCAGACTTACCCAGACCTGTATTCTTCACAAGTTGTTTTTTACTTGACTATTTCATTTGTCAGCTTTACTGTTTTATTGTGCTGTCAAATAATTGAGATGTTTAGAGCATCTTGCTGCAGATTAGGGGTCAGCAATCAGTTAGTTCAATTCTCTTTTGGTGCACCATACTTGTGGCATTCAGGCAGATTAAATCAAGCTTAATGAAAGGTCACACTTTTGTGGAATAAGGGGTTATCAATCTCGGCTCATAGTCAACTGGTACCTTGTAATGAGTTCAGTTCTCTTTAGATGCCATATGCTTGCAACCTTGTGAGTAAGTTATTGGTCAGAGAGCATATCTCACAATGGGGCAATAGTTAGCAAGCTAATCTCACAGAACATGATAAGTTTAGTGAGCTTAATCCACACTGAGGACTTGCAGTTGCCTTATGTGGTGCCAACTAATTAGAAATGACTTTTGGTAATTCAAATGAGAGGATAAAAGCACTTGCTGAATGTTGAATTTATTTTTTTGAATTTTCAATTTTTAATTTTGTTGAACACCTACTGGGATTTGACTCACCTAACAACAATGACAATTTCAGACTTCCAGTCAAGACTAAAAACTGAAAAGTTTGATTTGGTGGATCCAGAGCAAGAAGGGAAAAGAGAGAGACCTGCATTATCAACCAACAAATAGAAGGAAGGATCATAAAGAAAGAAAGAGGGAATGAAAGAGAAAGAGAAAAAGAGAGAGAGAGAAAGAAAGAAATAAAGAGATAAAGAGGAAATGGAAAGCTATTATATCTAAGATTATCTAGATTTTCATGCCATTTATCTAGAAAAATATTTTCATACTATTTTATTTAGCCCCACTCCATGACCAAATTAAAAGATCTTTTTCAGTAAGAGGAAAAATGTTTTTACAAAAATCAAAATATTTCTCTAATTCATAAGTTTATGTCAAAGTTGGATTTGACCCTGAAGCAGCCAGTGTTGTCTATATTTTTATTGGTTATTTTAGAATGTCATATTTCAGCCTGATACTATTTGTTGTCCAGGGTTTCTGTTGATCCTGCATTGGTAGGGTTAATATTTCTCGATGGCAGCTTGGTGTCTCCAAGAAGAGAGAAAAGAAGGAAGCCTGCAAGATTCCAGTGCTAGAAATTACCAGAAATCTCTACTCTTTCTTCACCATTCGGATGAAGGATAGAAAAAAGATATATTTCTGTCAGGAGAAGCCATCATCATCAAATTTGGAATTGTAAGAGAAAAATCAGGTTTGGGAAGAAACAGGGGAAATTTTGAAGTGTTGCCAAATAGTTTTGTCCCTGCATTACTGCCTACGTCCCCCAAGGGTTGGGGTAGGTTGTCGACTGAACCTGTCAACAAAAGGTCAAGCTGAGTCAAGTATCAAATGTTCAGATATGTCACATATAAAAGGGGTTGTCCACCCTACGTCAAAGCTTTGCTGCAGTGTTTCCAACAGTATTAATTAGGAAGGCTTTGCCTTGTTTGGCAATAATTTGACCCTAACCCCTTAACCCCACCCCTTATTATCCCTCTCCCAATATCTATTCCCCTAGCTTCCCTGGATCATTGGTTCTTTTAGATGCAGTGCTGATGTTGCTACTATTAATTTCTAGGCGTAATACAATTAATAAGAGGTAAATAATAAATCATATATTTATACTCACCATCGCAGTCAATAACTGAACAACTGTAATGTCAGAATTTGAAGTCATGTAAAAAAAATTCCATTGAAGAATAATTATGGTCAGAATGAATTCTATTCATGACATCACTGGCGTTCTCCACTAGAAAACATTTGTAATAAAAATCAAAAAGCATCTAGAAACTTAGATTCTGGAGAATCTAGACGCTATTAATAAGCCTGTCAAAATAAGGCCTCAAAAAGGTTGGAAAAGCTTTCTTTTCAAAAATAAAAAACACCATTTTCAGAAGGGGAGTACTGATGCCAATCTTCAAGTCTGTAGACAAAACAGTATTGCCAGGAATGCTGGAACACACTAAAACATAAACACAAACACACACAAATATTAAAAAGGGATAAAACTCTTAGCAACCTTTGGGGGCTACCATTCTAAAATATATATAAGGAGCCATGTCTCTGACATTTATAGTATCAGTAGTAGCCACCTGCACTAATTCAACTACCCAACTGTCTCTTCTTCAATCTCCCTTCTTACTGTGTCTGACAAACTTATAGTGTTAGTAGCACATCATAGACGAGATCAGAGAGAGATAAAAACACGCCTGAAAATCAGACTATAGATGTGGTATTTTGATTCATAGTACCTTTAAAACCCCTAAGCCCATTCCCTTCAATGCTCCAACCTTTAAAAGCCTTTTCCTTTGAAAGAAACTTCATTCAATGCTAATATTGGAATAAAATAGTATTTTATTCATGTGATTGACAAGTGTTCATCTTCTAATGTAGTTAAATAGAATTCCATGATCTAATGAAGTAATAATAAAATATCACTTAAGTGACATCAGATTTATAGGAGGAGTGGGGTGGAGTACTTTATGAAGATGATGCCAATTTGCTATGTTGATTTGTCTGCCAGTCAGTCAGTCAGCAACAGCAGTCAGTGCTATAGATTCTAGTGCATTAGTTGATATATACCAAGGATAATCGAAAATACTGAATGAAAAGATACAGACCCTTTTTCCTATAATGTACTTTTCAACGATTGGGCAAGAAATTCAATTTGATTAGAATTAACATAAAACAAATCTAATTTAAATTTAGGATTAACAAAATATCATCTGTTGACATGACCATCAGAAATCCAACAGAAATTCTCAAGGTACCTGAAGAAGCAACAGGAATTTTTGTGATTACTTCAACCTTGGTTTTCAATAGAAACTATTAGGCAAACAGTGTTTTTTGGCAGCATGCTGTTTCAGGGGGTGATCAACTAAAAAATTGAAGAAAGGCGTGATTAATGAATAAGTTTTCTAAATAGTCAAAGCTTTCAAAATCAAGCATGAATTCTGCCAGACGCAAAGTAAAAGATCAAATTTTGATTAAACCCACTTTGCAAAATGAACTCCTGATTAAAAACCTATGTGAAGGTGTAATTGTAAAAAAAAGAAAGGTTTTTTCTGGACATAATAAGGAGTTAATGTTGAAATTTTCAGCATTCATAATACATTCGTAGATACATACATGGCCAGCTAGACCAACTCAAAAACTGAAGAAACCTATGTTGACAATTTTGGTGACAGTTTTGGTAGACGGTTTAAAATAGGAATGAAGAATTAATTAGATACAAAAATACATCTAGAAGAAATAAAAAATTTTTTGAATAAATAAAAAAAATGACGCCATCAAAAATTTTGAAAAAAAGGCATATTTGCTATGATGATGTCTGACCTTTATGGTCAAAGGTATCTGCGGTTACAGTAGCGAGTGGTTCAATTTCATTGCGGGGTCTGAAGTCATTGACTTGGAACAAACTGAGTGAGAGTTAGGCTTGTCATCAGCCTCACTCTTTTGACCTTGGTCTAGAAGCAAGGCGGAGTCAGGATGGATGGAGATAGACTGAGATGCAGTGGATGACTAGGGTGTGTCATGCTGTGCTCTTCACACTTCGCAAGGCATTGCCAATTGTTGACATTTTTCCCACTGAACCAATGTTGATTTTTTCTGGACAGTCTTCCGAGTCTTGTTTCCCAGTTTGAATTCAGAGTTGTCTTTCTCCTAGACTGGTTGCTAACTAAGGCTGAGGAGCTTAGTGTGCCCTGCTAATTACCTATAGCTGGATAATGAAAAGATAGATTCATGCATTTCCCTGGGCCAGTCACAGCCAGAATTTGACTTCGGCATGCTGATTCCATTTTCTATATCAGTAACCATTTGGCCACGTCTGCACTTACATATGGAATGTGATAAATGATTACAAGCAAATCTTTATGAGTGATAATCATGTAAAGATGTAAGAACAACAGAAAATAAAGTTAGAAATATCTCAAAAGCTACTAGAAATTATCAAAAAAAAAGATCTTTTATCCAAAATTATCCCAAAATGTAGATCTTTTATCTAAAATTATCTAAAAAAATACCAGTATAAGATTTGAAATGACCATGGAGACCCCAAAAGACTTGAAAAAAAAAGAAAAAAAAAGCATCCTTAGACTGTGTCTTTAATCCTATATATTTCCAAGGTTGCAGCCCCTCAAAATACGACCAGTAGTACTCAGAAACATGTACAGACTCACTCACAGATGCACACACATATATACTCATATAAACACACATAAGCAAAGAAAAAAGAATCTTTAAACCACTTGGCTGGTTGGTCAGGTGGACCATTTGTGGATCTACAGTGATTTGATGTCCTATACAGTGAGTGATTGGTGTGTGGGTACCAAATACTTCTATCCATTGACCTATCCCAAACAAAGACTTCAGTGGTATAATTTGCTGAATTGTTTCTGAAAGAAAATTTGGGAGAAGTGTATTATCATTCTCATCTTGCAAGATATCCAATAACGATAACCAAAGTTCTAAATAAGATTTTTCTGATATGATAGAACGTTGGAAAAAAAAAGGCTAATAGAATTATACAGAAGAGGAAAAGTTACAATTCTTTAATACAAATAATTTTTCCCAGAAAAAAAAATATCAGGAAGAAGAAAACCCCCAAACTGACAAAACATGACTGTCAGGAATTGGGACAGCAAACCTCACTCTTCAATTGCCTTTGCCTCGTCCACTTCCCCATTGACTTCACACTCGAAAAGATGCTTTTACTGTCAGCAAAACCCAAAGTCAGGCCCGGACAGTTGGTTGGCTAAACAATGTTCTGTCAGTTAGCACTTACATGCATTTCAGTATGAAGAACACTCTTCTCTTCCCATGCATAAAATAAAGAAACATACTAGAGAGAACTAAAAGACCACAAAGCAACACTAAGATAATTATTGCCAAAAAAAATTTAGGATGTTGTTAGAAAGAATATCTGTAGACATTTGAACCGTTCGACTTGGCCAATGGGATTTGACTGTTAGACACTGTCAACCAAAACTGTCATCAAAACTGTCAACATAGGTTTTTTCAGTTTCCAAGTCGATCTGGCTGGCTATCTATAGATATATGTATCGTATGCACAAGCCATACCAAAGAAGCTGGAATTTACTCTCTATTATGTTTTGAAAACTCCCCACCCCCTGGATAGGTTTCTAGTGGGGGGCTCAATTTGTAGTGTGAGTTTATGCTTAATTGACCTCTTAGTTTGCGTACGACAGCATTCATGTCAGTTTTTTAAAAATTCAGACTTTTTTTTGTACTCTCTGCACAACGGAAGGTGAGAGAAGTACTTTATCTATTAATCTCCCCTTTTTCTAATTTTTGAATTGTTCCCCCCCAACATGGCATGCTGCCAAAAGACGAGACGGTTTCTACTGAGTGAGTAACCAGACCAGTTCTGTATGTTGTCATCGTGCTTTTAGAAGAACAAGGAGCATTGAGTTGATTGAATAATGTTTGAATGGTACAATCGACAACAGGGAAGAAAGTTTCACATGATATTTGGGTGACTACACCCTGCCTTGGGATGGGGTGAATATGGGAAGATACTTTCCATAGTATGATGGATAGCAAGTTTGTCTCCAGACCAATTTAATAGTGCATTGAGTTCTACCTCAGAAGATGCTCTTTTGTTTGTGGCCTTGTGCCAAACTTTGCTAAACATCATGAATAACAAATATGTATATTTCCAGTGACAGATTTTTCAGTTGATCTCTCCCTTCAATTCAAAATTAGTGTTTTTTTAAGTACAGAGCTGATCAATTTGAAGAAGAGAGCTTTATAGAAAATGTCTACTAAAACTGTCAGCAAATCTGTCAACATAAGTTTCTTTCAGTTTTCAGGTTTGTCTGGTTGGTTGATGTATACATATATATATATATATATATATATCTATCTATCTATATATCTATCTATCAATCTCTCTCTCTCTCTCTCTCTATATATATATATATATATATATATATATATATATATATACATATATATATATATATATATATATATATATATATATATATATATATGTGTACGTTTCATAAATTGAGCTAGGGAAGTGAACATTTGGTCATTTATTCCATGTTTCTTCCATTTTTTCGAACTACCCCCTAAATACTCTTTCAAAGGAGGATCAATTTGCAATGTAAATTTATGCTAAATTTATCCCTTAATGTGTGTCAGCTTGCTTTTCGCAAATTCAGACTATTTTTAGTGATCACGGCCCGACTATAAGCAAGAGAAGTAACCTATTCATTGATCATCCTATTTCCCAATTTTTTAATTGATCATCTCCAACAAAGCATACTGCCAAATGACATTGGTCATCTGACTGTTTCTATTGAGTGACTAACCAGACCTTCCTTGATTTAAAATAAGTTTTGCCTTTTCCTTGTTTGACCATTACTTTTCTACAGGTCAACTTTCAAACGAGTGACCTAACTAAGGTTTGAACATCAGATTCAAAGTTTCTTTGTTTTGCAAGTCAGTCTGGATGGCTGGCTACGTATATATATATATATATATATATATATATATATATATATAATGTGTACTTTAGAGAGTGAGACAGACTCGGGAGTGAAGTTTTTGGTGATAATATATATATATATATATATATATCACATGTACAGGTTGCACCAAATAAGCTAGAGGGCTGAAAAACTAAACATTTATTCTCTATTATGTTTACAAGAAAAGTTTTGGGCTTTTTTCTCCTAAATCCCCCCACCCCCCTGAATAGGTTTTTATAGGGTGGGGGTTCCATTTGCATTGTAAGTTCATGCTGAGTAGGTCTCAGGTTTATGTTCATGCTTGTTTTCTAAAAACTCAAATTTTTTATTGATCCTACAAAACGCAAGTAAAATAACACTGTCATAACACTTTTTTCCAATTTTATAATTAATCATCCCCAACCCAGCATACCACTAAAAGATGTTGGTCACACAACAGTTTCTATTGGGTGACTAACCAGACCTTTTTTTCTCTTGTGGAGGACATAGTTTGCTAACAATTACTTTAGAGAACAGCTTGTTAACCACCACACTATAACAGTGTGAAACTTCATAGTTTGGGATTTCAAGAAGGGTGTTATTCCCAACAGTGTCAGAGCCAAATGATTTAATTATAAGATAGAAATTATTCAAAAGTATGTTAAAAGCTAAAAGTGACTTCATGTTTTTAGCCCATAAAATGAAAACTTTTGGTTAGCTATATCTGGAAGTAGTCTCTATAAACAAACCGTATGCATTATTGTTGGGTTAGGATATAGTCAGATAGATGAACACATAAACGTGAATTTATTTTGACCACCCATTTATTAACTGCTTGAAACCGCTTGTAATTCTTCTGTGAATCGGAAAAAATAAAAATAAAGAAATTCAACAAATCTTAATTAGAATTCATTCCCATGAAAACTGACATTCTACTTTTCTTTGTATGAATTCAAGAGTTAAGGTTACATTTATGTTATTTTTCTAATGATTTTACTTACAGCCCAACGAAGGTTGAAAAAAGAAGATATATTTTACTAATCTTAACTTGGGCTGCCTCAAGGTTGCCATCATCATTGTCATCATCATCAGTCTGTTAGCATCTGTCATTGGATATAGACATTCCCCAATATTTGCTAGACCTCTCTATCAAGGGCATCGTGGAGCCAGTACTTTCTGAATTTATCTAGTTTGTCACATCATCTCACTTTCTGTCGGCCACAATTTTGCATTTGATCTCTGGGAATCCACGTTGTGAGCCATGATGTCCATTCCTGCAACATGTCCAGCCTATTGCCATTCGAGTTTCTTATAGTTTATTTGTTGCCCTGGACTCATCTTTTTTCTCTGATATACTTTGCTGTCTTATGATATGTAAGGTTGGGCATGATTCTCTTGTGCATATTGCATGGTTCTTTGCTAACAAAGTAAGGCTCAAACTCACTAATATTGGTTGGCAGGACTATGAAAAAAATACGGAGAAATTGTATATTGGTGTAAAATCCGCAATTCTCCATTAAGGGAGATTGATAATGATAATATTATATGCGATCATCAAATCTGAAAAAAAATGGCGTGGAGTAGGAGAGACAGATTTAAAGATGGTCACAAGAAATAAATATCTGTCCAAGTGTTCCATTATTTTGGGGGTTAATGAATCTGTCTTGGGCTCCTATCCAGATATACGTCAACAGCCAGAGTCAATAATAGATCTGTCGTTGCAGTATCACGAGATTCAAGCGTTTTTTTTTTCTTTTTCTTTGTCTGTTATTGGTATTGTCATAGTTTTTGTCGATCTTTCTTTCTGTTCATTCACTTGTCTTCTTTTCTTAACCCCTCTGCTTTGAAAAATATATCTCCCACCCAGGGTCTGTTTTTTGTAATCAGAGATAGTGACAGAGAGAGAGAGAGAGTGAGGGAAAGAGCCTTGCCGAGAGAGAGTTAGAGAGAGAAAACGAGAGAGAAAACGAGAGAGAGAGAGAGAGGGATGTAGAACCTGGCAGAGATAGAGAGTGAAAGAATGATAGAGATGCACAGAGAGAGAGAGAGAGAGAGGGAAAAAGAAAGGGAGAGGGAGAAAGAGAGCCTGGCAGAGAAAGGGAGAGAAAGAGAGATGGAAAGAGTGATAGAGTCAGGTAGAGAAGGAGAGGGGAAGAGATACAGAGCGAGAAAGAGAGTGTGGCAAAGGGAGGAAGAAAGAGAGCCTGTCAAAGGGAGGGAGAGAGAAAGAATGAGGGACAGTGGCAGAGGGAAAGGAGAGAGAGAGCTCATATTTCATGGAGCTGTGGCAGTTATTTTTGACGTTTTTCTAATCTTTTTCAATTGTTTCAATTCTTGGCTCTCCACCAACTGTTGATGAAACCTCAGCATGACTATCACTCACTTTCCTTCTTTCTCTCGACCTACTCTTCCCTTCCATACCACAACCTTTTATATGATAGAGGTGAACCTTGTCTGTAAGCAACTGTCAATTCTGCTGATGACAAACCAGATCTGTTGGCCTCTACGCACTGCTGGTCATTCCCTCTGCATCTGTTAAGCCAAATAGAATTTCTCTCCCCCACTCTTCCAGGCATCATTCTCCTTCTATGTGCTTTTTTTTCCTTCTTTTTTCAACTTATATATAATGTTATGTCCAGCACGTGAGTGATACAATAGCACTCAGAGCATTGGACTGGATGTCAAGAGATCTATAGTTCAAGACTAGGTTGTTTGATCACTGATGTTATAGATTCAAATTCATGCTTTTAGATGAGATTTCAAGATGAACTGATTTGAGTATTCAATGATTGTTTTAGACCATGTATGGGCAATCATAGGCTTGCGGACCAGATTTGGCCCATGACAGCATTTTTTTTGTGGTCTTCGGCCAATCTTGGCATTTATTTTAAATCTTGGATTTTTCTCAGAAGGTCAATCTAATAAGTTATATTGCAAAATTTTCAATTGTTTTAGCTTCAGGAATCAATTATATAATGATCTAATTCATATGATTTTGTCAAAAAGAGAAATTTAGATTTTCTGTAATCCGATCGAAATTTTTAGTGTGGATGCTTGGGCCCAGATAAGGATGAAAAATGTTTATGTAGCATGTTAAATCAAAAAGGTTACAAATGACTATCTCCCTTTCTTCCTTCATGATATTTCGGCCAGTTAATTCTCCAGCCTTCTTTAGATAAAATTATGCCCAGTGACAAGTTTGTTGCCAGTCATTACCATAGACCTGATTATATAAATAAAACAGTCAAGTGTGAAACCATTGTTTTGGGATTTTCAGATAAAATATTTTCATCATTGATGCTTGACTAGTTTTCTTTGTTAGAAACTTTTGGCCAAAACTGTCATCATAGGTTTCTTCTCTCTGGCTGGCTGGCTACATATATCCCTCATGGAGCTGGAGGACTCAAAATTTATGAAGAGGTTAGAGTGGGTTCAATTTACAATGTTAGTTCATGCTAAATTTTTTCTTTAGTTTATGTCCAGCAGTGTTCGTGCTTGTTTTTGATCACTGCTCAATAGAACCTTTGAGATGTAACTTATTCATTGACCATCTTTTTTTTCCTTTTTTTGATTAATCACTCCCAACATAGTCATGTGACAGTTTCTATTGAAATTACTAACATAAACTGTTGATAACTTCCTTGGCCAAATACCCTTTGACTGTTAGAATAAGTTGTGTGAAGTCAGAATAAAGGAATAGCTTCCAATGAGATCTGAACTTACATCTCATATCCAGTATTGTAGAGAGTCTTGTCAGAAGGTATTCTGTTATTCCAACTTCATGTTGGTGGATCAATAAGTCCATAACCAGACACATATTCATTAGTTGAATTCTGATCTGAAATGTTCATTGTATAATGTCCAATCTATGCCATCAATATTCACTCTGAATTAAAAGCATTTGTCATTGGCTTAATTTTGATCTGAAGTGTTCACTGTATAATGTTTGTTCTATGCCATAACAATTCGTCTATGAGCTAAGCGTGAGGATTTTTCCCGTTATTTTCAAGTCAGAGATTACTTTTTCTCTGGGGAATCTATAAGTAATATATTGATCAAAAGTAGATCAGTTCATCCTCAGTCAACTACATAGCTATTAGCTGAATTTAGATCTGAAATTTTCACTGTATTATATTTAATCTGTAATGGATATTCATCACTGAATTAAGTGCAATGACAAAGATGGATATTATGGTAAAAAATTAATTTGTTGTGTGAAGTAAATGTTTTTTTCATCATTATGCCACAGATTTACTGATGTAGCTACATACCCTGCTTACTATTAGGTTAGAGAATATTCAACCAAGAATGTTGTCTTAAAAAGCAACTATAGATGAAGACAGGTCTGGTTAATCACCCAATAGAAACCATCATGTGGACAATGTCTTTTGGCAGCATACACATAGGGGGTAATCAATTAAATAATTGGAAAAAAGGATGTTCAATGAATAAGTTACCTCCCTCACCTTTTGTTAGGCAGTGATCACTAAAAAAAGTCCAAATTTTCGAAGAAAACTTCAATGATAACAAACTGAGGAGCAAATTACATTGCAAATTGAAACTGCCTCTGATAACATATTTAGGAGATGATTTGAAAAAAAACAAAAAATTTTTTTTTCCTAGACATGGTAAGGAGTAAATATTTGAATTTCCAACCTTTCTAGCTCCACTGGTACAGCCTGTACACGTGATACATACATACATACCCAGCAAGCAAGACCAGCTCAAAAACTGAAAAAAACCTTCATTGACAGTTTGGTTGAGGATTTATAATAAAACTGTTGTTCTGATTAACACAAGGTCTGTCCAGAATGTATTTAGTGATTTTGAATCTCTCAAGAACCAATTGCACGACCCTTATGTTGGCAACCAACCTTTGGGAATCTTTCTACACATGCAATAAAGACACTCTTCGATGGAATTACTCAATCGGCACTGAGATGCCATTGAATTATCTTGTTTACTGTATGACCATTGCATTTACGAGAACTGAGCAAATCATTTTTCATTTCTTCTGCAGAGTTTTTTTAGAAAACATTGCATCACCCAGATCTATCAGCTTCTTCACAGTTCAAAATGGATGCCCTGTAACTTCTTGCTTTTCCCAAAGAAATTTCAGATCATGCATGAGATTAAGGAGAATGTTACACAGCAGCTCGTGGCAATCCTGAAAGAAGACTGTTTTGAAAAGTTGACAATATGTGAGCAAAGTTACAAGGGGAGTATCTTCTCAGGGACATACACATGCATGTACATGGAGATATATAGTCATATCCAGGTGGGTGCAAATACAAATATATAATAATTCTGTTACCTGACAGTTATTTGTTAATAATGGAGAAGTGTTTGCTCAACAAGGACAGTTCCTCTTTTCTGATGCAGACATACCAATATACACACAACAGACACACATTAACACGTATATTCTTTATGATATTTCTATACAGCACACAACCAAATGATAAAATTGGAGTAAGAAGATGTATATAGTCCATGTATAAATAAAATAGACTTAATATTCACATGGGTTAACATTCAATAGAAGTTACACAAACATTGAGTCATGTCTGTTATTATACTTACTGTTCCCTCAATATTAGATATGTTTTTTGGGTAACCTACTGTTCCAATATTATAATCCAATGCAGTATAAAATAATATCGTTATACAATAGACATAAAACCTTATATAAAATGACATACTACATGTATGACATGAGCTATATAGTGAGAAAGGGAGATGATGTTTGATCAACACTGCTGGGGTGCTATGTCAATGCAACAGTTTTGTTATTTAAATTCCTGAAACAGTTTCATGATGATCTCCCCCCCCCAAAAAAACTTATACATTGTACTATAATAACAAAGTATATACGAAACAGGGAAAAGAAAAAAAAAGCACTGAAGATGAATTAATTGAATTGCATTGACCGATATTGGGAAACAAGTGACTGGAGTGATTCAAAACATTTTTGAAAAAGTTTTTCAATGTCTGGTGTTCAAAGCTGTAAAGGTTTCTAGAATATATATATATATATATATATATATATTTATATATATATATATATATATATATATATATATTTATATATATTATTTAGGAACATATTTGGTTCAGCACCGGAATTAACCTAGTAGCAAATCAGGTAGCACTTGAGTGCGCTATTCTCAAACTCCTGCTAGATGAAGGTGTTCTTAAGCAGAGTCATGCTAAGGCAGCTTCCTTGTGGATGCAGGTTCAAGTCCTACACAGTGCTCATTTTCTTTTTTTATTCAGCTGTTCAATTTGCTACTTAGTTAATTCTGCTGCCGGATGAAACATGTTTCCGAATAAATTGTCTCTACAACTATCATATTCTGTTGGACGTAAACTACCCAAGCTAATGATATATATATATATATGTATGTATATATATATTCACACACATACACACACACACATTCCCTGTTTACAAATCCATAATTTTGTATGGTATTTCAATTTGTGCTGGTTGCGATTCTTAGCTAATGTAATATTTGTGTTGTTCCTTTCCCTTGACACGATAAAAAAGATCCTCATAAAATTCCTGCGACAAAGAACCTAAAATTCCATTGTTAGTTAATTACCTAATTAATGCCTGGAGAGAAATGAATTATTTTTTGAAAGGTTCGAACAAGAAAGACTTGACAGCCAATTTTTATGGTCACGACCACAACAAACATGGCAGCGTATGTGTGTCATTGCAATGAACATTGGCAATAAAAAGCTTACGACAAGACCAGAATAAGAAAAGGCAGACAAAAAGGTCAACCATTCCTTTGAAAGAATTCTTACCCTCCCACCCAAATTGACAGCCGGTATTCAGCTCATCCTGAAACGTAACCACATGGGAGTCTCGATGCAATTCATTGATAAAGACCGTTGAGAACACAAAGGATGACATCTAACTTGCTTGTGTGGCTCAGTGGTTATAATACAAGATCCGAGTCTGAGCGATCCGAGTCCTGTAAGTTGGTTACATAACACATCTAAATAGAATTGAAGAAATCTTTGTCTGTGTGTGTATACACAGCAATTACTTGACAACTGGCTATTGTACAATGCTGACATTTTCCAGATATGTCAGTCAGCACATGAGGCAGTGCAATGTTGTTCGAAGTTTTTTGGATCAGCAAGAAATTTGATAAATTTGAATAAAAAAATTACAGATTATAGATCTTTTATCAAGAACTATAGATATGAATTTAGTTATAAAATTCCTAAATTGGCAAAACTGAAGAGAAGTAACTGAAATACATTGAAGCCATTCTTTTGAATGATGGATGGAAAATTATATCACATGACTATATTGACAGGCTGCTCGACATGCTAAAAAGTCTGATCCATTCCAAACATCTTTGGAATGGGCACTCCTTTGGTCTTTCAAACAAGACAAAAGCTCTGTTCCTTGAAGAGAAAAGGTATAAAGATTAAGCACATAAGAGTTATTCTACATCTGTTATTTCATTAAAAAAAAAAAATTCACAGTATTCAGTAAGTGAGGAGTGAATACAGGAATACCTAGAATTGTATAGTTTTGATTAGTGTCAGTTTCAATGTAGCATGGTTAAGGTATTGCCGTACAAAGCGATGTAACTCTTTAAGATGAAAACAAAAATATCATAAGATTTGAGCAGTGCAGTCTTGAAGAATACAGATGGTAGAATGAATTAGCTGCACTGGAGTCATTACGTTTTTAGTCCATAAAATGAAAACTTCAGATTAGCTATATCCAGAAGTAGTCTCCACAGAGGAGCCACATGCATTATTGTTGGGTTAGGATTAAAGTCAGATTCCTTCAAAAAAATTCATCCATACTTGGCCTTAACATTGAGATAAAATCAAATTCTCATCTGCAGCTTAGCTTGTTGGATGGCAAGTAAAGGTCCAGCTAGCATTATAGTTAAATTGGTAAATTAGAAGTCCAACAACTGCTTTAAACCCAAATGTCGTCTTGTTTATCAATTGTCCATATCTGAACTTTTTCTCAAACACAGACTATTATATTATAAAGAAATGGATATTCAATCAGACAGAATAATTATAAATACATTATTCTCATCAGGAACTCTATTTGTACCAACACCCCATTTTTACTCGGTGAATATGTTGATTGGCCAATTGACATGTCCACCGTGTAAAAATTGAGTGTTGGTTCAAATAGTGTCCCTGATTAAAAAAAAAAGATGTATTCTTATATATATATGTATATAAATAAATATATATGATTATAAATTGCGTAATATTATACATTGAAACTCTTATTTGAAATGATCTCCCATTAGATTATGTATCACTTGACCTATTCAACATAAAGTAGAATAAACAATTAAAGAAAATAAGAGTTTCTATAAAAAATAATGCAATTTATCACATACTCATTTCTTAATATAGAAACAGATATTTTCCATTGTTGATGATTTTTAATCATAGAGCTCAATATTGATCGAAGTAAAGATATATAATTTACTAGGATATATACTCACTGACTGTGAACATTTCGTGCCTAATGCATTATTCAACCTGAAGAGTTGACTGGTAATCCAAGTTTATGCTAAATTCGTTATTCGTTAGTTTATGCCCGTCAGTATTTATACTTGTTTTTGTTTCTTTAAGATTCAGACTTATTCAGTTATCTCCTTCCAACAATAGGCGAGGAATGTTATCAATTCATTGATCACCTTTTTTCCGAATTTCATAATTGATTACTCCCTACACGTCATGCTGCCAAAAGACATTGATCAGAACAGTTTCCATTAAGTGACTATCCACACCTGTTCTGTTTTTTTAAACTTGTGCTTATTGGGGAAAAATTTTTTCCCTAATGGTCTACACTTTTCTGAAAAGTACACTTTTGAAGTTTTAAGAAAACGTTGGGATGTATTCCGAGTTACATTTTGAGATAAGTAATTTTCCTTGGGAGAGAGACTGGCATACTAATTATTCTTTTGGGTTTTTTTCCAAGTCATCAATCAAAAAGTTTTGTTTTTACTTCCTTCTATGGATTTGTTAATCCATATCCAGTTTCCTTGATTCCAAAATCTTTGCTAGATTAATTAAATCCAGAATTGTTTTTTTTTCAGTTAGAGTGATTGCTTTAACTGATGGAAGATGTTTTTACCTTTAAATGTTAAATTCTATTCTCAATACAATACTCTCAAAACAGTAATGGCATTCCGTAAATGAACACACACAGACACAGACTCACATGTTTGTGTATATATATATATATAGTATATATGTATATTCGTATATTTGTATATCTCCTCTTCACTGTGAATATTCAACTGCCCTCACAGGTTAACTCTGATAGTAAAAAAGATGCACATATATGTACTTGTATCTTGTCTCTTTTGAAATCATTGACTTTTTATTAACTAATGATCACTGATGATGGAGATAAACTCCAAAACATGCCTGGAAAATATACAATTTAAATACAAATTCCATATACACTGAATACTCCTGTTCTGTCTTGATTTGAATAGTACATCCATATGTATATATAGAGATAGATAGATAGATAGATAGATAGAGAGAGAGAGAGAGAGAGAGAGAGAGAGAGAGAGAGAGAGAGAGAGAGAGAGAGAGAGAGAGAGAGAAAGAGAGAGATAAGTATATATAAAAAGTGTACAGGAAAATCAAAGACAAAAAAGTGAAAGAATTCTTCATATTTTCAGCTTTTCATTTATTATCTTGGTATAGTATTTTAGGTGGTTTGGTATGTGTGAATCTATCTTTCTATCAATCTATCAACCTATCTATCTATCTCTATGTATATGTATATATATCTCTATGTACATATGTACATATATATAAATACATATATATATTTTTTTTTCAACCATCAACAAACAAAATGATACACACATACACACACGTACACCCTTTTTCTAAAAATCTCCTCATGTTGTTTCATAGATAAACTCTTGTAGATATGCTGAGCTCTCTCTCTCTCTCTCACTCTCTCTTTCTCTCTTTTTCTCTCCCAAATAGAGAGGTGTCAAGTGACAACACTGAGAATTGAACTTACGAGCAATCAGGTGCATGACAAACTTGTAAATTAATGCTGTATAGCAGGAGTCTAAACTGTGTATAAAGATGGAAACGTTTTTTTATTTGATCATTAGTAAATTCTCTTCTGGCCAGAATGTTTTTAAGTATATTCAAAATCTTAGTAATCAACAAATTTCAAACAATAAATCATCATTTTATTCATTTTTATTTTCTCTTTTTTTGTGGGCTCATAAGCTTTTCAAAGTTTTAAATTGTTCTTCTGGTGTTACAGTGAAGATGGTAGATTAACTGTGAAAAGTTAATCTACATTTCTGTACCTATGTTTGCGTATGTAAGTTTATTAATATATATCAGCGTGTTTATCTTCATGAATCTATGTTCTCTCGTTATTAAAAAGGAAGTGAATTCCACAAACTGTATTGACTCAAGATGAGGCAGGCTCAGACCAAATGCAAATGCTTTCATTTCTCAAATAAGAAAAAAACTTCTAATATCAAAAGTGTCAATGTCAAAATATGAAACATTGATACTAAATCCGTATTCTTCAATTTTAGGAAAAAAATAATAGCTTCATGTTATCTGATGCAAGAAAGAATTGATGATTATTCATTGAGCAAATAGAAGCCTGACACAAGACCAGAATAATGAGACACATACTGAGAATCAGACTCAGTGTATTAATCATAGGTGTTGATGTACTGGAACTGATATCCCATGTTACTTAATGATCACCCATCAATATTTTGATGATGTTTATATCATTTTCAGTTTTATCAAATTTTTTTTTACCCATATAGGTGTTGATGAGTTGGATATAAGTTTAATGTCATGTAATCAGAAAGTCCAGGAATGTCATTTTTTATTGGATTTTGGTGAATGTTTTGTTGGAGTTTTGTGGCAATTAAAATTGCTTTAGTAAAAATGTCGAAGGAAATCAAATAAAATAAAATTGAAAAAAAAAAAGAAACTCAATGACTTGATATTTGGATTGAGATGTTGTTTTGGGCGAATGTCTCAGATTATTTCCACATCCAAAATTCAATTATCTTTCTGTTTTTTTTTTTTGTTTTTTTTTTTCAGATTATCATGAATTATACGAATTAACATTTGTATTATGAATTCTTTTCTTTATTGCAAAGACAAGACAAACTCACCAACGAGACAAACGAGCAAAAAAACGAAGTAAAATACTAAAAAATGATTGGACATAAAATAAAATGCCACTCTTCCAGAAATATTTGATTGGATATTTTTATCCTGTTTAAGGGTCAAATTGATCGTAAAAATTTTATGCATTTGAAATAGATCAATACTGGAGAACAGAACAGGAAAGTTGGTACAGAATCTTAAGTGAAATGGGTAAGTTAAAAGAGATTGTGAAATCGTGTGAAAATATACATTAGTAAATGGAAATGGAAAGAGAAAAATCCTTATTTCAAAAGTAAGAGAAAAAAAAGGAGACAAATGAAAAATAAGATGCAGTCTATAATTTTGAAAAGAGTAATTCAAAGTGTTTTTCTTTGTTTGAAACTGAGGGAAATCACGGAAGCAGCCGACATCAACATATCGACTGAATGTATGTCAGGCAAGTGCAGAGTTCGACCAGATGTGACTTAAACTACTCAGCGGACAAGGTATGGAAATCCAGGCCTGGAAAGGAAAGAGAATGAAAACTATATCATCCGAATTCATCATTTTAACGTGCCTACCACTGGAAAGTTCTGTTTGCAACCATCACATTCAGATGATACACTTGAAGAAGGCTGTTGAATTGATCAGCAGAAATGTTGTGTTAACAATACAAACAAGAAGAGGAAGTCCAATCATCCAAAGAACTCTTTAGAATAGAAACAACATTTTTTTTAAATGTCTTTATAAAAAAGATCACTCAACAAGTTATTTTATCTTAAGGACACTTGAAAATACTATGAAAAATTTTTGATTTGATGTGAGGTGAAATTAAAAACTATTTTATACACTCAAATGATGTTCAACTGTGAAATAAATCATTATAAGAAAAAAAATTCCAGATGCATCATTGAATGAATTCACATTGAAACTCATTTGATCTCAGTAAGATAAAAATCTACCATTAACTACTGTATATGCTGGTATATAAGGAAGAATCCTGATAAAAAAAAGTAAACTGGTTAGTCACCTAATAGAAACCATAATGTGACCAATAACATATGTTGAGGGTGATCAATTGAAAAATTGGAAAAAAGTTATCAAGTTACTTCTCTCTCCTTTTGTTGGATCCCTTACAAGGTTGAATTTTCAAAAAATAAGTGCACATAAAGTAGTGGCCAATTTAGGATAAGTCTACTTTGTAAATTGAGCCCCCATACTAAAAAAACCTATTTTGGAGGGAATTTCGAAAGAAGGAAAAAAAACGTTTTTCTTGACATAATAAGAAGGAATGGTTGAAATGTTAAGCCCTTTAGCTCCATTGATGCAATCTGTATACATTATACATACATACATTATACATGCATACATTATACATGCATATATTCATATGTACACATTTAGCCAACCAGCCATCCTGACCAGGCTTAAAAACTGAAAAAAACAATTTTTACAGTTTGTGTGACAATTGTAGTTTACAGTTTCTAATATGTAAAATTTGTACCGATAATGGGGTAGTCCAAAAGTAATGATATATATAAGTTATTATAACCTATACTTATGTCCATTACAAAATGACCAGGCATATGTGTACTGAGGATATAAGATTAGTCAGAGCACTACACGACTACAGACATGCATCGCTTTGCACACATTCTGGAGATTCCCAGGCTTATCTCAGCTTACTTTTTGCAAAAGCTAACTTGTAGTGATATCCTGTAAATGAATCTGTGGTCAGCTTTTATATTGGTTCATCTGACGGTTTTTAGATCCTAAAGAGCATCAACAGGCATCTCAACACACTTTTGACAACAAATTCAATGAAAATGCTTGAAACTTGTAACATGTTAATTTTATCAAAAACAAAGAAAAAACGGATTTTTTAATAAAACTTATGTTAATTGAAACTATTTCAAGCTCCTAACAGGAGGTATTCAACTTGCATTAAAACTGTCTTATGGACAAGTCAGTCAGACTGGAATCCTGTCATAACTCAGGTACTACCTATATATATATATATATATATATATATATATATATATATATATATATATATATATATATATATGTATATATATATATATATATATGTATATATATATATATATATTCACACACACATACGCTCACTGACGTCATTTGCTCATAAATATGTTTACTTATTATTTTCATCTAAATAAACAATAAACATCTATATAGATATAACTGACCATGTCTGATTACCTCATTGATCTCTCGGCCAATTTTCATCAAGATGTCAAACTATTCTTGAGTGCAAATATTGGTACACTTACTTTAATTTCAATGACGGCTCTTGTGATACTGTTTATGTGTTCAAGGTGACTGAACCGAAAATTCTGTCCAAAATGATCATGCCATTAAACCCAAAGCCACTCAGGTATCATCATTGGCTCATTAACCATAATGCTACCATATTTATTCTCCCGAGTATCATAGATTTCATGATTATTGACAGCAGTGGTAGAGCAATACAAAGGACACATGCCAACAAATAAGTCAGGAATAAAACAAATTATCAACCCCTAAACAATGTTGAAGGTCCTTACCAGATGGATCGTGACACATTACCTTTTTGTCTTGTGTTTCAGTGTCAGCTGTTGAACAAAGTTCTAAAATTTTTTCGGGAAAAATAAATTCCTTGAATAACAAAACAATGTCACACCATCTCGGAGAACTGAAGACAATCTTGACACTTCAGTTATAAGTTACCAGAAGAAACTACTGTATTCCTTAGATTTCTGTTTGTTTTTTGTTGTTTGAGGCGTTTTTTTTTTTGTTTTTTTTCAATACTGACAAAATGATGGATTGGTTTCAGCTCAAAGATGATTAATTGAAGTTTGACACTGATTTCAAATTTATAATTCAAGGAGTAAAAATTGAAAAAAGACAAATATTTCTAACAGAAATGTTTTTGTAATTAAGCAAGCAAAATGATAACTATAATCTTTCATGGATTTTTTCTCATGGTTAGGATCAAAGTGCAGCATCTGTTTCTTTTTTTTTCCTGCTTTTCTTCTTGATTTCCTTTTGTTTGTTTTTACTTTTTTTATCTTTGTATTTTTTTCTATTTTTTTTCCCCAATTTTTTTTCAATCTAAAAAATTTTTTTTGTCTCTTCAATTCTTTTCTTTTGGTTTTTCTTCTTTCTTTTTTTTTCAAGATAATGAGAATCTTTCTGGAACTTTTTCTTTTGTTTAAGATGGAAATGTTGTAATTGTCTACGATGCTTTATTTCTTTTTGTTCTTCTTTTCTTTTCTGATTCTATTTGTTTTTTTCAATTTACTTATATTTTGTTGAAAAAACTGTTCAATTTTTTTCCTTTTCCTCTTTTTATTTTTCCATCTTATTTTGCTCTTCTTTTGGTTTAAGCAAACATTAAACAAATATTTGAACATCACATAAATAAATCACCACATCTTTTGCATATACCAGAACAAATAATCAAAAAATTATCAAAAATTATCTACATAATAGATCTTTTATCTAAAATTATCTAAAAAATAGATCTTTCATCTAAAATTATCTAAAAAAATAGGCTTTTAACTAAAATTATCTCTGAGATACGAACACAAGATTAGGCATTGTTGGCCCCAAAATAACCTTAAAAGCACTTTTTTGAAGAGAAAGCATTTATAGATGGTGCCCAGTGGTGTACTCATGCAAATTTTCAAGGTTATAGCTCAAAAAATTGAATCAGGAGCACCTGGACACACACACACACACACACACACAAATGATAAAAGAACCTGTAGCCCACTTGGCCGGTTGGTCAGGCAGGCCAATCAATAAAAACTTTTTGAAATCTTTTTTGCAAATATGACTTAGCCTAGGAAAATCAAAATGTATGCAGATCTGATTAGTGATCTGTAGAAAGTGATCAGAGTTAACTAGAGCATCATGACATTGTAATCAAAATTTTGGCTCATGAGGATTTTGAAATTCAAGTTTAAAGATCCAAAACTTTTTCATTAATCAAAATCAAGGCCATTCCTTCACCAAAGATTTGTTAAAAGTTTCACGATTTTTGTATATATGTCTTTGGACATTGATTCCTTGGAGCTAAACGTGGCGCTGCAGGATATTTGAAAATTTCAATAATTCTAAGCAATCGTTATTTAACGTACTGACAATAGGGAATGATATCTAACTGGCACATTGTGAATCACAGCGCAGATAGAAGTATGATAAAAAGCAATTATCTGACAAAAATTGATGCAGAACAGGAAATGAGGGTGGTTGTCTCCAGTTTGCTTCAAAGATTTGAGCAATTGTGTGATGAACACCAGGCTCACCCACCCAGTGAGTAAATATGATTATTAAAGAGGGACATAAATATAGGACATTCTTAATGAATTCAAATCACAGGATTGCGGGATTATCTATATTTTTACTTATTGACCTAAAGAAATCTTCAATGGATTAAACTCCTTCTTGTTGTTTATATAGTTAACATGATGTTTCAGTTGATCCATTCTATGGTCTTCTTCAGGGTTGACAACATAAAAAAGAAGATGAGTCATCTGAAAGACTCTTTGAATGTTAATGACCCTTCTCAAAGCTATAGAAAGTAGATGCAATTGCTTGGTATTTTTTTATATGGGTTGATGTGAAAAAATCCTCATACGCTATGATGCTGTGATTCAAAAGAGTTTGGGAAATATTAGATTTATAAACTAGCAGCAATATCCCGAAAATTTAAATATTCACTTCTTATTATACCGAGAAAAAACGTTTTTTTAAATACTCCCTCAAAGTATGTAGCTCATGTGTGTGAGTGAGGTGGGGTTGTTCAATTTGCAATGTGGGTTTATTCTTAATTGGTCACTAGTTTGTGTCTGTCTTTTCTTTTTTTGAAAATGAAGACCCTTTTAGTGATCATTGCAGAACAAAAGGCATTTATTGATCACCCCTTTTTCTAATTTTTTATTTGATCACCCCCATAACGGCATGTTGTGAAATGACATTAATCACATACCAGTTTCTATTGAGTGACAAACTAAATCTGTTTTTATAGTGTTTGTTAAAGTGTGGTATTTATTCTTCTGAATTCCATGTATTTTGTTGAAAGGTCCTAGTCTCTGCGGGCAAAAATGGAGATATAAGGGGAAGAAAGAAAGAGTAATAAATTTACTTTTTTGTGAATTGTATTTAGATCTTTCTTTCCTTGTGTGTGTGTGTATATAAAAGAATTGTGATGACGAAGTCATTTTGTGGCAGTTAATAAAGATTTCTGCTTGAAGAAGTACAGGTTTCTTTCCCAAAGGAACGCAAGATTCAGATGCAAGTAAAAACGAAAAAAATGTACCAAAACACAAAAAAGACGAAGAAGCATGTGCACACGCATATGCAGATGCACTCATATACACGTACACATGCAACATGCACACATGGACATGCATGCACATATTTAGAGAGAAAAAAATCATACACAAAACAAAGTACATATAAATGCACAAGAGACTTGACTTAAGTACAAAAATACACACCCAAATTTATGTATACACACACACGGAAATATATAAGCAAATGTGAATAGCATACATCCATACATCATATAAACGAATACCCATAGCCCTGGTGTGTACCAGAACTAATTGTCAAAAAAAAATAATCTAAAATTATCTAAGAAAATAAATCTTTCATCTAAAATTACCTGTAAAATACCAGCACAAGATTTTGGCATTCTTGGTTTAAACATGACCATAGAGACCCAAAGAGCTCTTCTTTGAAAAAACAATAAAGGTTGTTTTTAAATGGTGTCTAGTAGTTTACTCTTGCAAATTTTCAAGGCTGTAGCCCCCTGAAATGTGACCAATGAGCGCCTTGACATACATACACTGATGCATACACAGATGAGCAAAGAGAGAAAAATCCGTTGCACATTAGGCTGGTTGGTCAGGCAGGCAATTTGTGGGGCTACAGTGATTGGATATATATGTATATATATACACAAACACAATGTTTATGCACACACATATGCAAATATTTTACAATACATCTTTCACAGACAAAAATGGTTCACTTACATATAGATGGCTTCTAGCTGGTTACAATAGTTATTTAACCATCTCACGACAATGATAGAATGTACCAAGGTTTTTTTATGTAATGTGCATGTGTGAACAGCATATACTTACAATACAGTCACCCATCTAAATACTAATCAGGCTTGACAATGCTTAACTTTGTTGATTGAATGAGGACAAATGCTTTCAGCATGATCAAAAGTGGATGGTAGTTATATATTTCCCCTCTTTTTAGTCTTGTTGAAACTCAGGTACTAGCAATGAATGGGGATTTTCATGGTAGGCAGCACGTCCACTCTTATCTTGATATTTAGAAGGTTAGTGCAACATGATATTCTTTTTGACTAAGCTTAGCTAAATCAATACATATATTTATATACGTATGTATACATAAATTTTAAGGCCTACCTTGTGGCTAAAATGGTTGCACATTTCTTCTGATCAGTGATTAAGGCCAGGATTTCAAATTCTCATGTTTAAGGCAGGCACACAAGCCCTCTGGCACCTCTGACAAGCAAAGGTCCTGCCTCAAAAATAAAATTACGTCTACAAGAGTAATTTACTGTCTTTTCAATCCATAACATGGCCCTCTCCCCTGAGAATTTGTCAGTCCTGAAAAAGCTCTATTTGAGATGTATCTGTAATGCAAAACTGGGAACCTACTTTCTGCCATTTTTACAGGAAATGCCAAAAATGATCTTTTTCCTTAGTTCTATTCAATTTTTCGTTCACTTAATATATTACTGCATAGGCATTAAAATTTGACAAATCTATTGTAGCTGACGAAATGACATCATTCAAAATGAACTCATCATCTTAACTTTTTTCCTGTTTTCAATCTTTATGAAATCAAATTTAAGATTTTTTGTTTAGCGAACATATTTTTCTCTACATCCAGAGCAGTTATGAGATGGAAAGTATTTGTATTGTGTATATACAGAGTTGCTCAGGAATATTGGCACCTTTGAATTTTTTTAAGTAACCTCAACAATATCTATAGAAATAGATGGAAGTCCACCAAATTCTTATCATCATAATATTTCAATAGGCTGTCCAAAGTTATGTAACAAAGAATCATTTTTTTCTTTTCAACTCACATTTAGTGATTGCAAAGAAGAAATACAAAGTATGACCTGGACTGTAATATTGGCATCCTTCCTTCATATTTGGTTGCAATGATAGACTCTAAGATGATTTTTTTTTGCAGCCATCTAGGAGATTCTTGCACTTGTCAGCTGTTAGTTTCTCCCACTCTTTCTTATTCATTTGTTCAACCTCTTGAATGTTTGAAACATTCTTGTGGTATTTAATATGCATTGATACAACTTCAGATTTCTGTTTTCACCAAAGATTTTCATTGAGATGAAGATTAGGATTCATTAATGGCCTGTTTGAAACAGATCATTTTCCCCTGTTCAACCATTCTTTGCAGATGAATGTCTCCTGATATACATACATACATATATACTTATATGTATATATATATATATATATATATATATATATATATATATATATATATATATATATATACATAATTGTATGATTGTGTCATCCACAGACAGTTGTTTTGTTGTATTACAACTCTTCATTGTGGTTATAAACTATCCATTATTCCATCCAGTATCACGAAGTAGGATCGTAACCTTCGCTTCAGACCCAGAGGCTGGCATCTTATCTCTGCCCTGCGCAGAATTGGACGGTCAGTAAGGTTGAATTCAAACGATATATTCACTCACGCATAATTCCTCATCCACCAGAGTGCTCTAATCTTAAATCGGAGGAGCATTGCATAAACGTATAACGAACGAGTTACCTCACTTGAAGAGAGCTCAACCCTGAATTAGAGAGTGTTATATGTTACATTTGAATATAAGTGTATAGACATGCACAACCACTAAATATTCTCATTGATGTATACAGACATGTATGAACAGCACTGTAGGTATATACAGTGAAGGGACGAGTTACACGGACTTATGATTTGACACACACATATTCACACTCTCTCGTATTTAGGTAGTCAGCTCAGTACTAACTTTTCTCAACACATCCTTGATATATATCACTTCTGTTTTGTTGGCTGTGGGACAGGTAAAAATTCAAACCACAAAAGAAAATGTTTAAAAAGCTACAAAGAAACTTTTCCCGTTAAATGCATAATAAATATCTGTGAATCATTTGGAAAATTACATATCTATTTGATGGAAATTTCATTTACCCATTTATTATATTTCCTGGAGATTTAAACAAGTGGACAGGGAAAAGTACGCTGGAAGAAAGCACAAGTGAGGGTGGAGAAGAAAGGGAGAGGGGAGCAGGGAGACACGGTATAGCGGAGGAGGCGGACAAGGAAGTAAGGAGGCAAAATTTTAACCCCCCAAAAAAGGAAGAAAAATTGAAAAATAAACCCCCAAAAAGGAAGCGAATGAAAATATGATAAAACTGAGATAAGTGAGCTAAAAGAGAAGGGGCATGTGTGGCAGGGAAACTACATAAGCGAAGAGAAACCTATGAGTGGAAAAATCAGTGAAGGCTGTAGTCATTCTTTATTTTCAACATCGAGCTGATCGGGCTGGGAGTGAGGGGCTTCGTAAGTGAATGTTGGAGAGGAAGCGGAAAAAGAGGGTTTTCGGAGGGGGGGGATTCGGGGGCATCAGAACAGAAACATTTGGACTGAAGAAGGTGGTGGCCCCACGAATTGGTCTGGTCCAAAGAAGGAAGAAAAATAGAATAAAGGAAAGTTTTATTTGTAGCTGCAGCTAGGGGAGGCAAAGGGATCATTCGACAGAGTTCTGTGGGTGGGTATTTCAGGGAGGGGGAAGAGGGGTAGGGTGTTAACTGGCCCTCTGTAGAGCTCGTGTTTACGAATCTCCATGTGTATGTGTGTCTCTGTTGCTTACCTCTATGACATTGAGATGGTCATGTGATCCCCATCTCTGACCACCAACCTAACCCGCCCATCCCTGACTCGTTTCCACTCTCCCGCACCCTGACCAGTCTTCGGCAGATATATATCTGCTGCCATCCATTGACACTCTTTTGCATACATCATCGCTGAATCCTTAATAAATGTAGCGGTCGTTGTCAGAAAATGTTCCAGTAAGTAGCCACGGACAGATCTTCCTAATCTGAAGCCCATGACCGCATCTGATGTGCAAAAGAATTCCAAAATGACATATTTCCAATGAATACCTTTTTCTCAATGGTCTCCTCGTCTCTCTCATTCCCTCTCACTTAGACATACATGCACACACACATACACACACACACAAACACATACACACACTCTCCCACACTCTCCCACACTCTCTCTTTCTTTCAGATGAATTCTCTCTCTCTCTTTCTGTCTTTTCTAGTCGATCTCTCCTTTCACAATTGACCTCTCTTTCTCTCTTTTTAACACCATCTCTTTCTCTTCCTTTCATCAAGTGCATTGCTCTCTCTCACCCTCTCTTTTTCACCAAGTGCATTGCTTTCTTGCTCACTCTGTGTTTAATTCTCTCTCTCTCTTTTTTCCCCAAGTGCATTACTCTCTCTCTCTCTCTGTTTCTTTCAACCTCCCTTACTCTTTGTGCATCCAGCATTTTCCATACATCTCCTCTCCCAAACTATCTTTCTCTCTCACTTGGCACCAGATTTTTTTCTCCTAATGTTTCTATCTACCTTTCTCTCTCGGTCAAATTCTCTTTCTCTCACTCTCTGTGTCTCTCGCTTTTCTCTCCATTGATTTCTTTCATTTTTAGCAAATGTCTCTCTTTTTTGCATTTCCCTCCGTTTTTCTATATCAACTTTCTTTCTTTTCTTTTTTCAGCCAAATATGAGTGTACCCCACTTCTCACACGGTGGTACTCTATGTAACTATTTCTCTATCTTTCTCCCTCTAACTCTCCTTCCCCACTTTTCACCCTCATTCTCATCCTCACATAATCTCCCTGCTCCTATCTCACTCTGTTCATAATATGTATATCATCATCATCATCTTCATCATCATCATCAGCCATCATCCTCCTCAACCATGTTGACAGATGAGTAAAGGCCTTTCTAATCTTGTTCCATGACAACTGCGACTGCACTGATCCCTGCCATGCCTTTCTGTCTCATCCCTCCATCTAGTGTCTGTTTCTTTCCAACTACATTTACTGTCCTGCGGGCATCGATCAGTTAACCTTTTGGCTCACCTGTTTTCATTTCTTCTTGCTAAGTGTCCAGCTCATCACCCTTTTTCCCGCTCATTGTTCTATGATGACCTTTTTCTTTCTCTTAAGGACATCTCTAGCATTGCTCTCTCAATGGCCCTCTGTAAGATTCTAAGTTGGCTATCGGCTTGTTTTGTCAATTTCTATATTCCCCACCTGTAAGCTGGTATTATGCATTCATTTGTACCTTATGACCTCTGCTAAGATAGATGATGGGTGTTGTAAGAGATTACAACACTTTGAAGTCCTTTGAATAAGTATGACTGCCTTGGTAAGGTAGTTATGGGAGTGTAATTTGCCGAAAGGCACACAAGTCCTATTATATTTTGAACATCAGGGCATGCCAGTGACAGGACGATTTTTTAATGGGACAGACCCAAGGGAAACATATTCATGCCTTTCTCAATGGCATTTGCATGAAGTGTACATAAGCATCCTCTGTCTAAATTCTGGCTTTTTGTGCTGATAGCTATGGGATTACTCAAGCTTCCATTCACTCTATCTTATTTTTTACCCCCCCCCCATATCTCTCTCTCTGTCTCTCTGTCTCTGTCTCTGTCTCTCTGTCTCTCTCTCTCGTAGTATCAGTTATCAGTTTATTTTATCAACTTCTATGATTCACACGTATAAGTCATGACTAGTATTATGCATTTATCGAACATTTCACAAGTTCGATCATCATAGAGATATCAATGTATAGTTGTAAAGTTATACGGATATTTATAGATACATATATAGAGAGAGTTAATTCTTACCAACCCTTCACTCTCTGGGCATCTCCATCTCTTTTGCTATTTAACATTGACTTTTTTTATTCTCTACATTCTTCTTTTGTACTTCCCCGACCCTTCTCTCTCACTACCATCCTTCCTTGAGCTCCATAGTATTTCATTCTCTCTTTATCAAGAAATCTAAATCTGTTCCCTTAGGTATATTTATTTATCATCTATTTATTTGTCTATTTTTGAAAAATGTGTCCATTCTATAATGGAAAAGAGTCACTATCTCCATATCAGGCCCCTCCTTCATCCTTTGTCCCATCAGGTACACAGACCATTATTTGTTCACTAATAAATCGTGTTTGGAGGGGAACTCTTTTCTTCTTCATTTTTTGGTGTCATGAAGTATAAGAGACCCATATACTTTTTACTGGTTAATCAGATTAAACTTGGCAGAAATAAAAAAAGGATAATAATGAAAAAAGTGAACAGCAATAATTAATCTATGAAAGATAAATATCAATTAGGATAACCCCAATAAAAGTCTGAATTCCATGGTTTTAGTCACTGTTTTTTTTACATGGCCTATTGGACGACCCCATTTTACAGGATTTGGATGGAATTATGGGTAATAAATTATGTGTTTCTATGCTTACTTATCTTAGCTTAGTCTGGAGCAAGGGCCCAAGTGTTGAGGCACTCAGTGAAGATTGACCTCAGTTCAGTAATAATGGTCTGCAATGTTAGCTTGTTACTCCATAAAAATCCACTCTGTCTGCACACACACAGAGGCACACACACACACACACACACACACACACACACACACACACACACACACATACACACATACACACACACATGCATACGTACATACACATACTCACATACATACACACACGCACATAAACACACACACACATACACACATGCACATACACACGACTAACTCTTAATTTCAACATTTTTCAAAGTATGTATAGACGTGTATGCATGTACTTGAATATAAAAATACGCTGTAAGTAGGAGTTTCCAGCATAGAAAGCATCTTTGGCAGAATGAATGCCAGCTGAGGCTGATTAAATTCACCTGACATTAATACTTTTAAATAAGGCATGAATCCACTTCTTCTTGCACTGTGTTCCATCAGCAGATATCTAGATAGAATAGATATTCTATCTGGTATCATCAGAAATAGATTTTTAAAAACATCTAGAAACATCTACATTCTGGAGAGTCTGGATTTTATTTCCACTGAAAAACTTTGAAATTGGAGTTTTAAAAAAATATATAAAAACATATAGCTTTTCCAGAATCTAGATGTTATTCATGTAAACCCATAAAAATCAGACCAAAAGATAGGTCAAAAATGAAAAAAATAATCATTTTTTGAAAGAGGCTAGTTGAGTACTGATGTCAATTCTGTATACAAAATTGTATGATCTGTAGCACGGGAACATGCAAATGCACACATATAAAAAGGGACAGAGCCTTTCACCACCTTTAGTGGCCATGGTTTTTCAATGCATGGTACAGCAATAATGCATATAACACTCTATAACTATCAAATCTGACCAGCTAGAGACATCAAAACACTGGTTCAATCACTATGCTTCAGAGCCCTTAAAAGAAAAGTACAATTTATTTATACATGCTTTACAGTGAGGAAAATAGATATATAAGAATAGAATGTTTATGATAATCAGGTAAAAGAAAACAGTCCCAACACAGCATCAAGGTTTCAGAACTCATTTTGGTTATCTTTATCTTGTTTAATTTATTAATTTTCTCAGTTCTCAGACACTTGATACATGCACCCTAGCAATTGGCTCACTGAATGACTGCCTGCGTTACTTGTATCATGGGCTGACCCTGTTTAATCATCATACAGATATCAGTGTTTTATTGAAAAGATATATGGATATTCATAGATACACATAGAGGGTAGGTGAAAAGGAACTCTCTATTGGAATTTCTTTCCATTCCTAGGTTGATCCCAGTGAAAAAATTATATATATGGTCAGAATAAATTCTATTTATACCATCATCGGGTTTTCCTCAGGAAAACAACCAAAATAGAGTGAAATGAAATTCTAAAAACATCAAGATTCTGAAGAATCTAGATCTTATTAATAAGCCCATCAAATTAGGCCCCTAAAAGGTCAAAAAAGCTTTTTTTCTTAAAATGAAAAATGTATTTTTAGAAAGGGTCTTGTGAAGTACTGATGCCAATCTGCAAGACTGTAGACAAAACAATATGGCCAGGAGTGCTGGAGCACTCAAACAAACTAACACAGACAAAACATATGCACACATAGAAGAAAATATAGAACCCTTCATCATCTTTGATGGCTATGGTTGTTCAACTTTCTAACAGGGAGTAAATTCTCAACCAGGCTATAACTGAATATTAATTAGTATGCATGTCTGGATGAGTATTTAGATACAGACAATATGATATTCATTTTCCCAAACCCAGGACTTCTTAAAATATGAGTTGAATAGTCAAGCAGAGAAAATAGTAATAAAGAATCTCATCTTTTGAGAAGTTTTTGAAAATAAAGGATAATAGTGCTTTTTTTCATCTATCTTCATGAATTTGTACATGGAGAAGGAAAAATTTTAAACTAAATAATCACTCTTCAAAGTGTGAAATATATTCATAACTTAGCATTTTATTTCTAAATCACAGAAATGGATTTCGAGGGTCCTCCTCATGATAGTAATTACAGTAAATATGGAAATCAATAAACAAATCATATTTCAGACGTATTGCTGTCAGTTATTGTCATTTTCTAAATTCTGTCCAGGGTTATAAAAAGAGTAAATTGAGTTTGAAATGAAATAATCTCTATATATGTTTGTGTTATTTGTATATAGACAAGTGATTGATGGATTGTAGTTTTGCAGCAGTGCTCTGATGACTGCCCTCTCATCATAATCCAACATCGTCTTGGATCTAACCATCTCTCTTCTTGGCTCCATAACTATCTGAATCACGCAAAAAGCATTTAATTGGCTCAGCTATTGCATATAGTGAAAGTCCCTGATTCTGAAGTTCAATGATCTTAATACATTCAATATTGGACAGCTTTGGTCTCTTTCCCATACTAAGTAGACTTGTGACTGTTTACTAACAACAGCAGACACCGATAAATTTAAATTTTATCCCTTTAGATAAGAGCAGTTGTCAATGAGTTACAAGTTTAGTCGGAATGAAAATTTAAAAAAATACTCAATCCATGATCACGCCTCAACTTTCTACCATTGGATAATGTTAATAAGATGACCAACCTTATGAAAAAAGAATGATGATGAATTTCTTCCAGATGATAACGGAATTATTAAAAATTTTCTCTTGAGCCTAAAGTTTTGCTTTGCACTGTATATATCCTGCACTACGGAATCCAAACACACTGCAGCTGCTGCATAAATATTCATATGTCTCTACATGTTTTGTCTGTAGAAATACTCATAGATATATGTTTACACAGACATAAACACTTTTATATAAATACATATGAAGACTGGCAGGATGTTGGCATGTAAATATGTCACCATTCCAACTATAAGCTAATCTCCTGCCAAACCTCGTTTTTGATACTTTTTGGAATTAGTAATGCCCTGTCAGTCTTGCTTTTTCCAATTTACATTCAGTTTCTCATTACCAAAATTTTGATGAGGTTCTTTCTATTTTCCAGACCCCATCCTTCAAACAATGGCTTTCATTTCCACACACAGCTGGATTAGTGGCTATTCATTTTTTCCCCCCTCTGGCCCTCAACATCGGCATGGTCATTATTATCTTTCATTCACTCTTTCTATTTTTTTTTTCCTCTATTAGAAACCGCGAACTGAAACTGTCACCAGAACTGACAAGAAAAGTTTCTCCGGTTTTTGAGTTGGTCTGGCTGCCCAGATGGTTGACCGAGCATATATGCGCATACAGGCTGCACCAATGGAGCTAGAGGACTGAACATTTAAACATTTATTCTTTATTATGTCAAGAAAAAACGTTTATTTTGTTTTTCTTTAAATTACCCCCCCCCCCCCCAACAAGTTTACAGTAAGGGGGTTCAATTTACAATGTAAGTTCATCTTAAATCGATCCTTTAATTTGTGGCCAGCACTGTCCACTCTTGTTTTGTGAAAATTTAGACTTTTTAAGGGATCACTGCCTAACAAAAGGTGAAAAAAGTAACTTATTCATCATTCACAGCTTTTTTTCCAATCTCTAAATTGATCGCCCCAACATAGCATGCTATCATGTTGGTCATGTGACAGTTTCTATTGAGCGAATAACCAGACCTGTTCTTTTGTTTTTTTATCTAGCTTCTTCATTCTGTCATTTGTTTTGCTTTCTTTCTTTCTTTTTTTCATTCGTAGATTTGTTCTTCATTCTTTTCTTTATTCTTTTTATTCCTTTTTTTATTCCATTCTCTTTATTTTTGTTTTTTTCAGCTTTCATCTTTTGAACAATATAAATCTGTATAATTTACTAATACATAGCTCTAGACATTGACGTCAACTCCTGCGAGAGCATGGCCCATAACCGCCATGTGTGGCGGAGTAAGATCACAAAAGGGGCCAAAGTAGCAGAAGCCAAGTGAATAGCTGAAGCTGAGTAAATGCACAGTGTGTAAGGCCTGAGTTGCCGTTACTCCATCCATAGCGTCTGCAATTGTGCGTTCCATATGTGTGAGAGACTTCGGAGTCTGGATCAACCTCATCAGCTACATCTGAATACATGGCAGCTGCTGCACCACTCAGAAGTGAAACCATGGTCATCTTTGACTACGAAGCATGAACATCATATATAGATATATATATATATATATATATATACATATATATATATATATATATATATATATATATATATATATATATATGTATATACATATATATATATATATATAGACATGTATATAGACATGTACATACATATATATACATATATATGTATATATAGATATATGATTTTTTTATGGATGATACCACGACAGGCTTGTTTCACACCTTGTTGGCAATTATTCAAGTGGATTTTTCCACACCTTGTTGGTAATTTTTCAAGTGGATTTATGAATGTTTATTTATTATTCATTTCTTTAGATATTTGTGTTATTACATCATATCTTTTTTATTGTTTGTATTGTTTTTATTCATTTTTGAGATTTTGAATTATATATATATATATATATATATATATATATATATATATATATATATATATATAGTCTACAAAGCTTTACAGCTTTAAACACTAAACTTTAAAAAACTTTTTCAATAGATTCTTCCATGTCATTTCAATCTCCCATTTCCCAATATCTGTCAATGCAATTAATGTAATCTTCAAAAGTGTTTCTTTCTTTGTTTCCCCTACACTTTGTTACCATTGCACAATGTATCAATTGTCTCTTGTTGGGATCATCATTAGCTTACCATATAACCGTTTTGGGGATTTCAGAAACAAAACAATCAAATTAACATGGCATCCCAGCAGAATTGATCAAACACCACCTCTTCTATAGTTTTTGCCATACCAGTAGTTTATCATTTTATGTAAAGTTTTTGTGTATTGTATATTAATATTATTTTATACTGAACATTTATTTACTTACATAGGTTATCCAAAAAATGTTTTTGACGATGAGGGATCAGTAAGTATAACAACAGACACGACACGCTCTTCATTTCAATCTATTGATGTCCATGTGAATGTTGAATCTGTTGTGTCAGTTTTAATTTCAGACTGCATGAAAACCAATTTATAATATCATCTTTAAAAATACTAATTACACAGAAAAAACCTTCTTCGAGTCGATTCTTTACTAACATATTCAACCAAAGAATTTAGGAATTATTTTCCATTAACCTCTAAGTTCATTTTTCCATATCGTGTAACATCAACCTTCCATCAAATATTTTTTTAAAACAATTTTAATCATCAAATAAAGTATTCTTTCATACATGGTCGGGATGGAACCACTTTCTAGTAGGTAGTAACATCTCAATTGACGATTCCCTAAATACACTTGAATGATTTATTACATGGTATTCGATGTTTGATATCCCGCACCCCCAACTACCAATAAGTCAAACAAATGAACCAGAGCTGAATGTTTTCCTCTTTCCCTGGTTCCAGTCAATATGATGATCTTTCATACTGACAATATATATATGTGATTAAATACAATGGACAAGGAATATTCTGTAAATCTTTTTAAAATTTTTTTTTGTTTACGCACAAGAGAACATATGTTTGGGTTCATAGAGTGTGATAGTTGTCCAAAATTGTTATCATGCATTCTCTTGTGTGGAAACAAGAGAATTTCAATAAAAAATTAACAAAATGTTCCTTGTCCGTCATATCCAACCAGGTATGTATAAATGAAAGATTACTGCCCAAAAATTTATATATACCTATATATATTAAATTTTATGGTTAATATTATAGTACTATGTGTGAATTTTTCTTGTTGCGATAATATATACATATAAATATTATTGTGTCATCCACAGACAGTTGTTTTGCAGTATTACAACTCTTCAGTGTGGCTATAGACAATCCATTATCCCATCCAGTACCACGAAGCAGGAATGAAACCTCTGCTTCAGACCCAGAGGCCGGTATTCTACCGCTAGGCCACGGAACTGGATGGTCAGTAAGGCTGAATTTAAGCGATATATTTATCTAGCTTCTTGAATTCCCCGTCCACCAGAATGCTCTATTCCTATGGAAGAGCATTGCATAAACTTATGGTGAACGAGTTACCTCACTTAAAGAGTGCTCAACACTGATATATATATATATATATATATTTATATATATATATATATATATATATATATATATATATATATATATATACATCAGTTAGTCTGGAAATGGACTCCAGCAAAAGAACCTGAATTAGTAAAATGGAATGTCAAAAAATTTTTGTCAAATATTTGTTTCAGAGGCTTGTCAGTTGCCTGATAACAAGTGGCAGATTTGGATGGAATAGACCTTAAGGCGTCGTTTTCATTTTGCCAGTCATATATTCTGGGAATTTTTGTAAATTACCAAGTCTGCTTCATTACAAAGTTTAAAGTGAATGTCTCCCAACTTGAGGGGAAAGATTCATGACAGTTAATTCTCTTGCTTAAAACATAAATTATCTCCAGAGGCTTGCAATTATGTGTAACAGATAATTACGTCAATGTTTTTGGTCTTGATAGAAAAATCGCAAGTCATTTGACTGAAAAGAAGAGACAAGTCCGGTCAGTTTCTCAATAGAAACCTCCATGTGATCGGCGCCTTTTGGCAGCATGCCATGCTGGGGATGATCCATTAAAAAATTGGACAAGGGTGGTATCAATGAATAAGTTACTTCACTTGCATTTTTTGGAGTAGTGATCACTAAAAAAGGCTGAATTTTCGAAAAAATAAGCTGACACTACCTAAGTGATATATTTAGTATAAACTTACATTGCAAATTGAACCCAACACTAAAAACCTATTTTGAGGGGGAATTTTCAAAAAAGACACAATAAGGGGTGAATGTAGAAATTTCAAGATCTTTAGCTCAACCGATGTGGCCTGTATACATCATAGATACATATGTTATTTTTACTGGGAACTCTATTTGAAATCACACCCTGTTTTTACATGGTGAATATATCGATTTTACAAGGTGAATATGATGATTGGTCTAGAGAGTGTAAATAGATAAGACATGAAAGAAATGGGTTGCTACAAGAATCGAACCTATGTCCACAAGGAGGCCATCTTAATGTGATACTTTACTGTCTGAACTAAGCAGCTAGCCTGTAAATAGAGAGTTCAACAACTGTTTTGAAACGTTAGTGTGCGTGGGAGGTCATTTCATATACTATTCCAATTAAAAATAACATATTTATAATTATTCTGTCGGATCAAGTATCTATTTCATTATAACATATATACATATATTTCCATACCTACCACATCGTCACGAGGCTGTCATTTCCCTCCCAAAAATAACATTATATACTAAAAGGACATCCGCTTGCCTGAAGACCCATCACACACATATAAGAAAAACCCTATCCTTCTAATATAAGGTGATACCCAATAATTTCTATAATAATGACTATATACATATATATATATATATATATATATATATATATATATATATATATATATATAGTCATTAACATCAAAAACATTTTTTCTTTCAAAGGAAAAATAATAGTTGTCTATAATTTTAAAAAGTAATGGTGTTTTCAAACTTTGTTTATCTGAATTGCTAATGAGCAAAGATGATATAAAATTTTCCCCATAGATGATGGAAAAAAAAGCTTTTAGTTCCACCCCAGGTGGATGATAAATGTCAATTTTACATTCATTAAACTCAGGATATAAGCCTGAGTGGTAGATATCAGGTTGTACCTTTCAGTACACTTGGGTATAAGCATAAATAAACATCACCCCTCATTTATATAAGTTGTTGGTAAATAGCAATGTCTGAGATTCTAATCATCACCCTTGTTACTTGACTCGACATATCTGTCTTTGAACCAGTTTCTGAAGTGGTCTCTCTTTCAACTCTAACTTGTTCCTGAATTTACTGGTATTATGACTATGAGGCCATCCACAAAAGCTTGATATGGACAGATATGGGGCTTGGATGAGCTGCTGTGAATGGTAGGCCTCCAAATACCCTTGTAAACCATTCAACTTATTGTATAGCTTATATGGTAATTAATGAATTCAAATATATTTCTTGTATATGGTCTTTAACTGACCAGGCATATATATGTATACATATATTTATAAAGAAGTTTTTGTTGAAACTAATTTTGCCCAGCATCAATGTTAACCAGTTGCAAATGGAGTGGTCCCAAGATCACATAATAAAGAAAGAAATGAACGTTGTGCAGGGATTAAATCTGTGACCACCAGGAAACAGCCAATTTGCATCTCTGCTCTCACTAACTGAGCTGATGACATTCTGGTGAACTTATATCACTCATTTCTATAGTCTATGATTGTAGACATACATATATATATATATATATATATATATATATATATATATATATATATATATATATATATATATATATATATATATATATGCAGACATGCAAAAAAAAAAAATTGGCCAAGCAGATTTGATTAATCAGTTTTGGTAATAATTACATCTGCCAAAAGTCAACATCTAAAGCAGGGGTTCTCAACCTTTTTGATATCACTGCTCACTTTCTCATGTAGAATTTTTCAACTGCCCATTTTTATAACAAACATTCAAAATGATACCCCAAAACTTTCAACTCTCACAAAACAATAAAAATGAACAGCTTTGTGCCTGGTGTTTAGTCATCTTCCGTGAGTGTTACACTCCTATATTTACCATGTACTTACTTCAGAGAGTGTATTACAGATGTATATACATGTATGCACAAATATTTACACTTTATTTCTTTTTGCATATATAATAATGTGTGATATCACAGTGCCGCTTGGTAAATCAATAATAGAAAGTTTTGCTTTTGACTCATTTTTTATCGTCATTTACTGACTGGAATATTCAAAATCCTGTCCTGCCAACCAGAATTCTTGAATGCCCACTTTTTCTACACAGTTGCTCGATGCCCACCCAAGAAGTGGAATTGCCAACTGGTAGGGGATATTGCCTAGGTTGTAAAACCCTAATCAAGAGCATCCCACTGTTCTTGAAGTGAACTTTTCCTCTTCATTAAGAAGTTGGGCACAAAGACACAACGATCAAAACCAAAAATTCAGAGCTGGAGAAAATAGACCACTACATCTACCCAAGACAGCAAATCTCCATGGAGTTATCAAAAGAAGAAGAAACAAAGCAAAGAGTCATACTAGATTGGCAAACTTTTGGTGGAGTAAGCTCAACTTTTAAGAACAAGAAAATCTCACTAATCCTAAAAAGAAGGGTTTGCAACCAATGTATCCTACTGATGGTCACATATGGAGCTAAAACATGGAGATTAACCAAAAGATTGACCTTCAAACTGATAACCCTGCAATGGACCCTTGTGAAAATTATGCTTAATCTAACATGGAGAGATCAGGAGACTGCACAGTATTTTGGAGAAAGGAAAGAAGTCTGGATATCATAGAAACTGTTAGAGGACTCAAATGGCAATGGGCTGGACATGTTGCAAGAATGACAAATAACTGCTGGACATCATGACTAACAATGTGGATCCCAAGAGATCAGGTGTGAGACAAGCTAGATAAATTCAGAAAGTACTGGCTCCATAATATCCATGATAGAGAAGTCTGGCAAATCTTGGGGAAGTCTATATTCAACGACGGGTGCTAAGAGACTGATGATAATGATGATGATGATAAAAGTAGGAAGATTAATTGAAATGAACCCCAGACTTGATGTCTGAACAAGTGCAGGAAACATGGACACAGGATCTATCCTTCTTACAGAGACAAGAAGGAAACAAGAAAATTTGGTCAGGATATCAGATATTCCTGGGAAAATCCAGTAAAGATTAATTTCAAATTTCATCAGAGCAGCCCAAAAAATGATATATAAAATAAAAGCCTACAGTTAGTTTATGTAAAATAGTTTGATAAGTAACGTCTTGATGCTCTCAATATTTGTGGTACAGGTGAGATCAAGTCATCATTTTGTTCTAGTCTCTGGTTTCTTCTTCTTTCTCGGTTGATAATCTTTTTCAGAAGAGATCAAATTCCTTTTTTTCTATTTGGTTAATCATAAGCACTTTTTCAGTATTATAAACTAATCTATTTGAATAATTATTCTCATTTTGGTTTCTTTCGTCACAATGTTTCCAAATGCCTGTCGTATTTCTGAGAATGTTACCAAATTAGATGCACATCATTATGATGGAAGATAATACAACAAAAACTCTCTATTTCCTCCTCGTTTGGATGATAAGCATTGAGCTTTGAAAAAATCATTTTCATTATTTGATGAATTATTCTGACTATCATTCTCATCCTTGCTGTTATTACTTTGGCCAATGCATTCTTCAGGCTTCTGAATATTGTTCAAAGTTCTCAGAATTGTCATTGTCATTGTAGAATGAGTTATTCTTACTATTATTGGTATCCTTAATTTTTTGTCGCAATATTTCAGACATTGATTTCATTATTGGTAAAAAGGAAGTGACCCTCACACTCTACAGCATTAATTAAACCATATATGTGACACCCTTCTAAGAAATAATTATCATCTTCTTCTTCTTTGCCAAAGAAGCAAACCCACAATAAAATTCATTTATGGTTGACCATAAATCTTCCCCAAGATTCGCCAAACCTCTCTACCATGGGCATTGCAGAGCCAGTACTTTCTGAGTTTATATAGCTTGTCACACCATCTTACATTCTGTCAACCACACTTTACACCAAAGGGATGACTAGAAATATCCAAATGGTATGAGGTCAGGGTAGTTTTACAATGCCAGGTCGGTCTCCCACAGATCTGCTTGTAGGGAAAATATGGTAAAAAAAACTGTTTGTAAATATCCTAGGCAGTTGTGGTACATGATGTCCCCACAAATCAGACTTTAACAGCTCCAGTACCAACGTTTCCTCATTGACATGTGTAAGACAAAAATAAAAACAATTTAGATTCCCCGGAAACTAAATAGCACTGATAGAAAGCAGGTATTAGTTATATTAGAGGGCAAAATGAAGGTAAGGTGCAAATTTCAAAGAGGGGGAAATTTTGTAACTTGCATTGTTTGGCATGTAACAGGCAAAATTGAAAATGTTAATCATCACCTTTTGGCACTGAGCAAGTTAAGAATATCAAAATGTTGTAATCTGATGGAATACAAGGTGACAAAAGCTGTACACATGAGATAAACAAAAACTGAAGAAGCAAACTCACAATAAAAATCAATGTTATTGGTGTCTACGATCAGTAAAGAAAAGACAAAAGCCTTCAACATATGAGAAATATAGTATGTTTGTGTTTCATGCAGTGACTGGAAAATTAGTATGTGTATTAGTACATGTAGCAGAATATACGCCTGCTGATATCTTTGACAACTAGATTCAGGAATATCTATAATGAAAGGAGCAAGATAAATTATACTCGTGAAGAATTCAAAGGACACACTGTCCGAAACATAGTGATAGGAACAGGTAGTCCGGACAACTGATATGATAGTGACAATGACTGATCTCAGAATTTCAGACAACACAAAGAAGCCCGAAGAACATAGTGTCTAAAACATAGTTATAAAAACAAGTTATAAAGACAGCAAGAATGAGAATTCTTGTCTGAGTAGCTAATGAAATAGAGAATATGACTGGTCTCAGAATTTCAGGTAATGCTAGGTAGCCCAAAGAATACAGTGTCCAAAACATAGTTATAAGAACAGCAAAAATGTGAATATTAGTCAGAATAATTGATGAAATAGTCAAATGACTCATTGGTGAATTTCAGGCTACACTAGGAAGACCAAAGAACATATTGGCCAAAATAAGGCGATAAAAACAGCAAGGATAAGAATAATAGTCTGAACTCTTCATGAGATAATTAAATTAGCTTCTCTCTTTCTCTTATTCCCCACACCAAACAGATTGGGAGAGAGAGAACAGTCTTTACTTCCTCCTTCTTGATTGGTTGATGGAAAAACTATTGGCCTTTTTTTTCACCATCTCCCTCTGATAACATATTAACTTACGTCTCCTCCTTTATCCCCATCTGATTGACAGCTACTCACCTTTTCTTATTCCCCCTCTCTCTCCAAATGAGTGTGATACTGTTCTTTCTGACACTCCGGAACTTTCTTTTGATCCTTCTTGTGCAATTCTTGAACATATTGAAAACAGTTTAAGCAGGAACTTCCCATCTCCGACCACAGCCAGTTTATGCCTGTAATTGAATGAAAGCTCTCACTATTCAAACACAAATACCATCGCAGAAACAGCAATTAACCCTTTTTGTAAGGTCTAGCCTTTTTCCTCTTGTTTAAGTTACAGTGAGTTCAAAATTTTGGCCATGAATTTGCCATACAAATGGCAAATAGATAAAACATGTGTTTAACAATTATTCCTTACGATAAAAGTAGAGTTTTCTCCTTATAGATCTGCAATGAACTTGAGATAAAGAATAGCTTTTTTTTTGTTTCCAAACAGGGGTGCAGCTGAGAGGTTTAAAAACAGCCCTCTACTCAGTATTCCTACAGAGGGGGACCCTTAAAAGCTTTATGAATAATAGTTCAACAACTGGATTTCTAGCAAGAAAGCTCACTAAATGTTAGAGGAGAACCCTCAAGGAGCCCCCCCCACACACACACTAATCTCTAACTATACCTCTGCTTCCAATATGTGTATCCTGTTCCTGAAACTGAATGTAAAATCTCCACTTGAAAATCTAGCATTTTGAAGAAACCTGATATCTGCTTTTCAATCAAAGAACCTTTCAATGCACTTGATATGAAAAATATTTCAATATAATGTTTTTATGTCACCTAGTTCTATAAACAGACAATCAGATTACAAAATGAATCTCCTAATGCTTATATGACCCTATTTTTAAAAGTCCACCATTTCTAAGTTCTGAGAGAAATTCATACATCAAGCTAAATATGTTTGAAACTCAAAAGTAAAAATGAAGCTACAAAAGCCGCAAAGTTAATTTACCTTCTTTACATACTGTATGACTTTTTGTTTTTAGTTTAATCAGTCATTTATATTCCTTACTAATACAGTAAACATGACATCAATGTTCCACCTTATTTCACAATCCTTTAAATCATCATCATCATCATCATCATCATCATCATCATCATCATCATCATCATCATCATCATTGGACATAGAACTTCCCCAAGATTTGCTAGACCTCTCTATCATGGGAATCACAGAACCAAGTACTTTCTGAATCAATCTAGCTTGTCATGCCATCTTACTTTCTGTCGGCTACAATTTTGCATATGATCTCTTGGGATCCACGTTGTGAGTCTTGATGTTCAGCAGTTGTCTGTCATTCTTGCAGCATGTCTAGCCCATTGCCATTTGAGTATTCTAACTATTTCTATTATATCTCAGACTCCTGTTTTTCTTCCAGTATACTGTGCTGTCTTGTGATCTCTCCACGTGTGGTTGAGCATGATTCTCTCGTGTGCACATTTCATGGTTCTCAGTTTGAGGGCTAATCTTTTGGTTAGGTTCCATGTTTCAGCTCTATAGGTGACTATCAGTAGGATGCATTTTTCACAAGATCAAATCATCTTAGCACACAGCAAAGTCTTTTCCTTTTCATCTACCACAGCCTGTTCCGATCCATCTACCTCAGTCTGTTCCTTTCCTCCTACTTCAGTCCATTTCCTCCTACTTCAGTCTTTTTCTTTTCATCTTCCTCGGTCTTTTGTTTTCCATCTAGTACAGTCTGTTAACCTTGTTTTCCTTCATGTCCATCTATTTTTTTCTATCTTATTCTATTCATATTCATTTATCTATTTAGGTCTTGCTTGTTGGCTGAACTGGTCATGTGTTTGCCTTATGCACAACCTGTTAGTGCTCCAGTTAAACTGAGGATAAAGAATTCAAATGTTAAATGCTCAAAGCAAACAGTCCCACACTCTGTTAAATATTCCTAACCCTCCGAGCAGACTGAACATTCTCAAACTGGTAAAAATTACAATTTTTTTGTTCATCTATCTATTATCACATTGTTGTGATTTAGTCAAACATTACTACTTTTGTTTAAACCCAAAATTCATTTAGATTTTTTTTCACAGTAAAAGATAAGTGTAAGTGTATTTTATGATTCTCAACCACATTCATTACCTCTGCAGATAAATAGTAAAGCCTTTTAACACCATCACCACCTGGTTTGGACAATTGCACATGGTTGAGTCACTTTATGCTGAAACGTGAAACCTTGTCTTATCCAACCAAGGGTCTGCCCAGAGTATGTCCAGTCCCGAACTGCCACGCTATTTTATCCTTAGCTGGGTATAGAAAAGTAAGATTCATGCCTTTCCCAAGAGCAGTAGTGCAAAATAAATGGAAACAGCCTCGTTAGGAGTTTGAAGTCAGCTCATTGATTCTATTGTCCATGCCTGTAACTTTTATGCCTCCTCGCACCTCGACATTCAGTGGTACATTAAATCATATGCGATTTTTTTTTTTACTTCAGATGACTGAATTATTGATCTACATTGTCTGTTTCTTGAAATAAAATTCAGACATTTCTTGTCGGCTCCTTAATCAGTGGTGCCTGTATTTCCAAACTTGCCTTTTGCTTTTTCGCTTATTCTTAAGCACGTCTTTTATTGACCCCAGAAAGTGGGGTTCTGATCAGTGGGAGACTGGGCCTTAAATTTCTATAGAGAAAAACGAGTAAGAGTGCTCACCTGACACTTAATATTTAGTCAATCTTTAGAGTAGGTTGACTTGACTTATGATCATGAAATCATTCATTTAGGGTATGATTTTCTTCAGATCCATAGATCCGTATCTTATTATCAACATATTCCACATCTCAGTTTCATATCTCACTGATATCCTCACACATTCCCCATTGGCTTATATGACAGCAATAAATCATTGAATGAGTACTTCTTTTATAGCTTTAAACTGTTAAATTCAGCGATGAAACACATTATATGATATCACATTATCCACAAAATTATTATCATAATTTGTACATTTTACTGTTATCTGCCTCGTGGCATTACTCCTTGTGTTTTGCTCCCTATTTGTTATTCCTTATCATAATGTTGCTTTAATTTTGAATCAAGGTTCAAACTATTTAAAATTCAATGTGTTTTATCAAGTAACGTACACATTTCAGCTCACTTCACAGAACGGAAACTGAAACAATTATAAATTTAAATTTGATATAATGACAATATGCAATCATATAGAAAAAATAAAAGCAATCATCGAAAATGATAAAACACACTTCAGTAAACAAGAAAAATTACAAAATAGATCTTTTTTTTAGTGAACAGATCTACCAATAAATATTCTACCATCAGAGAAGAGACCAACTTAAAGGGGCCCAATGGGAAATTTCCCTGTATCCCCGTGGGCCAATCTGTCACTAGTTCTGATATAGTCTGATATTCTTTATTTTTGACACAATGTTAGCAAATGAGACAGCCTCTGACTTTGATCAGTGACAATTATGGGGAGGTGATTCAAGTCATCTTGTTTGAAGAGCTAATGCAGACTTCTCCATGATTGTCTTGATGTCTTCCTCCTCAGCAATAACCTCCAAGTCTTCTTCAGTGTCTTCTCTTTATTTCTTTCTGCTTATTCAAAATCATCTTTTGGAAACCGTCAATCAAAACTGTCAGTATCAGTTTCTTTCAGTTTTCATGTTGGTTTGTCTGACTGACTTTTTGGCTATGTATATATCTATCACACAAACAGGCCGCACCATTGGAGCTAGAGGGCTGAAAATTTAAACATTTACTCCTTATTATGCTTAGAAAAAAATCTTTTCATTTTCTAAAAACTCCCCTATGAATAAGCCATTTTATGTTGGTTCGGTTTGTAATGTAAATTTATGCTAAATTGATCCCTTAGTTTGTGTCCACTTGAATTTTTGAAAATTCAGACTTTAAGTGATCACTTACCAACAAAAGGTGAGAGAAGCAGCTTATTCATAGATCACCTTTCTTCCAATTTTTTGATTGATCACCCCTAATATGGTATACTGCCAAAAGCATCGTATGGTTTCTTTTGAGTGACTAATCAGACCTTTTTTAGTTGTAGCGGACAGTTTTTTACTATTTCTACAACAAATAAAGATCCGTGCATAAGTAGATCACAACAGAAGAAAATGTGAATCCCTATGATATTCTTTACTGACCAATCAAATAAATGAATATGACCAACCAATCAGTGAAGAGTTAAAATAACCCTATTCTGGAAACCTACCAGAAAGATATAAATATTCAGGTTCATGCCAATGTTGCCAGTGTTTCGATTGTCTTCAGATGAATGCATGAGACTAACAATGGCATCATCTCCAGTGAGTGGGTTATCTTCGGATACAACAAAATAGAGAGTATAACTCACTCATTCATTTGAATCACGTTCTAAACTCATAAAATAAAAATATGACCCTAAACCATCAGTCAGTTTGATCAGGCTGATTTGACAGCAACCAGTCACATCCTTAGCTTTATGACACCAAAGACAATAACTCTTAAGATGTCTATTTCATGCAACATTCAGTTTTCCTACCACTGTTAGGACAACCCAACCATGTACAAATAACACATACAAACACATTCATGCAATAAATGTTGCTACTTTGTCACACACTAGCAGATATCGACTTTTATTCTGTTGCTTTTCAACTTCCACAAGCGCTTGCTGAAAAAAAGCAGGACATTTGTGTTAATGACTCGGCGAGCAAATTTCATATTTTTTTGTTAAATAAATCCTCTGTTATTGTTGTGACAAATATTTTATCTTCTTCAATTACCCTCATCACTAACTCAACCAAAATTTCTCTGATGTTCTTTCTCTTTTTCTTCTTACGATTATTTTTTCCTTTTCTGTTTTCGTATTTTTCTTTTTCTTCACTATAATCTTTTTTCTCTTCATTTTCATTCTTGTTCCTCTATTTCGTGTTCTTTTTTCTTTCTCTTCTTCATACTCTCATTCTATTTGCTCTTCCTTTCCATCTCTGCTTCCTCTTTCTTTCTCTTTCTTCTCGTCATTCTTTTTATTCTCTTGTTTCTCTACCTCTTTGTCTTTTATCTTTTTCTTCTCATCCATTTTTTTCTTTATCGAATCATCATAGCACCACAAATTTCTCGACCAACCAACCAGTTGGACTACAGATACTTCTCTCTTTGCTCATCTGTATGTGTGTGAGTGTGTATGTATGTGTGTGTGTGTGTGTGTGTGTGTGTGACCCCCTGGGCGATTCTGGTCATATTTTTGGCACTACAACCATAAAAATTTACATGAGTACAGCACTAAGTACCATCCTCAAATATTTTTTTTATTTTTTCAAAAAAGTGCTTTTTGGGGTCCAAATCTTGCGCTAGAATTTTTCAGATAATTTTAGATATATATTTTAGATAATATTTTAGATAATTAGTCCTGATACATGGGCAGGCTACAGTGATTCATTTATTTTAGATATGAATGTATGTTTTTACTCTGCTTTTTCTATTTTTTAGTCTTCTTCCTTTTCTTTCACTTGCTTTTTTCTTCTTATTCATTCTCTTTTTCTTCTATACATTTTCTGTTTTTTAACCTTTTTTTTTTGCTTTTTCACTTCTTCCAACCATTTTTCTTTTCATACTTCTTTTCTGATAGCCAAAGTAAAAGAATTAGTAATGAAATACACTTAATCTTTTTATATGATTTGTATTGTAATTCTCTCTATTATGTCCAGGAAATGTCCTCATAAGCACAGCAGATAGTCCGTTAATAGAGTGTCCAAGATCTCAGAAGTGGACATTAATCAAAAGTGGCCAATTTGTAAAAGATTGGTGGTCATCCAAGGAGAGGGACATTTTATGGTCTGAACTATCACAACTAAGGTGTAGGAAGCTGAGAGTTTTCCTAAATATTTCTTTTCATGGAAGGACAGTCACAAAAGGAGTGAGGAAGGATAGAGGGAGAGGGAGGGAAGAACGGATAAAGAAAACAGAAATGAAGAGAGGAAATAAAGAATTATTAGGAATGAAATAGAAATAAAGAAAGAAAAAGAAAAAAGTATATAGATGAAGAGAGAGAAGAACGAATTTTGGAGAAAAGGATTGAAATTCATAAATGAACAAAAAAAGAAAAAGGTTGATGAAAGAGAAGGAGAAACAGGTCTGGTTAGTCACACAATAGAAACCATCACATCTTTTGGCAGTGTGCCATATTGGAGGTGATCAATTAAGAATTTTGGTAAAAGGGGTGATCAATAGATGAGTTTCTTCTCCTGCATTTTGTTGGGCAGTGATCACTGAAAAAGTCAGGATTTTCAACAAATTTCAACAGGCGGATACAAACTAGGGGATGAATTTTGCATAAATTTACATTATAAACTAAAAACCTATTCAGGTGGGGAATTTCAAAAAAATAAAAATAAACTTTTGTAGACATGATAAGGAGTGAATGTTTAAAATTTCAGTCTTCTAGCCCCATTGGTGCTGCCTGTATGCTTGATACATACATACATACATACATACATACATACATACATAAAAACTGAAGATACCTATGTTTACAGTTTTGGCGACAGTTCTGGTTGACAGTTTCTAAAAAGAGACTTGGAATGTAAAAAAAAGAAAGAAAGATTGAATTAATGAATGAAAATGATGGGAAAAATTACAAAAATATTGAAGTAGAATGACAAAGAAAAAGAAAAAGTACAGAAAAAAAAAGCCGAATGAAAAGAAGGATAAATAATTATTTGGTTGTTATACATGAAATATTGTTTTTCTTTCACATCATTGAGAACAATGCCAGAAGTGAAAGATTTAGAAAAAAATTGCATTTTTTGGCAGACTCAGTGTAGAAAGAGATATAATTCATTATTTTCTTCTGTCAACAAAGTTGAAAAGAAGTGTATCTAATAGAGGTTTTTGGGCCTTTAACAGCAATGGTGTTTACTGAAGAAGTTATCAAGTACAATTCCAAATTAGGGTATAATGCTGCTTAAGCTGCTGATAACACCAGCAGTGCATTTAGAGTGAACGCTATGACATTGCGAACTGTTCAACAGTGGTTCAATAAGTTTAAGTCTGGAAATATAGATATCAGTAATGATCCTTGGGGGTGGCCTGAACTTTTTATTTATGATGAGGAGGGTATCAACAGTATTGGTCAATGACTCACGAACAATGGTTCATGCACTTTCTTGAGATTGTAGGGATTCAGTGGTGACTATATCATATCTAAAGGCAACCTCTCCACATCTCTTAGTTGATGTTATGTCTATGAGCATCCTCCATGTTCATGTGACATTTTTCCTCCAGATCAGCATCTTTCCAAGCATTTTGAACTTCATATCCTTAATGAAAGGTTCAAGCCATAATTTGTTCTTCTACTGACTTTGTGACAACCAAACCTAAATCATCTTATAGAGATGACATATCATCATCATCATCCTCATCCTCATCATCATCATCCTCCTTCTCTTCCTCCTCCTCCTCCTCCTCATCATCATCATAGGATTGTGGAAAAAGGTCTTTGCTTTAAATAAGTAATGTTTTTATTATTCATACTATCCTTACTATTAAAAAAAACAACACTTCATACATAACAACCTAATGTCATAACATGGACCTTAAAAATGGAAGAACTTGGTCTGGTTAGTCACTCACAAGAAACTATCACATGATCTACATCTTTTTGCAGTATGACACGTGGGAGTAATCGATCAAAAAATTGGAAAAGGGGTAATCAATGAATAAGTTACTCGTCTTGCCTTTTGTTGGACAGTAATCACTGAAAAAGTATGAAAAATAAGTGCGAATACTGCTGGACACAAACTAAGGGATCAATTTTGCAAGGACTTATATTGCAGATTCAATCCCCCCACTAAGAACCAAAGCAGGAGGGGAATTTTCAAAAACCTTAAAAATGTTTTTTCTTGACATTATAAGGAATAATTTTCAAATTTTCAGCCTTCTAACTCGAATGGTTCAACCTGTATACATGATACATACATTGCAAGCCCACAGGTCAAAGTCAAAGACCTTATTGCACTTGGCAGTAGGACCCAAACGCTTCTCTTCTCTTGGTACTATCCTTTCAAATAAAGGAGGGTGCAACTTGATTCCAAATTTGTTCCAACATAATCACATAGTTTAGGGTATACTCAGCTAGCTGCTGAGTACTCCAGAAAATTATGTCTTAGTGAAGAGTTTTCCACATTCTTCACTCACACGGGGAATCGAACCAGGACCCATCTGCATGTGAGGTAGACATGCTAACCATTACACCATCCAAGCGGGCCAGCTCAAAAGATGTATTGACAGTTTTGGTGTCAGTCTTGTGCAATGGTTTCTAAAAAGAACGAAATAAATAAAAGAATGAAAAGGAAGAAGAAAAGCGAATAAAATAATTAATGTTAAAAGGGAGTTGAAAACGGAGAATGAAAAAAAAGCGATCAAATTAGAAAAAAATGAATGAACCAAAAAAGGTTCATTATTCTCGGGAATGAAACTGACTTTTTTTGAGGCAATGACATAATAAGAAAATAAGAATGAGATTACGAATGCCACGAATGGCCACAAGAAATTATGGCAGTGGTACTTTGTCTTTTTGCACGAATCAGGTTTCGTCAAAGTGCCAAATTATTCCAATGACAGGTTGAATCAGAAAGGTATGGTCGGCAATAATCCTCAGAGTTCTTTGAAGAACAAACCAAGCACAGCGAAAATGGCCAATCATCGACAGGATAGCATTTTGATAAGTTTCCTCTGTAGCCATGGAATAACTTTTTCACAAGGGACAAAAACTGCTTCTTTTGTCTTATTTTCTAAAAAGAATTCTTGACGAAGGTAATGTTTCCAGTAATGGTGTTGAATATCTTTTGGCTGTGCTCAATGAAGTACAGACAGGCTGGGGACATTACATTAGAGGCCAATTTAGCAAAGAAATGAAGCCAGTCATATATCTTTGATATCAGACAACTCAAATCTGACCTGTTTTTCTTTTCATCATGGCAGGCATCGGTCACTTATTATAGTGCAAGAAGAGGCGATACTTACTTTGTCTTTGGTGTATGTTTAAAACTATTTCTGAGAGATATTCACAATTGCAATTGAACAGAAGCAAAGAAGAAAGACAAGTAACAAAGATTAAAGGAAAAAATGTACGAGGGATTCCTGAAGTCATGGAGGTTTGAGAAGAGAGGACTATTTAGGGAGAGAGATAAAGAATCTTTCAATTCTTCAAGGGCTAGAGAGTTGGAGGTAGGGTAGGTGGCCTTCTTGTCATGTCACATCGTCAATGAAAGGGCCACGTTGAATCGCTGATTGAACTCTTTAAGGTTGGGGCCATCAAGGGTAAGGAGGAAGTGATTTGGCCAGTTAGTAATGAGGATGATTTAGACAGGCCCGAGGCTTTGTGCTCTACAATGGACCTAATCAAGAAATTAAGGGGTCACTTTCTCTGTTTCTTTTCTTCTTACTTTCAACTGGAGTATGTCAGGTATGAGGAATGACTAACTCCAAAGAGTGGAGTTGCCTGCAAAGATTATATATATACATGTATATATATATATTGTGTGGATGTGAGGTAATCCAACCATTATACATACATATATATATATATATATATATATATATATATATATATATATATATATATATATATATAAAATTTGCAAGTAGGCACACAAAGAAACATTTGTGAATATACTAATATATGCTGACATACATATACATATATATATATATGCAAAGAGTAGAGGATTTTGCCTTGAAATATTTTATATATGCATGCAGGCATATATATATGTGTGTGTGTGTGTATATATATATATATATATATATATATATATATACATATATACAGTTATCTCTTACCATTTGTGGTTTTTTTCATTTGCGGTTTCAATAATTTGTAATTCAATCAAGAATAATTCAATGGGGATCATTTTGGGGTGTTTTTTGGTATACTGTGAAAACCTGCATCAGAGGAAATACACTACGCAGTCTGAAAAAAATGTAAAAGATTAGGAAATCATAAATGCATATATATAAATATATATATCAACTACCACAGACTTTTCACAAAAAGCAACATGCATCAATAAAAACGTCTTGAACTTGTAATCAATTTCATTGTAATAATCTTTGTGTTATTAATTGGAAAAAAGTTGGAAAAAGTTTTTTATGTAAACAATTTAAACCAGGAGACGATCGAGACTGAAAAATTGTTCACACCAGTTAGTCAAACATTATTTAGACCGTTGAATTTTTCTCCATTCCACTGTACTGTAGTTTTATGAAATTTATGATTTTTGTTAATTGACCGTATAAGTATTTTACTGTACGGCTCACTATATTCATTCATTTATTTCAATATTTAGGTTTTCGGGAATGGTAAAATGATCGTCAATCAAAAGGTTTCTGGTACAAGATTTATGGTTTTCGGAAACCAAAAGAGTTGGGGGGGGGGAGCGGGGATCAACAGAAATTCTTTGCAGATTTAGTGCATTCGCATCCCCATGGCGCCCCTAACCCCCCAAATGGTAGAGGATAACTGTATTTGCTTATATACGCATAATGCAAAAGCATGCACACAAAGAGGCATTTCTGAACATCTGTATATTTGTGTGTGTTTATATGTGTTTATGTATATATGTTTATATATATAATGAAGTGAGGATTCCCTACACGGACACGTTAATGTTTCTGCCCTGTTAGGGCTTCTTCAGGCAAATGGTTCAGTTTAATTCAGTCTCCTATTCAGGACATTTTTAGGAGGATGTTTATATTTCTACGTTGAAGGATCTTCCTTTTATTCTACTAATATATCTTCTTTTTTTTCTTTTGTTTAGCGGTTGGTCATTGCTTCTTATATTTTTCCTTTTTTATTTAATGGGGATACCTTGCTTGTTGGTAGTTATAAATTATACAGTGTTGGTATTTTCATTATCAGCATGTTGTTAATCCATTAGTTATTTGTGGTATGTTTCCTCTCTGAGAGTATTTTATTTTCACTTTAAATGTTTCCCAGTGATAGGGTTCCCTTTTAAATGATCTTAGTTGTTAATCCAATTATTCTGGGGTTTGGTCTATGTCTACGTATCTGAGATAATTATGGGTTGTTGTTTAAAGTGGCTGGAGGCATAAAATAATGATAATGTTCATAGTGTTATCAAGGGGAATAAGATATCTATGGTATCTTACAGTTAATGGGGCTGCAGCAGGAAGAGCAGGGCTACATTGCAGTGACTACCCTATTAGTCACAATTTTGTTTCCTCTACCAGCCTCACTTTCTTTAGTTGTTTTTTCTATTTACATTGTCTACACCAAATGATATATTCAATGTGTAATAAAAGGAGATCATTTCAAATAAGAGTTTCAATGAAATATAACACAATTTTTAATTATTCTGTCGGATCATCAATCCATTCCCTAATAACATATATATATATATATATATATATATATATATATATATACATGCATTGAAATTTTATGTTTGTATACGTACATAGGTAATGTGTTCAGATAGATACACGAGTCGCTGACCAAAAGTTTGGGGAATTCAAAGAGCACACAAACCAAATGTAGTACAGATTTTTGCCACTACTCTTTATGAGCAGACTTTTGCCATTATGCTAAATGAGTCAGTGGACTGGCTCAGAAAAAGGGCTACTTAAAAGTTGATGTATTTATGAGCATATATGTGTGGGTATATACATATATACATATATATATATATGTGTGTGTGTGTATGTCTGTGTGTATGTGTTCCTAGTGTGCACAATGTGCTTACATCCAATATACACACTTATATGCTGAATGACAATTTATAATAGATATGGGCACATACACATGAAAGACATACAAAACATGTGTAATTGCCAGCACCCATACTCTCTGTAGCTGATGATTTCTCAATGCCAATTACTGTTTTTTTTTTCATCACAGATTCTCCCCAGAGGATGAGAAATTATTGCATTGGTGTCATCTGACAGTTTCTCTACCCTGTTCACCGCGCATAAAAATCTCTAAGAGATACATTGCTCTTGTGAGAAATCTTTCTCTTTCTTTTTGTTCTTCTGATTTTGTGTCCTGAGAAAATTTGGTTCGAAGATTCTCCAATTAATCATTACTATTAAGCAGGAAGCCATATGTCGCTGAGTTTCTACAGGGTCGGTTATAATCAACTCCCTTTTAGAAATTATTGGTAACTATTGTGAATATTGCTCTATCTTTGTGAAACAAATTTTACTTTGTTCCTTAAAGTGGTATGATTCTATTATCGTATGATCCAAAGTAAAGTTTGATTACAATCGGCCGATAAATAATAAAGGTATCATCTATCTCCTACTGGGGGTTCCTTTTCATGTAGCCTTTTTATTCCAGGAAAGTCAAAGATTTTGGAAGATGAAAAAGAAGAAATGGAATTGGTCGGGACATCATTAAGTAAGTAAAAAAAAATTGACAAAATGCTTGAAATACATTTTGTATTTATCACGTTTGAAAACTAATTTTCAATAAACAATATTTAAATTAAACTTAGTTTTTGGAAAATACTCAGTGACCATGCATTCATTGATACTTGACAAATATCAAATCACCATAGCCCCACAAACGGCCAGAATAACTGACCAGCCAAGTGCGCTATCAGTTCATTCCACTTCACTCATTTGTGCGTCTGTCGTTGTGTCTCTGAGCATTCTTGAACACATTTTTTAGGCCAAAACCTTGAAAATATCCATGAGTTTACCACTAAGCACCACCTAAAAATCATTTTTTTGTTTTCTCAAAAAAGTGCTTTTTGGGGTTTCTGAGGTCACTTTGAAGCGACAATGCCTAAATCTTGTGCTGGTAATTTTTTTTTAGATAATTTGGGATGATTTTTTTAAATCATTAGTTCTGGTACACATGTGGGCAACGGTAATTCATTTATGCACGGTTCAGATATTTCATGTCAATTTTGCTATCATTCCAGACACCAGCATAAAAGGAAGAGGTAATTCACCTGGGAAATGGCCGGTGGCAAAGTTCCAACAAAAAACAGAAAGGATCTATTCATTTTCTATGAAGAACATGCAAAAATGATGTGTTGCCTCTGAGACCAAATTCCATTGACATTGTACTGTTTGCGTACCTTAAAATGCACAGAGTGAGTGTCCAGTGTTTGATGTGATAATTACTCAGAAAACTGCTTTGAACATTTGTAATAAGGAAAGAAAACAAAACAGGTCAGGCTAGTCACCAAGGAGAAACTGTTAAGTAGCCAATGTCTTTTGGCAACATGCTGGGTTGGGGATGATCAATCAGTTAATTGGAAGAAGGGGTGATTAATAACTAAGTCAACTTCTTTCACCTTTTGTTGGCCAGTGATCACTAAAAAAGTCTGAATTATCAAAAAACGAGTATGGCACAACCTAAAGGATAGCATAAACTTACATTGCAAATTTAACCCCCAACTAAAAACCTATTTAGAGGACAAAAAAAAGCGTTTTTTTTCAGCCCCCGAGCTGCATTGGTATGCCCTGTATGCATGATACATACATACATGCATATATAGCCAGCCAGCAAGTCAGCCAGACCAACTTGAAAACTGAAGAAACGTATGTTGACAGTTTTGGTCAATGGTTTTTAACAGTTATCAGTACATACTCTAATTTGTTCCTGAGACAATGTCATAAACCATTCAACTAATTCCAGTGCTTTTAGATAAATAAATACTGGAAAATTGAATTAATTCCATGAAATATTTGGACTATCATCCCTATCTTTGTTGTTTTAATTCCAAACTTTTCGAATAACATCTTGGAACTTCAACAATGCTGAATAAATTTAGCTCAGTTAACGGAGGAAGATAGATGAAGATATTGAGAAGGAAATTTTCAAAATGTTTGCTTTTCTTTCTCCTCTTCCTAATTTTTCTCCTCTTAACCCCTATCAAAAAACCAGTAACCAAAACTGCTACCAAAGCTGTCAACATAGGTTTCTTCGATTTTTGAATTGGTTTGGCTGGCTGTATGTATCACACATACAGGCTACACCAATGAAGCTCGACAGCTGAAAATTTTATCATTTACCCCTATAAAGTTGACAGAGAACTGTTTTGTTATTTTTTTAAAATTTCCGGCTTTAGGTTTTAGTGGGGGGTTTTCCATTTGCAACGTAGATTTATGCTAAATTGATCCCTTTGTTTGTGTCTATCTGTTGTGATCAATACCCTAATTGGGTAGTGTATGTATCATGTTAGTTGGAGAGATAGCCCAAGTTTGAGGACTGAAAATTTAAACATTTGCCCCTCTTCATGTCTAGAAAAAACAATTTTGTTGTTTTTTGAAAATCTCCCATTTAAATAGGTTTTCATTGACAGGTTTGATTTGCTATGTAAGTTAATGCTAAATTGGTCACTTAGTGTCTGGTGACATTCAGACTTTTAAAAAAAATTTATACTTTTTAGTGATCAGTGCCCAACAAAAGGTCAAAAAAGTAACTTATTCATTGATCACTCCTTTTTCCATTTTTTTCATTTATCACCCCCAATGTGGTATGCTGCCAAAAGTTATTGGTCATGTGACGGTTTTTTTTATTGAGTGTTGTTTTCTTTTTTTTTTTTTACGTTCTGGTTTTCGTTCCATCTCTTTCTCTTACACTATCTTTGAGTTATTAGGTTTTTTAAAAGTTACGTATGTTTTTTCTTTTCCTCTCTTGTCCCCTATCTTTTTTATTTTTTGTTTGTCTCTTTTTTTTTTTCTTGTCATAACTCCCCCCCCCCCCTTGAGGATGCCCTCTTCTATCTTGACTTCCTTTACGGGGCAACTGATCCACCATCCCTTATTTTCCTTTCTCAACAAACTATTTTAAATGGCCATTTCTCGTCATACAATCCCCACTCATGGGCTAAGAAATATCTGTACAAGGAGCTGGATAATCCTTTTCCAGCACTTGTTAGACAGGGATGGGTAAGTTGTGAAGTAAGATCCTAGGGAGGTTTGAAGGTGGGGGAGTTAGCCCATTATTTTCATTCTGCTGTAACTATTGCTGGTGTTGACCATGTCTCATATTGGCATATAATTAGAAGCAGGAAGCACTTGTCACAACTCCTGCAAGAATGCCATGAAATTGGTAATGCCACAGTCATCATTGGAATATTATATTTTTACACTAGCTGCCTTTCTGGCTTTTGTCCAGAAGTTTTTCTTTGGAGAAAAGAACGAAGAGTGTAGCTTTGACAATGAATGTTGCTGGATAACCTCACTTTCCCTCTGTGATTACGTTATGCTGAATCGGCAGAAATGCCTAATTGGCAAAATTCATCTGTTTTTTGTGAAAAGAAGTTTGATTTCACTTAGATTATATAAATTTTTGATTGTAAAAAATAGATGTTTTTTATCCTTGTTTTGAGTAAATAAACTTTTGAATTAAAATTGTATTTATTTATTCATTTTTTGTAAAAAAGTTGAAATTTCACCAATTAAGCATTACATCAATTCAGCATAATACACACACACACACACACACACACACATATATATATATATATATATATATGTATATATATATGTATATTTATGTATGAACAACATACTATGGCTGATTGATTGAATAAGCATTATACAGCTGAATAAGCTGCAAAGATATTGCTAAGATTTCCTTGACATTGTCCAAAAGATAGGATTGAGAACATTCGATTTAACATTTTTTTAATGCATATATATGAATGAATGAATGAGTGGCTTGGCTTTGTGAACAAACATTTTCGGTGTTTTTTTTATGACTATTGGACAACAGGGGCTATGTGCAGAATATCCCTCCGACCTATAAGTGAAATTTTGTGGTGAAGTACAATGTTGACAGGGCTGACCATACCCTTTAAACCTATATTCCACTGGGGATGGGGGTCAAGGAGAGGAGCGATGCCTCTTGGTCTTTAGTTTGAAAGGAGTTACCTTCTCTTGATAGATGCCTGAGATAGCCGTGGGGTTCTGCCGCCCCTTCATGGGAGTGTTCCAACAGTTCATATGTGTGTGCATGGATATATATATATTTACATACATAGAGTCTTCACAGAATGAAAACAAGTGCCTTATGAAGAGAAAATATTTTTCTTTGATCCTGCATTACAACCCAAAATATACAACAGAAATATGATTAGAAAGATAAGATGATATTTTTTCTCTTTTTGGGATGGAATTGAGAGTCATTATAATTCAGTAGAAAAATAAGAATTACAATGAATTGTTGTTAGATTGGAGCTGAATTCAACACGAATGATTCATCTCTGGTTAAATCTTGCTGAAAACATTCGTTTGCACCTGATCACTGGTTAGGTATAAATGGACCTAATCAGTACTTAGATGGTTGACCACTTGGGACTGTGGTTTTCTCATATTTTGAAAACTCAAGGATCCCTTCTATAAAGGAAATATTCTGGCAGACCCCTATACTTAGCATTTAGTTTTTAGACTGATTAATGAACTACAATAAATTTTTGATCTTTAATCATATTTATTTAAGATAGATTACGATTATTTGAATTCTAATACATGGTACAGGTCCGTGAATAATAATAATGTTGTTTGATAGCTGCACGATGGATGATGATGTTTGTTTGACACAAGATTTGCAATGTCAGGTTCAGATGGAACACTGCTGTACCCCCCAACCTCGACCCCTACTCCCAACATTATTTAACGTACTGGTTAACAAGCTCAACTTTCAGAGCATTGCACATGTAATAGATTAGATCCTCTCTGGGTGCACAACAATTGAGGCTCTATGCCAGACTAGATAATACCTACATAGAGACAAGCAGAGTTTGTAAACTGATTGCCACAAACAGATAAATGTCTGTATTGGTGATGAGTCAAAAAATACCTACTCCTGCCTATTCAACAGATTTTGATGAGAGGACAAATGAACAATCTTGTTCATCATTAGACAAGAGTATTCTGATTTAATTCTTTGGTCAAGTTAAAGGGTAACAAATTAACAAAATCGTAATCAAATAGAAACAGGTCTGGTTGATCACTCAATAGAAACCATAGTGCAACCAATGTAGAGGGAGATCAGCTAAAAAAATTTAAAAAAAGATGATCAATGAAGTTACTTAACCTCCCTTTTGTTAAGCTGTGATCACTGGAGAAATTCTGAAAGCTCAAAAATCTAGCGGACTCAAAACTGAGGGATCAATTTAGCATAAAATTACATTGCAAACTGAACGATTATCAAAAAAAAGGATTTTGGCGGAAGATTCAGAAGAAAAACAACAGAAGGTTTTTTCTAAACATAATGAATAAATGTTCAAATTTTCTGCCCTTTAGTTCCATTGGTGTGGCCTGTATGAGTCTTACATGCATATAGACTCAGCAAGCCAGACCAATTTGAAAAATAAAAGAAACCTATGTTGACAGATTTGGTAAGAGTTTTAGATGATTGTTTCTAATATTTGATAATATATACACTCATACATTAATCTATGATGTACACAAGCATATACTCTGTGTAGACATTTAATGTATAAGTACGCATATATAAATCGTGATGTATAAATTAGACATACATATACACATTAGAAAGTACATGTACATTTATATGTATTGAATGTATTTATAGGCATATATATATACATATATATATATATATATATATATATATATATATATATATATATATAAACACTCACACACACACACACGCATATATATATATATATATATGTATACATATATATATATATGGAACTGGCTTTAATTTTACAGCTGACTACACTTGACTGTTTGTGAAATTATGGAACACATTCAGGTGAGGCACAATGATTTGAGAAAAATGTCAAAGGTAAAATATTTATGGGCATTTTCCAACAACAGATCAATGTGACTGGCAACTACGAGTGAAAAGGGGGAAGAGATAAAAATAGCTATTTATCATTATTTAATAAATCACTAAAGAATTCAAACAAAATTTCTAGTGAAACAGAGACAGCATTTTCATGAACTCTTTCTTTCCAAAATACAATTCTGTCATGACAACTTGTTTAGCCTTAGGAATGGCATAGTAGAACATACAGTAGCAACCGGTGCTGAAAAAGTGATTTCTAATCACCGCTATCCACAAGAGACCAGTTTAATTACTGTTGTTGGGTTCGAGTTATTCATGTTTTCTGATGTATATATGTGTATAGCTATGTATCTATCTATCCAGACTTTGTCTAGCCCTAGCTGTTCTTTGTAGAAATTACAAGTTTTGC
>OY735228.1:28912791-28995291 GCA_963457665.1 Thysanoteuthis rhombus | reverse complement strand
CCCTAAATTTGCTCACCTAATCAATGTCTTTTGGGAGCATGTTGTGTCGGGAGTGATTAAGAAATGGTATAGTGGAACAAACAGTGGCTACTAGTACTGATAAAGTGATTTTAATTGGGTCACTCAAAACTCTGATCTGATTCAAAAATTAAACATGAATGCATCCAGGCACAAACTAGGGACCAATTTAACATAAACTTTCATTACAAATTGCCCCCCTCTCCCCCCTAAACTTTTATTGTGCCCGTCTGAATTTCTAAAAAGAATTGTCAACCAAAACTGCCAAACATAAGTTTTTTTTAGTTTTCAAGTTGGTCAAGCTGGATATGTTTATATGTTTGCATGTGTAATGCATATTGATGGAGATAAAGAGCTGGGAATTTGAGTGCTTACACCTTATCATTGGAAAAAAAAAATGTGCTTTGAAAATTTAACCCCCTAAATAGGTTCCTTGTTACGAGGGGTTACAATGGATTTTGTTGCTAAAGAGGCCACTTCGTTTGTGTCCAGCAGTATTCATGTTCGTTTTTTGGTTGGTCAAGTTGGACTTATTTTCAGCAATAGCTACCCAACCAAAGGCAAGAAAATCAACTTATTCATTGATCTGCTCTTTTCTTTCAAATTTTGTAATTGATTCTCCCTAACACAGCATACTGCAAAAAGATTTGTAACGGTTTCTTTGAGTGACTAACCTGTTCTTTCTGAAAAAAAATTTTTGTTCTTACCCAATTCTTGGAATTGATATTAATCAGATACTTCTATTGTAAGATAAAACTGTTTCCAACATTTCATTCCTTAATTTGGAATAATGACCCTTAATCCAAAGATTTGGGTTTTAAAAAAAAAATCAGCAGGTCATGAGGGTGTGGTAAGGGGAGAAAAACCTTTCAAATTTTCTTTCCTATATTTCTTCCTTTAAACCGTCACCCAATTATTGAATATGAAATACTAGTCAGCAATTTTAGAGATTTTTTTCTACCTGAACTTTTATTCAAAAATGGATTTTTTGGAAAACAAATTTTGAAACAATGCTCATCTGACGTTGTGTTTTTTTTGATACAGCATTCATAAAAGTTTTAGAGCACAATGCACTCCCAGATTAACTTGTGCATTGAATGCACTAAGTCTTTCTTTGTGCTGGAAAAAGTGCTGAAAAAAAAATACTCTCTCTCCAAAATAATCTTTGCTAAAAGAATCTAAGATTTATTTCTGTCTGATTTAATCTTTCAAAAATGTTTGTAAATTTTAGCAATCAGAGAACAGATGCTACCTCTTATATAACTCAAATCTGAGCTGTTCAGATAGTGTTTAAACGTCCTCATTATGACATACCTAAACTATACATGGCATTTGTTTAAACTCAAAATACTAGAATAAGGCATGAAAATATTATCATTAGCCATTGAAAAAAATGTACTTGAATTTTCAAGAAATTCCAAGAATATTCTTTGATTGAACCTTCAGTTGAAAAACAAATTTAGATCAGATTCGGTTAAGGGTAGGTGGATTTTTTTTGTTTTTGTTTTCATGTAGTTATTATTTATGAGAAGTTACCATATTTAAAAGTTACATTATTTGCAGTCCTATGAGCAGTATACACTTTTGATTTACAAGGGAAGGAAAATATTCATATATTTCATTATATATTTATTGAATAGTTACAGCCATTTATGCTCAGCCTTCTATCCATAGAACAGGTTCATGTTTTATAGGCTGTCACATACACACACACATGCGTATATATATATATATATATAAATATATATATATATATATATATATATATACGTGTGTGTATATATATATATATACGTGTGTGTATATATATACATATATACATATATATATATATATATATATATATATACGTGTGTATATATATACATATATATATATATATATATATATATATATATATATATGTATGTATGTATGTATGAATGTATGTATGTATATATATGTATGTATATATGCATATATATATAGAGAGAGAGAGTGAAAAGAAAAAAATTGATCTAAAAAGAGGTTCTTTATTTCCAGGTGAAGTGATTTTGAGATATCTGTAAAATGTCCCATAAGACATGGAAAATACCTTGACATATGAGCAGATTGATGAAGCTGTTTTAAATTCTTCAAACTTTTTTAGTAGCACATTCTATGGTACTAGCACTTTGGATAAAATGTATCTGGATTACTTTTCTTTTGAAAGTATATCTTGGAGGAGAGAAAATGAGCTAAAGGACTGAAAGACAACTAAATTGCATTTAGGGACACAAAACAGTCATGCAGAGATGTAGCTGAGGGAGCAGATTGGGTCAGGGTCATTTGAAAATGACCCATTGACCCTCAATAGATAGGGCTCTGAAAAGCATTTATTCACCTATTGCATTTCTACCAACATTCATCATCATCATCAACCTATTTTTGTCTGTCGTTGGTCATCGCCCTTCTCCCAAGATTCGCTAGACCACTCTATCATGGTAGTTCTGAATTTGTCTTGTTCATCTCGCCATCTCATATTCCGCTGGCCACAATTTTGCTTGTAACCTCTAGGGATCGACATTGTGAGTCGTGATGTCCTTCAGTTGTTAGCCATTCTTTCAGCACGACCAGCCCATTGCCATTTGAGTTTTCTAAAGGATTCTATGATGTTTAGGACTCCAGTTTTCTCCCTGATACATTATGCTGTCTTGTGATCTCTCCTTGTGATGTCATGCATAATTTTTTCATGTGCATGTTGCACAGTTCTCAATTTGAGGGGCAGTTTCTTGGTTAGATTCCATGTTTCAGCTCCATAAGTGACTATGCATTGGTTGTATACCCTTCATTTCAAGACTAATAGGATATTCTTGTTCTCAGAGGTTGAACTTGCTCTACCAAAGGCTTGCCATTGTAGAGTGATTTTTCTCTTTATTTCTTTTTCTTTTGAGGATTTCAGGGAGATTCATTGTCCTAGGTAGATATAGTGGTCTACTCTCTCCAGCTCTGCTTCCTTGATTTGGTGGTTGGGTGTCTTCAACATGTTTGTTCTATATGACCTTTGTTTTGCTGGAGTTCATGTAGAGGCCAACTTTCTTGCTCTCTTCATTCAGTTCAGCTAGCATTATTTGGAGGTTATGAAGGTTCCCTGCAAAAAGGGTGCTATCGTCTACAAATCTGAGGTTGCATAGTCTCGAATCTCACACAGACTCCCAGATCTTGCTATGCCCAAGTAGCCATGAGAGAGAGGGAGAGAAAGACACACACACGGAGAAGGCAGATTTAGAAAAGAGAAGAACAGGAAAACAAATATGTGAGGAGAGGAAGAGAAGATAGAAAATGAGGAAATATCCATACTTCACATAAATGAATCATCATAGCCCGTGCGTGTTTCAGAACTAATCATCTTGTAAATTATCTAAAAAAATATTCTTTCTGAAAGTATCTAAAAAATATCAGAGCACTGTTTGGGCATTGTCGGTCTAAAATGACCACAGAGATTCCAAAAAAGCAATTTGAAAAAAAACAAAAAAAAAACAAATATTTTAGATGGTGCTAGTGGTGTACTCATCAAAATTTTCAAACTTGTAGCCCCAGAAATATGACCAGGAGACACACACACATAGACATATAGATATAGATTGGCAGATACAGAGAGTCAAAAAGAGAAGAATTTGTAGCCCACTTGGCTGGTTGGTCAAGCCATTTGTGGTGCTATGGTCATTCAAAATGAAAACCACATTGAGAAAAGGAAAGAGAGTCTTTGGGTTCTTGAAAGAGAAAGAGAGAGAAAGAGGGATCTAAAGAAAGAGGAATAGACATGTTCATGTAACAAACTGGGAAAGAGAATTTTCCTCTGAAAAGATCTTGGTGGTAGGAAGATCCGAGCAGAATCAGAAATGAAGACAACCAGGGAAAGAAAGGAGATAAAACCTCGGGAGAAAATATAAGAGGACAGGTTTGGTAAGTCTCTCAGACAATACGATCACTAAAAAAAGGTCTGAGTTTGCAAAAAGCAAGTTTGAATGCTGCCGTACGCAAAAAAAAGACCAATTTAGCATAATATTACTTTGCAAATTCAACCTCCTGCAAAAAAACATTTGGGGGGGGGAGGTTGAAAAAAACAGTTCCTAAACATAATAAAGACTGAATGTGCGAATTTTCAGTCATCTAGCTTAATTGGTGTGGCTTGTATGCATAAAACAATAACATTCATAGCCAGCCAGCCAGATCATCTTGAAAACTGGAGAAATCTACATTGACAGTTTTGCTGACAGTTGGGATTGACGTTTTTTAATAAGCAAAATCAGAAATGATAGAGAGAAAGAAATTAAGAAGTTGCCTGAGAGATATAGAAGAACATGAAATCAATGAGAGTGTAAGAAAGAAAGGCAAGGGGAAAAGAGTGAGCAAGGAGAAACTAATGAGGAAAAGAGAGAGGAGAAGAGAAAGAAAACAAGAAAAACTGAATAGGAAACTGAGAGAGAAAAGTGCATGAGAGAGAGAGCAAGAAGAGACTAATAAGATAAAGAGGGTTTCAGAGCAAGAAAACAAAAAGAAATCAATATGTGTGGGAAAGAAAAGCAAGGAGAAGAGAGAGAAAGAGAGAAAATATAATGAGATGAAGAGAGGCATCAGTGAGATAAAAAGAGAGAGAGATAAAAAGAGAGAGAAAAAATAAGCAAGAAGTAACCAATGAAATAGAGATATAGTTTCAGGAAGGAAAGCCAAAAAGTGAGAGACAAGAGAGAAATCTATACAATAAAGAGAGAGCAGTTAAGAGAAAAGGAAGGGCAAGAAGAAATCAATAAGAAAGAGAGAGCAAAAGAACAGAGGAAAAGGAAATAGATGAGAGGAGGAACAAGCAAGAGAAGGAACAAGAGGTCAAGTGATTTTGGTCGGAGAGAGAGACAGAGATAGAGAGAGACAGAGTGAGTGGAAACAGTAAACAGAGAAACGGTAACAAAGAGAGAAGCAAGGAAGGCAGCAGAAGCTCTTAGAGAATCATGTGCTCGTATTCTTTCATTGTGCTTAATTTGAGGTCCATTTTCCTTGCTTCAGTTCCCGTTCAAAATTCCTGTTCAAAATTCCTCGGACATTGCAACTGCTTGACAAACATCTGTCTTGTCGCAACCGAGAAAGCTCAAACGCAGTCAGCAAAATTCTTCTGCTCATTTGATGACAACTGTTGTTGCTTCTGTTGTCATATCACCACCGTCCGTCCCTCTGGGCATCTGTTTTCAGCTGAATTCTCTATGGCGTTGGTTCATGCGATGAGACAGCACGGACATAGAGGGGAAGGCAGCAGGTGGATAGTGTGCGCAATCAGGGATTGGCCATTTCAGGACATTCTTTGAAGATTCTGCTGGACATCACGATGACAGATCCAAATGTTCAACCACTTGTAAAAAGGTCCTTTTCATACATCACCTGCTCCATGCAGTTGTCGTAACGACAAAAACAGGAGGTAATTGAAAAGAATCGGAGGCTGGGCAGGGAGTGAGGGTGTAAATATTGATTGAATGACCAGAGATGATAACCGTGAAGGGAAGGAGTAGAATGTTGAAAGGCATATAGCCGTAATAACTCCCTCGATGTAATCAAAGCTGAACTGACTGGTTCTTTGGTTTGAGTGGTCACTTCCTGTAGGCTTTTGCTCACTTTGGCTTCAGACTGCTACCAAACCTACCAGTCAACCCTTGATATGGCAGGTAGAGATCTGGACATCAACAAATATTAGTACCGAAATGTGGTTTTCTTTAACTGACAACTTTGACAAAAACGGATGGTCAAGGTTTGTTCCAGACATAAAATACAAACATACTGCAAATAAGATTGTTGTTTTATTTTGATTTATTCTGACAAAGATAACTCCCTCCAGACCAGTCTCTTAATCTGTACAAGGCAGTGAAAGTATAACTAAGTTAATATATGAAATTCCTCAGCACAGTCTCAGGTCACCTGTGGGCAAGTAATTATTTCTGTCAGTCTTCCTCATGTGCCAAGGAATAAAACATAAAATTACTCTAATAGTTTGTTTTTTAAAAATTTTTTCAATGTTTATTCACATCAGGTGTCTTGAAAGGGTTATTAAGCAAGAAAATGTGCTTGATTTTATTTATATTCTGATCCTCCTGTACATCATCCTCAGCTCCTTCCAAATGTATTTATAAACAAGAATCTATTGCTAATATTGTTTAATATTTCAATGATTATTTCCATCATGATCAGCTCCTACTTTCATAAAGTTAATAATGTTAATATTTCAGTATAAATTTACATCGTCATCAGAACCTTATGAAACTATTAACAAACTCAGTGGAAACTAGTTAACCACCTAGGACAAGGATAATGCTGTATGACGCCATTTTGGTGGAATATCTCATCAGCTGTTGCCGGGCAATCTTCAATTTCACTACCTTCATCACTATCTATGAATTATCTTGAATCACTCTCCAATACATTGTTAGAATAAGAATACCTATTTACAAATAAATTTCTTGCTAAATATCTTGTCAGCCATCCAAGAAGCAAATAAATTCCACTCAAGATATTTCATCAGTCACCCCAGGAACAAATAAATTCCTCACATGGAATCTTGTTAGCCACACTCGCAGCAAATAAATTCTATGCATGATATCTTGTCAGCTGCCCCAGGAACAAATGAATCTTCTGCATGATATCTTATCAGCCACACTTGAGTAAGTAATTGAATTTTATTGAGCTACAAGCAGGTTTTTCTGAGTTACCTTCATCTTTCTTCATCAATTTCAAAATTGCCAAAAGTTACTGGCTTACTTGATTCAACCAAGTTTGGTAGAAGACCTAATTTACCAGAGTACCCAATCACTGCCATTAACTCTTGAAAGTAAAATATTTCACACTGAATTGTAACCAAGTTGATCTGCTAATTTGCTTCAAAAATAATCATTTAGTGGTTTGTGTATTAATTGATGTGTTTTTATTGTACTTTGATCTGAGAGGTGTTCAATATCATAAACATTAACCTAGCTAGGACATACAAAGACAGCATTAACCTACCATTACTGAAGGATAATTAATTCACAAAATATTTGAAGATAATACCCAAATACTATATAAAATTGATTACATTAATATATTGTAAATGATAGAAACACTTATAATAAAGTCAAAAAGTCCCACACTTGACAATATACTCTTTAGTTAAGGTACTGGTATATCAAATGTATTTAATAATTAATTTTTTGATTAATTATTAATTATTTATCAAATTATTTAATTGATTGACTACTTCAGTACATTTGATATTTGAAAACCTCCTCCAAACATAAAGAAACAATCCTCTAGTGCATCATCATCATCATCATCATCATCAGTCTTTTAATGTCCGTCGTTGGATATAGAGCTTCCCCAGGATTCACCACAATTCTCTATCATGGGCATTGCGGAGCCAGTATTTCCTGAATCTGTCTAGTTCATCTCTCCATCTTGTGTTCTGTCAGCCTTGGTTTCTTATGTGATCTCTGGGGATCCATGTTGTGAGACATCACGTCCATGGGTTGTCATTCATTCTTGCAACATGGCCTGCCCATTGCCATTTGAGTTTTTTAATAGTTTCTATGATGTCACGGACACCCGTTTTCTACCTGATATACTGTGCTGTCTTGTGATCTCTCCATATAAGGTTGAGCATGATTCTCTCATGCACACGTTGCATACTTCTCAGTTTGCAGGTCTATCACCTGGTTAGGTTCCATATTTCAGCTCCATAAGTGACTATTAGGAGAATGCATTGGTTGTATACTCTTCTTTTTAGGATTATTGGGATACAAAACACTAAATGATGTCACAAGAACACTAATAGCAATTAACAAAAACATGTAATTAGCAAACTGCAAATGTTGAATTTAACAGTAGAAATTAAATAGTAAAAGTATCATCAAAAAAAGTTACAACACTACCATGACACTGAAAAGTATGTATCAGCCCTAATATTGAAAATGGCAGATAATGTTCCTGAAAGTGCTCTATCTTTTGGAGCTACCTATATTCATTGCAACCAAAGACCAGCTCAGTTGTACGAAAACAAGAAAAGATTACAGAAAGATTAAAAAGATGCTCCTTATCTGTCATTTTTAATGAAAGATGTATCAAAGAAAATATGTTGCCAATATATATATATATATATATATATATATATATATATATATATATGCAGAAATTTGCTCAGATATATATGCACTTATATGTCTTCATGCAAGTGTGTGCTTAACTGAACATCTTAGGAATGGACAAGTGATTTGCTGAGATGACTGCACTGTCAAGTATATAACAATTATAGGATATCACTTCAAGGGGTAAAGTCTGATGGGTCAGTCATTGTATAGAACTGATGAAGGTTTCAAATTATATATATATATATATATATATATATATATATATATATATATATATATATACATTTTTTTTCTACACTCTTCCCTGATCTGATTTACCATATAGCAAGAATTGCCTTCTCATTAGTAGAACTACTTGATTCTAGCCTTTTCGTGTCTTCTTCAAAGGTTCCTGTTTCGATGTGTATGTGTTTTTCTCTCTTAGAAACCATTTTTATTTCTTGCTTTTCATGTCTGCCCTCGCTTAAGATCACACTTGACACAATTTGGTCTGAATATGCCCTCAAATAAAACATTATATCTTTTTCATCAATTGATTCAAACAACTAGTAATATGCCTATCTACGTGCCCACTTCTGCTAGCCATCCCAGTCATGAAACGTATCTATGGCAAAAATCTATAATGTAAACAGATCTGGTTAGTCATTCAATAGAAACAGTCACTTGACCAATATCTTTTGGCAGGATGCAGTTTTGGGGGAGATCAGTTAAAAAATATTTGGAAGAAGCTGTTAGCATTGAATGACACTTCTCTCACCCTTTTTTTGGGCAGTGATCACTAAATGTTTGAATTTTCAAAAAACAGGCGGATACAAACAAAGGGATCAATTTAGGAAAAACCTACATTGTAAATTGATGCCCCCCCCCACTAAAAATCTTTTTTAGGGATGAATTTTGGAAAAACAAAAGAGGTTTTTCCTGGATGTAATATGGAGTAAATCTTTGAATTTTCTTCCCTGTAGCTATATTCATGCATCCTGTATGCATGATACATATATACATACATTGCCAGCCAGCCAGACCAACTTAAAAACTAAAGAAACCTATTTTGACAGTTTTGGTGACAGTTTTAGATGAATGTTTCTAATGTCTTCCTACCTAACAACCAAAAATCTTTATCCCTCTTTCAGTTCACTAATTATATATTTTGATACACAAGTCTATCTGAAAAATAATTGAATAACCGTAGCCATAAAACATAGCGAAGGGTTCTCCCTTCTTTTTCACAAGAATTAGCTTCAGTACTCCATCAGACCCCCTCTTAAAATGCTTTTTGGAAAAAAAGCTTTTTTGGCCTTTTGGGGGTCTTATTTATTGATAACATCTAGATGTTTCTTGATGGTTTTTTTTTTTCATTCTATTCTAGATGATTTCGGCTAGAAAATGCCAGTGACATCATAAAACTAATTTTTTTGATTCCCTGGTAAATTCCAGTGAAAAAATATTTACATGTTTACTAAAGTTACGTATGATTTCTTATAAGGACTTAATTCTCATCTATCCAGAATAAAACTGGCAATTATTAGCTTGCAAGTGTCTTATAGGTGACAAAATGGCTGAACCCTGTGGGCTGAAAATAAGCCCATAAGTATAATTTTTTTTATAGAACATAGTGACACTAGACAAGTCAAATAAGGGTTAAAACTGCTCTTCAGGCCAAACTGCAAAAAAGAACATTTTTTTTTAATGACGCAGCAATGTCCAGAAGTATCATAATTTTTTTTATTTCTAAAATATATCAGTGAAAGTGCCAGTGGCCGAATGGTTAGTAGCACAGAAATTGCAATTGCCAAGCCGAGTTTAAACTCCAACTGAGATAATCTACATTTACTTTGTTCTAATGCTCTTGGGAAAGGCATGGATACGAATAAAAGATGCAACTGATTTGAAAAAAGTACTTGATTAAAAAAAATTTACAAACAAAGTAATTATTTAAATTAGTACAATACTTTGAATAATTCCTGGAGAATTGGAAGAATAGAATTTCATTTCACGTACTTGTTCCTTTATGCTTATGTTTTTACAGATGTTTATAAAGATAGAATAAAACTATTTTCCTAATTGCTTGGAAGAAACATTTATGATAGAATCAACATTCCCTGCATAACTCAAGATTGTCAGCATCTTTTTAAAGCAATTGATACAAAATATAGTGGACTCATGTGATCACATTCATTTTAGATATTAAGAAACCTGGGCAAGGCTGGGTAATTCTGTGTGTTCATTTTAAAAATCAATCTGCCCATCAAAAATCTCTCTGTCATTACTTATTTATACATCCATTTCATTGTTTATATATGTCTATCTCTTCCACAATCTCTTTTACTCTTTCTTCCTGACAATTTCTCTTCTCTTTCTCTCTCTTCCACACAATTTCTCTTTCCTTTTCTATCTCTTCCCAACAATCTTAATTTCTCTTTCACTCTCTTCCCCACAGTTTCTCTTTCTGCCTCTCTTCTACTGTTTCCTTTTCTTTCTATTCCCACAATTTCTCTTTCTCTCTCTTCCTCACAATTTTTCTCTCTCTCTCTCACACAATTTCTCTTTCTCTTCCTCCCCCTTCCCCTCAGTTTCTCTCTGTGTCTCTCCAACAGTTTCTCTGTCTTCCTCACACAATTTCTCTTTCTCTTTCACTCTGTTCCCTCAAAGTTTCTCTCTCTGTCTCTCTCTTCTCTACAATTTGTCTCTCTCTTCCCTATTATTTCTCTATGTGTCTCTCTTCCACAATTTCTATTTCACTCTCTTCACCACAATTTCTTTTCTCTTTCTCTCTCCTCACAGTTTCTCTCTCTGTCTCTCTCCCACAATTTCTCTCTCTCTGTCTCTCTCCCACAATTTCTCTCTCTCTGTCTCTCTCCCACAATTTCCCTCTCTCTGTCTCTCTCCCACAATTTCTTTCTCTCTATCTCTCTGTCTCCCTTTTCTTTAGAATTTCTCTTACTATGTATCTCTTTTCCATAATTTCCTTTTCTCTTTCTCTCTCTTCCGCACAGTTTCACGATATCCCTTCCTGCTACACTCTCTACCCCTTTTTTTCTCACTTTCACATTTACTTTTTCACTCTTCAATAACTTTTCTTTGTCCTTCTCCCACAATTTCTCTTCTTCTCCCTCCCCTCAATTTCTCTTCTTCTCTCTCGCATAATCTATCTTTCTTTCTCTCTCATTATTACTCTTTCTTTCCCACAATTACCCTTTCTTTCTTATCTTCAAATACCACTTCTCTCTCTCCTCCGATTACTCTTTCTCTGTTCCCCAAAATTGCCTTTTTTTTCTATCTCACACACTCTCTCTTTGAATATTTTCCTCTCTCTGCCCCATTTACTTTTTCTCTCTCTTCTACATTTATGTTTTCTCTCTTTTCATTAATCTCTCTTTCTCTCTCTGTCCTCTTCATTACCAATCATCAATCACATTGATTCATATTTGCTCATGTCAACGATTGCTTCAAGCATACAAACTAAAACCAGTGTTTTTGGAGCCACTGTCTTCATTGACCGAACCTTCCACCACCACCACCACCACCACCAGTTAATCTCTGTGATCCTTATGATCATCTAACAATCTCGATTTCTTTGAAACTATCTGCTGCCACAACAATATGCCCTTACCTTATTGACAACTTTTTCTCCTCGCTCTTCCTTCCTTGCCTCTTTTTCACTTCCATCTTAAAAGGACACATTGTTGGCTTAATAACCTCTCTGTGAGAATTTAACAGTTGCAGAAGAAAAAATATCCAATAAGTCAACAGAAATTCTGCCATTTTCCCATTTTTCTTCATCTTTTTTTTTACTGTTTATTTTATTTATTTATTTATTTATTTATTCTTCTTTTCTTATTTTTTTACTCCCTCTCTTGCCTTCTTTTATTCCTTCACTTGTCTGTCTATCATTCATTTCATCAGACTTTCATTCATTTTTCTTGTCTGTCTGTCTTCTTTCATTTATTTTTCTTGTCTGTTTGTTCTTTTATTCATTCCTATTGTCTGTCTGTTTTTTTTCCATTCATTCTTTCTATCTGTCTTTCATTCATTCTTTCTGCCCGTCTGTCTTCTTCCATTCATTTTTCTTGTCTATCTTTTTAAATTCATTTCTTTTATCTGTCTTTCATTTATTCATCTTGTTTGTCTGTCTTCTTTCATTCATTCTTCTTATCTATCTTTCATTCATTCTTCTAATCTGTTTTTCATCCATTCTTCTTATATGTCTGTCTTCTTTCATTCTTCTTGTCTGTCTTATTTCATTCATTTTTCTCATCTGTCTTTCTTTCATTCATTCTCTTTGTCTGTCCAATTTCATTCATTCATCTTATCTGCTTTCTTTCATTCGTTGTTTGCTTCCATTCATTTTTCTTGTCTGTCTCTCATTCATTTCTCTTATCCAACTTTCATTCCTCCTCTTGTCTGTCTTTTCTTTGTTTCATTAACTGTTTATTTTCCTTCCTTTCTTTTGTATGTTCCCATATTCATTCCTAATTTTCATTGATAATTAATTCACTCATTCCTTTATCACTCATTTATTTTCACTTTTTCTATTGGTCCATTTGCTCCTTCATTTTCTCTCTCACTTATGCATTTCCTTTCATTCATCTGCTCTTTCATTTTTCTTTCTTTTTTTCAATAATTCTCTTTCTCACCCACCTCCCCATCTTCTCTCATTATTTGTTAGAATCCATCAACCAAAACTGTTAACATATGTTTCTTTAGTTTCCAAGTTGGTCTGGATGGTTTGCAGGCTATGTATGTATCATACGCACAGGTCGTATCAATGAAGCTGATTAGTTGAATTCTTTAACATTTACTCCTTATCACGTCTACAAAAAACGTTTTTTTGTTGTTTTCTTTGATCCCCTTCCTGAATAGGTTTTTATTGGGGCTCAATTTGCAATGAAATTTTATGCTAAACTGACCCTTAGTTTGCATCTGGCAGAGTTCATGCTCAATTTTTTTTTTAATTCGGTCTTTTTTATTGATCAATGCCCAACAAAAAGTGAGAGGGGAAAGGTCTTAACTGATCATCCCTTTTCCCAATATTTTAATTGATCGCATCCAACGTTGGTCACATGACAGTTTCCATTGAGTGACTAACCAGACCAGTTTACTTTTTCTGTTATCTGTGTGGTCACTTTTTCTTATTTTACTGGAAAATACCAAAAACAAACAAAACTTGAGATCTTATGTCTTACACCCTTCTTGTCTGATATCTACTTAGACATTCACCTCTCTATGTTCTGTTGTTTGTCAGTAATATTTTCATTGAGTATTTATAACTTAGCCTTTGCTTGCGATAGCGTTACCTAAAAATTAAAATCAAGTTTTAAATATTGGAGATAAAATCTACAAAATTTACGTTAATGAGTACATTATACGTTATAACAGATTAAGAGGATTATCCAGTATTCTTAGGGTAAAAAATTACATTGGTAATTATACTTGACCTTTTTTTCCTCAATCAGTTACAGTTGAATTAAATGTTTCACTTTATGCTGTCTATATGTAACCAATCTAGCACTCTTAGTGCTAAATATAGTACATTTCTTGTTTAAGCTGTGCAAAAAAAGTGTTAAATCAACACCGGCATGCTCAAATATTTTGGCCGTTTTTGACCATTTTTTGACCATTTTTTGACCATTTTTAGCATCATTGTAGTGTGTCATAACCATGTTTTAGTCCTTTTTAGCAGTCAAACTAACTATTTTTTGAGTTGGCAACACTGATACTGGGTTTCTCTCATTACCAAATAGGGCACCTTCCATTGAATGATAACAAGGTAGTCTCAAAAGCCATTGTTAGTGAGTTTGATCCTCATTAAGTGCCAAAGTAATGTGACCTTGTGCCAGACTGGGCTAAGCTTATTTTCTTCAAAATGAACATATTTTTCAAAAATAAAACTGACCCAGAGTCTCCAAGATTAAATATGACATCAATGTTGCTGACGGCTGCTGACAGCCAGTGTTGTCCGCCGGAAATAGGCTCGGCTGATGGTTACTCCTTATCAGTGTGACAGACATGGCACTTATAATATATGCTAGAATATACCCTGTGAAGAATGATGGGGTTATTTTTGTATGGATCGGCACTAAGGTGCCTGAAGCTATTCTATGAAGTATTCATTTTAATGAGTGTTTCTTTAAAGTTTTAACACAGCTCAAGATGTTTTCAAGGGACATAAAGTCTTAAGGGTTTCTATGATGTAATCTTCATAGTTATGTCATATGAGGTAAATTCGCCTATGAGATCAAAGTGCAAACAAACAAAGAATGAATTAGCATACATGACTATTATATTGATAGATGATCTATTATCCAATGTAGACAAGAAAAAAGCGAAGAAAGAGGTAAGTCTATTTACCAACCATGCAAATCCAAACAGCAATATAAGTTACAGTGAGGTAGCTAGAGATTTCAGAACTAGGGGTCTTGGATCTTTGAGCCCTTCACTCTCCAAGATTTAGTGACCTTTCAGGATAAAAGAATATTTGTATCTAACCAACATGCATTATAACCTAATTGGCGAAAAACAACCCTTGAGGCTGAATTATTATTTATGCAATTCATATAAGTACAACTATATACCTCTTATTGTATAATGTCTATAGAAATGCTGGAGGTGAACTACTATTTATAAAGCTTTTGGGCTCCTCTCTCTTGGGGGCCTGGGAGTATTTTTGAATTTCTTTCCCTCCCCAACCCTTGTTACAAATATCATATGCAAAAGAAAAGTTCCCTGAAAGTAATTCAAACAGCCTACAAGATTATTAACTTTTATTGGTCAATCTTTTTCATTTCCTGATTCACTTTAAACTTGGCTTTTGATTTAATACTGACTGCAAAAGAATAGAAAAATATGATGAAATAAAGGAGAAAAAATGTTTGCGGCCCATTTTTGTGGTCTTCAAAGGGTTGTCACTGCTTTTTATTCTCGCTAAATAAAACGAAAGGGGCGACAATAAATACTTGAATTTTGTTTCTTTTTTTGTTCAATTCAACATCAAACATTATTCGACCCTGGTTTCAAAATGTTCGAATGAAATCAAAAAGAAAGAAATCAATTTTGGAGAGATATCATTGACGATTGTTCCTGAGCTTTGAGTGAGACCAGAACATTGACACGCAAAGATGAAAACAGGTTTGGTTAGTAACCACTCGAAAGGAACTGTCGTAGGGGCCAAATTGGCATAAACTTACAATGTAAATTGAAACTACCCCTAAAAACCAATTTTGGTAAGGAATTTGAAAAAAACAAAAAAAACATTTCTTTTTTCCAGATATAATATAGAGTGAATGTTTGAATTTTCAACCTTCTTGGTCTATTAGCACAGCGTGTATTCATGATACATAAATACATAGCAATGGTAGACAGATGGACAGACTCACTTAAAAGATAGAGAAACTTATGTTGACAGTTTTGGTTGATGGTTTCCAATATAGTTACACGTCTCTAATACATTCACGCGTTTCCAGCCCTATTTGTCCAAGAGTTTAATTCTATACTCAACTTAAACTCCATATTAGTGAATACAGACAGACAGACATGGCTATTATCATACTGACATTTTCCAACAAATTTATTTTTTCTGCTTCTGGCTGTTTTTAATGTTGCTTGCTTCTTTCTCATGAACAGAGAATAAAGTAATTTATCTTGATTATTCTACAAATTTTACACAAATACAATCTGACAGCTGGGTTTAATATGGAAAAGTGAAAAAAATCATATTACGTAAATTACAAGTCTTCGACCAAGTTTTTTTTTTTTGCTCTTTTTATTTCAAATTTGATGATAAAACAAAAAAATAACGAAAATAACGAAGCTTAGAGGAAGAAAAAGAGTATAACAAAAATAAATAAGACTCAAGAAAATAAACTTTTGATTTAAAAAAAAAAGGAAACCATCTTTTATTGTCAAATTCTTCTTTTTGTTTTTCTCGAAAGTTAATCATTATGACAGTATATTTGTCCTGAAGTTGTAGTCGGAACTCTATCTTTTTCAGCTACTTTTTGGTTCAATCTCTCTCATCTACTTTAATCCAAGTACAAAATTAAACCAGTTGATATGAGATACAAAGGTAAATTCAGTGAATATTTATCACGCAATTGCAGAAACTCTTTAACAATGTATACACTGCTAAAAAAAACAAAAACATTAGGGTTTTTTTAAATTTGGGTACAACAAAAATAACCCTCATGATGAGCGTGACAGACTGATTCAAAGAACTAAAAACCAAGAAAAAATTTGTGTTACTGAGATGAAATATTTTCATGATTCCACGTCTTTTTGTCCTCAGCAGAAAAAAGAGCAGCTGGGGACTATTGTTTGCTATGATTGTCCATCATTGTTGCTGTTGTCATTTCTTTTCTCGATTCGATCACTTGAAATTTTGTACGTAGACTTGTGGAGGGATTCTACCTGGCAGATTATGAGTTATGGCCGATCCGATCATTGTTTACATTTTCTAAGCAAAAATATTGTATTTGTTTACATTTAAGGAAAATTTCTCAAATCTTTATCGATTTTGCTAAGATTTGGCTATATCTGTATTTCAGTCGTTTCTAGCCGGGGACTTTTCTACTTCTAAGATATTTTTATTAGTATCTACATCTTTGTATTCTTATTTAGCACAACACTTAAACCTGTTTGGTGTTCTTAGATGAAGTATTTTCATTATTTCACATTTTTTCCTATTAGTACTTTGTGGTGGTTCACAATTTAAAAAATTAAAAATCAGGATACAGGTGGAAAAACCTAGAATGTGACCTAACTGCTTCAGGTCAAAAAGATAGGAATAGGGTTGTGAAAAATGCCCAAGGTTACCTAAGCAGTAATTGGTGAACAGTGATTGGGAACCTTGAATGCTGATTCACCAGGGCAGGAACTAATCATAATGATGAAGTCAAGGAACTGGCACCACTCTGTCAAGATTTATGGAATATACAAATAAACCACTGTTTGACTTCTCCTATAAAAGACTTTCATGAAATTTTATGAGATCAGTTGATAGTTTGATTTCTTTAGAAGATAAAGTATGAATTCAACTGGCAAAATGACAGGTTGGATTGTTTCAGATAAACAGAACATTTTGTTGATTAGAATATATAATTTTCAACAAACAATAGTTTAAATAGTTAATAGCAAACCAAAACAATTCAATAGAACTTAATATTAATCACTTTTGATGAGATAACAAATGGAATTAATTAAAAGACAGATTAAGAGGTCTGGTCATCACTCAACAGAAATCACCACATGACCAACGTATTTTGGCTGCATCCGATGTTGAGTGGTGATCAATTAAAAAATAGGAAAAAGGGGCGATCAATGAATGTTACTTCTTTCACTATGAAAAGTCAATATATAAAAAAGAAAAGCCTGACTACTGCTGAACTCTGACTAAAGGACCAATTCAGAATTGGGGTGATTTTGAAAAATGAAAAAACGTTTTTTCTAGACTTAACAAGAAGTAAATGTTTAAATTTTCAGCTCTCTAGCAAATAGATAGATACGTGACCAGCCAGACGACCAGCCAGCTAGCCAGCTTGACCAAGTAAAAAACTGAAGACACTTATGTTGACAGTTTTTGATAATCAAAATACATGATTTTCAATAAAACGATACCTTAAATAAAAAAATAACAAGCCCTAACCAACTAAATACGATTCAATAATAGTAAATAATAATTACTTTTGATGAAATAGCAAATAAGATTGATTAAAAAGACAAATTGATAAATAAATTACTGTTGGTAAGGATGAATAAATCTAAAGAGTTGATAAAACACTAAACACATATGCAAAAAAGAATTTCTCTCAAAAAATATTGTCAATGCTGAGAATTTCCTTTCTCCTTCCTTGGAGGGTTATTCATTAAGTGAATCAAGACAGAGCCTCGTAAATCAAATTTTCCTCTTGAAACTTTGCTTCTATTAGAAATCTAATAGGCCACAAAGGATTTTAGTTGGAGAAAATGGAAATCAATTCTTGAAACCATAAAATGAAATTGAGACAGAAATAAAAATAGTGACCATGTAAAAATTACCCACATACCAGTGAATTTATGGTTAACTCATTCAGGCCAGCAGCACATGTAGATGAGTTTTAAAATTTCGCAGCTATTTTGAATATGGCAGCCATCTTGATAACATGATGAGGTCACATCACTATTATATTTCTTTAATTTTACCATATCTTATAACCTTCAAATGATATATGACTTCCCAGTGTTTTCTTAGACAGTAAGAAAACTTGAATTCATCCATTGTAATCCTAAGAAAAAATAGAACTGAAAGAGTGAATCAGAGGGGGTCAAAGATGAAGTGGGTCTGCTTGGTAAGAAAACTTTAGACAGGATGAATAGTTTCTTCTCAAGCATGAAGAAAAGAAATTTCTCAGCCATTTCTCTCTCATTCTTTCTGTGTATGATCATTTAGTAAATTTAGGTGGGCACCCCTCAGGAAAGAACTTATGACACTAGCAAAATTGATCTAGGAGATGTACTTGCTTACTATCATACCATACACATAACCCAATTCATTCTGTCTATGTTTTACTCAATGTAGACGATGCTGACAACATTGACTAGCAAGCTAGTCTTGCAAACCATGGCCTCATTGATAAAGAGTTTGATCCTCTTTGGATTCCATGCTATCATATTCCTGTACTAAGAATTATATATATATATATATATATATATATATATATATATATATATAATATATTTATATATATTCATCTGGGTCAGGCGATAGAGCAAGAGAAAGGCAACAAAAAGGAATAAAGATAGTATTGTGACGAACCCTATATCTTTAGTCAAGAATTAGATATGAAACTCTTCTATCAGTTAGGTATCTAAAACATCACTGCCTTCAAAGACCCTGTATAGAAACCCTGAATGCAAGTGGTCAAACGTCTCTTTGCTCCAGTCTTCGAACCGGTTAAATTCTAGCCTTTTAGCCCCAGCTTTTGAGCCACTTAACTTCTCTCTTTCTCTCCTGCTTATTTGGCCTGAGCATCTTGAGCCAATTATCTTCCTTTACTTCTCTCTAAACTCACAGCCAGTGTAGTCTCTATTCATTGACCGCAGCGATATATACATTGTCTTGTCACTTCTCTTCCTCGATGTGAGTATTCGTAAGAATTTCATCACTATCAAATGCAAACATTACAACTACTATTTTTGGCGACCTTGCAAACGCAGTGTTCATTATTTGCACCCCCCTAGCTCCTTCTTACATCTATCCTGATTAACTGCCTTTTTCTTATCTAGATTGGTCAACTACACCACTCATTATAACAGGCACGACTTATCAGACTCCAATCGATTGATAGTCGAAACGACATTAGACCCTTTATGCCACGTGTCCCTTAAATACTTATTCTTTCTTATATTTTGTTTTTACGCATAGGGATAACCTTAACCTACCTGGCCACTTCTCTCTGCTCTTCTTAACACAATCGAATGTATTAATATTCCCATTCCATATATTATGTTTAGATTCTTCATTTGTGCATTAAACATATCACTCATTTTTCACCTCTAAATATTTGTGTATATCTTTTTGCTCCATTTAATATCTGCGTCCACATTTGTACTTGGTGCGCATATTTTCTATACACCTCCCTTCCTTCATCAACTTTTTCACCGAAGCCCACGTGGGCCCACATGGTCACTCATCTTCAACCCAAACTCTCTAGAACCATACTATCGACAAACAGTTCACTTTCCAACTTGGATATTTTCCACAGTGTGTATAGATAGTCTGAAAAGCATTTGGTATAAATAGAGACATACTGAAAAGCAAATTGCCAATATGCTTAAATAATAAAATGGAAATAGATCAACATGGATCTGAGAGAGGAACATGGAGAAGGTTATTATACAAGTAATCAAGCAAGAAAAACGGAGATGGGCAGGGCATATAATAAGAAAAAGTGACAACAGAGGGTGCAAAAGGCTAACCCATTGGTGCCTGTGGGACATTGATTGCAGTAGGATAAGACCGGACACAAGATGGCAGAGATTAGTATAATCATGACTGTCATGGAAGAATACAGGAATGGCCTTATTTGGACTAATAATGGCTGAGAATGATGATGGTGATGATGATAAATATGAGGTGCGGCCCAAAAGTTTGCAGGATTTGAATGAACTTATCAATCAATTCATCAGTTTCCCAAGTCTTGCCAGAGATTTCATACATTTCTTCAAATCAATCCACCTGGAAATAAAGGACCATAGTTTTAATTAATGTGGAGTGAGCATATTCAAATTCAATTGAAATCCATTTGTTTTCGAGTTCATCATTAGAATAGATATTCAAAGTTGTATGTAACTTTTATTTGTCTATGTAAATGTAGGCAAATAAATATACATACACATGTAAGCATAAATAGGCACACAGAAATGCACACACTCATACATAGCTATATAAATATTTTCATATACAGACATTATGTCAGATATTATTGTATAAGTCAATGTTTTCACTATAAAATTGGTATTAACCAACTGATGTCAGTAAAGTTTTCAGGATATTCTTATATTTATATGAGCAATATATCATGTGTGTTTCAGCTGATAATATTCATCCGTATAAAAAATATTGATAATAACTTGTTTTGGGGTGTCGGATTTTATTATGCAAACAAACTGAGTGCAACATAACTTTTTATTTATAAATATATTAAGAAAATATAGGCCATAGAAACATATATTTGATTAACATGATATCCCATACACCTGAATAAATTATTATTTTACATGTTAATACGGTACTGACATCCTTTAAACTTTATCAGTCTTCCATCCACTGATTTTGTGAACTTTTCTACTGTTTCAGTTTTAACATAACTTGCTGCAGTTTTTATTGCTTCCCAGAGGTCTTCTTTGCTTGAATATTGTTTTCAGTTCTTTTAATGATGGACCACAAGTTCTCTATTGGATTAATATTTGGAGAGGTTTGGGGCCATTCCATTAACTTGGTGTCTTTCGAACCTTTTTTGGCAAGGTTGGCGATAGTCAGATTTACAGAATGCGAAGGAGCAGTGTCTTCCATGAATATATTCTTCAACTCGAAGCTTCTTGATTGTGACCAGTGCCACTCTAAAAACATCTTGTCCAAGAACTTACAATAATTCACAGGATTTATCTTGATAATATCATCAACTTTGAATGGGCTTCTAATTTTACTGCCTACAATACTAGCCCCAAACATTACTCCACTTCTGCTATTGTCTCCAAAGTCATCTTGGCTGACTATCAGACACAAACTAGGGAGCAATCTAGTATAAATTTACATTGCAAACTGATCCTCCCCTAAAAACCTATTCAGGAGGCAAATTTAAAAAAAAACAAAACTGTTTTTTGTAGATATAATGAAAAGTGATTGCTTACATTTTCAGCCCTGGAGCTTCATTAGTGTGGCTTGTGTGCATAATACATAAATATATAGGCAGCCACACTGACTTGAAAACTGAAAGAAACCTATTTTGACAGTTAGGGAGAGAGTTTTGATTTACAGAAAAAAGTGATTGTAAAACTGACACATATTTCAATAAGTATACTTTATTTATTTAATTTTTGTTTGTCTACAATCAGAAACTGTCAACCAGAACTGTCAAAATAGATTTCTACAGTTTTCAAGTTGGTCTAACTGGCTAGTTATGGATATATATATGTATGTAGTAAATTCTTGCTGGGAGACGGGCACGAATTATTTAGCAAGGAACGATGAAAAAATTGAAACTTTTTCAACTGCTAAAATGAAGTCCCCAGACTAACTAAAATTGCCGCAAGTTTAGATGAGTACATAATTTTCTTGATTTATTGTTCATTTCCTCATTGTTCTGTGATAATCTTTAATGCCTGCCTATTCATCCAACCCTGTATTACATGCTTGTAAATGTCCTATGCGTCGAATCGTTGGTCAAATAGCAAATAGCAAAAAAAAAAAAAAAAAATCTCCCCCAAATGCTGAAATCTAAATATCTAAAAGCTAAACTGAAGAAAAAATCTCTAAATGTGCACCAATTCCCTATATTCCAAAGAACCTTAAATCCCCTCCCCCGAAATTAACCATAAATCTACAAGGAAAAAAAAAAAAGAAAGAACCCTCCCCCAAATGCCGAAATCTAAATATCTAAAAGCTAAACTGACCCCATACTCCCCCCTCCCCCACTACCTCGACCTAACTCTGACTTGCCATAAAAAACAAACGAATGTAGGGTTGGATAGATTGAGGCCGTATCTATTGTCAGTAGTAAATTCTTGCTGGGAGACGGGCACGAATTATTTAGCAAAGAACGATGAAAAAAATTGAAACTTTTTCAACTGCTAAAATGAAGTCCCCAGATGTATGTACAGGCCACTCAAATGGAATTGGAGAGCTGAAATTTTCAATTTTTCTTTAATATGTCCACAAAATACAGTTTGGGGGTTTTCTTTAAAAATCTCCCAGCCTAAATCGCTTCTTGGCCTTTTGGCTAAGATCAAAGTGTAGTATCTGTTTTTTGAAGCCCTCGCACTGAGAAGTTGATCAATTTCTGGGATTGTCCCTCATCCCAGAACTACTGATTAGTACGCTCAGGCTTGTCCAGAGAGCATCAACAGGATCTGTCCTGTGAACAAAATCGAGCCTGCCCTAATGACTCCGTGAAATCATGTGTCGAGACTTAGGGACTCTTGCACTTGAGGATTCATCCAGTGGACATTGTCAAGCTCATCCCAATGTCCTTTGAGATCATGCGCAAGGAATTGGGTTCATTTCACCCTGTGTCTGCTTGTTTTCGAACGTGTGGGACCCCACCTTAATCCGACTTCCTATCACATTTGTAGTCGTGGGGATGGAAATAAACAAACTCCCACCCTAGATAGGTTTTCAGTGTGGGGGTTCAATTTGCATTGTCAGCTCATGCCAGATTGATACTTTAGTTAGTGCCCAGCAGCATTCACGTTTATTTTGGGGAAAATTCAGACTTTTTTTAGTGAATACAACCTAACAGTTGGCAAAAGAAGTAACTCATCTATTGATCACCCCTTTTTCCAATTTCTTAATTGTTCACCCACAACATGCCCTGCTGCCAATAGATGCTGGTCAAGTGATGGTTTCTGTTGCGTGACTGAGCAGATCTATCTCTTTATTCTATTTTCTATAAGCAAAACTTTAAAAACTTGTAATGAGAGTTCAAATTGGCCATTTCATTTGGTTGTTAGACTCATGCAAATTTCAGACAAGTGGAAAATGATAGAACACTCAAATTTCTCGGATCAGCCAATCCCAGTGCTTGAAAAATATTTCATTGCTATGGATGCGTAATGTTAAAAGATGGCTCGTTACACCTTTTTTTAAACAATGAGGAGCATTTAAAAACCTAGCTTGAAAGGAGAAAAGGAAGAAAGAACAGAAATCAATACACATGCTCATATATATATATATATATATATACATATATATATATATATATATATATATATATATATATATATATATATATATATGTATATATATATATATATATATATATATGTATATATATATATATATATATATATGTATATATATATATGTATATATATATATGTATATATATATATATATATATATATGTACATATATGTCAGATTTTCTTTTCTTCTTATGATGAAAGTAAAAGTTTATGAGATCATTCTTGCTTGCAGATTTGCAGTATACACTGAATTATAAATTATTGTATGTTAGGTGTGATAATAGGACAATAATGATGATAACACCCTACCCCACCTAGACATATCATTACCTATTACATATTACATATTATTACACCAAACAAACAATGATTTTAAATTCAGTATATACCATGAATCTGCAAACAAGAATGAATTTAGATACATGTGTGTGTGTGTGTGTGTGTGTGTGTGTAGTGTGTGTGTGTGTGTGTGTGTGTGAATATAGGTATATACAGATGGGTATTTGAGTATATTTTTTTATGTACACACATACATACACACACACTTATATATATATATATATACATACGAGAGAGAGAGAGAAATCTTTAAATATGCATATAGATCATGAGGTATGTGCATAGATACAACAAGGCCATAATTTAGTGATGAAAAAAGTACTTATTTTACACAACAAATATCCATTTTTTAATATAACCTCCTTCCTTGTCAATGCACTTGGCCCAACACTTTTTGATAAATCACATAAATCGAACATTATACGGTGAAAATTTCAGATCAAAATTGATCTAGTAGCAGTGTCAGGCAGCACACATTGATCCATCCTTGTACAGACATGTCTAGAAGAGGGAGTTATGATAAAAAATAACATGTATGTTCATGTATGAATTTTCAAACTAAGTAAAAAACCACAGCAGGACTCTACAGGTTGACCTCACTAATATGATACTGTCCTGATTGAGAAACAAATTGAGATACACACTGAAATAAAACGAAGAGTTAAAAATTCAAGAAAAAAATCGATTATTTTCAAGAATTTAGCAGAGAAGATTGTTTTAAAATCAGGAACCAATGTTTTCCTTCTCTTGTCTTATTTTTTTGCTCTCCAAGATTATTTTTGATTGAAATTTCCTAAACTCGCCAGTGTCCAATTGTAATATTTCATACGGATCATCGGGAAAAAGCAGAAACATTAGAGTAAGTATATTGGATGCAGTTTTACCTTCAGGCTTTTAAAATATATTCAACACGTGAAAAGTTTCTTGTGAAAATAAAAAGCATAGGAAAAGAAAGAAAAAAAACAAAACATTTCTCTCTCTCTCCTTGCTTGAAATCTTTCTCATCTTTACTGTCAATTAGAAAACTATTTCAGCATCAATCTGTTTGCAACTTTTTAATTTTTCCCAACGATTCCAGATTAGCAAGGCTCGGTTCCTGTTCATTAAAGTGCATGCTATCATCCAAACTGTTTCTTAATCTACACAATGTTCTTCGGAAGAAAAATTTCAGCTTTAGCCTCAGGAAGACCATCATCGTGTTGTCGGGCAGAAATTTCTTTAATAACTTTGGATTAGAAAACAACAACCACAGAACTCTCCAAGAAGTGTGAGATGATGGTAAGAAAAAAGACTTTTTCTTTTAAATTTGAGAAAAGTTCATTTTCTCCTTTTCTTTCTTTTTAATAGTTTTCATTTCCAAATTGTTGGCCTTTATATCTAAATATTCATGTAACAATAAAAAAACAGATAAGTGTATTGGGTTAGGTCAACCGAAATATGGATGACTGAATATACCATTATTGAAGGATGTGAACATGGGAATCCACAGCCATCTTTCCAGGGAGGATAGGCAGAAGCATATATCATGGGGTAGGGGGGGGGAGATGAAAGCATATATTCCAGGGATTGTATATATTTCCAACAAAAGGGTATATTCGGAATATATCTCAGTGGCAACCCTGTTACACAATATATATTTCACCCGCCATTTGTAGTGTAAGGTAGTACAACTCACTGTATTATTTAGGTGTCAGATGGTGCACTCAACTATTAACAGAGACTCATGACCAGATCCAAGGGTGACACGACAGGTTAAACCCCAGCGAATAATGATACTGTCTTCTTATATAAGAATATTAACTTGGGATTACATAAAACAATTGCACTGTGCCATTATTCTTTATTGACTTATAAGGTTCTAACTTTCAAAACCTCTTGCTCTTGATGAGAAAGTCAGATCCGCACCATCCTGAGTGGACACCCATGGATGAAGACCTTTTGATTGCACAGTCGGTATGTGATATATGTTGATGTATATATCATAATAAATGGATAACACCGAGAGTGTGTGATTAGTGTATCTATCTGAATTGATAATTGTATTCTTATATGCGTTCATATCTGTATACATCTAGATGCATCTGTGTGTTCATACATGAATGTGTCTGTGTGTATAAAAGAGTTTGTGTATAGAGATATGTTTATGTGTGTATAGATGTTTATGCATATAAATGTGTATGAGGATTTTTTCAACGTGGACAACAAGGCCAAATTATCGAGCATATGAAGTCATAGTAATTGCTACATAGATTTTGCAAGAAATCAAATTAGCATGAAGTTACATTGCAAATTGAAGCCCTCACTAAAAAGCTATTTAGAGAGAGATTTTTCAAACAGTTTTTTGTAGACATAACAAGGAGTGAATGGTTAAACTTTTAGCCTTCTAGCTCCACTGGTGTGGTCTGTATGTGTGATACATACATACATACATACCCAGCCAGCTGAACCAATTTGAAAACTGAGGAAACCTATTTTGACAGTTCTGGTCAGCAGTTTCTGATAGCAGTCACTGTATAACAATTTGTTAAAAAAAAACTATAAGAACCTATATGACATTAATATACCAAGCTATAAGTACCTATCAAAAACTAGCATTCTAAGGGAAATTATGAATCACCACAACACATATATACTGCATTTACCTTACAAACTAAGTAGTAGTGGTGGTAAAATTAACTTAACTTGATGAAAATACTACCAGTGTTGTTTGAACCATAAATCTATGATTTTAAAAAAGAAAACAGATCCATTAGTCACTCAATGGGATGATCAATTAAAAGATTGGGAATAGGAGTGATCTATTAATAAGTTACTTTTCTACTATTTTTTGGGCTGTGATCACTAAAGAATGCAAATTTTCAAAAAACAAGTGTGAATCCTATTAGACACAAACTAAAGGACCAATTTAGCACAAGCTTTCATAGTAAATTAACACTCCCCTCTAAAAACCTATCTTGAGATACAATTTAAAAAAAAAAGAAAAACTCTTTCAGCTCAGTGACTTTTTTTATAAACTTAATAAATTTGAATTAAAATTTTCAGCCCTGTTGCTCCCTTGGCATGGCCTCTATGCATAATGCATAACTCTGCCAGTCAAAACCTACTAGGTGAGGGTAAAAAAAAAATATTTCCCCTATTCATTGGAGGGAGTGTGTATACAAAATTTCAAGTTTCTATTATGAGCAGTTAGGGCTTGGTCAAACCGGATAGATAGATAGATAGATAGATAGATAGATAGATAGATAGACAGTAATAAATATCAGAACATGAATAACATGAAGCCAGCAACAGTGATCCTTTGAGGGTATCAGTGAATTATATCTATTACTATCTGACAATATTAAACAAGGCTATATAAACCTACCTAGAATAGTTGCTACTTTATGACAATGCTAAAGTGTGCAAAAGGAACCCTAAAATTGTTGTCTATCTTACAATATTATACTACGCTATATGAAAACTACCATAGTTGTTGGTACATGATAATTTTGCCAACAAGAACCTTTTGAAAACAGTCATTGTTTCATGATAGGCCATACTAACTTTTCAGTAAGTGGCAGTGCAGGACAATTAAAATTTGGTTGTAAATATACATGGCAATCGAATCAACATAGCTACACAATCAGCCTGCCAGACCAACCAGCCAAGTTGATGAGTATCCATACATGTGCGCCTTTTGGAGATCTCTAAGTCCTAAAACATGGCCAGCCCACCGCCATTTAGGATTTTTTATGGATTCTATGATGTCTCTAACTCTTGTCTTTTCCCGGATGTACTGTGCAATGGCAGACAATCGATGGACATCACAACTCACAACGTGGATTCCCCGAGACCACATGCACAACCGAGGCCGGCAAAATGTTAGATGGAGAGACGAGCTAGACAGGTTCAGGAAGTACTGGCTCCGTGACGCCCATGATAGAGAAGTGTGGCAAATCCTGGGGAAGGTCTATGTCCAATGACGGACGCTAAAAGACTGATGATGATGATGATGAAGTCCTAAAAAGAAGAGTATACAACCAATGCGTCCTACCTATTGACATGTATGGAGCTGAAACATGGAACCTAACGAGGAGACTGACCCAGCAAACTGAGAACCATAGAACATGAACTTGAAAGAATCATGCTCAACTTCACATGGAGAGATCACAAGATAGCTCAAAATATCAAAGAAAACCTGGAGTTGAAGACATCATACAAGCCATTAAGCTCAAATGGCAATGGGCTGGCCATATTGCAAGAAAGGTAGACAACCGATGGACGTCACAACTCACAACATGGATCCCCAGAGATCAAATGCAGAACCGAGGCTGGCAGAATATGAGATGTAGAGACTTGGTGGACGAGTTCAGAAAATATTGGCTCCATGACGCCCACAATAGAGAGATGAGGAAAATCCTGGGGAGGGTCTATGTCCAACGATGGACAATAAAAGATTGATTATGATTATGGTGGTCATTTTTACACCAACAATACCCAAATCTAGAGCTGGTATTTTTAGATAATTTTAGATAGAAGATCTTACTGTTTTAGATAGTTCTTCAGTCAGTTAGTTCTGGTAACAAATATTGATTTATGTGAGGTGTGGATATTACTTAATTCCTCAATTAGCTATGGTTTTCATAAGAATCTGTTTCTACTCGACAGCAGTACAAATCATCGACAATTTTTTTTTTACTAACCCAGGTCTTTGTTTTCTTTTAAAAAAATCCTTAATAACATTCTTGTGTTCCCAATTCTGACATGTGTTGGCGGGTTGTCCACCAATGCTATCAAACTCTGATAAGTAGGTTCTCTAACAAGATAGTATGAATGATTTGTAGATTACTGCCAATATTGTTTTATGCTATGTATCCTTCATTTAATCTGAACAAAACAGGTCAGTTTAGTCACTCAAAAGAAACCATTGTGTGACCAATGTGATTCGACAGTATGTCATGTTAAGGATGATTGATTAAAAAACATTATTGAAGAGTGGTGATCAATGAAAAGTTACTTCTTTTGCCTTTGGTTGGACAGTGGTTGCTAAACAAGTTTGAATTTTCAAGAAAAAAGCTAAATGATACCAGACACAAACTTAAGTACCCATCCAGCAAAAATTTATATTGCAAATAGAACCAACCCTTCAAAACCTATTTTTGGGTGGAATTTTCAAAAATAAAGAAAAATCTTCAGTTTTATGATTTTTTTTTTACAAACATATTGAATTCAAATTCAAATTTTCAGTCCTTTAGCTCCATTGATGTGATACACATACATATATATAGCCAGTTAGTCGGACCAATTTAAAAACTGAAGAAACCTATGTTGACAGTTTTGTCAGGCAGTTTCTGAGACATCAAACAGCTATAGCAATTGTGCCTAAGTACCCTTGTCAGCAGAGCTACACCCATGAGCAAACATTCCCAATGTCAGGGGACAGTAACAGACAGCAAGGCAACTCTGTACTCTTTACAATCTCTAATAAATCACAATTATCATACGATAAAATTTTCTTCTGATATGATGTACATTTTTGTACAGAGTTTATACAAACATTAAATAAAAGTCAGACCATTTCCTGGTGAGGTACAAGTTGTATCTTCTTCTAAATTTGAGGCAAATCAGGTTTTGAAACCTTCACAAATTCTTGATAAATTTTATGCAAGTTTTACGGCAATAAGCAATCTATATATTAGAAACTGTCCATCTAAACTGTCATCACAGGTTTCTTCAGATTTCAAGTTGGTCTGTCTTGCTGGCTACATTTGTACCACGTGTACAGACCAAACCAATCAAACTAGAGGGCTGAATATTTAGATATTTACTCCTTATTATAAGTCTGAATTTTCAAACAATCTAAAGGACCAATCTAGCATAAAATGCATTGCAAATTGAAACCCTCATAAAGATATATATATATATGGGAGAAATTTCCCAAAAAATAGAATTTCTTGAAATAATGAGTAAATATTGAAATTTTCAGACCTCTAGCTCCATAGGTACAGGCTATACATATGATACATACATAGTAAATAAAACAATAGAGTTCAGAGTACAAATCCACAAAGTCAAGAAAAAAAAACAGCACTTTCTAGTTTATTCATCAAATGTTGATTACCTCCTTGTATATTTCTGAAGTTACATTCATCCTTTATAAATATATACATGAATATGTGCATAGGCTGTTACTTTTTTAATTTGTCTGGCACAAGGCCACATATATTAGGTCTCCAGTGAGACTTCAGCTTACTTCATTAGCAAATTATTCTGCAAGACAAGCTTGTCAATGGTTGTACTATGGATGGTACATGAGTGGTTATTCATTAAACTGGCACAAAACCACAGTCATGGGGCACCTAGTGAGGATTGACATCTCTGCATTAGTAAATAATCTGGCGTTGTTTCATGTTATGGCAAGTACCTTATAATTATACGTACGCACATGCACAGCATATAGACACCTGAGTGTGTGTGTGTGTGTGTGTGTGTGTGTGTGTGTGTGTGTGTGTGTGTGTGTGTGTGTGTGTGTGCGTGTGTGTGTGTGTGTGTGTGCGTGTGTGTGTGTTTCTACCAAAAAGTTCAGGGGATTGAAATTGGAAGAGTAATCAATGTATTCATCAGTCATGTTTCACAGCATTTTCCCCTATCTCACCTGGCATTTCACACATCTCTAAAAATCACTCCACCAGGAAATGAAGTACCAAATTTTCTCTCCTTTCTCCGAAGGAGCTGTTTTGTGTTATAATTTTCCTAAACTTTTGCATTGCCTTTCATATATGTTGTACATGTGTGTATACATCTCTCTCTCTCCCCCCCTTTCTCTCTCTCTCTCTCTCTCTATCTATATATATATATATATATATATATATATATATATATATAAACAAACACCAGTCATCTAATATCAGAAGCATTAATTTAGCAATGAGATATAAATAATGAATAAATCACAGCTAAAAACAATTTAAAATTGTTTCTCTTTTTTAATACTTGTGGGAATTTTTCTGCCTTAACCTGCTGAAAATGATCTTACTGTCAGCTTTAGGGGGATCCCATAAGGGTGTGGCACCCAGTAAACCAAAACTCCCAAACTGGAAGAAAAAAAGATGCAACTCAAAGATGAGATTCTTACCTACCCTGGAGCCAAGTTGACTAGCCACCTCTCCTCATCTCTCCCTTCTTCCCTTGATTACCCTCAGTAATCTCAGGGTGTGGTTTCTTAAATTTTTGTCTGGATATTCTTCTTCTTAATGTAGAATCGGGCACCCTCACCTTCTCTCTCTCTCTCTCTCTCTCTCTCCCAGGTAGGGTCTGGGAGAGCTGGCCCAGACAAATAGTGTCTTTCTGATAATTACTGTCCTGGGTGTGTCAAGATCTTCAACTTGCTGGAAAAGATGAGACTCTCTCTTGACATCACTTGTATGCCCTGACTCATAAAAAAGCAAAATGTCATCCCCCTTCAGCAAAACATCCGGGCAAAAAATACATTGCTCAACAAAAGCCTCTGAAAAGTTGGCCTTTATTTCTCAGTTTACCTTTCACCAGTGCTGGATAAATACTATAATGGGTCTTGAACCACCTATAATTTTAGAGCCCACCAATATATATACATATACATATAGTCTAGAAGGCTTTACAGCTTTAAGCACTAAACATAGCAGAAAACTTTTTTCCAATTTTTTTTGTATCACTTCAGTCACTTATTTCCCAATATCTGTTAAGGTGATTTATGTAATTTTCTTCGGTGTTTTTTTTTTTATGTTTCAAGTATACTTTGGTATTATGGTCCTACTTGTAAATTTTCTCTTGTTGGGATCATCAGTTGTTTACGAGATTTTAAAAACAAAACAGTTATATTAACATGGCACCCATCAGTTTTGATCAAACACCACCTCCTTTCTGTAAGTTGATAATTAGCTTATGTAATACATGTAGTTTGTTATTTTATATAAAGTATCATCATAATGTATTGTACATGGAAGTCATTTTACACTATAAATCATTAATTTTTTTTGGAAACAGGGCTTATTTAAGTACGTTACCTAAAAAATGTATTTAATGATGAGGGATCAGTAAGTATAACATCAGACATGACTTGCTGATTGTGCCACTTCTATTGAGTGTTCACCCATGTGAATATTAAATCCATTGCATGAGTTTTATTATCAGACTGCATGCAAACCAACCATCTGATATCATGTGCAAGAATACTAATGACACAGAAAAACTTCTTTGAGCTGATTCTCTACCAACTTATTCAATTGAAATATATATATATGCTCTTAAGAAATGGATATATGATCCGACTGAATGATTATAAATTGCGTTATGTTATATTGAAACTCTTATTTGAAAGGATTTTCCGTTATTACATGCTCAATGTATCACTTGGCCCAGACATTGTAAATAGAATAAACAAATGAGTTTCAATATAACATAATGCAACTTATAATCATTCTGTCAGATCATATATTCATTTCTTAATAAACATAACTGTCTCATTGTATGAAACAAATAGATCAGAAATTGTCTGAAAATAAGCAAAATGAGAATTTGGAGCTAAAATAGTTATTTGGGCCTTTGCATTAATGGTGGTTGTCAAGTAAGAGCAACGTTTTGTCGAAGAAACTCCACATCAGTCACAGATTTGATTCCTACAGCAGCCACATTTTCTTTAATTGTTTATTTTATTTATATGGTCAAGGCCAAATGATACATTCACCCTGTAATAATGGGGAGATCATTTCAAATAAGAGTTTCAATATAATATCACACAATCTATAATCATATTTATATATATATATACATATATATATAACAGATTTTTAAGAAAATTTTTGCAATTCAATAGATTCAATTTGTAATTTGAAATAATAACAAATTGTTGAAGTAATACATTTTTTTAAAATGTAATAGAAAGAGGAAAAACAAGAAAGTTATTTTTTGGAATTTCAAAAGTTCTCATAAGACAATGTAAGAAAATTTAAGAAATATGCAGTAAATTATAAAGATAGTATCATCGGTTATTCAATGTTTAAAAAAAAGGTGATTCACTAAATTAACTAAAGATGGGGCATTTTACCTATAAAATTATATTTTTTTCAGTAATGTACTAAATGTACTGCGTAATTATCGGAAACTGTCAACCAAAACTGTCTTGAAAACTGTCAAAATTTGTTTATTCAGTTTTTATGTCAGGCAGGCTGGCTATGCATGTATGTATATATCATGCATACAGGCTGCACCAATGGACCTAGATGGCTGAAAATTTGAATATTTAGTCCTTAATATCTTTAGGAAAAATGTTCATTTCTATTTTGTCAATATTTCCCTCCTAAAACAGGTTTTTTGGAGGGAGGGTTCATTTTGCAATGTAAGTTTATGCTTAATTGGACCCTATTTTGTATCAACTTGTTTTTCCAAAATTCAAACTTTTTAGTGATCCAAGAGGCAAGAAACGTAACTTACTCATTGATCATCCCTCATTTCATTTTTTTTATTGATCGCCCCCAACACAGCTTGCAGTCGAAAAAGGGCTAGTCCCAAAACATTCTCTATTAAGTGAATAACCAGACTTGTTTCATTTCTGATTGATCTTTTTTTTTCCCAAAGGTATAGTGATCAAGTTCTTTATCGGCTAATTCGGCTGTGCCTATCAGGATAAGTCAATTCATTTGAACCGATATCATTATCATTGCTGTTATTATCCATCCTAAACCAGATTCACTCTCCAGGCTTCATCAGCTGACAGTCACATCTGGTGACCTGCCATGCACTAAACAGGATCTGCAGCAAGATAACATCATGGGAAACAAGTGTTAGTTTCACTTATTGTGTCCGTTTGAACTTATTAGATGAGGAATCATCACTTCTACAAACCCTTAACCAAAACTATCGGCATAGGTCAACAGATTTTTTCTCTAGCCTAACAAGGAAGGAAGGAAGGAGATATCACACAAATCCAAGCATTGCTACAATTGAAAAATTCTGTTTACTGCCATCACATTTGGATATTACACCTGAAGGAGGCTGTAGAATGGATTATCCAAAGAAAACGAGCTTGGCTTCACCATGGTCAAACTCCCTAGCTTCATTGAAATCTAAACAGAATTCATTTCTCCATACACTATTATTCCCAAAGTATGTGTCCCATGTCAACTCCTTTATCAGTAGTTCCTGTAATGAAAGAAAACCACCAAAGTCAAGAGAGTGAATTCGTCATCGGTTTTTCCATGTGTAAATTTTATTTGTGCCGTCATGAAGTCACTGGTTTTTGGTGAGAGTATTTTCATTGCTGAGTCAAAAGTAAAATCCTCAAAATCATAGAATCCATTAGAAAACTCAATGGGCTAGCCATGTTGCAAAAATAGCTGACAGCTGCTGGACATTGAGACTCAAAATGTGGATGCCCATGGATCACATGCATGTCTGTTAGACCATACAGTGAGAATTCACCTTTATGAAAAATGGTGCTAAAACTTTTTTGTAACTGATCTGGAATGTCTACCCAAGATCACTAACAGTACTTTTAGCAGGTTTGATAAGTTTCAGTCATCAACTGAAAAATTCCAATAGGGACTCAATCACTGCACTGGGACTAATGAACTAATATATAGATGTAGGAAAGATGAAATTAAATGATATCTCGAATTTAACCAATGCTATGGACTAACATTCCTGAAATTTTCATCGAAATTCATTCAAAACTTTTGGAGTTACTATATGGACAGACAGATGGATGGATATTATGTTGACAAACAGACAGACACAAGGGAATACATATACCTTTTCCATCCCAACTTCATTTGCAGAACTAAATAAAGTGTTTGGAAACAACAGATTTTGATAGCAATAACCATTTGATAACATTATCAGTGATCATAATAATTTATCATGGTAAACATCTTCCACTTGATATACACATGCAAACGCACCTATAAAATGAAAATATGCGGGATCTGTGCATAGTTGGTCAAATTTGGTTCTTGGCATCTAATCACAATAGCCCCACAAATGGCCTGCCTGACCAACCAGCAAAATTGGTCACAGATTCTCCTCTCATTGAATGTGTGTTTGTATGTGTCTGTCTGTCTGTTTTACAAGTGCTCCTGGTCACATTTTTGGTATTACAACCCTCGAAAATTTACATAAGCGCATCACTAAATGCCATCTAAAAAGGTTTTCTTTTCTGTTTTTTTCAAAAAATTGCTTCTTTTTGGTCTACTTTTAAACCAGCAAAATATTCAGATAATTTTAGATAAAAGATCCATTTTTTTCAGATAATTTTAGATAATTTTTTTGATAATCAGTTCTGGTACATGTGCAGGCTGTGGTGATTCATTAATGCAAGGTACGGATATTCAAGTCAATTTTAGTTCTGTATGAATAGTCACTGTTTGTCTGAAAATTATCAAAGGCTGCTTATTTAACCTTGTTTTAAATCTGAGTCCAAAGTAGAAAGAACTTTAGACAGTGTAACATTACAACATTATAATCATCTTGAGAAAACTTTGTGGTAAACTGAGCATATCAAAATGTTTGTCTAAGAAGACATACATGGATCTTCTTCATTGGGATGTCTCTTTGAAGAATTTGAATGACTATTTGCATAGACCTTTATTACTTCAAAGAATGTCTCTCTCTTGTGGTGCCACTGCTGTTTTATAATGGTTATCTTTATTGCAAAATGTTTAAGATATGATGAGAAGAAAGGAAACAATGTTAATTGCGTAATACATGTAGAAATACTGCTTTTGGAGTGGGATCATTACATGCACACATCTATTTACACACGCATTTATATATATATATATATATATATATATTTATGTATGCAAGATTTATGTATGTGTATATATACAGTATCTGTAATATATATATATATATATATATATATATATATATATATATATATATATATATTTATGTATGCAAGATTTATGTATGTATATATACAGTATCTGTAATATATATATATATATATATATATTTATATATATATATATATATATATATATATATATATATTTATGTATGCAAGATTTATGTATGTATATATATACAGTATCTGTAATATATATATATGTATATATATATATATATATATATTTATGTATGCAAGATTTATGTATGTATATATATACAGTATCTGTAATATATATATATGTATATATATATATATATATATATTTATGTATGCAAGATTTATGTATGTATATATATACAGTATCTGTAATAAGTATTTGAACAAACAGCAGTTCAAGAAAGTTGAAAGCAGGAACATCATGTAAGAAGAACCAAATCTTTTGCAATCAACATAACAAGGCATGCATTTAGTCATGTTTTGTGGTTATGAATGCTAAATTTCAAGAAAATGTTTTTTTTTTGATAGAACTGCTGAATTTGTAAAAGAGCAATCTTTTGTTTCTATTATCCTAAAATCTTATTCAGAATTGATCAAAGAGATAAAAATATTGAACTCATATAGCTAGAAGGAAGGACTGTTAAACTAGTAAGTTAATTTTTATTCGAACCCCCAACTCAAAAATCCCCTCTATATGTATATTGTGTAGAAAGCTTTACTGTTTTAAATTCTAAACATTAAAACACTTTTCAATAGATATATGTACAGATACAAAACCCTATTATGAGCTTACATGCTAATTTTCTTGGGTATATGTTCGTTTATATTTCTTTTCATTTGTGCTCAATTGGGATGATTTCATTGATTAATTTACCTCAATATTATGTCATTACAATAGAAATTATGTCATAGAAACTCTTGGAACTTCATATTCTAATCACCCATTATTTTAGCTTGAGATGAGTTGAGACTTTAAAAAAATTTGAAATAAGGATATTTAGATTATTATATTTATAAAATAGCTTTAAGCTTCTTGTTGATCGATACATAAATAACTCTGTTCTTTGGGATGGGCATATTCTAGTATATATATAATTAATTCATAATTTCATTACATGGGTATCACACTACAACAGGCCCGATGGTTAAGCATGGAAAGCGTATGTTTTTTGCATTGAAACATCAAGCCAGTTGAAGTGTGATACATATCTAATAAAATTATTAAGTAATCATTATGGACTCTGTTTTATTGAATTATTATGATCCTTTGTAAAATATGGGGCACTATGTATTTTGTACAAACATACAAAAAAATACACTCTCTCTCTCTCTCTCTCTCTCTCTCTCTCTCTCTCTCTATATATATATATATATATATATATATATATATATATATATATATATATATATATATATATATATATATATATATATATATATACACATGTAAATGAACCTAATGTTCAATGTTGAATGTACCAAGCAGTTTACGAAATAGAACTATCACACATCAGATAATGTATCAAATTATATTATGTTGCATTCCTGATTTGTATTGTGCATATATCTATCTATCTATCTATCTATCTATACCTATATATATATATATATATATATATATGTGTGTGTGTGTGTGTGTGTGTGTGTGTGTGTATGTACTTTAAAATGGATAGCTCTTTGATAGAATAGTGTAGGTAGTAAAGAATAGATATATATAGCGATAGATAGATAGAAATTGATGAGATTTTTTTTAAAACAAAATTTGGTTCTGCAAAAATTTGAAACATAATCAATCAGAAAGGGAATATAAGGATAATAGATCAGTATACAAAATTTTTAATAGACTTTTATCCTAATTTTGGTCCAATTTTTTTCAAACACAACATTTCATCTTCAGGTGGTGCGTGGGTGTATTTTGATCATAAAAAAAAAAACAAACAAAAAAACCAAGATGAGGACAAAATTCTACAAAAAAACATTACATAATGATATTCCATCATCTGAAAAATTCAGACAATGAATTAATAATTATAAAAGGGAAAAAACAAGGCAGAATCATAGTTCATGCAGATTATGACCAGAGACCCATGTGGAACAAATGTCTGATTGAATTAACTAAAGAATTGCTTTTTAAAAATTGGTCGAAGTAAGATATTCACAGTAAATGCATGCAAAACATAATTTTCTCTATTATTTTTCTACTTATATCCATGTCTTTGCCTCTCTCTTAATCACACACACACACATACACACACACACACAAAACTATCATGAGGGAACAAGTTCTTTCAAAAATTTCTCTGGCTGAATAACTAAAACTTACTAATGATATTACCTTTCTCAGACTGCTCCCAAGGACAACTCAGCCAATATAATGATTTTGAGAATAGATATATATCTATAAACCCACATGCACATATACGTATTAAAGTAAATGCATACACCATGAATGTATCATTTGACCTTGACAGCATAAATAGAATGAACAATTGAAGAAAATAGGCTGTTGCAAAAATCAAACCTGTGTCGGATAGGTGACTGCTTTAACATAGCGTCACTCTTACAATTGAGATAAACAGCTCAAATAACTGCTATATTGCAACCCATAGACAAAATGATACATTCACTGTATATAAATGGGAGGTCTTTTCAAATAAAATGTATATATATAAATGTATATATATATATATATATATATATATATATATATATATATATATATATATATATATATATATATATATATATATATATATATATATATATATATATATATATATATATATATATATATATATATATACAGGGAGATCCAGAAAGCTGATCTGGCTTGCTTTGCTATGTATGTATATAATGCACATACAGGCTGCACCTATGGATCTAGAGGGCTGAAAATTTCAATATTTACTCCCAATCATCAAGGTAAAAAGATTTGTTTACCCCCCCCCTAGGTTTTTAGCTGGGGTTCAATCTGCAACGTAAGTATACTCTAAATCGGTACCTTAGTTTATCCAGTAGCATTCACTCATACTTTTTGTTGAATTCAGCCTTTTTTTTAATGATTACTTCTCAACGAAAGGCGAGAGAAGTAACTTATCCATTTCCAATCTTTTTGATTGATCATCCCAACACGTCATGCGGCCAAAAGACATTGTTCGTATAACGGTTTCTTTTGAGTGACTAAGCAGACTTGTTTCATTTTAAATTCTCTTTCCCCACAGCTTTTGAAATACATTAATGCTTTGAAAAGTTTTAAATAATGTGTGTATCTTGTATGAACCAATGTAAAGAAAGGAAGAGAAATCTTATTAAAAACAAATCTTCCTTCCTGTTTGATTCAAAAATTCGAACCCCATCAACATGAAATCTGGTCTCCTTTTTCTATCTTATACTTTAGCGGCCGTTTCCAAGATTATTGGTTTTATGGTTATTATTCCATCTAACCAACCTTGAATTCCATCGTGTCAGAAATACTTTGATTGCTGCATCAGGAATTTAGGTAAAAATAACCAGCAAAAAAAAACAAAACAAAAAGAAGAAAACAAAAAAAAACCCTGTTTTCTCAAATCTAGCGTGAGTTAAGAAAGATTCTGGTTGGCTCAACGAGTGGATTACGGAAGACTGGCCATGGTGCCAAATGATGCAGAGGTGAGGAACTCTTCGATAACTGCTTCACTTATAGGAACTTGACTTGGATAGCATCAATTTTTCCAAAGTCAGGAAAAATAATATAAGATCAATGTACTTAAGCACCTTTTTTTTCTTGTTAACCGGATGTTTTTAGATGCAATAAATGTAGAGGGTAAATTGTTTGAAGGGAAAAGGGAGAGGAGAGTTTTTATACTGGTTGAGAGGGAGGAAGAAAAAAAAAATGAAAGTGGGTTAACAAAACAATGAGAGTAAGGATAATAAAGGAAAAAAAAAGAGAGGGAGAGAGAAGATTAAAAAAAAGTGGGGATAGAATGCTCTATTCTTTTTCTCCTTTTCTATCTCTCTCTCTCTCTCTCTCTCTGTGTCTCTCTCTCTCTCAGTCTCTCTCTCTCTCTCTCTCCGGCTTCTTTGCCATCCTCACCCCTACTGTCAAGAATCCTGAAATAGTAACAACAGTTTTTTTGTTTTATTTTCAATGGACCTATGGTCAATGAGAAGGGTTAATTGGCCTAGCTTTTGCATTTCCTCTTTTAGTCATTTTTGTTATCATTTTTCCACCGATAAGGACCCCCCATCCAAAAAAAAAATTTTGGTGATACTGAATGAACAGTAATGATTGAATTTTCAGATTGAGAGAGAGAGTTTGAGATAACTGGAGAGGGAAAAGATAGAGAAAGAGTGGGCATGAAATGACAGGAGAGGAAAGAGAGAGAGAGATAGAGAGAGAGTTTGAAATGACAGGATAGGAAATAGAGAGAAGAGGGTTGAAATGGCTGGAGGGGAAATAGAGAGAGAGTTTGAAATGACAGGAGAGTAAATAGAGAGAGAGAGAGTTTGGAATGACAGAAGAAATATGGAGAGAAAGAGAAAGAGAGAGAGGGTTTGAAATGAAGGAGAGGGATTAAGGGAAGAGAGAGAGAGAGAAAGAGGGAGAGAAGAAACATGGAGATAAAGAGAAAGTTTCAAATGACAAAAGAAGAAGTGGTTGGAAATAAGAGGAGACAAAAGTAAAGAGGAGATAACAAGGACAAAGGTCGAGATAAGGGGGGTGCTCTCAAAGCCCCCAACATATAGTGAGATTTGTTATTTTGTAATGTTAGTAGAAATTCAGAAGGTGAACTACTATTCGTAAAGCTTTCAAAATCCCAGCTCCCTCCAACTTCGCACCCAGAAAAAAATATGGAAGAGGTTATCAATTGAAGAAAGAGGTGAGCAAAAAAACATTGAAGAGTTTATATTGAAAGAAAGGCTGGTGAAAGAGAGAAAGAAGGAGAAGGATTTTGAAGGGGAAGGAGAGATGAAAAGACACAGGCTGGAAAAGAGGAAAAGAAGAAATCTAGCGGATGAGAGTTCGGAAAAGTAGAAGAAAAACAAAGATTTGGGTTGAAGGAAGAGATTAAAAGATAAACGAGGGCTCAAGAAAAAAAAAAAGAAAAAAGAGTAGAAAACATTGGACGGGTTGAGAGAAAAGCATACATTTGAATCTCTACTTTACCAAAATGTTTGTTATGGCCAAATCACATTGGGCACACCAGATCTTGTACGATCATCCCAAATTAAGCAACAATGAGCTTACTCGGTACCTAGTGATGATCCTGATAATCCTACATTATGCTAAAAAATGCAAGAAGGGATGAGAATAAATGATTGAGGAAGGCTACGGGAAGAATAATTGAGGAAAGGTCCAGAAGAGAAAGATCGAGGAAAGGGACAATAGAATAATGACTTAGGTTAGATCCAGAATACAATAATTGAGAAAGAGCATAGAAAAGAAAGATTGAGGAGTAGGCAACAGAAGAATAATTGAAGAAGCGTACAGAAAAAAAAAAATGATAATTATTGAGGAAGTGTTATGGAAAAAATGATAGAGTCTAGAGAAAAATGATTGGGGAAAAGTCCAGAAAAGAATTATTGAGGAAGAGTCCAGAAAAGAATGATTGAGTAAGGGACTGTGAAATTAGGAATTGAAGAAGCATTAAGGGAAGAATGATTGAGAAAGAATCTAGAAAAGTATGAGTAAGGAAGAATCTACAAAAGAATGATTGAGGAAGAGTTCAGAAAAGAATAATTGAGGAAAAGTCCAGAAAAGAATGATTGAGTAAGGGACTGTGAAATTAGGAATTGAAGAAGCATTAAGGAAAGAATGATTGAGGAAGTGTCTAGAAAAGAATGATTGAGAAAAGGACTGTGAAATTACAATTGAGGAGGCATGATCGAAAAATTGATTGAGGAAGAGTCCAGAAAGGAATAATTGAGGAAGGGTCCAGAAGAGAATGATTGAGTGAGGTAATGTGAAATAAGGAATTGAAGAAGAGTTAAAGAAAGTATGATTGGGGAAGGATCTAGAAAAGAATGATTGAGGAAGGAAACATAAAGAAAAATGATTGTGTAAGAGTTCAAAAAAGAATAATTGAAGAAGAGTCAAGTGAAGAATGATTGGAGAAAAGAATGGCTGAAAGGAAGAATGATTGAGGAAGAGTCAAAGAAAGAACCCTTGGGGAAGAAGCCAGGGAAGACCGATTGAAGAACAGTGGAGATAATAATGATTGAGGGAAAGACAAGAAAAGACTGATTGTGGAAGGGACAAGAAATGAATGGTAAGAAAAAGAGGCAAGTAATAAATGATAAAGGAAGAGAGGAAAGAAATGTGAAACAAAGAATTCAAGATGGAGGGGAAAGATTTTTGCAGAAACAAGATGTTTTTTTTACTCCACAATCTCGGCATTTTGGGTTAGGGAAAAAAATTACAAATAAGAAAAAAGAAGTAACCTTTTCATTCTCTCCTAACGTTAATCTTATCTGTCCTTTTGGCTCTCTTTAAACAATAAAAAACCCCAACACAAGTGCACTGCAACAAATGATATCTTTACAATACTGGATTGTCAATGTTTAGTTGACCGGATTGCCTGAGTACAGTCTTCATTTTTTTCTCTCCCTTTTCTCTCTCTCTCTCTCCTTCTGTCTCTGTTCATCGCTTTCAATAAAGTAAAAAAATATACGTAAGAACCAACACTGAACATCATTGACAGCTGAGGGCAAAAGCTTAGATTGTAATAGCTTCAAAACTGGCAAATGGTGCTTGTAGAGTTGATGGCAAATTGGAAAGGTGGAAGTCAAGATTGTGATAATGGGGGTGGTTGGAACAGATTTAGAGGACTGTGTGAAGCAACATCTATACACTTCCCATTGTGTGGTATTTGTATGCTAAACTGAGATCAGTGCCTGCTTCAATGGTCACTAGCAGGGCTATTTATATGTAAGGATATACAAGGTAATTGGGTGGGCATGAAACCCAGGGGTAGAGGACATAAGGTAGATTTGGCAATGGGCAAAAACTTAAGATCTAGATAATCATAGTTTGGTACATTGATCAAGAAAAGAAAGTAGGAAGGTATTGGCATCTGGGGTGAGAGAAGAGATTGTCTGGAGAGGTTTATAGAAAATCTGGATGACATTGTCTGTTCATTGAGTGAATGTCTTAAAATAAATAAAAAGAATCAGAGAAGAGAGAGAAGAAAAAAACCTCAGGCAATGTCAACTGAGGATCAATCAGTTGATGGTGTTTGATTGGAGGACAAGATACAGATATACTGGTGGTGTGAACTGAACCGGTTCCTGAAAATCTGAGCCCTCACTTTCGTGTGAGTTATGGTGAGGGTTTGAAAAGATCACCAAGTGTGCTTCTCGAATAGGGAGAAAACAGAATAAAGGGAGAAAAAAACTGCCCAAGAGGAAGTAAAATAATATAAAAAAATGTACGAGATGTGAGTTAAGGAGGGGGAAATGGGTTGGGAATGTAGCTTGCAAGAATGGAAAGAAGAAGAATAATGTTGAGAAAGTGTTCGAAAGGAGAGGTTGGGCAGAAATAGCCAACAAATGAAGGAGAAAGAAACCGACAAAAAAATGATTGATGATTTTTAAAAAAGAAGGAATGAAAAAAAAGGATGAAAATGGACAAAAGAAAAAGAGAATTATTTGAGAATTTACAAAGTATAAAAAAACTCAAGGATAGAGAAAAATGAGGAAGGATAAAAGTACTCCAAAAAGCAGACAACAGAATTTTTAAGAAATAAGATTAAAAAATTTGATAGATAAGTAAGAGATAAGTAAAGAAATGAGAATGAAAATCTTTGAAAAATGTCATCTCAGAAGAAAACTGAAATACCCCCCCTAAAAAACTGCAAAGGTACAAAATAATATGATGAAACAATGAAAAGAAAAGAAGAAAAAATTTATCAACTAATTTTCTTTCTTTTCGGACCAAAAGTTTTCGAATAAAGGTAGAGGACTGAATTGACCAAAAAGTTTTGTTTTTAAAAAAATCCAGGAGAGCAAATTAAAAAAAAAAAAATGATTGAAAAATAGTAATAAAACGAGTAGAATGAAGAATAAATGAAAAAGAAAGAGTTCTAAATAAATGCCTTTATAGGGAAGTTAACAGAACGAAAGAAAAAGACTCTATTTCCAAAAATGGCACAAATGAAAAAGGTGGAAAAGAATTGAATAAATGAGAGAGACATGTACAAAGTGAAAAATAAAGTCTGAAATAAATGTTGTCTGCAAACGGGAATAGTGAGAAAAAACAATAAAGTCAAAGAGGAATTGACTTACCCTGGAAAAAAAAAGATTTTGATCACAGAGCATCTACAGAAAAGCAATAGCTAGATTATCTTGCAAATCAATTTGTCAGTGTTTCAAGTTCAATCTCAATAGAGTATTTTACTACTGTAGCTATGTACCAGATTTAAAGAAACTTAGTAAACTAGGAACAACTCAGGAAGTGCATAGAAGTGATTGTGTATGGATCCACCCAAAATTTGATCACTTTTTCCATGGCCCATTGCCCACCATTCCATAATAATTGAAATTCATTGAGAACTTTTGGAGATAGACAGGCATAAGATTTTCGCAATATTATGTGGTGTAGACATATAACTGCAACGAAGGTGGGGTGATTTTGTATGGATCTGCCCCCAAATCTGATTGTTTTTTTCGTTGCTTATTGTCCATCCTTCCACAAAATTCCATTGGAATTTGTTGAGAACTTTCGGAGATATCGTGTGGACAGTCATGAGTAAATATATAAATGTATGAAAAAGAATGGGAAATTATTTCTAATTCAAAATATCTTCCTAAATCCTCCCCTAAATTTAGCCAATCATTCCTTACACTTCCAAACGTTTCATTGAAATTCATTGAGTACTTTTGGAGATATTGGGTAGACAGACAGACGGATGGAAAGATGGAAAGACACAACCATTGACAGAGGTGAATTGATCATTTTAGAAAAATTATGAATTCAAAGAAAAAGTCTTGAAACTTCGGACATACTCTCAAAAATTACCCATTCAGACAACTCAAAAGTGATGTTGCTTAACCAAGACCAGAGCTACTGTTTTCATCTTAAGATAGGTGCTAAGAAGGTCCTGTTGCTGATATACTTGATGTATAAAACAAAAAAGAAAAAATTCATTTAGAGCCACATCAAAAATAGAGGTGGAATATCTCCATTGCAAAGAGATATTCTATTTGCATATTTTGTCTGGTGTGTTTAAGCAGACTGTCAGGAAATCTGTTATTCATAGGATGTTTAAAAATGAAAGCATATTTTTGCATCAAGGGAGCCATTTCAAATAAAGTCTTTTTACTTTTTGGGAAAGTTAATTCTAAAATTTTGGCATGTGAATTGCAGAAAGTCTACATCAAAAACTTACAAGCAGCTTCCAATTTGTCCCAGAAAGCAAAAGTTTTGGAAGTCAGTTCTTTTCAAGACTATCTGCTCATGTTTTTTCAGTCTCAAGGGATGAATGTCTTGTCCGAAGGGTCTCATTAACAGTAGAATTCTATCCTAATTGAGGAAGTCTTGCAAGATGGGCGTTTTTCATTCCTTGTCACTGTCTCTTTGGATTTAGGTTATTCTTAAAATAGAATTAGTTTTTTTTTTAATGATTTCTAATTTTAATGTGTTTATAAATAGAGAAAGCTGCTTATTGTGATCACTTAGGAACAAGGTCCTTTAGATAATACTAACTGGCTGAAAACATTAGACAAAAGATATAAGAACTGGGTTAATTGACATTCATTGTTTTAAATTCATTGTTATGCTATTAAATTCATTTTTGATTAGATGAACTTTGAATGAAAAAAAAAAGCTTGGAGAGAAGATAGAATTAAGAAAAAGGCCCTAGAATTTTGGATGTAGAGAGAGTTTTTTTGAAAAAAGATTATCACTATTTTTTTAAATCGGGATTTTTGTGACAAAAGAATAAAAATATTGTGGGTGTGTGTGGGTTTGTGTGGGAGGGGTGTACAGAATTTTTGTTTTATAATAGATATTTAATGGAACTGAAGGATGGCAAAAAGGAATGAGTGAACTAATGTTGAATTTGTACTGATATGCTCAGAAAAAAGGCTTGAATCCACTTCTACCTGTGCTTCATCCCATTGCCAGGTCATATATATATATATATATATATATATATATATATATGTATATATACACACACATATACACAAATATATATATATATATATATACATACATACACACACACACACATATACACAAATATATATATATATATATATACACACACACACACATATACACAAATATATATATATATATATATATATATATATATACATATGCAATATATATATATATATATATATATATATATATATATATATATATATATATATATATATATGTTTGTATTGATCACTTTCAGAGAGGTCTTATGGAATTACCTTATATTTCTGAGTATGTCGACTTTGAGTATAAGATGAGTTTCAAATTGAGCATAAAATTTTTGAAAATCAAGCAACTCAAGTATAAGCCTTCTATAATTTTGCCATAATCTTGTCATAAGAGATACTCCCTTTTTTATAAATCCATCATTACTGGTATTTGATCAGCTGACATCAAAAGATGAATTTCTTCCATCTTCAACTTATCATTTTGTTGTTAAAAAAGTGAAATTCAGTCATGAAACGGAAATTCTCATCAGTCAAGACAAATCTACCTGAGAAAATAATTTAAAATGGATATTACACAATATGTATTTATACTAACTGCTCAATATTTTATGAATATGAATTGCATTATATTACATAGAACCCGCCATTTGAAATGATCTTCTACTGGTACATGGTTAATGTATCACTCGAACTAGACAACATAAATAGAATGAACAATCAATTGATTTTTTAATATATAACTGTCACATTAAGAGAAAGGAATAGACCAAGAATAAACAAGATGAGAATTTGGTGTGAAAACAGATATTTAGGCCTTTGTATAATCCGCGGTTGTTTAGCACAATGGTAAGAGCTATGCTATGTTGAAGTGACTACCCTATTGGGTGCAGGTTTGATTCCTGCTGCAGCCCCTTTTTTATGTGATACATCGACTGTGTAATGACGGGAGATCATTCTAAATGAGAGTTTCTATATAATATAACGCAGTTTATAATCATTCTGTTGTATCATATATAACTATTATTTTGATACATAATATTTAAAAAAAAAAAACATAGAAATCAATCGAGTTAAAACAATGGATAGTATTGATGGCTCATATATATTTAAAGGAGAATTTTCAAAAAAGAAAAAAGTATTTTTTCTAGACATGATAAGGAGTAAATGTTGAAAATTCTAGCTCTCTGGCTCCAGTGTGGCTTGTGTATGTGATATATACATAAATACATACATGTATAGCCAGCCAGCCAGACCAACTTGAAAACTGTAGAAACCTTCTTTTACAGTTTTAGTGACAGTCTTGGTTGATAGTTTTTTAATGAAGAGAAGTAGATTAAAGAAAGTAATAAAAAATAATGAGGTATCAAGTAGTCATAATATACAGCTGTTTCTTTATTAAACTATAACTTTGTAACTCAATTTATTTTACAGTAGATAAAAGTCGAGTAGACAACATTACCATGTACTTTCTGGGGGATCCTAAGGGTCAGGGAGGGGTTTCTCTACTCAGTACATTTGATGATTCAAACATCTAATTGAATAAAATACAGGACAATCCCAGAGTAAAAGTAAGATGGAGAATGACTGATATTAATTTTCTCGGTTTGGATATTCTTCTTTTTTCATATTTGTACACTGTCCCAGCAGATTAGAATTGCTGTCAAAAATCTTAATTAAGACATTTTTATAATACGAAACCACATGAAGTAAGAGCAGCAGGAAAGATTAAGTGTTAAGGTAGATAAGTCATGGTTACTTCGGTTTCAGTAGAATCTTCTCAGATCCATTTTCAATCTTCTATGAACTGTGCAGATATTAGCCGAGATAAATGTAATCACAGGTTTTTAATGGATCAGATGTCATCGTGGGAAAATCTTCAGAGGGTTATTTGCAAGAAACAGTCAACCAAAACTGTCAACATATGTTTCTGTCATTTCTTAAGCTGATCTATATATATATATATATATATATATATATATATATATATATATATATATATTCACAGTTATATATATATATATATATATATATGTATATATATATATATATATATATAACTGTGTATATATATATATGAATAGTAGGTTGTGGATTCGCTACACAAACTAGCTCATGTTTCGGCCCTCTCTGGGCCTCTTCAGGCGAATGATTGTCTATGTTTTGTACCACATATTCTGTGTGTATGTATATATATATATATATATATATATATATATATATATATATATATATATATATATATATATCTGTATATATATATATATACATATATATATGTGTGTGTGTGTGTGTGTATCATGCACGAAGGCTATACCAATGGAGCTAGAGGGTTGAAAACTTCAGCATTTACCCCTTATTATGCCAAGGCTTTTGTTGGAGGATTCAATTTCCAATGTAAGTTTATGGTGAATCGGCCCTTCATTTTGTATCTGGCAATGTTCATGCTCATTTTTTGAAAAATTTAGACCTTTTTAGTAATCACTGACGAACATAATGTGAGCAAAGAAACTTTTCCAAGGATCATCCCTTTTTTTTCCCATTTTTTCCAATTGATCACCCCTAATACCACATGCTGCCAATTGATATTGGTCAAGTGATGGTTTCTTTTGAGTTACCAACCTGATCTGCAATGTAGAATATTCTGTTCCCGACTCTGCAATCTCTTAATCAAGAAGTGGTATATTGGCCGATTAGGATTGACTGGGAATTTTAATTGAAAAACAACTGTTGGGTCCTCAAAGGAAGATGAGCTACAACTCTTCTATAATAATTTACACTCAAAAACAGGAATATGAGACCAAAAAATATTGTTTTTTGCCATATCCAACCATTAAGTAACATCAGATAAATGTAGATGAAACAAATTATCAACTACAAGAAAAATAATGTTTGGATCTTCAATATAATTATTCAGAGATAACATAAGATTTAAAATGCACAGAAAATAAACAAATATAAACGATACAGAAACATAAAGTAAAAGAAAAGACTGTTAAATTGGGGAAAAGATAGCATATTTTGTTTATCTTTTAGAGAAAACGGGAGATAATTCAGAAGGACCGTCCATGTACATACATTATAATTATTGGTTAGGATCGTTAGTTTCCAAAAATAATTAAACCTGATTTGCTGGAGAATGCATTGGGCATGAAATTTTGACATTCACTGGATATATATTTTTGTCATTCTAATATATATATATATATATATATATATATATATATATATATATTGAACAATTGTAGGTATCAAAGTGGCAAAGGGTTCTAACCTTTTTTACATGTGCTGGGGTTTGTTTGTATGTTTTCTCATGTGTTTATGTGTTTGCTTGTTTGTTTGTTTGTTCCAACACACCTGGCGATACCGTTTTGTCCACAGACTTGAAAATTAGCATCAGTATTCCACTTGACCCCTTCTAGAAACAATTTTTTGATTTAAAAAAAAAAAAGCTTTTTTTAGCTTTTTTGCCTCATTCTGCTTCTAACTGGTTTACTAATAACTAGTATATATATATATATATATATATATATATATATATATATATATATATAGATATATAAGCTAAATTCTCATCTCATTTATTCACAATCTATTTGTCTCTTCTAACATGACAGTTATGCATTTGAGAAAGGGACATATTTGGTCCGACAGAATGAATTATGAATTGCATTATATTATATATAAACTAAAATGATCTTCTTTAGTTACACGGTTAATATATTACTCAATTTAGATAACATAAATGAAATAAACAATTAAAGGAAATGGGGCTGCTGCAGGAATTGAACCAGCCACCAATAGAGTAGCTGCTTCAACATAGCATCCTACCATTCAGCTTGACAACCGCCAGTAACGCATAGGCCGAAATACCTGTTTTCACACCTAATTCTCGTCTCGTATATATATATATATATATATATATATATATATATATATATATATATATATATATATATATATATATATATATATATATATATGTATATATATATATATATGTATATATATATATATATACATATATATATATATGTAAATATTCATACACATATATATATATATGTATTTTTATATATGTATATGTGTATGAATGTTCCAGTCTATATGATGTACAAATAAACTAATAAATGTGAACATTGAGATGTATTGGTCACCAAATCTGTACTCATAGATAGAGAGATAGAGAGATAGGAAGAGAGATACATGTAAATATATTTTTTTTCTGAAACCAATATTTAGTATGTCCATGTTTATATGTGCGTGTGTTTATGTATCTATTTTAGAAACTGACAACCAAAACCGTCAACATAAGTTTCTTTAGTTTTTACGTTGGTCCAGCTGGTTGGCTATGTATATATGTATGTATCATGCATACAGGATGCACCAATGGAGTTAGAGGGCTGAAATTTTCAACATTTACTCTCTATTATATCTCAAAGTTTTTTTAGAATTCTTCCTTCGAATTGGTTTTCAATGAGCCTTTCAATTTACAAAGTAAATTTGGCCACCGCTTCATGCCCTCTTGATTTTTGAAAATTCAAACTTTTCAGTGGTACAGCAGAAGGTGAGAAAAATAACTTATTTATTGATCACGCCTTATTCTGACTTTTTGATTGCTGCCAAAAGATGATGGTCATGTAACGGTTTCTATTGAGTGACTAACCAAACCTTTTCCTAACTGTGTTCAATAATCAATCTCCCAATTATCTCATTGTCTTGTCATAAAATTGTCCATTGTCCTATCAACATCTGCTTATCTTGTCACTATTTCTATTGTCACTCGTTATCAAGCAATTGTATCATTCTAGTCACCTGCAATTCAGGCAATAACTATCATGCATCTCTCATTCTTATAAAAAGATGAGGAAAGCCATTAGGATGCTAGGCTCTCGTAAATATTCCTTCAGTTTTCACCTTGTCATCATTTCATTTTGAGTTTGCACCACCAACCCCCTTGAATATTACCCAGGGTCCCCAGAAGTCTCACCATGTCTCGTCACTCTCAACTTGTATTCTTCAAGAGATTATAGCATTGCATGTAACTGATTATTCCAAGATAGTCACACTTTTTTCTGTTTTTCAAATTTCATTGGCATTTTCTAACAGAATAATTTTTATTAGCAGTATTCTGTTTTGAGTTATTAGGAGGTTCTGAAATAAAGTACTTACATTATTGAAAACTGTCAACCAACACTGTCCACATAGGCTTCTCCAGTTTTCAGGTTGGTCTGGCTGGCTGGCTGGCTGGCTGTATGTATATCTTACAAAATATCAATAGAGTTAGACAGCTAAAAATTTAAACATTCACTCTTTATTATGTCATGAAAAAGTATTTTTTTTTGCTTTCCCAAAATTCTCTTCCTAAATAGGTTTTTAATATGTGTGTGTGTGGTAATTTGCAATGTAAATTTCTGCTAAATTGGTCCCTAGTTAGTGCCCGCTTGTTTTTTTGAAAATTCAGACTTTTCGTGATCACTGCCAACAAGAGGCGAGAGATGTAACATTCATTGATCATCCCCTTTTCGAATTTTTGAATTGATCACCCCGAGATCGCATGCTGCCAAAAATCATGGGTCACCAGAGGGTTTCTATTGAGTGACAAATCAGACTTGTTTTGCTTTTTTTTAGTTGTCTTACGGTTCTTAGATAAAGTACTTACATTATTACATGTATTTTTGTGCTTAATTTTCATTAAATTTAACAGCTGAAAAATTAATCAGCTAAAAATGCTGTAATAGAAAGCAAAAAGACGAAGAAGATGAAACAAGTCAGAATTAATCATAAAATTATTTTTAGAGGTTTCAAAGTTGGAGAGGTATATGTATTACCCTGTGTCTTTCCGTCCTTTCATTCATCTTTCCGTCCACATTTCTACTGTCTTTCCTTCTGTCCGTCCACACGATATCTCCAAAAGTTCTAAGTGAATTGCAATGGGATTTTGTTGGAATTCCCTGGATAACAGAAGAAGTGATTAAATTTGGGGGCAGATCTATCCACAATTACTTCCCCTACATCGTAGTGACAATGGCGTTGACAGAAGAATGCACACACTGAGTTCTTTCTAATTTTGTAATAGTCTCTCGTTATGCATATGATATTTCCAACAGAAGATTACTTCAAGTGACCAACATACCCCTAATCATTATTGTTAGATAAACTATCCTGATTGTGGATCCAACTTTTCCATTAAAATGTTACATTTAGTAGGCCTATGATCAAAAGTTACAATAATAAAGAGTTACTACAGCAAATTGAATAGCTTATAATGGAATCTATTTAAGTTAGGATTGGATGTTGTCAGTTCACAACTATTTCAATCTTGAAACGAAAAGATTTAAAAAAATAAAATCTGATGCTAAGCTCTGAAAGCATACTAAAGCAGAACCCACATGTTAGCGATATCCATATTCAAAGAGACATGATTGGGTCAAAATATCTGTGATATCATAAGATATTATTGAGGTAGCCTCAGTTTGCCATAATGATGCTTTTACTCTCAAACAATGTATGACCCCAGGGTTATCATCTGTTGAAAGCTGTGCAGGAAGGGCTACCTTTACTTGTATGTTTGCAAATTTCTGCACAAGTATAAATATATACATGATTACATCATATTGAAACTCATATTTGAAATGATCTCTCATCATTACACAGTCAATAAATCACTTGGCCAAGACAACATATAATGGCAGGAGATCATTTCAAATAATAGTTTTGATATAATATAACGCAATTTATAATCATTCAGAACTTTGTAAAAACAGTTAATTTCCAAAACTGTTTCCATAACTACTATTACATTGCAACTAAGCTTTGCTTGGTTTTTGCTCAAAGCTCTGATGAAGTCCAAACTTCGGACGAAATCTCAGCAACCAATGAAGAATTTGAGATGCACCAATCAGCCTCAAATTTTGTCTTTACCAAATTGTCTACTCTCTTTACATCTTTACATATCTCTTTAGATATATGTAAATATACCACTACACACACATATAAATGAAGTCGAGTGGCTGTGAGTAAATAGATACATGTAAAGTGATATAAAACACTTCAGGTAAATTATGAGTTGTTAGTACCATACATATATATATACATATATATATACATATATATATATATATATATATATATATATATATATATATATATATATATATATATATGCTCTTGTGTCAGATCCAGTCAAAATCTCTTTCTCTCCCTCTCCTCTCTCTCTCCAAGTATATATATATATATATATATATATATATATATATATATATATATATATATATATAATATGTGTATGTGTCAGTGTATATGTATATGTACAAGGATGGATATGAGAAAGTTATTAATTGAATTTTGATCTGAAAATTTCACAGAATAATGATCACTCTTTGTGATTAATGGAGAAGTATTGAATCAAATACATTGAGAATATTTGTTTAAAATAGAGGCAATGAACATTGATGTACCTTTGCAAATGCATGTGTGTGTATGTGTATATGCATACATATACCTTTATGAGCATATACATATGTATGCATGGATTCGCATGAGATCATCTAGATGTGTCAGCTAATACAAGATAAATGTAAGTATAAGATGTACTCTTAATTCATAAGGGCATTAAAAAAAAAGTTCATCGATGTGTCCATCATCTTTGGTAGTAACAGTGGAAGGAGGATGAAGAGGTAGTCTTTCTTTGATTCCATCAATTCTCATTCTTGCAAAATATTGTGATATTGAAATATTTGGCAAGTATTATTTTAAATAAGAGTCGAATATGGCCATTTTCGGCTGTTTTTTTAAAACCATTTTTGGCCTTTTTGAAATACAAAAATAGACATTCTATTATGATGTTATTCATCATCATCATCATCTTCATCAGTCTTTTAACATCTATCGTTGGACATAGACCTTCGCCAGGATCCACCGCATATCTCTATCATGAGCATCGCAGAGCCAGTATTTTCTGAACTTCTCTAGTTCATCTCTTTATCTTGTATTCTGCCAGCCTCAGTTTTGCATGTGATCTTGGAGGATTCATGTTGTGAGTCATGATGTCCATCGGTTGTCTACCATTCTTGCAACATGGCCTGCCCATTGCCATTTAAGTTTTTTAATTGATTTTATGATGTCTTGGACCCCTATTTTCTCCCTGATATACAGTGCTGTCTTGTGATCTCTCCATGTGGAGATGAACATAATTCTCTCATGCACGTGTTGCATACTTCTCAGTTTGCAGGTCTGTCTCTTGTTTAGGTTCCATGTTTCAGCTCCATAAGTGACTATCGGGAGGATGCATTGGTTGCATAGTCTTCCTTTTAGGGATTATCTGGTTTTTGAAAGTTGACCTTGCTCTGCCAAAGGCTTGCCATCCTAGAGTGATTCTTCATTTGATTTCCTCTTCTTCAGAGGATCTCAAGGAGATTCGTTGTCCTTGGTAGATGTAGTGATCTACTTTCCCCAGTTTTGCATGTCCTCATTCTCGATGTGATTGTTGCACATGATTTTTGTTTTACTGAAGTTCATGTGTAGGCCGACTTTACTGACATCACCATGTCTTCCTTTTTCTCTATTTCTGTTGTTTAAAATAACTGGGGCCAACTGACCAAATGATCAAAAGTCTAATAGAGATGCGTGGATGAATCTAAAAAAGAGAATTTCAGCTAATGACATTATATATTTGTTGAACAGTCTGAGCCTCGAATGCATGATCTTCCTGTCATAATACCAGCCCATTGTAATATTTGGTCACACTTTGACTTAAGATCATAAAAATTCCCTTTTTCATTTCATTGTGTTTTAATTATGTCGAACTTGTGACGTCATAATAGAAGTACCGATGACCTACTTTATTTTAGTGTAGTGTATACGTGTGTGTGTGTGTGGGCTACCGATAGACACGTACAGTTACTTCTTTTCTTCCCTACAATCTGTATGCTGCCCATTGTTGACAAACATGATTTCACTGGACGCAAGAACACGCAGCCCATTGATGATAAAGAAAACTAAAACAAATTTTTTTTAAAGTCAAAAAATAAAACAATTCCTCTGGTTTTCAAAATGCATACTTTTTCAATCATATTAGAAACCTTCAACCAAAACTGTCAGCCAAACTACCAACAAAGGTTTCTTCAGTATCTTTGCTGGTCTGACTGCACAGGCCACACCAATGAAGCAAGAGGACTAAAAACTAAAATATTTACTCCTTATTGTCAAAAAAGATTTTTTTGCTATTTTCATAGATTCTCCTCAAAATGGGATTTTAGCGAGGATTCAATTAGCAATGTAAGTTTCTGCTTAATTGGTCCTTTAGTTTGTGTCCAGCAGCAATCATGCTTTTTTTTTTCAGACTTATTAGTGATCACTGCCTCACAAAATGCGAGAGAAGTAATTCATCCAATTATTCAGTTTTTTTTTAATTGATCGCCCCCAACATGATGTGACGCCAAAAGATGTTTATCACATGATGGTTTCTATTGCATGAGCGACCAGATCAGTGTTCTTTTTTTTTTTCAATTTTTTTAGTTAAGTGCTTGGTTGTTGCAACCTGTGATTAGTTGGTTGTTTTTTGTCTTGATTATAGCTGAGGACAATTCCTCAGATTCAGTGTTGGTTATTTTCTTTTTTTCAAAATTGTGTCAATAGGATTTTCTCTTTTTATCAAAATCAATATTGTCATGAAATTTTGTCTTTTTCCTTTCCTTTTTTGATCATTTTTTTTTCTTGTTTATGCTTCTCAACCTTTTCAGTTGCTATCCAACTGTTTTTATTCATGACCAATCATCGAAATTATCGTCTATAATTTTGAGGAGAGTCATTAACATTCAAAGAATTTCTTGGACAATTGAGCTCATTCTTTGGGCAAATTTTCATTGTTTCGAAAATGTTTTGGATGATGCATTCTACGGTCTTCTTCAGGTGCACTATCCGTGTGAAAAAATTGGCTCTCTTTTTCCAGTGATGCGAAGTAAACAAACTAACTATTGTTTTCTTTTTGCCTTTCTCAATCAGAAAAAACAAAACTTCATCGTTTCAGATATCATTATTTCATCAGTGATAAAGAGCACATTTGTTATGCCACTTAGTATCAGCTGCTAAGAATATCATTGTAGTTCTTATTATCATGATCAGCAAAAGGGTTTTATTGACCATAACAGTTATTGTTGACTGCGCACGTAGAGAGGACAATCATCACAAATGCCATGACTATTAAGATCATCCCAAAAAATCATCACAATGGCTTCTATTGTATAAATTAGCAGAGTCTTATCAGCAGAAATAACATAAAACATTATAAGAGTATAATTATCATAAGTAACTACATTCTGAAAACTTATTGTCATCATTTTGAAAGAGGACAATCATCGTGACTATTTTTAATGCCACCGTCGTCTTATGCGGCAAAGAAAATTACCATCACCACCACCACCACCACCACCACCACCACCACCAGCTCCACCATTACCATCATCATCATCGTTTACACTGAAATCTTTGGCTCGTCAGTCGATGAAGATGCCACAAATAACAATGGGCCATGTCTAATACGAGAATTTGGCAATTTGAAATTCATGTCAGGAAGATTTTAAAAAAGAGAAATCAATAGTTCCCATCAAATGTCTGTCCTTCCCCCCCCTCTCCATTATTACGACTTCTATGTCGGGCAACTGTCAGCTTCCACGAACTGCCTCCCTCTCCGCTTGTGACAAGCATCACTTGCAATAACAGTATCAAAATGCACCATATTATCATAATCATTAGATACCGTCAACATAGGTTTCTTCAGGTTTCAGGTTGGTCTGGCTGACTGGCTGGCTATACATGTATTACGCACACAGGCCATACCAATGGAGCTAGAGGGATGAAAATTTAAAAATTTACTCCCTATCACGTATAGAAAAAACATTTTGTTGCTTTTTGAAAATCCCTAATTATAAGTTTTCTGTGGGGGCGGATCAACTTGCAATGTAAGCTTATGTTAAATTGGCTCCTAGTTTGTACCTGGCTGTGTTCATGCTTGTTTTCTATATTAATTCAGACCTTTTAGTTATTCAACAAAAGTGAGAAAAGTGATACTTGGCTTTTACCAGGGATTGAACTGTTGGAGATAAATACATAATTACTTGGTTCATGAAAGCTCAGTGGATATTCACTCATCTTAGCACAAGGCTAAATGCATAGAAATTGTGATAAGAAGTTTGTGTTTAAGCAATCTTCCCTATGGGGAGGAATCAGCTGCCTAAAAAATCAGCATTCAAAATCCTGGCTTTTCACAGGGTTTGAAAATTAGCCCCATAGTTCCTGGGGGAAATATACAACTATCTCAGCCATAAGGCACCTTCAGTGAGTGTATATATATATGTATATATATATATAAAAAATGTTAGACCAGTGTATAGATTATGGTTAATCCAATAACATGATAGTGAAATGACAATGTCAGAAGGCCAATATTACAAATGATTTCTTATGTTTTACATTGACGTTTAACCGAAATGGCTTTTTTCTAGAAATGTGGAAGTATACAAGAAAGTGCCATATTTATAAGTGGTCTTTAAATTGTGTTGAGTGGGTAATAGTAATTAACAAAGTGGATGTACAAGCAGAGATAAGTATCAAGTTCCCAATAGATCAGCATTTAGGTGTGGAAGGTCATATTCATGTCCCTCTGGTGGGTTGGTTTGTTGCTGACGTTTTTAGATATTAAAGATTGTATGTATAAAATGATTAAAATTCAATAATTTCTTATCAATATTTACCAATTTACTCAATCAGCACAAGGTTGAAGATGATGAGTAGGGTGGGTAAATGTGGGAGGTAGAAAGATTGTATTGTCTCGGTCTCCCAAGAGAGGTGGGGATCTGACTACCTTGAAAATCAGCAATCATAATATCAAAAATATATCGGCTTTTAAGAGGTTGTGAGCATTCGAATGTTGGAGTATTTTGGGAAAGTGTGAGTAGTCAAAACAGAATGTTTTATTGTCAGCTACCAGAGTGTCCATATCTGATATAACAACCATTTTATCAAGATGAGTCAGATAGTTTAGATTTGGTTTTAAAAATCTTATGATTTCTTTGTTTCTTTTTTGAGCGTGGCAGGAGGAAGAGAGAGAGAGAGAGAGAGAGACAGAGAGTGGGAGAGAGAGATGTAGGTACAAGAAAGTGTATTGATTACAATTGCTACTAGCATTAATTTATTAGACTTAGTCTAGTCTGACCACAAATCCAAGAACATGGAGTACCCAGAGAGAATCAAACTCACTACCACTGTGAATTGGTCAGCAAGAAAAGCTGGTGAACAATTGTGCTATAGAAGGCTTATATATGAGAGATGGAGAGAGAGAGAGAGAGTTAGAGATGCAGACAGAGAGAGAGAACCAAAGATAGATAGAGAGAGAGAGAATTTACAAGGATTTGTCTGATCCAGACACACACTAGTGGGATACCCAATGTCACTACACAAGCAATTGCCTACAAATTTATTTACTAAACTTAGCTTAATTCCGCTTGAATAGTGTAATGGTTAACACATCTACCTCACATCCAAAAGATCCTAGGTTCAATTCTCAATATGAGCAAAGAGTGTAAAAAACTCTTCATTAGTTAAAATTACCCTGTTCACTCAGCAGCTGATTGAGTAAACTCTAAGCTGTGTAATTAGGATGGAGGTATCCTTCCAGAGGACTAGTATCCTGCCAAGGGGATGACATGAAAACTTGTCGGTATAAAGTCCTGGTCTCAACCAGACTTGAGACTTGCAACAATCACTAACTTGACGTATGCAACATAAATTGGAACTTTGTTTTATCTTAATTGGAACACTGACCCTTGGACCTGGTAGGAAATACAAAACTATTTCAGCCACGAAACATTTAAAACATTCATTATAATGAGAGTGAACATTCTGTATATAAATCATCATCATCATCATCATCATTATTAGTCTTTGATTGTCCATTGTTGGACATAGACCTTCCCCAGGTTTTGCCAGACCTCTCTATAGTGGGCATTGCGGGGTCAATACTTTATAAACTTGTCTAGTTTGTCTCGCCATTTTATATTCTGCCAGCCTCCATTTCATATTTGATCTCTGGGGATCCATGGTCAGAGTCATGATGTCCGATGGTTGTCTGCAATTCTTGCAACATGACCAGTCCATTGCCACTTGAGTTTTCTAATGTATTCTATAACTCGGACTACTGTTTTTTTCCCTTATGAATTCTGCTGTCTTATGATCACTCCATGTGATGATGAGCTTGATTCTTTCGTGTGCATATTGCTTGGTTCATATTTACACAGTATCTTAGTCACAGACATTAGCGTTAGTGGTGATGCAATAAACATCATGACTCTTTTTAAACTCATTTACATTTGCTGATGGCACAACCTAATCCGGTTATCTAATCCATAATCCTACCACTCCATTGCTAAAAGAGAATTTTCTGATTTTCAATACAAACCTATTCACTTCCACAGTACATACATCCCTCAGTCCTTTATTGGTGAAAAATAAATGAGGATCCACTGTACATTGTTTTAAACATTTCTATTAAGTCTCCGTGATCCCACCTTCTTTCTAACAATGTCAACCCTAACTCCTTTGAACTATGAAGAGCGGCTACTATCATCTGTCATTATTTATTCCAACAAATACGTATAAAGACAAGCAATTGCTGTAGTAAGAGCAAAACAAAATTGAATGAGTAGGCAGCAGATGTTACTAAGTGGCACATCTGAATTCTTCTACTTTGACACAAATGGCGAAAGGGATGCCTACAATTTCCATGATAGGAATGAGAATTGGCACCATACTGAAATTGTTCTTGGCTTAATTCTTTAAGAATATTAATCAATTACTAACATAATTACCATTGCTTATAATGACGATAATGGTATGGTCATAAAAAAAACACCATGTCTTATAGCCAGCTAGCAGAATGTCCATATCTGACATAACAACCACTTTACGAAGATGATACTGACAGTGTAGATTCTGTTTTAAAATTTTATAATTTCTTTGTTTCTTTTTAAAGGGTGGCCAGAGAGAGAGACAGAGACAGAGAGAGAGAGAGAGGGGGGGAAGAGAGAGGTAACTATAAAAAGTGTATTGATGCACAGAATATTGCTACTAGTATTTATTCACTAGACTTAGCCTATTCTGACCACAAGTCTGCAAATGCAGAATACCCAGAGAGAATCAAACTCGCTACTCCAGTGAATTAGTCAGCTGGAAAAACTATGGAAGGAATATTTATAAGAGAGAGAGAGAGAGTGTTGAAGATAGATAGAATGAGCAAGTGAGAGAGAGAGATTAAATTCTTTTCCTTCATAAAGAGACAAATAGAATGACAGACAGACAGACAGACAGACAGTTGCCGACTTTAATGCAGACAGTTTTCTCTCTAGCAAGCTTCCAACCTCTTCCGACCTCCTCACTCCCTACAGCCATTTTGATCACTATTGCTACTACTGTCAACATTCCTGTCTCCAACCTCCCACACTTCAAACACCTCTAACCATTGATGAATAATCAATTTTTATTGGTTTGAACTAGTTGTCTAATCTTCTTGAAAACTTCTTCAGCAATTTTTTTTTCTCCTCCAACATTTTTAGACGACCATAATTAGTTTGCTGTCTCTGAGTGCTTTTTTTTTTCTTTTTTTCAATTTTTGTTTTTTCTTCAATTTTTTGGTTCTCACTTCATACTGCCATCTCTTTCCCTGCAGTTTACAATATTGTGTTTATTTTTGAATCTTCCCTCTTTCCACTATCAACCAACTTCCCAGAGTCTCCCCTCTTCCCACTGTCCCTCCTCGAGCATTCTGCTTGAAGCTTTTTCACCACCAAAGTACCATGCTGTCATTGCTTTCTTTGGCTCATAAGTCAACGTTCACTTTTTTTTTTCCACCGCAGCAACATTGTAAGTCACATAATAGTTTGGCAACCTTTCTTTCTTCTTTTTTTAAATAGGATAATACATAGCAAGACGTAGCTTGACCTCATAAGATTAACATCAATGTAATGCATCAATGTTAAAACATGGTCCCATGAAAATGAAGCATGTGATCAGGTCACGTGAATTTAAGTATACGTGTGATCAAGCATTTTTGACCTTGAATACATACAAAAGAGCAAAAGCTTGCCACTCTAATTGGGGCATTCTTCAATGTGGCAGTCAGGTACCAGCAGTCAGCCAGAGCAGGAAGCAGAAGTGGGCAGTGCCAGGTTGGCAATAGTGTTAGCAGAAATGCAAGTGTCAGTTTTCACTTGGGTTGTGACGCCAGTAAGGGGGTCAGATGATTTGACAGAAAAAAAAAAGACCCATCCCTAGATCAACTTCTCATTCCCTCTCTAATAAAATTTGAATAGAAAAGGAAATCAACAGCCAAAAACTAAAGTACTAAGTAATCTGATGTGTTTCAAAAAGTATTATATTAAATTGGTGTGCTGTCAATTTCATTTATTACAATTGGCGTCTTGACTGACTCTTCAGTAACCCGCATTTCATTTCAACAGAATTCTTTGATTGTAACAATAAAAACCATCAAGTGTACAGCCTGAAGAGTGATTGTTTTTATAAGTGCCAATAATGGTTTTTGAAGAATTGAAAACTCGAGGACCCCTTCTATAAAAATTCAACGTAAGCACCAATTTCTGTAAGTGTTTTGGTATGGCCGCTATTGACCTTGCATTTATTTTTTAGACAGTAATTAATGAATAAACAACTTCAAAAGTCATTTTTATTCTGGAAGAATTACATTTTTTGGAATCCTAATATATTGTACAGGTCTGTGGGGTGGATGATGTTCGCCTGCCATAAAATTCACAGTGTCAGGTTCAATATTTGATTGGTTAACATCAGTCACTTATATTTTTTATTTTTTGCTGCGTATCAACATGGAGAAAGCAGGCTCAAAAAGGTAAGTTGTGCAAAAAGGAAGTAATTTCTAGTGGTACTTTTCACTGATAAGCGAAAATAAAGAAGTCAATCATAATTTAAACTCATGATGTTAATTAAAATCCACAACTGATAGACACTGTGGACCACGGTTTTAAGACCAAGGTAACATGTTCTTCATCTGTTGAAGTTTTGTTAGTATTCCAGATTTCAGCTGAACCTGAAATTTGTAAGAAAAAGCATTATTGTATCTTATTTTAGTGTATAACACAATCTCCATTTCATATTGCCTGCAGGCAGCAAGGTGTGAAATGATCTGTTTCCATTTTGCTCAATGCATCATCTTATCATTAAGGTGAATTCAGAAGCCAGCACAAATCCTAGACTTGGATATTTTTGGTTGCTTAAGAGAGGGGGTTAAGATGAGGGTCTCTGCCATGGAAAAGTATTCACCAACCATATATGTGGAGTAGCTATTACTTCATTGATACAAATAAACAGAATTTCTAAAATATTACACCCATTCCAATAGATAGATAAAGGGAAGAAATCTATCTTGCTATTTCTATCATAAATTATATATATATATATATATATATATATATATATATATATATATATATATATATATATATGTGATGAAATAAACTAAAATGTGTGGAACATAAGAAGCAGTGACCAACAACTAAACAAGAAAAAAGAGAAAGAAAAGATATGTAAATAGAATAAGAGGAAGGTTCTCTAACAAGAAAAATAGACATACCAACCACCAAAAACTTCTTGAGTTGGGATGTAAGATAAATCAAATCATTCGTCTGAAGAAGCCTAAAGAGGGCAGAAACATAAAAGTGATTGTGTAGGAAATCCATTACTTCTTCTAATTCTAAGCTCTACTCTAACTCAACTTGATGTTGAATGTATCAGGCACTCAATGAAATAAACCCATCACACATTGGATATTGCCTTATATATCATATTATATTGTATTCCAGATTTATACTATACATACACATATATATATATATATATATATATATATATATATATATATATATATATATATATTGGTATTAATGTTATCTTGTGTTAGTTACATCATTTCAGTTTGTATCAAGTTGCTGCTCTACTAGCTCTGTTCTGTTAATGAAAGTTATGTAACTGTTTAAGGACATTTTAGGAAGCATATATATATATATATATATATATATATATATATATATATATATATATATACATATATAAATATTATTGTTAAGAAATGGATATATGAGCTGACAGAAATGATTATAAATCACGTTATATTATTTTGAAACTCTATTTGAAATGATCTCCTGTTATTACATGGTGAATGAATCATTTGGCCTCTACAATGTAAATAGAATAAACAATCAATGCAAATGAGATTGTGGTAGGAATTGAACCTGCAACCAGTTGGGTAGCTGATTCAACACCAAAACATACATAGGATTTCCCCATTATCTGAAATGGTGTAGAGCAAAGGAGCCGTCACCATTAATTCATGCGGAAAACATGGATAATATATATGGATAATCTATCACTGTTCGCAAACCCCAAAATATCCTTGCGTGAGATTTTTGCTAGGATAGATAGTGCTGTAATTATTGCAGAAAAGTAAGATCTTAATTTTGAAAAAGCATGCAGATTTAGGGTAGATTTGTGGGATCCTTTGAGTGCCTACAAAGAATTGTATGATAGAATATGAACCTCGTATTTCAACTTGAGGTAGGCAAGAAGGTTATTCTGAGGATCTGGGAATGTTAAGAATCTTTTTACAAAAAAAGCAAATGATACCTGTATGTAGATGTTATGTCGAAAAGGTGAAATTGCGTGATTGGCAAAGTTTCAACTTTTTCTACAAAATATAAACATGTAGTTTTAATTTGATCAAAAGTTCATTTAATCAAAACAAGGAGATGAAACAACTATTCTTATGATCAAAAGAGAAATCAAACTTTTTTTCTAAAAAATAAGTAAATTTTGTCTATTCAGCGTAACATATATAGATATATCTAAAACATTTCAGGGAAAGATGAGATGTATCAGTCAGTTGTACAAACCTATTATTAACGATAATCTGATTTTGACATTGTTTTTTTTTGTTATATAATCCACTTTTAGATAAGACCTGACTCTAACAAGGTCAACGCTACACTGAAGAAATGGTTAATTCAACACAAATGTAAGGTACAGGGGTTACGACACGTATAAAGATTTTTACCTCTCTGAGTCAGACTCTTAATAGTTTCATAACAAGAAAACGTTAGTTTCTCAGCTTGAAAATTCTATTCAAAAGTCTGGTGAAACCACTCCTCGATTGTGTTTCTGGTTTGGCTTGTGTAGGTGATATATTACCAATGACCAGTGCTATCCTTATCCATGGATCATTGAAATAATTTTGGACAGGAACAAAGAAAAGACTCAACTAAGTAAGATTACTATTTGGTCTACACCACACGTGTGTTAATATACTTGAAATATTCGACAATCATGAAGCCTCTGAGAGGGGGAGTTTTAATATTATCCAGGTCCTTGTTTGTGTGATGAAAGGCAAAATTATCAGGTTTTCTGGACTCATCTGGTTTACGTTTATAACCACCTTTGACCAGCTGTCTCAGAAAATGCATCATTAGATTTTGTATAAAATGCTTCGCTCTTGATTCTATGGAGAATTCTGAAGGGCCAAAAGAATAGGTAATTTCATTTTCAAACTAAAAAAATTGAATCAATTTGATTGGCTTAGCAAATCAATGCCTGTTTCATATAGAGGAAGGCATTTCAATCGGATGATGGAATTTTAGCTTCTCCTTGGGCGTACTTCATTTAGAAAATTAGTTTCACTAACCATTTGCGAGTATGATGAGTTCAATCCTCACTAATAACCCCCCTACTTTGGTCTTGTCCCAGACTAGTTTGAGTAGTGTTTATAAAGTGAATTCTGCTTCATAGATCCATCAGTTTTCAGGACCAGCTCCACAATACAACCAATTTTGTTAGAACCAATCTAAACTTACGTAATCATTGTTAATTTGCTTTGTTATTTATGACCAGTGTACCATTTTGGACAATGCGGCAGTGTTACCAAGTTAACATTTTTGGAAATAAAAACCAATAGATTTACTAAAGTTAAATCTGAAATGAGCGAACACTCAAAAATATGTTGTGTCGTGTTTTGGTTGACTAAGTTACCTCCCTTACAAAGTTTATTGCAAGAGTTTTTTTTACAGATATCTTTCCATAGGAAACTATTTGCTTGTTTGGTTTATCGGACCAGCCAATTATTGGGTCCCAAAATCGTTGGTCCCAATGTGGTCCTATTAATTGGAATCCACTGAATTTACTTGAGGTGGAACCTGAAAGTTCAAGGTGCTTTGTTTACTTTTCTCCGACCCTCAAGCATGGCCAAGCAATTTTGTAGTTAGTATTTAATGTTGATGCCAGGACCCAATCCACATGACCTCAGTGTTCGCATTTCTTGCTGTGCAACTCATGATACAGCCGTCCTGACAGTCGCTTGTATCTTTGCCAGGCAAGGCAGCACTTAAATAACTGGCCATCCGCATTCAAAAGATTGGCACTCCACTTTTAAGCCGGCACCACTGGCCTATAAAACGTTTAGAGAGAAGGAAGAAAGAGAGAAAGAAAGGAAGGAAGAGCAGAGAAAAGGAAAAATATAAGGAGAAGGAAAGAGAGAAGATCATAAACAGAAAGGGGAAAGAAAAGAGGAGAACGGTGAGAAGAAAAAATGAAAAAGAAAGAGGGAAATGGGATGAGGAGGAAGGACAAAAATGAAGAATGAAAAATGTGGGAAAAAAAGGCAAAGAAAAAGAGTGGAAAGAAGTTGAAGAAGGAAAGAAGGGGGCTAGAATCCCATAATGAAAATTTAGTAAGGATTTTGGTTCCTTTTGCTGAAGACATGAATTGACAACAATTGGCTGAGTATTTTTAGATAATCTATTCATAGAAAACCATATCAGACTTGGTACAATGTTACAGCCCTGAACTGGAAGCTGCAGATTTTAGGGTTTGATGCCCACATAATTATTTTTTAATGGCAGAACTAAGGGGTCAGATGACTAAACTTAACCATAAGGGCAACATGGTTCAATTGGATGTCTGTTTTCTAAGAAGAGTTTAGGCAAAGTAGTAAAAGTGCTTAATTGAATGCCACAGGGTTTATGGTTCGATCCCAAAACAATCATTTTTTAGGCATCCTGGAAGAAATTTCTGTTTGTAATATGCTTTATTCTGAGGGTTATTTTGTAATCAGACTTGAAGACAATGTTCTCTCTAATTTTCAGAAGTCAGTGAGCGCAAAATTTCATGTTGTATAATTTTTTTTCTGTCGACAAAAGTATATGCACAGTTTTGAATTCAACATAGTGAATCAATATTTTTTTTTTAAAACTCAGTAAGCCTTCGACAGAATTTGAAATTTTTTGTGTGCACATTAATTTCTTTTGTGTGCAAGTTGCAAAACTTGAATGGTACTATGCTCAAAAGGCAATGCAGGGTTCATCATCAGTGGCTCAGAAATATGATTGGTATCACATGATCGATTAATAAACTGATTGATTCATGGAAATAATATCTTAGTTAAGAGATCAGTTTCAAAGAAATTTTCCATTTATGTAAGTGTAGCTTAGTAGGGCACTTTTGAAAATCAAGCTAATCATAATGTCATAGTAGGTGCTCCAATCAATTAAAAATCATGAAAGGGCATGGTTAATCTGATAAATTCCTTTTGTCTAGAAAGCCCAAACTATGAGTCTTGGTCCTGAAGACCTGTTTTCTCTGATAGCCATTCCACGTCCTGCACAGACTGAAGTGCCTTAAGTTTCTTTTTAATGACTTTTCTAAGTGGCAAATAAATGTAAAAATTGGATGCTCTGTAATGATGGCCTTGTACTAAACTTGGCTCAGTTTGAGAGATTACTGTTGTATGTGAAAAGAAAAAAAAGAGGAAAAAGGTGATGAAAATTGGTGAGATTTTATTTTGAATATCAAACAATGAAACATTCGAAGAAATTAAGATTAGGAAGTCTCTTGAACAGGATCAACTGAAGAACCCTCGGCTTCTGCTGCTGCTTCTGCTGCCGCCTTTTTCTGATTCCGCTGGGCACCAATGATACTCATGGGATGCAGAGGCAGGAAACCACTCAAACCTGGGGGGAAAAAAAAAAAGAGATCATTTATCTATTTTATGATTTACTCATAACAGACTAGAAAAGAGCATAAAATGATTAATATAATTCAACAATATAGAATTTATGGTTTATATATTAGAAACCATCAACCAAAACTGTCCACATAAGTTTCTCCAGTTTTCAAGTTGGTTTGACTGGCTGACCGGCTGGCTGGCCATGTAAGTATGTATCATACATACAGGCTGCACCAATGAAAGTAAAGGACTGAAAATTTAAACATTTACTCCAAATTATGTCTATACAGAATGTTTTTTTTTTTTTTTTCATCAAATTATCACTAAATAGGCTTTTGGGGGAACAATGTGAGTTTATGCTAAATTGGTCCATAGTTTGTGTCTAGCAGCATTCAAAATTATTCATTGATCAACTTTTTTTTAAAAATTTTGAACTGATCACCCCCAGAACGGCATGTTGCTAAAAGTCATTGGTCATATGACAGTTTCTATTGAGTGCTTAACCAGACCTTTTTTTTTAAATTTTTCCTTGTTTCTCTTTGGGTCCCTTTTTCTTTGGGAAAATAAATTTTCCATATTTGACTAACTGTTACATTTGATTTATCTTTACATAACACAAAAAAAAAGTAACAAAGATTTTGGTTAAAAAACATATAGTCTGACCTTGTCATAGAATAGCAAAGATAAGGTAAAAACGCTTATAAACTGATGTTTACAAAAGGTTACTCTTAATGGGCAATCGCTGGGCAAATTTGACCAGTGATATCAAATGCATATCATGATAACACAAGGAAAATTTACGTTAGCAAAACTAGAGATAAAAAAAAAGTTTATTTCAATATATCAGAAAAGTTGTAGTAAACTTGTATTTGCACATAAAACTATCTTAAACAATAAGTGGAATTTAAAACACAAAAGATCTTGAAAGCAATTCTTCAAATCTACTGTGTGTATATATATATATATATATATATATATATATGTACACACACAGTATATGTGGTACAAATAAGGCTAGCAGTAGAACATAATATGATAATATATCAATAATATAAAGCCACTTCTGAAATGCAATAGATTTATTTCATGGAGTGCTCGATACATACAACATTTTACTCATGAAGTTAAGTTGTTTTAGAGTAGAGCTGGAAATAAATAGTAGATTATGGATTTGCTACACAAACTAGCTCATGTTTCTGCCCTCTTCGGGCCTCATCATGATATGTATATATATATATATATATATATATATATATATATATATATATATATATATATATACATACACACACAATATAAACCAGGAATACAATATAATATAATGTGATATCCAATTGGGGGTTTGTCTATTTTTCTAGGTTGGAGAACCTTCCTCTGATTCTATTGATATATCTTTTTTTTTTTCTTTCTTCTTTCTTCATCCAAAGGAATCTTAGAGGAAACCATGGAATTTGTGAAGATCTACACCAACATTAACAATAAAGATATTAGAACAATCAAAAACTGCAGACGGACGGTGCTGTTCAATAACTAAGAACAAAGGACTAAAAAAAATGACGTGCATGGTTTTGATGTTTCTCTGGGTAGTCTCACTTCAGCCGAGATGTCAGACCTGATTGGTTTGTACATTTTGTATAACCTCACTATAAAACTAAACTTTAGAAAAATAGGGCCCTTCTGGGATGACAGCCTACTAATTGTAGAAAATAGCAACATGCGAAAATGCAAAAAAAATAAAAAAAGTACATCATAAAAAAAATTTAAAAATTGAACTTTAAAGTTGAAATTGTCGCCAACGTAAAAATTTTACAACTTTTTAGATGTTACATTCATTCTATATTAATAACCATAAACCAAACAGGAAAGAAAATTCTGAAATTACATAAGACGAAATTACATCAACACAAGATCTAACCACTGAAATTAAATCTTAAACAAGATTCCCAAATCCATAGAAACTAGGCTAATATATGATTCTGCAGATGAAATAATATTTAGCAATGTTAGAAATAACAACACTGCCTTAAATGACAGTGTTTTCACTGAAAGTAGCTTTAAATACGATAAAAAATAAAACCCTATAAAGTAAAACATAGCAACAGTCAAAAAAGAAGAGGTTGGAAAATCATCTGGTAAACACTGCCATCCAACCTGCAAATAAAAACCAACATATGCAAAAATTTTCCTCAAAGTAATAGAAAAACACTTTTCCCTAAACAAACCACAGTGTAAAATATTTAACAAGAACAGAAAATTAGCTACAGTTGAATGGATAATTTTTACAAGTTCATAAAAAAAAACAATAAAGTGATTAGAAATAATACTAGTGGAGAAAGCATCAACAAATCAGGTTGCAATTGTACAAACAGAAACAGACGCCCTTTGCTGAACAAATGTCTCAAATCGAATATTGTATATCAAGCTGAAATATCAACCCAAGAGAAATTCTTAGAAGTGGAATACTATATAGGAATATCTAAAACACCCTTTAAACTAAGATTAGCCAACCATATAACATCATTCACAAATGAAAAATACAAAAACAGAACATCTTTGTCAATATATCATTGGAGACTAACTGATAGGAACCTGACACCCACAGTAAAATGAAAAATGATAAAACTAACACTCATATGCCAAAATATTGGAATGCCAAGTTACCTATGCCTAAATGAGAAATTTGAAATCCTCACTTCTATCAATAGAATGAAAAAAAAAAGCAGAATCATTAAATAAAAAAAAAATGAAGTAGCATTAAAGTGCCGGCACCACTCAGTATTATAAAACATGATTTAAGACCACACAGGCAGGTATACAAGAATTAAGCACCATAGATATCTTATCATTAACAACGGTAGTAGTAGCATTACTATTAACATTAGCATTATTATTATTTTACACTCCTAGCCACTTTAAGGACCACCCAAACACCTTTTCATAATATTTTTTAGATGTACAGAAACATAAAAAAAACTAGAATAAAAAACAATTTAACTAACAACTAAGGTCATGTAAAAGTGAACCCTAACAAGGGAACGGATTAAAGTAAGAATAAAATACTTTTAGAGAGGAGATATATCACAAAAAGTTAATGTTTAACAACACTCTGATAGAGAAAATGTCTGCAGCACCTGCTGCTAATTTATAATCACCAAAAAAACACATAAAAACACAGCATGCAGCGACCAATAACTAAACAAGGAAGAGAAAAATGAAAAGGAAAAGATATATAAATAGAATAAGAGGAAGGTTCTCCACCCTAGAAAAATATACATCCCCCAAAAAACATCCTAAATAGGGATCTAAAATAAACTGAATCATTCATCTGAAGAAGCCCAAAGAGGGCAGAAACATAAATGTCCTTGTGTAGTGAAACCTTTACTTCATCATATATATAAACATATATATATATATGTACGGGCATCATCGGTCAAAAATGACCATAGAAACTTGAATGAACAGTTTCTTGAAATAACAAAACAAAACGTTTTTACATGGTGCGTAGTGGTGAATTCATGTAAATTTACAAAGTTGTATCCCCAAAAGTATGACCAGGAGCACCCAGAGAGACACATATTGATACACAGATGAGCAAAGAGAGAAGAATCTGTAGCCCACTTGGCTGGTTGGTCGGCTATTTCTGGGGCTACGGTGATTTGATGAATTCATATAAAAATGAGAAATATTTTTCTCCTTGGGATTAAAGAACATACTTGATGGTGGGTAAGAAGAATATCTTTTTCTGGAATAGGACCAGAAAAAAATTTACCCTTTCTCCGACTTGGAAAGGCGTTCCTCTACTGGAAACCATAACCAACTGTGAAAACCTTGAATTCCCAGCTGAAATAGAGGTGCATCTTTTCTGCCATCAAAGTCTAATTGTCAGAAGAAATGCATCAAAGCTTTGAGAAATTACTGTCAGAGTGATAAATAAGATCTATATCGTTATCACTTCTTTTCCTGTCTCAATTATTCCTCAGGCAAAGTCTGTCTCAAAACCATCCTCTGATGACAATGGTAACAATACAAACACAACCTCTCTGTTCATAATTGATTCGACGTGACACTGGGGTTAATTTTTCTTCAGTTGCGACAGACTATTGATTAGACAGTTTTATAAGAGAAAAATAGGTTTAAATAAGGGTTTTTTTTCTATAAAAAAAATATTTCAATGATTTTTGAGATTCTGGGAGTTTCCATGATTAACAGAAAGGTAGTTTCTGGTTATCAATCAAGAATGTAAACACTTCAAAGAGAAACCAGGGAGAGAAGAGAGGGAAGAAGTCTTCAAAAAGATGTCAGTTCAGGGACGAGGTTGACCTGTAGCATTCTGTTTAAATCCTTCACCTCCCTGATTCAACCAAGGTACTGACTCTTTAGTGCATATGTGATTTCAAGCCAAATCGTAAAAAATATGAAAAAGGGGTGTAAACTTGCACACTGGTAGATTTTTTTCAATTCCCTTTCATATAAAAACAGGACATATGTGATCTGACCTAAACAGTAGCAGCCATCTTGATTTCAAAATGACCGCCATGAAAAAAAAAATTGTTAAATAAAACTGTAGATTAGCAGAAATTTCAACCAAAATTGTTCAAAATGTGAAAAAAAGTGTGAAAACTCGAACACTGGTAGATTTTTTTGATATTCTTTCACGTGAAAACAGGATACACAAATTGTGAAATCTCAACCGACATACAATGAGGAAATAATGTGAGGAAACAGAATCGCAAAAAAAAAAAAGAAAGTTAGTTTCATTTTCTTCTACGCTCAGTAGAATTAGCATTTGGATCTATTTTGAATTGATAAAAGTCGGTGAGGTACCTCTCTGGGTGCGTGAGAATCTTCCAGACAGCTCGCAGCTTGAAGTGGCACGTCACCAATTATATATATCATCAAAATTATGAGACATTATATGTAACTTTTGATCTTGATAAATAGTACACCCAAAAAAAAACCATGAAGGGTTTAACTAAAAGATCTAAGTTTAATCTACTTTGATTTGATCCAAACTGGTTATGAGATGAATCAACCAAGTCCATAGTGATTGCTTTGTTACTTTCCTGTCAAATGTATTGATTTCATTATCAATTGATTATCCTGGTTAACCTCCATTCGTTCAGATAATTATCCTTTGTTTTGTCTACCAGGAAGTTCACTTAATTCCTATAATGAGTCGTTCCACTCGATATCTGTATCAGGGAAAACTGATTCTGCCAAGCCTTCGACTGCCCATCAACAAATAAAACCAGAATCATGACAGTCGTAGCTGTTTGCTTTCACCCAATTCATCAATCGGAGACACGATTGGTTTGAATATATATAATTGAAGGTCATCAAGTTTTCTATGTGATAAATGAATATAGAAGTCCCTCCTGATCAACAAACAAACTGCTTCGGCTAAGTGTTATCATGCACACTCATGGGCATAGCTACGAATTGAAAGTTCACCGAGACACAAGATCTAGTGGTCATTTCTCATCTTCCAGAGAGTTATCTCAGACTGGAATAGACTAGCTGAGTCTACAGTCTCAACTGAAACAGTAGCTTAGTTCAAGCAAAGACAATAGAAAAACTGGAGAGGTGAACAAAATCAACCCTATGCCTATAGTTTCTATTACTAAAAAATGACCCTTAACTAGGGTTTCTAAAGATAAAATGAAATAAAAAAACCTTGGTGTAATCTAAAGGCTAACTCACAAGTAACTGAAATGAACAGATGTCAAATGTCATCAAACCAAACTGTCAAAATCAACAGGTTTCTTCAGTTTTCAAGTTTGGCTGGCTGGCTAGCTATGCATGTATGCATATATGTGTTGTGCATACATTGTATCAATAGAGCAAGAGGGCTGAAAAACATTTATTCCTTATTATGCTTAGAAAAAAAAAATCGAAAATAGGTTTTTAGTGAGGGTTGCAATTTGCAATGTAAGTTTAAGCTAAATTGGTCTGTTCGTTTGTATCTGTCAGCATTCACACTTATCTTTTGTTTTTTTTGAAAATTCAGTCTTTTTTTAGTTTTTAGTGATGACTGCCCAACTCAAGGCGAGAAGAGCAACTTTTTCATTAATCACTAGTTTTTCCAATCGATCACCCCCAACATACTGCCAAAAAATACTGATCCCATTTATGGTTCCTTTTGATTGACTAACCAGACCTCTTTCTCTTTACCTCTAAACCCAAAATGTGTGTAGATCTTTACATTATGTACTTTGGCCTGGGGAAATTTTAAGCAGGGCCAAAGCAAAATTTTATCGACGTAAGCAACAAAAATAAGAAGAAGTGAAAATCCCTCTAGGTCCGAAGGTGATATCAAAAGGTATTAGCATCAATAGCTGAACTAATTTACATATTATATAGATATCTGAATACATCTTTATGAGGCACGTTTCAGAATGTTATACACAAAATGAAAATGAATACCATACATTTCTCTCTCTCTCTCTCTCTCTACCATACACATAAAAATAAGATTAGTAAATAAATAATCTGAGTCTGGCCATGTGCTATAATGATGGAGCACCCAGTCAGGACTGAATTCGTTAAAGTATTATTTACAGTAAGGAATGGTCGACAGACTAGCTTGTTAATCATTGCTCAATAGCAGCAGTATTGAAACTGTGTTCTGCAGAACCCCATGAGTACCACAAAAAACATAGAGACATTTTTACAGCATACATAATAATACTTCATTATATAAACAATTCCTCTACAGCTTTAATTAAAACATCTCGGTTATTTACGTGATATGGATGTAGTTCACGTGTCTATTTTACTGCAGTAAGCTTCATTCTCATTTTTCCATTTCAGTGTTTTTTTAGGGGGGATGAGTTATGCACATTTGAATAATTCCATTAAAAAGTCAAAATCCAATATATATATATATGTATTTAGGAAATGGGCATATTTGGTCTGACAGAATAAAATTTTATAGAAACTCATTTAAAATAAGTTTCTATATGATATAATACAATTTATAATTCATTCTGTCGGACCAAATATGCCCATTTCTATATAACTGTCGCATTAAAAGAGTCGTATAGACTGAGAATGAATGAGATGCGAATTTGTGTTGAAAGAAGTTATTTGACCTCTGCATTGACGGCGACTGTTTAGCTCAATGGTAAGGGCAATGCTACATTGAAGCAGCTACCCTTATGGTGGTAGGTTCACTTCCAGCAGCCCCATTTTTTTTAATTGTTAATTCAATTTATGTTGTCTAAATTGAATGATATATTAACCGTGTAATGATGGGAGATCATTTCAAATAAGTTACTATATAAAACAAAGCAATTTACTATTTATATATAAATATATATATATATATATATATAAAAGGCTCTCCAAGCAGTTGAAGAGTAAAGACCACAACTGTATAACAACTATCCTTTATATGCATGTTGGTATCCTTCTCTCTCTCATTCCCTTTGTTTGTTTGTCTGTTTCTTTCTTTCTTTCTTTCTATTTCTCTCTCTCTCTCTCTCACATACATACACAATTTATCCAAATAAAAGCCATATATGTAAATTAGTATGTATAATTGTATGTCCAGTCCGATTCCTGTTATAGCCTCGAAGTTATAATGGATTGGACCTTGTGAATTAAATTAATATAGCTAATAAGAACAATTATCGGATTGTAGTAAAATGAGATATGTTGTTGTGAAATAACAATGGTTAATATATTACAGAATCGTTGGACTTTCATGTAATTAAATAGATACAAAAAAAGTGTGTGTAATGAAAAATGTTTAATGTTGAGTTGAGACCTTGAAAAAAAAAATTGATATCAAGATACTTGAATCATCAAAAATAAACTGCCTATCAAAATAGCTTTAGGAACCTTAGTGCTGATCATTACATAAATAACACTGTCATTTTTTATGGGTATATGTCAGTACTTTATATGTATATACATGTATATACATATATATATATATATATATATATATAAATGCATATATATATATATATATATATGAATATATATACATATGTATATATATATGTATATGAATATATATGTATATATATATGTATATATATATATATATGTATATATATATATATATATATATGTATATATATATATATGTATATATATGTATATATATATATATATATATGTATATATATGTATATATATATATATATATATGTATATATATATATATATATATATATGTATATATATATATATATATATATATGTATATATATATATATATATATGTATATATATATATATATGTATATATATACATATATATATGTATATGAATATATATATATATGTATATATATATATATATGTATATGAATATATATATGTATATGAATATATATATATATATATATGTATATGAATATATATATATATATGTATATATATATGTATATATAAGTATATGAATATATTTATATATGTATATGAATATGTATATATATATATATATATATGTATATATATATGTATATATTTATATATGTATATGAATATATATATGTATATGTATATATTTATATATGTATATTAATATATATATATATGTATATGTATGTATGTATAGGAATATATATATATATATATATATATAAATGTATTAGTATATATATATATATATATATATATATACATATATATGTATATTTATAAATATATATATTCCATGAGAGGAGGAGAATGTTGTTGCTGAGGGAGATTTCTCCAGTATAGTTTTGAAAGTACACCTTTTCTGACACAGGTAGATTAAAATAACCGAATCATAAAGGAATCCTGGTTTTCCTTTTCCCACGGGGATTGTATTACCGAGACTTCCTAAAAGCCCCCATTCCTATAAAGAGAACATAAAAAACATGACCAAACAGTTCCAGTAAACGGGTGGAAAGAGGCGAAGGGAAAAACTGCAGCAATAATTTTGGCAGGTAAATTTTGCAGAAGAAATACTTAATGTTCGCCAACAGTTGGTTAGGCATCTGATTGTTCCCTCTCTCGTCTACCCAGACTGATAAGGAGTGCAGAGTAATGGAGCAGAAATACTTTGTAAGGGAAGGTTTACCGGTTCAGGGGCTGATAGGTGTTACAGTGATAGTGGTAGTGGTGGTGGTGGTGACCAAAAAGAAGAAGAAGAAATTAGAAACAAAAAAGACACACTCTTCCCGCTAAGAACAAATAAATAAATAAAAATAATTAATGGTTGAATGGATAGAAAAAAACTACTCACAAGCAGCAGATAATGGATATTAAGACAGGTCTGGTTAATCACTCAATAGTAACTGTCACATGACCAACATTATCTGACAACATGCTGTGTTCAATTACAAAATTTGAAAAAGGGGTGATCAATGAATAAGTTACTCCTCACGACTTCTCTTGAGAAGGGATCTCTAATAAAAAATAAACTTTAAAAAAGCACTAGTGAATGTTAAGTGTACAATTACATTGAGAATTGCCCCCCACCCAAAAAAAAAACTATTTCAAAGTGGGAATTTTCAAAAATTAGAAGAAACTTTTTTCTAGACTTCATAAGGTATAAATGTTTACTTTTTCAGCACTCTAGCTCCATTGGGGAGGCCTGTATGAATGAGAAATACATAGATAGATGACCAGCTGGACCAACTTGAAAACCATAGTTTTCGTATTAACACTGAAAAAAAAACTCATGATGGCAGCTTTTGTTGATAGTTTCTCATTATGAATGTTATCTGCACTTCATATATACAAGAAAATAGGAAAATAAACTTTATAGAAAGAACTAATCAAAAATTTTAAAAGACTGAAAAAAATTGAATAATTAAACATTAAAAAAAATATGAAAATTATGAAAATTAAAATCACACACTGGTAAAGTTCCTACATTGAGAAAGATGTGTTCTGAGAAAATGGACAATCTTTGAGCTTTGTTAAATCAGGGAACAATTACAGGTGAAGCTTCTTCTTTGGAACAGGAGTATATGAAGTAGGAGCTTCACCTGTATATAATAAGAGCCTTGTCTGTCACACATAATATCAGTTGCAGCCATCAGCTCCTCCCTCTCTCTACTCTTTCTCAGCATCATATTTTTAACATTATTTCAATTTTTACAGATTTTTTATTTTTGTGAATTTGCAATTTTGATACCAGGCAACGTTTTTCAATCTATGGGTTGCAAGAGAAAAATTTGAGGCTGCAATAAAATTGACTTAATTCTATCGTATTTCTGCTTAATGTTTAAAAATAGGTAATTTTTATTGAAACCGAAACTTTTTCATTCAATTTGTTAATTAATTTCCTGGTAACTCAACATTGGACTATGAATTGGTTTAAAAATCTTTCAGTATTGATCCGAATTTCTGCTGACTCCTTTAGAATAAATTTCTAAAGAAGATTCAGTCAGATGATTTGAATCTAATAAATATCAAGATGACCAAAAGGAGTCTAATAGAGATATAGGGACACATCTAAAAAACGTTGACCGTCAACTAAACAATAGTTAAGATAATACTGCAATAAGAAAACAACATTCAATTAAAACCTGCTCAGACTCTGCAATTATGAAATATCAACCGAAACTTTCAATATCAACTAAGGTTTCTTCAGTTTTTAAATGGCTCTGGCTGGCTGAAATTCTGTAGAAATGAAAACATTTACTCTTTACTATGCCGAGACAAAAAATGTTATTTTATTTCATCCCCCTCTCCCTCAAATAGACTTTTATTGGGAGTGGTTCAATTCACAATATAGCTTTTGTTAAACTGATCCCTCACTTTGTGCCCGGCAGCATTCTTGCTTGTTTTTCTTTTCCAATTTGGACTTTTTGTAGTGATCATTGCCTAACTAAATTAGTGACTAACCAGACCTAAATGGATGCAAATAAGAAATAGATAAAATCTGTCTCAATAAAAAAAACTTGTTTCTATTCATCTCCCTCAGTTTCAATTTAAAACTAGTGTTTCAAGGGAAATTAGGGATCACCACCACTCATATATGCTTATGCTTGTAAATTATGTAGTGATGGACACAAACAAAGGGATCAATTTAGGCTGAAATTACATTGTAAATTGTACTCACACTAAATACCTATTAGGATGGATTTTTAAAAAAAACAAACGAAAAAACATTTTCCCTACACATTGAGGGGAGTGTGTGTGCAAAATTTCAAGTTTCTACTATTAACTGTTATTGTGAGTTGAAATCCAGATGGAAAGATACATATAAATGTCAGAACACATGAATAACCTAAAACCCAGCAACAGTACGTATAACCAATCTGTTGTGGGTATGGTGACCAATAAGACAAATAAAGCATTGATGTAATTCTCCCCCAAATCTAGCCAGTTCTCAGAAGAATCGTCTTTGGAGATTGTTTCTGCCAGTGAAACAGTGTGAAGATACCAAGCAATTGGAACAGTTTCATAGGGGAAGTGTCCATATTTACACTTCTTGGGTATTCAATTGAGACACTGATCGATAGCTTCATTCTTGACATTTCAAGGCCTAAGAAATAATAAAGAGCCAAATAATATTTTTAAAAAGTTTAAACAAAAAACTCATACAAAAATAATTTTTCAAAATGTTTAATAAAACAGGTCTGGGTGGTCACTCAATAGAAACTGTCACATGACCAATGTCACCCGCCAGTGTGCTATGTTGGGGGCGAGCAATTAAAACATTCAAAGAAAGATTTTCAATGAATAGGTTATTTCTCTTGCCTTTTGTTGGGGAGTAATCACTAGAAAGTCAGAATTTTCAGAAAACAGGCAGCACAAACTAGTGACTAATTTAGCATGAACTTACATTTTGAACTGAACTCCCATACCCCCCCCCCCCCAATGTAAAAACGAGTAAATGTTTAAATTTTCAGTCTTCTATCTCCATTGGTGCACCCTGTACACGTGATACAGGTATACATAGCCAGTCGGACTGACTTGAAAACTGAAGAAACTCATTCTGACAGTTCTGCTTTATGGTTTCTACAAGCAAAAAAAAGAATATATATAAAAGTAATTTTTCAAAATCATTAATAAGATAGATGACCAGACTTGAAGCTTTTCTTTAATTTTGCAAGATAAAACATTATTACAATTTTTTTTCTTTTTTCTAGGTTGTCAGTATTTGAACTTTATTTCTCAGGTCATTCTTATCCTGTGTATACAACTCTGAGAGGATTAGACTGATGGAGCAGAATAGGGGAGGCAGCAAATAACATAGAAAGCCAGGACCTACGAAAACTGACAATGAATTGAGGACATTTGGATAGGGTAGGACACTTAGTAAAAAAGATAGCTAACAATGGTGTTTGGGGAATCCTTTTCTTCCATTCTTTTAAAAGTCAAATTTAGAAGAAATAGAAAAAAATGTCATTTTTTTTACTTAATGGACAATTTGAGACGGTTCCATCTTTTTCTTCATGTGTGTATGAATAATATGCGTATTTTTGGTAAGTATAAAAACACAAACATATATGAATGAATTGTTCTCTTTCTGTACACTTGAGTGAATGTGTGTGTAAGTGTGTATATATATATATATATATATATATATATATATATATATATATATATATATATATATATATATATATATATATATATAGGGCGGCTGCAGGAATTGAACCAGCCACCGATAGGGTAGCTATTCAATGCAGAGATGCTCTAACCATTGAGCTAAACAGTCACCATTTAAAACCCGAATTCTCACTTTGCTCATTCACAGTCTATATCTGCTTTCATTTAAACGCGACAGTTATATTATTAAGAAATGGATATATAATCCGACAGAATGATAATAAATTGAGTTATATTACATTGAAACTCTATTTGGAATGATCTCCTGTAATCCTTGACTGCTTTTTGATTGCGTACGAGGAAAAGCAAGAACTACGTCAGTTTTAAAAGGACATTTTTCTCTTTTCTAATGGACAACTCATTCCATAGTAATCATGGAGAATGTACAGCCATGGACGACTACCACAGACACACACTGGAAGAGCCAGGTGGTCTAATGCAGTTTACTGTGGCATTCATCAGTTTTGGAACTTATTTGGTGGATGAGCTCCAATACTTTGGGGCCAATCAAGTCAAATATCTTGATCGCAAATCGTACAAACTCATACCAATCGGTCAGTGAACTCCTCGACTTGTCAGCCGACATTACTGGCTGAATGGCTGACAAAATCAGGTTGCCATTTGTAGAGGAATCACTGTGAGAGGCGTACCAAATCAATGGTTTGCTGGCTTAGAATGGGAAAACAGTAAGTCTTTGTCCATCGAAATGGTTTCAAAAACTCCTAAACAAATGATAGTCATTTGGAGCAAGGTCAGGAGAGTATAGCGGGTGAATTGTTTTTCCCCCAGTCAAACGCCTCCATGAGATCTTTGGTTAATTGAGCAGTGTGAGTATATGCATTAATGTGAAGAAGGATGACATCCTTTCTGTTCATTAATGATGGGTGTTTTCTGTTCAAAGATCTTTTCAAATGATTTGGGCAGTAAACTTCAACTGAGACTGCTTGATTATCATTTAAAGTTTCATCCTTGCAAATCCAACCAAACATTCAGTAAGATCTCCTACTAATAAAGGTTGCTTCTTGGGGTACAGGTCTATCATCATGATACTGAGCCACTAACGATATAGCTCAACATTATAAGAAAAGATCCTGCTTCTCATTCCCAGTAACAATTCAGTCCAAAGGAGGTGCCTGAAGTGGTTGAGAATGTGACTTGAAAACATCAGCACATTGCTGGGATTTTCTTAGGACAGTTTATGAAGCACCCATTTTTGTAACTTAAACACTGTTCTTAGCTTCTTCAAATTGTAATAAACAGTCATATGGCTATCATTGAATTGTTTGCCAAGTTCACAAACTATTACAGCAGGAGTTTTTACAACTATTGAAAAAACAAAACAAACCCAAAACAAAGAAACAGAACTTATATTTCAACCTGGTAACAAAATAAAATGAATAAAGAAAATGATAATACTTATTCTTTTCTTATTTCAACTTTATTTACCAAACACCATGTCATAAGCAATAGACTTCACTATATCTTTTTCTCCTAGCCTCATTATAGGGGGAAAAAAAGATGAAAGTTTTTTTTATTTGTGTGAATATGTTCTTGAGGTTTGGTTAACTTTACCTCAGTTAAAAAGATGTTTCATTTTCAAATTTTCAAAACTTTGCTAACTTTTAAATTCTGCAAACAACTAGAAAAAAATGTGGACACTTTGAATTTTAAATTTAAAAAAATGTTATTCTAATTATTAAAAGCTCAACTCCTCTTCTTACTTTCCAAATTTTAAAATTCAGAGACTTAATCTTTCATCATGATGTTAAGTATTTTGAACACAGAATGGACAACCCACTTTCTCAGAGACAAAATAAAAAAAAAACAAACGGGTCTGGTTAGTCAATCAATAGAAACTGACCAACATTTTTTGGCAGCATGATGTGTTGGGAGTGATCAATCAAAAAATTGGAAAATTTGAAGAACTCACTACTCTCGCCTTTTGTTGGGTAGTGAATACTAAGAAAGTCTGGATTTTAAAAAAAAACAAGCATAAATGCTGCTGGACAAGAACTAGGGGAGCAATTTAGCATAAACTTACATTGCAAATTGCCCCCCCCCCCCTCGAAAAAAAACTTTGTTGGGGGAATTTTCACCCCCCTATTTTTTGTAGATAATAAAAAGTAAATGTTTACGTTTTCAGCCCTCTAGCCTCATTGATGATCCTGCATATGCAATACATATATATATATATATATATATCAAGACCAGCTTAAAAACTGAAGAAACCTATGGTGACAGTTTCAGTTGATGGTTTCCATTAGGAGGAGAAGAAGAAGAAGAAAAACAAGGTAGCCCACTTTTCCTGAAAGCTGTGTAGATTGAGTTTATTACTGAGCAATAGATTTTGAAGTATTCTTAACTAATCATTCTTCTATCATTGGGTAAACCATAAGAGACACACAATAGAAACTTATTGAAGCTGACATGGGGACATTCTCTAAATGTAACCCTCCTTCAGTAAACCTCTTGAGTCAATAAAAACCCAACTGTATGAAATTATGGTCGGCATTTCAGCATAGAACCGAGGAGTTAAATGCTTTTCTGCTTTGGAGGAAGTAATGATTGAAATTTGCATATACCGGGGTAGGGAATGGGTAGATAAGGGCCTTTTGCTTTCCATTGGTTGCATGTCTTCATCATTGACATCATAAAATGATTTCAAAGGTAAATGTTGCTGTAGTTTATTTAAAATGGCACTGGGAAGAGGTGCTGGGATGGAAAAGAGTTGGGCCACAGGAACGGATGGAGAGAGGGAGACGAGATGGGTGGATGTAGGTAGGACAGCAAGGTATGAAGAAGAAGGTAAATATGATAGGATGTATGTTATATGATAAATAATCTATCATATATATATATATATATATATATATATATCAATCAGCCATTTCAACTCCAGTGCTGGACTGAGACCTTTCACAACTCATCCCATGACAATTGTACGGTCATGTTGGTTCTGGGGAGTTAGTCAGTAATTAAGCTCATCTGTTGCCA
>OY735228.1:28842791-28910291 GCA_963457665.1 Thysanoteuthis rhombus | reverse complement strand
GTTGGTCTGCCTGGGCGACCAATGTCTTTTGGCAGCACATTGTGTTGGGGGTGATAAATTCAAACATTGGAGGTAAAGGTGAACAGTGAGTAAGTTACTTCTCTCACCTTTTGTTTTGGCAGTAATCACTAAAATGTCTGAATTTTCCAAAAACGAGCTGGCACAAACTAGGGACCTACTTAGCATGAACTTACATTGCAAACTGAACATCCTACTAAAAACCTAATTTGGGGAACTTAAGAAAAAACAAAGATCTTTTTGTAGGCATAATAAGGAGTAAATGTTTAAATTTCAAGCCCTCTAGCTCCATTGGTGCAGCCTGGATGCACAAGACATAGATAAATAGCCAGCCAGCCAAACCAACTTGAAAACTGAAGAAACTTATCTTGACAGTTTTGGCTGACATTTTCTAATAAAACAGGTCAGTATAAAAGATGTCTGTAGTGTCATATTTGAAGTGCTATCAATTGAACAATTTTACTAGTTGTCACCGATAGTAATGACTAGTGATGGAAATAAGGCAATAGGTAGACACCTACTTTTCAATTTCCAGGTCTTGAAATGACCCTGAAATTTGTTATATTATTTTTTTTTTAATTATCCACTGTGGCTCACAGTGCCCTGGAACCTTCAATTGCATTGGTTCATATCACTCATCCCCTATCGCGACCCTCTTAATGATCCCAGAGTATAAATCCTTGATACAATCTTAGCATATATCTACTTCATAAAAATCATTTCCATTACCGGTAATGACTAAACACTGAGGACCTCTTCTTCATATACAGTAGGCAGGCTGATTTGGCCTGAGCAAAAAAAATCTGTCCCATATTACCTCAAATATGATACATAAATATATGTATTTGTATCTATATTGTAAGTAAGATTGCTGCCTAGACAAGATGTATATTACTACAATTAGATATACAAGTTTTTATGAATGGGCTAAGATACACAGAGAGGTATCCATACTGCATCCACAAATAAGTTCAATTATTTAGTATCCTGAGAACTTATTTTTCTCCCACTGGTTTTTTTCCACACGTCAATTATTGATACAGTTCAGGCCATCCACAAACTGACACTGCTTATCCGTCTCTTCCCATGAATGCAACAGAATAATTCATGAAAAACCTTACGACAAGAGGGCTGGTGAAAGTTGGTGTCCTTGGTGTGTGGCTGTGTGAGAAGGGATGCAATTATTTGCAAACAGATATGTAATACATAGCAAGTCAATTCATTCAATATATATATATATATATATATATATATATATATGGCTGTAGGCACCCTCTCTGCTTTGGATGAAGTGGTCCAGGTTGGGGAAGACTTGTATATTTAGAGTCTGAGTGCTTAGGTATGAAAGCTGGTCATTAATAAGAGTATAAAAAAGTGATTATGTATATCTCTTTCTCTGACAGATAGGAACAAGACTGAGATATGAATGCAATGATGAACTTATTAAACTGTCCCTCATCTTCCAAGCAAAAGCTTCAATCCTTTTTGGGGACTTTTGCAGAGAACAAAAAGATAGTGTAATAGTCAGCATGCCTGCCTCACATGCAAGAGGTTCTGGCATGTGCAAATAATGTGGAAAACACCTCATTAAGACTCAGAGACTCAGCAGCTAAGTCAGTACACTCTAAGCTGTGTGATTACGGTGGAGGTATCCCTTTGGTAGACACATCCTGACGGGAGTGGAGGGTAATAAAAGTTTGTAAGAGTAAAGTCCTGGTATCGACTAGGATAAGGATAACTAAATTGATCCAAGCAAAGGAAACCCAGACTTTGTTACTGTTCATTCATTCTTCAATGGGGGTTGTCTATTGAGAAACGGATGCTTTCGCTTTTTACAACACAGCTGGAAATCTGTTATGCTTTCTGAGACATGGATAAAGTGTTGGCTATTTTAGGGGTCATGCCTCTTATAAATCCGTTCATGAAACTGACACAAGAAGTTTGAAATCAGAATTTGAAACAATTCTATCACTCTACGAGTCCATTTTCTCTTCTTGAAGTTCCACCAGAATATAGTAAAGTTTGTGAGACAAGCTCACTGACTTTCACACTAGTTTTTTTCCAATATAATCCATGATATTATAGGTAAGATTTATCAAACAAATATATCAAAACTTTCATCGACTCCAATGATTATATTTATAGTGACACAGCAAGTTTTGGTGGAAAGGGCACAGGGATAGAAATGTTATTCACTTATATACGTAGGTAAATCAATAATCCAGTAGCTTAATGATGAAAAAAACTTCTATTTCACACATATATGTATGGGGAAACCTCAATAGGTCCACAGCTTATATTCTACAAAACAAATATTTATTTTTCCACATAATCTCCTTCCTTATCAATGCACTTAATTCAGTGGTGAATTATAAACACTTTGATCAGACATTACTCAGTCACAATTTTAGATCGAAATTTAGCAAAATTTTGATCTAAAATTCAACTCGACTAAACTTTGTAAAATAAAACTGTTTGATTTTGCAAGCTGGGAGAGTGAGAGAGAAATACAGTTTGGATCATGCAAATTTTATGAGTACATGAATGTACTGACTTTTGGGGGATAAGAAGATGAGATCCTGTTGTCACTGATATCGGAAAAATTATTTACTAATCAGGGTACTGATTACATCATTGTAGCATTGATTTTTTTTCCATGTCTATTTTTGAAAGATTTCATATTCTTCCATCCAAAAGTATGATGTTAGTATTCTGTTTTATACAAGCCACAAATAAATTTTAATCAAGTGAAAAAGATCTGTGAAAAATATTAAGATAAATTGAAGAACAAAAACAATCATAAGTATATGGGGATTTTATAAGAATGCAAATGAATAAACTAGATGAAAATTGGGCGTGACAGAATTACTAAATTCCTATACTCAAAATTCAATCAATGATATGTATACTAATATGACAAATGAGACTTGTAAAATCCTTACCTAATGGATCATCCTACACTATAACAAACACTGGCAGGACTAAATTTACCAGAATAAAAAAATTATCAAAAGGAGAGGCTCCATTTATAAGTAATAAAATTATGTAAGAATCAATCCTGTAGTCTATTCACTTATCTTAGTTTAGTCTGACACAAGATCAATAAAATGGAGCAATCGATGAAGATTAGTAGCAATGATCAACAGGATTTGCTTGTCAACCATTCCTCTATAGGAGGCAAATTCAAATATTTACTTAAATTTAGCTTAGTTTGGCATAGAGCCACAAAAGTGTGTCACCTAATGAGGATCAAATTTACTATGAATGGTTTGTGAGATTTGCTCTATGGCACGCAACCTGAGATATTTACCAGACTTTATCAATTTTGGCACAGGGCTAAAATCACAAGGCAATGGAGAAAATCAAAGTCATTTTGTCATTTCGCTAGTGAATGGTTTGTAAGTTTTGTAAGCTAACTATTGCTTTTGGGTAGATGTCTGAGCAGAGGTGGAGCTGAGGGAGGGGGTGGTTTGAAAACGTACTCCCTGGCTCCAAAAAAGGAACGGGAGGGGGAATGCTCTATAAATAATAGTTCATCTACTGCATATCTACTGACATCATACAATAACATCATCATAATCATCAGTCTTTCAATGTCCGTCGTTGGATATAGTCCTTCCACAGGATTTGCCACAATTCTCTATCATGGGCATTGCGGAGCCAGTATTTCCTTCGTCTAATTCATCTCTCCATCTTGTGTTCTGTCAGCCTCGATTTCTCATGTGATCTCAGGGGATCCATGTTGTGAGTCGTGATGTCTATCAGTTGTCTTTCATTTTTGCAACATGGCCTGCCCATTGCGATTTTAGTTCTTTAATAGTTTCTATGATGTCTTTGACTTCTGTTTTCTTCCTTATATACTGTGCTGTCTTGTGATCTCTCCATGTGAGGTTGAGCATGATTCTCTCATGTGCACGTTGCATGCTTCTCAGTTTGTAGGTCTGTCTCTTGGTTAGGTTCGATGTTTCAACTCCTTAAGTGACTATTGGGAGAATGCATTGGTTGTATACTCTTCTTTTCAGGAGTATTGGGATGGTTTGCACAATGAGAATTATACAAAAACAATTCTTACTAAATGATAGGGTGATTCAGGGAGCCAACCCACTTTTGGAAACACTGCTGTATGGCAATCAAGGTAAATTTTTTATCAATCTTTGTTTAGTCTGGAACAGAACCATCAGAAGCAGCATTTAGTAAGGATCAAACTCACAATACTAGAAATTTGTTCCATAGTAGGAAACTTTGATTGAGTTTGGCACAAGATCATAAGAATTGGGCATATGGTGAAGATCGAACTCACAATGCCTGCAATAATCTGCAAGACAGATGTGTTAACCATTGCTCTATGGCAGCAATCCATGCTTCAGTCTTGTATGTATGTAAAGTAAAAAAAGAAAGTTTGAAAAATGAATTGAAAAAATGATACTTTTTGAATCCCCCAAAACTGCCACTCGTTTGAAACTGATAACTAGACAACAGTTCACAACATAGCAGAATTTTCTAAAAAAATTTTTGTTCTTGGGTAATAAGTGTTATTTTTTTATTAATTATGTCTTAAAATTATAAATGATATCAATTATTTTTGTGACCAGGACAGTGATAATTTGATATCTACTTATTTTTCTATTTGACAACGGGTGAGTTTGTACATTTTTAATCACATGAAGTAAGAAAAACAATAACACATGAATATCACTATCCTGGTCACAAAAGCAAAATCTGAAGGGAATGATAGCCATTTACTATACTTTTTATACATAGGCAATCAGAAAATAAAACTCACTACCCAGGAACAAAAATCGTGTTGCATGGTATAAGAGAATACAGCAGAGTTTGGTAAATATTCTAGGTTGCCTGCTGAAGAACACATCTCGCAGACCATTATTTGTGTAGTTTGATCCTGTTTGGTTGACCCAATCTGGTGGCACCGGGCCAAACTAAGCTAAACTTAGTAAGTATCCATAACAGAATGCAGTGTTGTGAAACACCGACCTCAGTCGGCTCTCTTGTACGAGTTCCAGGGGGTAACAAGCAGAAGAGTGGCTGGGGCCTCATAGACAATGATCATATGGGAAAGTGATAAAAAGAAATTTTCTTTGGATATTCCATCACTTTAGGAACGGAATGAGAATGGATGGGAATCCCAAAACTGGAATAATCAGACGAAACAGTGAGGGAAGTTATTAACAGTAATGGTGATGATAAATCACTAACAACAGCAGCACTACCGGTGTGTTTCCATCCATCTTTGGGTGACATGGGTACATCTTTTTGCATTATTCTTTGATTTTTTAAAATTTCTTTTTACTCTGGCAATACAACTATTGGACCGTGTTTTCATCAGAATTCTTTCTTTGTTCTCCTTACTCAACGACCGAAGGGTAATTGTTATTTTTTTGTTTTTGTTTTCGGAAAAATACGCATCTGACAAGGCAATTAATTCTTAGGATACTACCTTTTTCCGCCTCGTTCTTTTCTTTATTAGAAATAAATTACCCAGACTGAAAACAATTACATAAAAGCCATAACAATAGAAAGTTCCTGCGAGCCTCTGCGATAGGAGTTGGACCAAGGAATTTGCTTACTGAGGTGATAATGTTAGAAACTCGAGTTAACAAGGCTGGTTATATCGTAACAAGATTCAATACAAATCTTAAGTAAGGGAAAATGTGTTCATACAATAAGCATACTGCTATCAAGAGAATTATACATAGGTATATACACAGGCACATCTTCAAAAACTTCCATTAAACAATAATAAAGTCATCTACAAATTTTCTTGCTCTTTCGAGGATTGTGTCCCCTATGATGTGCAAACATCAAATTTGTAATTTTGACATACAACAACCACCCTACCCCATAGGTTAAATTGTCATTTGTCTGGTCAAAGTGCCATTCCTGTTTATATAGTGCTACTAATAAGTATTTGAATAAAACAGAAATCTCACTTGTACAGGTTTTTTAGAGTGAAAAATGGGAACTTTATGCAAGAAGGACCAAATTTTATTGCAATCAGTACAACAAGGCATGCAGTTACTCATGTTTTGTGATTCTAAATGCTGAATTTCAAGAAAATGTTTTTACACTTGATAGAATTAAATTCTTAAATTCATACACACTGCTGTATAAATAGGAGGAAACTGGGATAACTGAGATAGTTATATATTTTCCAACAGGTAATGATTGATGTGCAATCCCAGGTAGGATACAATTCCAACTTATGCCATCCTTATGTTATGCAAATCTAAATTTGTTTACATTTTAAAATCTATTAGCATTTTTAATTTCGATTTTAAGCTTAATCTAGAATAAAGTGGAAAAAAATGAATATTTTATGTATCACTATAATTCTTAAGCAAAGATTTGTCTGAACTTTCCGCTAATTTTGACGATGAAATATCTCAGAAATTTTTCTTCTACGTCCCTCAAAAGTTGTCGAAAAATGCATGGTATTTTCATTGCAATGCATCGCTGCGTTTACTTGATAAATCTTTTTCTGACTCATATAACTTGCTTTGCCAAACTTAATTTTCCGCTGTAATGAAAAGAAGCTTTATTAGATGCTTAAAAAAAATCAGTTTTCATTTTGATTACATCATTTCATTTATATATTTTTCAAATTCTTAATGAACATGTTTAGCAAGTCTATAGAAGAAATTTCTTTTAGTGCATAATATCACCCAAAGAACTTTTATAGCTTGTACAATCTGAAAGATCTTTTGAATAACTTTCAAATTCATACAAATATAATAGAATGTCAGTTTTAAGGGAAATAACTTATGACTGAAATTATCTCTCTTTGACTATTTGGTGGATTAAAAAGTTTCTTTTATTCAATTAAAAAAAAAAAGAGTTTCATTTTTTTTTTTTCATTCATTGAAGAGTTCAACAGTCAATTACGAGCAGTTTCAAGTGGCCCCTGGATTTAAGAGTTTAAGATCAAAATTGATACATTGTACACAAGATTTAGATTTGGAAATATCAAGTTTGTGATGTTCATATGATCACGGTTAGAGAAGTGCTTTATTTGAAATATAAGTAGATTTTGGGGAAACAACTGTCTTGAAACCTTTTAAAATTCTATAACAACACCAAAATGATTTTTAAAATTTTTTTAATTAAAGTTTAAAAAGTAAGCTCATAGATTAGTATATAAAGAGCAAGTGAAAGGTATATGAAAAAAGTCTGTCATCTCCCAGACAATGAGGTGTTCAGTGTGAAGAGTACAAACTTTGGTTAGGATGGGGGTGAGAGACATAACGGCAATGAAAGGATTAACATCTCTTCATCAGTTGAAGAACTGGCAACAGAGAAAGAACTTCAAAGAATGGAGAAATCAGCTGGTATTTTTCTTTTTTTTTGTTTCTTTCCAACTGAGAAAAACAGAGGAGAAGGACAATGTGCCCAAACCCCTCAAAGACCTCCTGGGTTTCATTTCAAAGAATCCAGGAACTGTCTCACATGAGTAGGTTTGTTTCCTGCTTGCGATAACGATGTGATGTGCTTGACTTGAACTTTGTGGTCTTGTAATAGATGGGTACTTGATAATTGTAAGGCAACTTTTAACAGTTGCCAAACATGGAGGAAGGCTGATTCTCAAAATGTAAATTTAAACTTGGCAGTGGCTGCAAAGTGATTTTTGGATCTAGCTGAATATTTGGCAATATCCAGGAATGAATAAACATTTTCTTATAGCACTTGCATTAGTGATAAAGTCATTGCAATGACTCTTTACAGGCTGTTTCTTGTGAGGAACATAGATGATTTTTCATCAAAAATTCTCATTGGGCACAGTACAACATTGGCCTTATTGAAATCAATTAGCTCTTCGTAAAGAATAATATTAAATGATTTTGTATTCTATGAGATTTCATTCTCCAAATAGCAGCTTGACTTTCCGGTCTATATTCTGGTCTGAGCATTCAATTTTTAAAAAGTTCTTCATATTATCTGAATCACACTTCGATTGTTACACAATTTTGTGGGTCTTAATTGAGCTTAATTTCAAGTCCTCCATAATCTACTAGGCATTAATCCTCATTGCCAATGTATTGTATTTAGAATCCGTCTATTGAGATTAAAGTTGTTTTCAGTTCAAAACAGAAAAGAAATAGAGACAGTTATACTGATAAGACCAACCCATTCACAGCAATCAGTGTAATACGAGTGAATCCATATTTTATATGCAGAGTTGCTCTCTGTTACATCATTAGTATTGCAACCTAATAACTATCCAACAAATAGTTAACTGTACAGATATATTGCTACTTTGACAGCCATAATCAACAGTCGGAAATGTGGTCATAGTGTTTGGGAATGTATATGTATAGGTACATAGCTAGGGATAAATATATAGACAGAGTGGTACATACGGATGTATTCCAGCCCAGTCTGTCCCTATCTATCTATGTATCTACTTAAAATTTTCCAGTTCTAAAAAGGAAGTTTGTTTCAAACAAGAATTAAACTCATTTCTCATTTCCAGGGAGCATGCCATTACATTTACTGCCGTACTGCATTCCTTAGACAACCTCTTCACCCTACATCCACAAATCTATCTTTCTGCTCTCAGAGTCATGAAACACAGAGCCACACTCATGAATCTTCAGAGACAGACAGCACTTATTAAGAATCTCAGTTATAATCAAAGACAGATGATAAAAATTCTTAGAAACCAAAATTATTCAGTAACAGTGGCAAAATAAAAATACTGGATTCAGTGCATATATTACATACGTATTCAGGCATATATATATATATATATATATATATATATATATATATGTATGTACAAACTCCCTCTTTTCTTTTTCTCTTTTAATGCGGGATCACGGGAATATTAGAACTTATTTTCCTACAATCCTTCATTGAAAAACCAACAGGAAAAGCTTGTCAAAAAATATAATAAAAGATATTTACAAAGCTTTATAAAAAGGAATGGACAACATAAAAAAAAAAACTGGTTTGGGTAGTCATTCAATAAAAACTGTCATGTGACTAACATCCTTTATCAGCATGCAATGTTAGGGGTACTCAATTAATGAATTGGATCACTAAAAAGTCAGAATTTTCAACAAAAAAAAAGCATGAACGCAGCAGAACATGAACATGAATTGCACATTGAGCCTCCCACTAAAAACCTATTTAGAGGAAGGATTTAAGAAAAAAAAAAAAAAGGAGTTTTTGTAGACATGATAGGGAATAAATGTTGAAATTTTCAGCACCATAACTCCATTAGTGCAGTCTGAAAATATTAAACTAACATAGCTACCTAGCTAGCCAGACAGACTTGAAAACTGTAAAAAACCCATGTTGACAGCTTCTAACAATGTCAAAATTGACAAGATAGACTGATAAACAGATGCAGTTGTGATGGGTTCCCTTGTAGGCTAAGAGGTTTACATATTTACAATCAGTACCCCTGATCGGCTTACTCCAAGATTTAGTCAACTCTTGAATTCTTTAAAGAAAAATTTTGTCATTATCAGAAGAAATAACCTTTGATTAGTATTATCTCCCTTAACCATTTGAGTGAATTTAAAAAAATTTTTCATTCAGTTCATATAAGAGTTAAATCATTCCGAATTCTGTTCATTGAAAAGTTCTACTGTCAACTACAAGCAGTCACAAGCGGTCCATGAATTGAAGAGATAAATAATCTGTGGTAGGTCGGGGTATAAATTTCTAATCTTGTAAATAATGTTTCTTTGAAGATCCTGGGCACACAGAGTAGGACAGCTACTTTCGTGATATTAGTTTATTGAAATTGATAAGGAATGTAGAAAAGGATATTCTTTTAGATTTATTCAAGTTTCTGTTGCTTAAATAATTCCCAGTGGGTCAGGAGATAAATTTCTAATCATGTAAACAATGTTGTGTTTGAAGATGCCAGACCTGTCAGGTAGGACAACTAGTGCTTAGATATTAGTTTATTAAAAGAGTGAGAGAGGGACTGAGTGATAAACGATAATAGAATTCAGGCATTGTAGATTTTACAAGTATCCATGTGTATTGATTACTGTAGAGCAGGTCCAGCCAAAGCCTTTATTGGGTCCTAAGCAAAATCTAATTTGGGGCTTCCAATGTTTCTTGTTTAGATATAAGGGTGTGAACAGTGGGTTGTGCCAAAATTCTTAAATATCTAATACATTTTCTATGTTTTCTACGTTTTCATTTGCAACAGTTTTGTATCTTAGAAAAAGACTATCCAAGAGTAATCTAGAAGAGTAAATAGGTCCTATTTCAAAGGAAATTCTAAATACTCATGTAACGGGTCATTTTCTCAATGCAGTAGGATTGACTGTGTTTTTTATGTTTATCTCTGTAACTAAAAAGAGATGATGAAATGAGGCAAGCCATAGTTTGTTTATTTAAATTTTATTGCTCTGAATAATAAGATTAATCAGTCAGTAAATAATTCCATTATTGTTGGGCAATGTTCCCTCTGAATTTTGTAGTCAGTGGGTGCAGAAGTCCTCTGTTGTGCAAATATTTTTTCATGTGACAAAGCTATGTGTGTACTTTTGGATTTTAATCAATATTTTTTCAATAAAGACTCAGTGAGCTATCTACAGAATTTGGAATCTTCAGTGCACTGGTTACAAAACGTATGTGCATGCATAGACGGATTAGAGGGAACTATGTTGTTGGGTATTCAAGAACCATAAGTTCAACGATGTGGCCACCATCCGTGGTAGGAGGAGAAAAAAGAGCAAGTAGTCTTTCTTTGAGTCAACTGATTGCCATACTTGTAAAATATTGCAAAATGAGAATATCCGGCAAGGATAATTTTCACTAAAATTGTAATAAATGTTCATTTTCGGTGCTTTTTTTTTTAAATACAAAAATGTAATTTTAATGACATTGCTTCTCATCCTTCCTTCCTATTTGTGATGTTTAGCATAATAGAAACCAACAGACCAACTGACCAAAAAGCATCTAATAGAGATATGTGGACACACCTAAAGAATTAAAAAAACTCCAATTCCTGATTCTCAGAGCAAAAACTTGCCAATCAACAATCGTAATCCTTCAGTTCTCAGGTAAAAAACAGCAACTTTCTTAGTCATGTTTAAGATACACTAATTTGGTGACAGATAAGAGCCACAGTCTTCAAGTAAAAAATCGTATTTACTTATAAGTAGAACCAAGCTTTAGTAAGTTCACTATACCAATGGAGCAGCTCTGTCTCTTGCAAATGATAGGTGAGAACAGGCAAATCTGTGGATAACGTTTCGGAGGAGGCTGGCCCACTGATAAACACTTTGTGTTTCAGGTCTACTGGTGACAATAGATGCTGATCAAAGTCTGCTACATCTTGAGAAACCTGCTTCTCTTAGATAGCTTTCACACTTTCTGTCGGGCATGATCCTCATGAATGAGTTGTTATCGCTTTGGCGTCAGATGTCACCCAATTTTGGCATTCATTTCAAGGTGTGAACGTTACTGTGTCTTGCAATACCCAACTTGGCTATTTTTATTCTTTGACATAACTGACAAAAACAAAGTTATTTATATGATTTTGAGAGGAAAAATATACAAGCGCCTTGGTTATATGTGACGGGTTTTTATGGGAATTTTCCAGAATGCATATGAAAAAAAATAAAACAGTAGAAGAAAAAACAGGTCTGGTTAGTCACTCGATAGGAACTGTTACAAGAACAACATTTCCTGACAGCATGCCATGTTGGAGGTAATAAACTAAAAAAATTGCAAAAAGGGGTGATCAATGAATGAGTAACTTCTCTTGCCTTTCGCTGGCCAGCAATCATCAAAAATGTCTAAATCTTAAAAAATCAAGTATGAATACTGTTGGGCAAGGGATCAATTTAGCATAAATCTACATTGTAAAAACTTATTTGTACTCCCCAATTTGTGCAAAACTGTAAAATTTCAAGTAAATCAAGCCCTCTGCTCCCCTTAACCAAAGAGTTTCCATACACTCATGTCAACACATACAAGGATCATACATATTTCTCATTGTTGAGAGATGTTGGTGTTCAACTCTAGGAAAAAAAACCAAGATTTCAAATGCTGATTTTCAAGGCTGGCCCATCCCATTGGGGGAATCAATATGATCATCCTACTAGGGGCGTCAATTGAGGGATGCTAATGAGGTATATGCCCTCCCCTGGACCAGGCCATCTCACCAAGGGCGAGGGGTTTGAAAGTTGAACCATCAAAGAGGCGGAGTATTAAGGAGTCACAATGAACAGTGACAGCTTAGGATGGGTCGCATATTAGGCACTCTATAGTCCCTTACCTGACAGCCAATATCCCTAATATATTCTCTCCTTTCTAGAATATATCCTTCAGCTCCTCCCCGGAAAAATGGCAGCAGACGTTCATGCTCCCTACCCCCGTTTGGTCTTGTGCCATACTAAGCTGAACAAATATCAACATGGGTCAGATATTGCTGCATATCATTTCAAGGATTTAAAAAAGATACGTGTACAACAACTATGTGTACTTTGCCATGGGGGAGGAATTAATAGATATATAAGTAAATTTCTGAGGTTTTTATATACGAAATGAGCATCATTTGAATATCGGGATGCCTCGAGCAATGGTCAGAATTTCTTCAGGCCACAAACTGAGCCTGCAGGTATGTCATAAAAGCAGATGGGGAAATAAGATAAAAAGATGGATTCCAGTAGAGAGAAATTAAAGGCAGTTGCAATGTGAGGTTTCCCAGTCACTGGTCAGTACATCTTTAAACTGTTAGATGACCAGCAGAGAAGTTACCCATTGAGCAGACATGATTACCAAAACACCCAGCAAAGAGATATAAAGAGCTGAATTCCAGTGGATAGAAATTAAACATAGCTTCAGAGATAAACAAGTGTCTTTTAAAATGTAAGATTCCAGGGGAAATTGGCCTTTAGGCAGTAAATCTCACCTGTATGCACAACTTCTTACTGACAGGGATATGGAATTTGTTAATCGGATGAATAAATAATAGTGAATAAAATAAATAAAAAACTGAAAGCAACAAACATTAAATTGAGAACAGCCCAGCTGGGAGGCCTAACACCATTGCCACAACCAGGAAAGCAGATTGGAAACTTTTCCCGGAGCTATAATCTATGACTCGCTTTTTGATTTGTTTGGAAAAATCTTTCTCTTCCTGATGATCAACATACCATTTCTACAGAGTAGGAATCACAGGAGTTGTAAACATGAGACCAAAAATAAAGGGCATAAGGAGATGTATGTTGCAAATGTATTATAGAGATATTACAAACCATCAACCAAAACCTCCAATACAGGTTTCCTCAGCTTTTAGGCTGGTCTGGCTGGCTATGTATGTATATTCATGTGCACAGGCCACACCAATGGAGCCAGAGCTGAAAATTTAAACGTTCACTCCTTTTATGTCTTGAAAAAAACTTTTTCAACCCCCTCCCCCAAGTTTTTAGTGTGAGGTTCGATGTGTTTTTTTCCTGTAACATTCACACCTGGTTTTTTTTTTTTGAAAACTCAGACTTTTTCAAGTGATCACTGCCCAACAAAAGGTGAGGAAAATAACTTATTCATTGAACATCCCTTTGCCCTATCTTTCAACTGATCATCCCAAGCATGTTGTACTGCTAAAAAGATATCGGTCACGTGATACTTCTGAATCAGTGACTAACCAGACTTGTAATTCACTACTCAAATCAAGAAAGGTAAAATTCAAAATTTGGAGAATAAAAAAATATTGGATATATGACTAAAGACAGAAAGAGTCTCATAAAAAATGTTATCTACTCTACCATTATAATCCAGTACCAGGGTGTGTGTTATAGTGTCAAGAGAGGGAGAAAAGAGTTGAAACCAACAAATACATAGAGAAACATGGAAAAAAAATGCCAGTGTCTATGTGTTACAGTGTTAACGAAGGAAGATGAGTAACGATGCCAAAAATACAAAAAAACACGGAAAAGAACTGTTAATGATTTTGAATGCAACTTGGAAGAGTATCATTATCACTATGTGATTTAAATTGTGTTGTGAGAGTAACACATGTCCTCACAGCATTTTTGCTGAATTTCATAGAGTTCACAACTGATTTTTCTAAGTACTGAATGCATCAGGATCATCATCATCATCATCATCATCAGTCTTTTAATGTCCGTCGTTGGACATAGACCTTCCCCAGGATTTGCCATCAGGATATTTTTGTACAAACATTGATGTTGGCACAAGAAGCTGAATTATATCTATTTTCTCTTGAATATATGCTAAAGGGAAGCATTTTTATTATTCTTTGGATTATGCAGACTCATTTCTTCATCTATTTTACTTTGATCACATTTTGGCTGGTCAATTATCTGATGTTCCTCAGACATATGCAAGATGCAGAAAATAGTTTTAAAATTTTTACTAGATGTTATGGCCACCTGAGGAAGAAGGGAGAATGCACCAGCCAAAAATAAGGAAAAAGGGAGGGAAGGCAGGTGGAGAAAAATAGAAAAGAAAGTTAAAAAGAGAAAGTTATATAGTTTAATAAGAGATTAGGAAGGGAGTGTGGCTATAGCTGCTACTGATATTATACTACATAAACTGCATTAATATGTATTGGGTAATAAGTGATTGAAATGGCACAAAAACTTTTGAAAAAAAGTATTTTTTTTAATACATTTAGTGTTCAAAACTGTAAAGCTTTCAAGACTATATATATATATATATACATATATATATATATATATACATATATATATATATATATATATATATATATATATATATATATACCATACTGTACAAATCAGGGATACAGTATAATATGATACAATATAATGCAAAATCCAATGTACGATTGGTTTTATTTCATAGAGTGCTCGATACATTTAACTTTAAATATCAAGTTGGTTCTAAGTAGAGCTAGAATTCTACTATCTTTCTACTATATATATATATATATATATATATATATATATATATATATATGATGATTACTGATGCAAATACATTGTTTGTTTGACTCAATTCAAGAAACCAATTTGGCTCTATTAAAAAAATAAGCAGTCTAATGGTGTAATTAAATTTCATTACTATAGGTAATCCTGCAAATAAATTCAAATTTCTTGTTGAAATTCCTCTTTCCAAAATTATACAGGACCAAAGTTGAGAGGCAGCATAATTCAAGACCATTGTATAGGAGTTGATGTGCCGTGATACTATATTCATAGTTTATACTCTCATCCATGCACAGGAAACACTAAATGTCTCAAAGAAATTACAAAAATTTTACTTTTTCTTATCTAATTTTTTAGGACTAAAAGTGTCTAAGAGAACCATGTTGCCTCTAACTTCGTATACAGAATTCCTGTCTGAATTTGATAACTAAATTTAAGAAAAAAAAAGGAAAAGCCACTCTTAAATTCCTAACCCTTAAAGAGGCTGAAGCTCAACATCCAACCCTATCTGCTCCCCACCAAGTGCAGTTGTTGCATCAAATGGAAGGTAGCCAACAAACAGGCCATTTTAAAGGATTCAGAGCCATATAGGCGCCAGACAAGACAAGACGTCTTCATGTCTTTTTTGTGCTTTGCCAACAGACAGACACACCCAAGGAATTTGGAACGTTTAGTCAACAGAGATCAAGTTGCAAGACATCTTTTTTCCTGAGTTGCTTCTACCTTTCAATGGTACCAACACCACTCTCTTGCATATGGCAAGCAGATTTCAGCAGAGGAATACTACCTCACACTCCCAGAAGATGGACTCGGAAAGTATTGTGTGTAATTAACATTTCACTTTAAAGTAAATCTATCTTTCAGAGACACCATCATCATGAGCATCACCTTGCAATTCTGATGTAGAATTTATTTAGGAAGCATAATGGACTGAGTCAGTATGGCTACTATCCAAGTAAGTTGATAAACATGAAACTGGTCAGGAGTTCAAATCCAATTGCAGGCTCATTTGCATTTGTTTACTTGGATTTAATCAACAATTTTTGTATTTCTTTCTTTCCAGATTTTTAACCTATCATCAAAGTGATTCTGACTTTGGTGAGCATGTTTATGTATATATATATAGTCCGCTCAGATGGAGTAATGGTTAGCACATCCGCTTCACACGCAGACAGTTCCAAGTATGATATGAAGAGTGTGGAAAACTCTCCATTAGAACAAATTTCCCAGTGCATTCAGCAGCTTATTGAGTACACTCCAAGCTGCATGATTAGGGTGGAATTCTGAATCAAAGATAGGAGTCATACCCACCCCAATCAAAAAGGGATCACCTTTAACTATGGTCAACTATTAGCTTTTTTTACCAACATATATATATATATAAAAATAAACAAAATCATATCTAAATTTCTGTAAATGTCATGTACATATATTAATGGTACAATTGAGTATTTACCACTCATTTTTGTTTCTGGTCATTTTTGTTTCAACTAGACAGTGCATCTCTCTCTCTCTCTCTCTCTATATATATATATATATATATATATATATATATATATATATATATATATATATATATATATATATATATATATATGATTATTGGATGGATAAGTTATATCTGATGTAATGGTGAAAATTTAGAGACAATAAGGAAACACACTGAAAATGTATGGTCATTCCTTACAAAACATCAGTGAATAAGTAACTTGTAGTTTTCCTTATTATCTAATAATTTTCAGAACATATATATATATATATATATATATATATATATATATATATATATATATATATATAAGGTCGTGTGAGTAAGTTCTAAAATAGTGGTTGTTAATTTCTAACTTTCTACCATGCTTGTAGCAAATAATATGTTTCCATGCTTCGGCATGTTAGTAAAACGTGAGATAATGAGTACAAATTATGGTGATCTTTGGTCTGACCATTGTAAAATATGTTAATTAAATACTGTATACAAAGGCTCCCAAAATCATTTAAAGGTTTCAAAAAGTATAACTACACAACATATTGATCAGATATTTATACTTTATTGAATTTAGAAGCCATTAATTTTTATATAGTTATACTTTTTAGAGGCTTTGGTATGACTTTTTAAAGTCTTTGTATGCTGTGTTCAGCTACTATATTTTACACTAGGCAGTTCAAAGATTACCCAATAGCAACCATCATGAAAAGGCACCCTGTGGGATATGCCCAAATTTTTGAGAAGGTCACCCCAGCCAATTTTGATCGGCATGTTCTAGGTGCCTAGAAAATGCTTTCAAACCTAGTTCCCCAGACAAAAGTCATGGGTCATCAATATTTGACCCTAGTATTGGTCATGTTTTGCAGTTCAGAAAGCTAAAATTTGGAAAAATGTTTTCTTCAATAGAATTAAATCGTCAAATGAAAAAAAAGCCAGTTTTTTTTCCTTCTATCCTTCTCAAATCTTGTTCAGAATTGATTAACAAGATTGAAAAGGTGATCTCACATTGCTATGTTTAGTTAATTTGGACCCCCACTTTGCTCAAAATTCTCAATGGCCTCTGCAGAATAAGGCAATAAACAGATTTTGTGCTTGTTAAAATACTTATGAGCAATACTTTTTATGTAAATAAATTATCATTTACATAAAAATTATTGCTCATATGCCAAGAGAAACTGAATTTTATATATAAAGTCAGGAGTCTGGACAATAGAGAGTTTGTTGGTTAGTTACTATTGATCAGTTTAGCTAAAGTTGTTCTCTTCCTTGCTCTAACCACAATCAGTGCAGTTGAGAACTGAAAGGTATTATTCTATTGAGGACCTAATTCATTTTTCCACCTTTTTTATTTCTATTGTTAAAGTCCTACTATTGAGTTTTGACGTTATTTTCTGATGGATAACAATGACCAGACCCAAAATCAGTGACGTCATGCACGAATAACAGTGACACAGAGATCTACTAAAAAACTGGTGTAAAATTCACTCCCATTTCTGAATTTCAACTCAAGGTCAAATTGTTTTGCTAAAGTTTGCAAATTTCATTCATAAGAACCGCAAATAAAAGAGTTAAAACGAGACATAGTTTTGGAATAATATTGTATGGAGAAATGAATTCTGTTTTGTTTACCTTTTAGATTTTAATGAAGCAGGAAAGTTGGACCCTTGTACTTGTTTCCATCTTGTCTTTTCATACTGACCATTTGTTTGTATAACAAATCTTTTGGACAAAGGAGTAGTGTCCAAATTCAATGATTTGCTATTGATTTGCCAAAAGCAGAAGCCTTTCTTGACCTACAAACACAACCCAGGATTTCTTACATGGCTATGTACTCTATTCACATAATGGTTTACTAGTTATTATCAGTGAAAGAATTCTTGGATATATTTGAATTTGTATATTCATCCCCCGAGATCACATGCGCAACCAAGGCCGGCAGAATATTAGATGGCAAGACGAGCTAGACACGTTCAGGAAGTACTAGCTCTATAACGCCCATGATAGAGAAGTGTGGCAAATCCTGGGAAGGTCTATGTCCAACGATGGATGTTAAAAGACTGATGATGATGATGATGATGATGATGATGATAATTTTTGGAAAAGAACATATATATATATATATATATATATATATATATATATATATATATATATATATATATGTATACTTATGTGTATACTAGAATATACCCGTCCAGAATATGTATGGATCGGCACTAAGGAGTCTAAAGCTATTTTATTAGGTAATCTAATCTAATTTTGATAATTCAAGTCTCCTAATTTCAAGTTTTTTCATCGTCTCAACTCAACTCAACTTATTGGGTGATGGAACATTAAATCTTAAGAGTTTCTATGACTTAATTTTTGTTATTGTTATGCCGTGATAGAGAGGTAAATTAAACAATGAGATCATCCCATCTGAGATATATATATGTTACTTACTCAGTGGATACATCCAAGATAGAATCCACCAGCCTGTAGCCATAATCTTGTCTATAGCATATTTATGGGCACCAATATGAAGAGTTTTTATGCTCTTTGCTCATACTGCAAATTGAACTTGTCACCCCCTGCGTATTAGGAAGATGTGCAAACCATTACATCATCCACTAAAGTATACATACATACATACATATATATATATATATATATATATATATATATATATATACATACATACATATATATATATATATATATATATATATATATATATATATATATATATATATATATATACATACATATACATATATATGTAAATGACCAGAAACAGAATCGTATCAGCTTTCTGAAGACATGTACCAAACCGGTTAAGGCTTATCAAAAATCATTATACCTCAAAACCATGACTAAAAAGTTTGGCTTTCCTTTTTTCTTAAATTTATTCAACCCTCATTGTGGAAATTCTCTACTTTTTTTCACATATATATATGTATAAATGTATACTGGAAGCCGTAATGCATTTGATAAAGATATTGATCACTTAAGATCTTTTTTACTTTAAGACTTAACAGTTCACTACTTCAAAGCTGCAAATAGCATAAATAAATGTTTACATCTTATCAATTTCATCTGAGGTCTTATTAAAAAGTGACAACTGCTTCAAATGGTGGGTAGGAGATACTTTTATCAGCAAAATTATCACGTTTAATAGTGGAGTCCATTTTTACAGATGGAGAAACAAACAGAAAAAGTCACACTATTCATTATATAGATATATTATCTCAAGTCACTGCTTTCTGGTTACATGTTGAGAGACTCCTAATTGTCTAAATGCTCGTCTTTTCAATAGTTGGAGAGGTGAAGAGCACAATTATCTGGTTCTAGAAAAGATTATTCTTTTCATATTGTCTAGAACATAATTGATGAACAGAGGAGACTACAATCATCATCATCATCATCAGCCTGATAGCATCCGTTATTGGACATAGACCCTCCTCAAGATTTGTCAAGCCTCTCAATCATGGGCATTGTAGAGCCAGTGCTTTCTTAACTTATCTAGCTCATCATATCATCTTACTCTCAGTTTCACATATGATCTCTGGGCATCCACTTTGTGAGTTGTGATATCCAGTGATTGTCTGAAATTCTTGCAGCATGTCCAGCCCATTGCCATTTGAGTTGGACAAAAACATGAAAAAGTAAAGTGAATCAAAGTGCCAAGGAAAAAAAAACCAACTTAATTCTCTGTTTTTGAATCAGAATGTCCTTGTCTTTCCTCGGCCTGTACAGCCCAATACAAATAGGTTCTGCTTCCATTACAGAAATATGTAGAGGGAAACAGTCCTTTTCTCACAATTTCTCAAATACCAGTTTCACCCACTATACAAAAGTTTATTTCTTTAAAAAGATTCTGTAAGCTGAAATAGCATAAAACAAAGACGCAATTTCAATTAATTTAAATGAGGAAAAATTTGGAGCATACTCAGACCCCCTCCACCAAAAAAATTGTGGTGAAGGCATGAGAAGTGGAAGCTAAGGTGGTGATAGGCACAAGAGACTGGAGTGTAGGAGGGAGAGGAAGATGAAGTTCGCTCGCAGTCTCTATCATGGCTTGCTGCAAAACAAATGCTGAATGCTATTTTCGCTTTTCGCCTGTTTTTTGTAAAAGTGAAAAAAATAGCTTAAAATGAACCTTCAGAAAGCTGGGTATGCATGTACCTACTAAGAGCTAGCAATAATATTTTTTCAGCTTTTTTAGTATATACGAAAACAGGCCAAATTATTTTTTTTCAAGTCAAGAGAGAGCCACACTGTATTACCATAACATTCTTGTTATCAAGTTGTCAAGAAAATCAACATAAGTAGTTATATAGAACAAATGGTTTTCGCAATACATCGAACCGATTTACTTCACTCTCTGGCACCTAATTGTCATTCCCCCTTGCTTATTAATTCAAGAAAAAACTTCTAACCGCCTCTGCTCTTATTAGGACCCCATCTCCACTCTTTTCTCCCTAGTAGTTGGAGTGGGGGACAACTACAGGTTTGTCCGAATTTTCCCATAGAAAAAAAAATGAACAAATTATTAAACAAGGTCAGGGGGGAACTTGGTTGAACTGATGACCACTAAAAGACTTTTCAGTTCAACTTTTCTTTGAAAACAAAAGAATTTTCTTGTTCTTGTCAATACAGCACAGTTTTCCTTCAGCTTATCGCCACCCCCCCTCCTGCACATTCCATCACCCCTCTTGCTCATTCCACCCCACCCCTGGTAATGAAGCAGCCAAGAGAATCCTCAATTCATCAACCTACCATATCTCTACTGACTTGTTTTTATTAAATATCAGTTGCATAATGTCACATAAATATGTGTGATTTGATAGCCTGATCTAGGAACATAGGTGAACACAAGGTCTTTTGCATCATACTTACCACATTATCTACACCTGGTTTTTACTTAGTCTGATTTGATCCCAAGTCTAAAACTGGGGTGTGTCTGTTCCTAAGCTGAATGAATTTATAAAAGTGAGAATTTTCAAGTGCATTCTCTTCCCAAATGCAATAACAAAAATTTGAAACTGGTTTGTAGGCTCCATTTTCTGATATCTCATTTCTACCAAACCATTTTGAAATTCTAAAAAACTGCCGTTAAGTTGATAAAAAAAGATTCTTTAAAAAACAAAAAAGGATCAAGGAAATATAAGGAATTGATAAAAGGGTTCTATAAGGAATTGAAAAAAGGTGCTATAAAGAATTAAAAAAAGGTTCTATGAGGAATCAAGAAAAGGGTTCTATAAAGAATTAAAAGAAGGTTCTAGAAGGAATTCAATAAAGATCAAAGCATTTAAAAATATTCTCAAAGGAATTGAATAAGAATTCTTTAAGGAACTGGAGGCATGAACTTTAATGAATGAGAATTTCAATTCAAAAATGTTTGCATGTCTTGCTCTAAGTGAATTTATAAGTTTGTAAGCGTGCAAAGAACTATGATCCACAGAGACATACAGGAAGTATATACACTCCAGCAGTTTTGCTTCAAAATTATTAAAGCATTTATAATACAAAATGAAGTTTTGACTTCTTTTTAGCCATTTTAAGAGCCACGAGTTCTGAAATTGAGATTTGAGGTATATCAGACCACGCTTTTCATAAGAGATTGAGCAAATCTGAATGTATTACTGGCTTTTTTTCTTACACAAGTTCTTATCTAATATTTCCCAAAGGTATTCAATGGGATTCCAATCAGTGAACTGACCAAAGTTGTTTGATGCAGTATCTGGAGATTGAGCAAATCTTGATCTATCAGAAAAAAATAATGAGTGATAAAAAGCCAAGGGCTAAACACTCATCTTGATTGCCCACTCATTCTTCTTTTTAATTTTAGTCATGGTTGAAAGGGGCTTTCTCACTGTTCATCCATAACGAACAAATTGATGAAGATAATTTTTTGCTGTTGTTGGCCTAATTTGAAATTTTTCTGCCACTTCTGAAGCTTTTAAACTAGGGATGTTCTCGACATAATACTAAGGGTGTCTATTTATTTCTTGCATGTCTCTGTACATTTTCTGATGCTTCTTTGAACAGTGATTAAACACTTTTTATATGATTTATTCTCTCTCTTTATGAGACATGGGACAGTCAGTATAAAGAACAAGGCAACCATTCGTAATTGTTTTGCATGGAATTCTAGTGACAAAGAAAGACATTACAAAGGCAATTGATTGAAAATTGTGGGAGAAAGCTAAGCTTAAATAGGTAGACACATAAATCCTATTGAAGGTTTTTATATGATCTGATAAGACCATCTGTAGTAATGGTAAGAAAATAAAAAAGTTATTGGAATTGTTGAACTGTCTAGTCAATTCTCCCTACAAACTCTTTCATCTTTTTGCCAAGTGTTTATTCATTTTTTTTACTAGCACAGTACCCATAAAAAATGACAGGATTATGTATATATGGATTGGTATTTCTGTCTAGGATCAGAATATCTGTGTGCCCTGCCAAGGATTAAAGTGTCACTTCTCAGCTCTCTACCTTGGGGTCAGAGTGTAGTATCTGTGCACTACTGAAAGGTGTTATGCGAAAAAAAAAAAAAAAAAAAAAAATATATATATGTATATATATATATATATATATATATATATATATATATATATATATATATATGTGTGTGTGTGTGTGTGTGTGTGTGTGTATATATATATATATATATACACACACACACACACACATTGTGTTTTATATGCGTGGATTTTCACTTACCAAGCAATTATCATCAATTTGATCTTTGCCATAGATGTTACTACAAAGATACTGTCATGGTTTTGAGAAGGGTCATTAATACTCAAATAGTTGGTCGGGTGATTGAACTTCTTGTTGTTGGTGTTGTAAACATGAAATTTTGGCTGATTCATTCCACAGCCTTCTTCAGGTGTCTATACAAATGTGATGATGGTAAATGTAGGATTTGGGTAATGTTGATCTCTTCCTCTTTCCTTATTGGATTTAAATTTCCATACCTTGTCCCAGTTGAGTAGTGGAAAATTCTTTTTACCACCATCACATTTGGATATTACACCTGAAAAAGGCCATAGGTGACTATCGGGAGGATGCATTAGTTGTATATCCTCTGTTCTAGGACTAGGGGTATTTTCTTGTTCTTGGAAGTTAAGCTCACTCTATCAAAAGCTTGTCATCTTTGAGTGATTTTGTCTTTTTTTGAGGATCTCATGGAAATTAGATGTCCTAGGTAGATGTAGAGGTCTACTTTCTACAGTTATCCATTTTGATCGTGTTGTCTTTGTTTCCAACATGTTTGTTATACATGACATTTGTTTTTCTGAAGTTCATGAAGAGATCAACTATGATCAAAATCATTACAATAGTAATGGTCCTTGAGATTAGTTTGCAAACCATTACATTATGGTATGCATTTTAGAAGAACTAGTTTAATCATCCAATACTGAATAACACATCATGTTTTTGCTCTTTGCGATGTTCTCAAGAAGTACTTCAAGTTCAGATCAAACTTAATATGATTTGAGCTTTATCATGTTGAACAGAATTGATTTCAACTTGACAAAGAAATTGTTTCATCATCCTCTACTGTTTTATACTTGAACCTGATCTAGGGTTCAGATAAGTAACCACATTAGAAAAGAACTTAATTGATATTGAATCTCTAAAAACTGATCCTGCCCCATTGAATAAAATTGAATTTACTACTGATTCAAGCAACAAAGAATTGCTTTCAAAAACTAAAATAGAATTACAATTGATCTCATTGTACTCATCAGGAAACTCTTTGGATTACATGAGAATCAGGTCTGAAACAGATCAAAGTTTCAAAGATTTTGTTTTCTTAAAAATCGTATCTTGATCCTGATTTAAAGATCTCAAGATCTGATCATCCACAAGAGAATTTAACTTAATCCTTTCCTCTACTCTTGACCACAACTTTGATCCAAATCAAATTTAATTCTGAAATCATCAAAACTAACATGTAAAATTAGATTTGATCTTAATTCAAGTTAAAATACACTGATTTTCCTAGCTATTCTTGATTCTCATCTCTGCTTGAAATCAAATAAAATCAATTTTAATATGATATGGACTATAAAATAGATGTATCATGATATAATAAAAAGATCACAATTAATAATGAGTCAGGCCACAAAAAACTTGTATAAAAATGAGATTTGAAGCTGATCTATGAAAGATCTACAAAATATTAAAGTTAAATCTAATTCTATTTGAAGCTACAACAAATCAATTTTATTATTCAGTAAGAAATGAACTTAGATAAACAAAATGATGCTTTAATTATATGGTGCTAAACTTGACTAGATCCTTATCTATTTGCAAATAATAATATAAAACAATGGAAACCAATAAGTGACCAATATGTTTTTGCAGCATGCCGTGTTGAGAGTGATCAATTAAAAAAAGGAGATCAATAAATAAGTTATTTCTCTTGCCTTTCATTGGCCAATGATCACTAAAAAAGGTGGAATTTTCAAAAAACAAATTTGAACACAGCCAGGTACGTACTAAGGGAGCAATTTAGCATGAACTTATATTGCAAATTGAATCACCCACTAAAAACTTTTGAGGGAGGGGGGATTAAAAAAAAGGGAGGTTTCTTCATGACATTATAAGGAGTAAATGTTTAAATTTTCAACCCTTTAGCTCCATCGGTGTGGCCTGTATGCATGATTCATATGTAGCCATCCAGATCAACTTAAAAGCTGAGGAAATCTATGTCGACAGTTTTGGTTGATGGTTTCTAAAAAGTTGATCTTGCTTAACACTACTAAGCAATGATTTGATCATTTTGTGCCATATTAGATATAAACTTGATACTGATCGTTGCTCAAATGAATTACTTTGGTTCTGTTACACTAAATTTGTACTGATACAGATCCTGGCTCAGGGAATTGTTCCTTATCCTCAGTCATCTTGTGCACATGTGGTACTATAAACCCATGAGGACCTACATCTCTATCTCTCTGTCCTCAAAACATGAACAGTTTTATTACTGATACATAAAAAGGGAAAAAGGATTATTTCTGATTTTATCATTCATTAATAATCGATAATTACATTAGACTGAGTTTTTTTCTCCTTTATCTTTACATTTTGTATGGTGAATACAACAAACTAATAACATATCAGGACATTTGATCTTCACCAGCTTTTGCTCTGCAAAAGACAACAGAATACCCACAGCTCTAAGTAAGGCAAATAGGGAACACTTGGTCCAATTGCTACTATCAACCATTCATTGTTCATGTTAATCTAATAAAGACATTGTCATTATCACCCTGAGTCCTTTATATGCTGCTGACATAGGGGACCCGAGGGAATATGCCTCAGCAACAATATCAATAAAGACAAGAGAGTTAGTCACTCATTTGTGTTGACTTATTTCTAGTATGAAAATAATGGCATATAATTGGGGAGATGGGGAGTTGTTGCTTTGTATGAGCAAACAACAAATGGTTACAGACACTCAAAAGTCAAGAACACCCACTTCTTGTTTGATGTGTGTCCGATATCTAAACAAGAATCCAAAAGGCAGCCATTGAATAAAAAAAATTGGTCAAAGGGGATTTACCAGACACAGAATGTTATAAAAGATTTTGATCCAGAAATCATTTGTAGGACCTTCTAGGATCATAAGCCGTGTGCACAACCTGATCAACTAGCTACTGAAATTCTACAAGCAGTAGGAATAGTAAATCACTGCCATAACAAAAGATTTGATTTCTGCATCACCCTTTTAATTGAAATGTTGAGTAGTTCCTGCCAAATTAATAACCTATCTATTATTTGTACAAATCATTGTCTCTGGTTTTTTTTTAATGAAAAATGGCCAATTTGCTAATTAGAGAAACAAAATTCCTTCAGGCAAAACACTTATTTCATTTTACTTCTAGGTTTGACCCTGATCTTTTGGTCATTAACTACAGACTGACAATTCCCATCAGTAAATATGACACAGAATTAGCAAAAGTTGAATACAAAATAATCCTTCACCAAACCCCAAACTTGAAAACAAGACTGACATTCTAAACATGTAACCTACACTGAATATGAGTGTTTAATGTTCCAACAAATTTTGGTACCTGCCATTGTGTCATGGCAGCTTTTTGAGTAAATTTGCTGAAGTAAACACAATTTTTGCTTTCTAGTGATTTTCTGAGTCACTCCTGCTGTCAAGTGTTGCAGTGTACTGTATCCTACTGCATTTAGGTTGTCAATCTGTAGCAATGTAACATGGAACTGCCTTCTTTACACAGGAGCAATTCTTCTCACAGCCTATGACACCTTCATATGAGATTGTTTTGTTCATTGACACAGGCCAGATTGGCTGTGTAGATGTATACAAAGATGCACTTCCATCATCCATGGACCACCCAAATTCTGTGCATTCTTGTCCATGATAGTTGCCAGAGCAGCCCTTTTAAGGTGCAGGAGAGGGTTGATCTGTTGTTCGAGAACTTGTATGTTCTCAGTTAGTCCAGATCAAAATACTCAAAGTGATCAGCTGTGTTTGTGTACAAAGCTATAGAGAGGTCTCACATCTGATTGTGAAAGTCATCTGTTGCCATTGGCAGTATTCTCACCAAACCCTTTGAGCAGGTATGTCCAATCTCAGGCTGCTCTTGAACCATGCCAATGAAATATGGATTAGTGGTATCTCTACCACTCAGAGAGTAGACAAAGAGTATGGCATGACACTGGAGGTCCCAGCACCACAACCATTCAATTGATAGGCAGGTAGGCGTTCTGGGCTGTTTTCACCAACAGCCATATAGTAATGATGTTGGTGTCACTGGCATAGATGGCAACTCATATCCACTCTTTCATTCTGGACGCTGTACAAATTCAGCCAAGAGCAGGCTCTAGCTGGTCATTCTCCCACAATTTCTCTTTGAAGATTTCACTGAATCTACAATATTTTTACAAATGCAAAAAAAAAAAATTCCATACTATTATTTTGAAACTAGTCTAGTTATTAGGTTATGAGATTTAGGAGATTATTGGGGTGCCCAAAAGATACCATGTTCTATCATGGAATGTTCTTTACACCAAAAAAAAAGTCACAGAAGGGGTATCAGAAACAGGATATTACTCTAAAGTGGTCAGTGATATAATGGAACATATATTTAACCATATATGCCAAAATATAAGATGAATGGTTTACAAGGTTGTTGGAAGGACTACCAATCATTGCAACTAATTCAAGCTCCATAACTGTTATTACATATACATATATACATATTAATCTTTGGTAAGTGGCCCCCTAGTCCTAATACCAGCACATTAGATGCAGTGTAATATTGGCAGAGTTTGTTTGTCTTTTAAATTAAATGTCTGTCTGGCACACTGGCACGTTTTGTATTTTATTCGTTTTTTTACTTACAAGTCGGCTGAGCCAAAAATTCAAATGGGGATCCATCTTGAAAATTCCACTCCTCTTGCTGTCTAAAGTCAAAAATTACATAAAAACTTTTTACCAAACATATGGAATTTTCTACAAACTCAAATATTCCAGGAATAACGTGCTAGCAATGGTTTATTTAGCAGCAGCCATGAATAATTAAGGTTACTACAGACAATTTAAAACTTAGGTAGGACACTTTGATGCTCCTAATTGAACGATTAGTTCCAGCCTGGCTAACTCAAGAAAAATATAGAGAAAACATAAATGCTCCAAGATGGAAAATAATAATCTTCCTTGCACAAGAAACTCAGGTCTCTCCTCCATTTTCTTCTCGTGGTGCTAGCCTCCAACCCAATAACCTCTCAAAGCCACATCCTCTTTTCTCAATCCTCATGGCTCTCCTCCTTTTATAACATATTTACTTTTTATCATACTCCACTTCGAATCCTCCTTTTTTTTTACAATACAATCACAGCCTATTTTTATTGGGTTCCCCACCCACCTCCCCAACAAATGACACTTCTCTTTCTATTCCTCCCTTTCCTCCTAGTAGTTTTTTCGATTGACTCCCCAAGCCTCGTCAATAATTTTGACTAACTTTTACCTACATCCTCACAGTCAGTTGCATTTCATCACAAGTTTGAATCGTCAAGCTCTTTCTATTTGAGCCACACCTCAATTCTCTTGTTCCCATAGTCCCTTCCTCATACCACTGCTTTTACTATTCACGCTTATCCTCTTCCTCTAGCCTTTCCTCACTACTCCCTCAGCATTTCTTCATACCCTTCATTCCTGTTTATACAACTTCGACTACTCACTAGTTTCTCACTTTCTGCTGACCCCTTTCAGCCACTCTTCAGTATTTTACCTCTTTCTCTCCCCTTTCTTTTCCCAGCAAAATCAGAACGGTGCTCATTCTGGTTTTCTCTTTCTCTCCCCAGTGTGTATCCTCTTTACGCAGGGATAGTAGCCATCACTCAATAGTATCCGTTTTTTTTTTTTTTTTTTTGCGGCAGAATGCCAAGGAGCAATCATGTAGAATACAAGCATATCCTGTCAGCAACAAACTTGCGTCACTTACAATATGAAAGTGACATCCTGCTAATAATGCAGTTTTTCAGCCAACAACAGTTCATTCAAGCCGACAATAAACATATCAGACAGTTTTAAAACACAAAGGATGAAAGTACTTTGTAAAAACACATTTGTAGGTAATCAATATTCAATGAAAAAAACCCCCCAGAAATTAAAGTTGAAATTTCTGATATTTCAATGTTAAATTCACATCATCTCCAAAACAATATGGCAGAAACTAACTCATCATGCTTATTTATTGGAACACGCATATATATATATATATATATATATATATATATATATATATATATATACGAGGGTACATCAATAAATCTGCAGCCTAAAATATGGTTATAAACTGAATTTTGTCACAAAATTTTTTCTATATAATGTTCGATCTATGTGATTTACACTTCCCACTGAATTAAGTACATTGACAAGGAAGGAGATTATGTTGAAAAAATAAAACTTTATGTGTGAAATTTTTTCATTTTTTTGCTTTGCACCAGACTAATAAAAGAGATTCTCTTTCGTAATAGATATTATATTTTTACATCTGAAGAGGGTCGTTAAATGAATTTTCCGAAATGTTGTGTCAACAACAAATATATGAAGAACTGATTGGATTGTCTGAACAATAGCTTGTACAGCATTTGACATTCTAATGGTATAACTTACAAGGCAACATACAAACAAACTTCTTCACTGGGCTAAATGTATCTATCAGTTGTTACATACTTCTAAAATCCTAGTTCCCAAAATCGAAATGGAAAAACAAACAACATCTATAGCTTTCCCCTCGTCTTGATAATGGCCAGGAGTGTGGCTGGAAGCACTTGATCACAAATGTTTGGACAATGTCTACATATATTGGATCCAGACATATGTTCTCTTGTATGTATGACTGAAATATGGACAGCATAGCCATTTGATGATATGGCTCGGGTAAGTAATTATGGAAAGAGTGGATTCTTCATATGATTAATCACTTCTTAATGTCCACAGGACAATAATAAGATTGTATCAAACTGTCTGCATAGTGGACAAGTTACACATACACACCAAAAGATAATTTCTTTTCTTGATTAGTGTACATCTAGAGAAAGTAGACCACTACATCTACCACGGACAATGAATCTCCATGAAATCCTCAAGAGAAGAAATCGAGCAGAGAACCATTCTAGAATTGCAAGCCTTTGGTAGAACAAGCTAAACCTTCATGAAAAGAAAAGTATACAACCAACACATCCTCTTGATAGGCACCTATGGAGCTGAAATATCAAACCTAACCAAGAGGCTGACTGAGAACCATACGACGTAGACATGAAAGAATTATGCTCAACCTCACATGCAGAGATCATAAGACAGCAAAATATATTAGGGAAAAATAGGAGTCTGAGACATCATAGAATCCATTAGAAAACTTGAATGGCAATAGGCTGGTTATGTAGCAAGAATGGCAGGCAACCGCTGGACATCATGAATCACAACATAGATCCCTAGAGATCACTTGCGAAACCAAGGCTGGCAGAATACATGATGGAGAGATGAACTAAACAAGTTCAGAAAGTATTAGCTCTGCAACACCCATGATAAAGAGGTCCGGCAAATCCGAGGGAAGTCTATGTCAAACAAAGAATGATAAAAGACCAATGATGACAATGATATATATATATATATATATATATATATAATTTATTTTTACCTATCTATATACACACACAAACAGATATAAATGTTTAAAACACACACATATACACTGATGAGGAAAAACATTTTGACCAGCTCCTTATGAAAAGATTGACTTAACAACTGTGCATGTCAAGGTCAGAGGTATATAAGTAAGTAAAATACTCCCAAATATTTCATTTGATGAATCAAACGCCACAGTTATGGGCAAGAAGAAAGACTAGAGTGACTTTGATAAAGGCCAAATTGCTATAGCCAGAAGACTAGTTTGCAGTGTTTCTGAAATGGCATGGCTTGTAGGATGCTCGTTCGGTTATGGTGTGTACCTACTGGTAGTGGTCCAAGGGGGAAAAAATCACCAACTGTTGACAAGGAATTGGGTGACTAAAGCTTATCAGTGCAAGAAGTGAACAGAGGCTTTCCTGTCCAGTACGAGCCAACAGAAGGTCTACTGTGACACAAATTGCTGATAGCTCTGATCAAGGTGATGGGAGGAATGTGTCACAACACATCAATCCTTGTTGCACATGGGGTTGTTTAACCAGGTTAACCAATGACCATTTCTGAAAACATCTTCAAAACACTGTTAGAACTGGACCTTGTGTTGATGGGAGAGGGTTGCCTAGTCTGATGAATCTTACTTTTACCTGAATATGGTGGGCAGCTGCGTACATATGCATTCTTATTCTAGGAAAGAAATGGAATCAGAATGTACTGTAGCAAAGCAAGAAACCAACGGAGGTAGTGTGATGGCTTGAGGAACATTTTACCAGGAATCACTGGGTCTTATCATTCATGTTGAAACTACTTAGTTGTATCCTACCTACTTCAACATCATTGAAGACTAGGTACACACGGCAACTGTCTTCCATAATGACATTGACTTGTTTCAGCAGGATAATGTGTGTTGCATAGGATTAGTTTTGGAAACATGGAAATGATTTCATAGTGTTGCCCTGGGCACATAAACTTCCCGGATTTGAATCCATTTAGGACTTGGGGGATATGCTGGACTAACATTCATTCTGTAGAACCTCACTTACTATTTTGGTTCATCAGTGTGAGTGTATTCATGCGCACAATATATATATACATATATATATATATATATAAATAAATATGCACACACTTGTGGATTACTATTGTATTTACTAGTTTGGAGAAAAATTTGCAACCTGAAAAAAAGAAATAAAATGTTTATCGATGCGTACATATTTTCTTCAGATCAATCCCATGTCTGAAAATATGAACAAGAACAAATTTGAACTTACTGCCCAAGTGTATGTACACAAATCTTCTTATATAAAAATCATTGTCATCAAATTTGTACAGATGTTTGTTTGTCTATCACAGCGAATTGGAGGACAGGAAGGGAATAAAGCTATGTAACTGACTGCAGACACTATATATAATGCATTTTTTATGTATAACTTTGTCATTAGATATTTTATTGCTATTTATCATTTCTTTGATGTTTTGAGGTCTGCAGTAAGCAAGCATACCTGGTTCTTGAAATATATCTTCCAATTCTGGTTTTTATATATATGTATATATATATATATATATATATATATATATATGTATCTCGATAGATGGATAGAAAGAACAATATTCTTAATAATTCTTAGGGAAATTTCAACTAGCAACTTGAGCCAAAAACCATAACACCCAAAATACTACCTTAAGTATCCTCCCTGATCAAACTCTCATATTTCATCCACATTCAATAGCATGCAGCAGACTTCAACAGAGAAACACTGCAAAAACAAAGTTTATGTCAACAAGTCGAGGAGAAGGAAGAAATATAATCTCAGTTCAGCCAGGTACAAAAATGCTTGGAACCAAACTTGGTGCGCAATCTTGCAAAGAGTCCAAAAGGTCACATGGCCCCAGGTTGTCAACAAGGTAATAAGCTTTTGCGGATGCTAGGCAAATCCTTTTATGGTAAGAGAAAGAAAAATCTCAATCTTCTGATAGCCAGAGAGGACACTATGCTATACCCAAAGATAATGGGGAAAAACCCAGAAGTATATCATGTGATGTCTTTTAGTGCAAGCTTGTATGTAGATTAATGAGATAAAAATGTTTGAGTGAGAAAAATCTTTCAAGATGAACTTGTAAAAGGAAAAGGCCTTGTGTAAAGAAGAAAAAATAGAAGCTCAAAGAATTGAAGTTTTTTTGAAACCTGTAAATTATGAAAAGCTATTTGGGAGCTATTTTGTGTGTCCTCCAGAAAAAAAGAATCAAAGGAGACATTGGGTTTTGGTTTTTAAGTTTTTTTTAATTCTAATCAATTGTTGAAAATAATCAGATCTCTTTGAATAACACATTTAAAAGAATTTTTATAATACAAAGTTGCTTCTCAAAAACAAGATCAAATTTTTCAAATATTGTATTGTACTAAGTTTAAATTCTCAAGCTCGAGAAAATTAGATTAAACATGTACCATAAGTTAAGGATGAAAATTCATCAAATCTAAGAAGTGATTTCATTCCTCCCTGGGTTCTTCATATATCTGGCATTTTGCTAATATCGGTTTAGAGCAACCTTCTGATCTAGAGGGCCAGACATTTTTCATTTTTATTCTGGTCACACTTGGAAAAATGTCGATCATATTACAGAAAGTGCACTTAATTTCTATTTTAGACGAACATATGAATTACAATTATCATAATATTGATTTGTGAAACCAAAACAACAGGAATTTTAAAATATAAATTATAAATATTGACTTTCTGAGAAAAATTACGTAAGATTTTGAATAAATGCCCAGATTGACAGCGGGTGACTAAAAATGTAGCCAGGTTTGGCCAGCAGACCCATAGTTGACCATATGTGATTTAGAACAAGGGATTATAATATCACCTACCATCGGTTCATTCCATACAAGCAAGTTTTTTCTCCTTAAATCTTCAGACATAACCTTATGTAAGGGAAATCAGCCATGAACTTTTCGATATATAATGTTGTGAATATATATGGGTATATGGGGTTGTTTTTGTTTCATATATATCTACTAATTACTGAATAACAATTAAGTTTTATTATGACTATTATTGTCTTAATTAATCCTTATCATCATTACAACTATTTCTTTTCTTCCTTTTTGAGAAACATTTTCAACTCATTTTTTCTTCTCAAACTAACATCAGAAGATAGTCCTTTTCTACTGACTATATTATTGAAAAAACATTCAGAGAAAAAGCAATCTTTGTCAAACATTATACAAAGTCTTACTCGTAGTAATATTGTACCAATTTTTTGAACTGGGAAGGACCTGATAGCCTAGAAAATCAACATTGGAAATCCTAGCTTTCACCAGGGCTTGAACACTGACATCTGTAATTGTTAGGAAACATAACTATCAAGGCATAAGGCAGGCCCAACTACACTGATTTTTGGGTTCTGTTGTTTCTGATAGCATGAATCCTCAAGGCACAGTGGGTCAGGAAGCTGACTAAGCTTACAAACCCCATTAAAAACCTTTGAAAACTCAGCAAAAAAAGTGGGTCATTTCTTAAAAATTTGATCAATGATACCCTGATAATAATAATAATCACTTGATTTTACAGGTTTTTGCATGCTGCTGCTATTATTTTTGTATCCTTGTAGAATCAACAATAACCACTTCTACCACCCTGTTCTATCCTGGCAAACATTTCCACCTGCTGAACACCACCCACTTTGGTTTCTGGAAGAGATGTTTTCAACAAAGGATGGCCAATGACAGAAAACTGGTGTTGCCAATAACAACTATTTTGCAATACAGACAGAAAAAGATGATAAGTTTATGCCCCCCACCCCCACCCATGCTGCGCAACCAGTCCTCAGTCTACATTTATACTTTCCTTTGTCTCTCTTCTGCCCTCTCCCCTCTCCTCTTTCCCAGAGTAGCAAAACAGGTCCTGAAAAAGTGATGGTGATAAACACTTGAGTGATGGGCCCCCTTCAAATTTGGGGCAGTTTCAAATTTGTGAGAGGACACGACCTCCTCTTGCCCCTGATGTCATGTGGAATGCTTCTGATCAAATAGCAGGCCCACCTCTAACATTGGCTGACTTGGCCGAGTGCCATATCTTGTAGTCGTATAACTATGGCCAAAGTGTATGTGTGTGTGTGTGTGAGAGAGAGAGAGAGAGACACACACACACACACACACACACATAGATTTGGACGAATAGAAGACTAGACTAGACGTGGGGTGACAGGCTGGGCCTTTTGTTGGCAATAAGCACCTTGCAAATAAATAGTCTTTACCCTTTTAGCAAATCTATTTTCTCTGTTCATCACTAGGAAGTTAGCAAGTTGCTTGAACATCAATCTGAAGATCACAGTTTTGATTTCAATCCTTCTTGCTGTACCCCTTTCACCTTACATGAAGGTGAAAGGTTTAATCTCAACAATGTCAGTACATGGGGTTATTGGTATTGACTAATCTCAGCTCCGTGCAGCACAAGACCACAAACATGGGGCAACTAATAGGGATACCAGTGCTCAAAAGCATTTGAGTTATTTACAAAACTTAGCTAAGTCTGACACAAGGTCATAGTAGTGAGGCATTGAGTGAAGATCAAACAAACAAATTGTATTGAAACTCAAAATCTAAGTCAATAACTGAACAACTGTAGCGTTAGAATTTGAAGTCATGTAAAAGAATTCAATTGAAAAAATGAATATGGTCAGAATAAATTCTATTATGACATTACTAGTGTTTCCCACAGGCAAACATCTAAAATAGAGTAAAAAAAACATCTAGATTCTGGAGAACCTAGACGTTACTAATAAACCATCAGAATGAGTCTCAAAAAAGGTCAGAAAAGCTTTTTTTTTTTTCCAAAGATAAATTTCTCCTTAGAAGTCATCTAGAGGAATACTGATGTCAATTTTCGAGTCGGTAAACAGTATGGCCAGGAGCACTGGAACACACACACACACACACACACACACACGCATAACAAAAAGATTGAACCCTTCACCATCTTTGATAACTGCAGCAGTTCAGTGGCTACTATCAATAAAAATGAAGGCGGCTTTTATTTAGCCAAAATGCAGATAGATTTGGAATGGAATTGAGAAGGCCAGACCTTTTTCTGAGTGTGAGCTGAAGAGTTGAAATAATCTTCGTTTCTGATCTGGTGGAGCTATACAGAACTGTTTAAATAGCCTTTACAATTCTGACATCTGATATGGGAAGGTCATTTGTGAAGATGAGATGTAATTCTCAACATGATGGTCTGTGTAACTGGATGAGTAACTCCTGTTCTATGGCAAGGCACTCAGTACATAAGTTTTATTAACTGTATTTACATAGCTTAGTGTGGCACAAGGCCATATATAGGAGGCGTCCAGTGAAAATTGAAGTCATAAGATAGAATTATTGGTCAGGGAAAGGAAAAAAAAATAATTGAATACAGAAGTAGAAGTGAAGTAACATTGGTAATGATAGTATCATCTGAGTAGAAGGCAGTGACATTCCCAAGAAGACTACATACTAATAATGATGATAAGACTAATAGAAATTCCAGTAAGTATATTTAGAATAAGGAGTGACCAATGAATAAGTAACTCACTGTTGTTGGATAACTAAAAAGTCTGAATCCTCCAAAAAAACAAGTAGGCACAAACTAGTGACCAATTTAGCATAAACTTACTTTGTAAAATCAACCTTCCACTGAAAGCGTATTTTGGGGGTGAATTTAAAAGAGAATAAAGCTGTATTTTTTAGATATAATAGAGAATAAATGTTCAAATTTTCAGCCCTCTAGTTCCATTGATACGGCCTATATGCATGTATCATGCATGTATCGCTAGCTAGCCAGACCAGCTTAGAAACTGAAGATACCTATTTTGACTGTTTTGGTTGACAGTCTCTGATTTCCACGGAAGCCATAGATATTTCTCTCAGTGTTGTCACCTTATTCTTGAAATAGTTTGTAAGCGAGATGTTAGTGTCACCCCTGACATTTACATCTGATAGAGTATCCAATAATAGATTGCAATGTTGAAAATTTGACCAGTGATGTCTTCATGGGCAAGTCATGTAGCATGGTTGGGAGTGGTTCATCAAGAAGCATTTGTGGTTCTACTTCAGTGAATGTTCATCTTACAAGCTATTAAAAGTGAGCTGATGGCCTAAAAAGTGTAGCTTTGTGTCAGAGTTGGTCCAGTTCAACTGATACCTTTCAGTCAAATGTTATGGCATTAATGTTATTGCCTGGCAGCCAGTCATGATTTTTTTTTCATAACAACAGATGATTTTTACAATGTGAAATTAAAAATAGGATTTCTTTTACTGATGGTTTGAAGTTTCCTTCAAATGGTTACTTTGTGATAGGAACTTAACTTCTAAATTCATAAACGTTTGTAATTGACAGTGGAACTCTCCAAGGAGCAGAGGTCAAAATAATGGAACTTTTCTGTAAATCGGATAAAATGAAAAAAAAGAAAATTTACCTGATGGTAAAACGAAGATATTTCTAATCAAGAGTTATTTCCCTTGATGTTGACAATCAATTTTTTTTAATATGAATTTGAAAGTTTAAAAAGATGAATTTAGATGAACACATGACAAAAGTATATGCAAAATTGCTCCAGAAACTGATTGTTTGGAACTACACAACTATCTGACTATGTCACAGAAAGAGTTTGCAAAAGTATTGATGAAAAAAATAGATATTAAGAGGAGCCATACGGTAATGAAGGGAAACAGTCACTGGCGACCAGCAACTTTTTCCAGTTTGTTTTGTTGCTTTTTCCACAACTGCCATTTCTTCCACAAGACAGATTTGCTCCTTTCTTCACTTCTTTTCCCCCCTTGAAATATATTATATGCAAGCCAAACAACCAGATTTATCTTTATAGAGATGAAACATTGAAACAATCACTTGTATCTTCTGGGTGAACTTGACTATAGATAAATCTTGTACAACTTTGCTTTGATGAAATGCTGGCTACCAAATGTGTGGTCTGAAATATTCAGATAAAACCTTTGAAATATCACTACTCAACTCCTATAAGTAAAATGTTAACCTGTTTGGCAGGAAGCCTGTCCAAGTGTGACAGCTACCTCACTGATTAGGCTAAGAAGGCTTAATGGCAGCAGAACCTTAAATCTAACCATAAATCTTTACTAATGAAAACTGTCAAAATAGGTTTCTTTAGTTTTCAAGCTGGTCTGACTGACTAGCTATACATATATCACTAGTACAGGCAACACTAATGGAACTACAGGGCTGAAATTTAAAATATTTGCTCCTTATTATGTCTTGTTTTTTGAAAATTCTCTCCCAAAATAGGCTTTCAGCAGGGGGTTTGATTTGCAATGTAAGTTTATGCTAAATTGATCTCTTAGTTTGTGTCTGCTTGTTTTTTTTAAATTTGTACTCAACAAATACCAAAAGAAGTAACTTATTCACTGATCACCTCTTTTTCCAATTTTTCAAATTGATCACCTCCAATATGGAATACTGCCAAAAAATGTGGGTCACAAGATGATTCCTATTGAGTTACTAACCAGACCTATAGTATTTCCAATCAAAATCATACACGCAAACTAATTCAGGTAGTTAATCTATTCTGTTAGAAATTTGAACACTGGGGAATCAACTTGACTCAAAGACTTTAGAAAACTAATATCCCTAATTTTTTCTCAATATCATGGCTGTTTTGAGCTGTCATCTAGTTTATCTCACACCAGATACAATGTCTGTCTGAAGAATATCCAGCCATTTAATATTGACAAAAAATAGCCTTGCAAGGACAATGGTGGCTTCAATCTCGATCATTGGTGTCTCAGAGTAAAAACCAAAGGAGAATTTCTGCAGTAAGGTCCCCTCTGTTTGGTTGCCAAGTAACATCAAGGCTACACAACTGGTTCTTTCATCTATCATTCTCAAACCAATACTAATGTTGTACCCAAGAAAAATCTTGAGCCCTTTCCTGAGATTGAACTCGGAATATCATGAAGAGCTGGCATTTTTATGGGGTAACTCTCTATGAAAAAGTTCCTTACTTCAGTTTCCTGGAGGAGTCCTGCTAACAAAGGTGTGGCAAGAGGGGCAGTTACCCCAAGGTGCAGGTGTGGGGGGTGCATGATTTTGGCTTATACAATTATGCTTTCCCCTAAGATATAGCACAACAGCCCCCAGGTGTTGTCTTTGGCCCGGGTTGCTGAGAGAACTCTTGCTATGCCACAGACTGCAAATAAACAACACTGGTTTCAACTGACATATCTTTTCTCAGAATCCAATCTTTAGACTGGGCAGCTGCCTGGTCACTGAGCCTGAGCAGCTGCCTGGTCACTGATTTCTTGAAAAGAATTACTGAAGCAACTATTACATCTATGGTTTTGAAAATCTTGAATCCAGATTTTAAATAGATATATTCTATTTTACCCTTATGTAGGCTATGGCTCTAGCTGTCCCTGACATCACTTCTTACACAGCACATTTACAATATGTGAAATACACTTAGAGGCGATAAGCATCTGAAGTGGTATCAGTCACTTTGCCTGGCTTAAACCGATGAAAGCATGATGTAACTTATTAGTAAAAAGTATCAGGCTTGATACCAGAAGTTAGAATTGATCATTCAATTCTTCTAAGAGATTGACATCATTTTTAAATTGAGTCTGCAATACTCAAATGGCAATTGGCTGGACATACTATATAGACCACAATAGGGAGGTCTGGTGAATCTGGTGAATGTCCAACGATGGATGATAATATGATGATGATGAATATTCCAAATACTTCTTTTCTACATTTGCACAGTACAAGAAAACATTTAAAATTTACACAAAAAATATCACATGATGAGGAATAATTTTAGGTGTTCTTTTTGAAAGGAAGCAACTCCTGAACTCAGATTACTTAACTAGTATTCAAATATAAATATATAATTGGATTTTTCGTCCTTAGTAAGATTTTCTTTGTAAAAATTCAATCTCACATACAACCATCTTCATCTGAATTGCTGAAGATGCTTGTTGGTCGAAGCCAAGTTTGGCATAAGACCATCCCATCTAGAGCTCCAAAAAGGGGTCTGTTGATTCGAATGATTCTGTTATGTACTCATGTATTTATTGAACAATGCTATCTTTGGTACAAAGCAACATTTCTATGATAGACACACTAATCAAGGCACAACTAACAGTTCTTATTTCTTGGATGAGCCAAAGTTTGACACTATGCTGTATTTTTAAAGCAATGAGCACACTAACTGGGGATAAAGTTTATTACTAAAAGTTCTTATACGTTGAACTGGGTGTATTCCAGTTTTGTCGAGTATGGGGCCTAAAGTCAAGAGAAACCAGTACCACTAACGTCTGTACTATTAGATTTGCTCATGAAATATAAAGTATTTTGTGCAGCATTTTTTGTTATTTGCTCGTAATTAAAACAAGGCGTTCTTTCCTAAATTACTCACCAAGGAGTTGAGAAACTGTTTTCGTCATTTGGGCTCCGACACCCATGTAATAACCCAGTCGACTGAAATTCACCGACACCAGCTTCTCGTTGAATTGATTGACCAAAGGATCGTACGTTCCGATCTGTTCAATGGTTTTGCCTTGACGGGATCTGCGCTGAGGAATGACAACAATGTGGAAGAACGGACGATTCCGACAACCGTACATTGCAAGCCGGATCATGAGATGATTCCGAGTGATACGCTTCACACCAGTTAGTCGACCCATCTGGAAAAGAGGAAAATGTTGTTAAGTAATCATGTCAGCATTATTCTTTTTAAATCGACTTCAAATGTTTCAGTTAAGCATTTCTTAATTCTGAATATATATATACATACAGACATATTCCCTGGATGCAAATACACACAGGCATATTATAGATATGATTAGTGCAGTTAATTTGTTCAAAAATTTTCTGTACAGTTCAAGGTCTCATTATAAGTTAATGTGTTTTTTTTTTCCCCCCAGCATATACTTAGTAACATTCATTTGTACAGCAATAACTTAACTGTACTATATAAAAACCTGCACCAATGAAAGCTACACTATCCAAGGTATTCCTGTATATATGTTATATGCCTGTGTGTATATATAAAAAAAAGAAGAAAACTAAAACAAAAACATTGATCATCTCATGCCTCTCCGCCATTTCATGACTGGTTTTCAGGTACACTTATAGAGGTTTCAATTATTGGAACGAGAGAGGAGAGAGAGAGAGGGAGAGAGTCTGCTGAGACGAAGAGTCTGGATCAATCAAATAATTGTGCTTAAAGATGTCTCTTGACATTGTAAGCCTTGGGAACTGATTATAACGCTGGATGTAGAGAATCTGATTTGAAGCACAGAGTAGAGGCCTTGGTGGTGGGACAGAGGGAGATGGAGGAAGAGGAGATATCAATAATCCTGATGAGACAAAGCCAAGAAGAATAAAACGGAACAAAGCAGTAAGAGGGTGATAATAATCTATATTAATTTTTCTTGTTTTTGGAGCTCTTGTAAGGAATCACTTGAAAAACTTTTATCGTAGTTTTATATCACACCCCCAGCTTGCAACTCTCATCACAATTTTTCTGATAACAAATAGTCTGGTGCAGTGTCATAGGCTTGTCAGGAAAAGCTGCCACTCAGGGGCATAAATGAGAGAGGGGGTAATTCTGAATAAACTCCTTGGCCCAAAAAGCTTAATGAACACTAGTTCAACTACTGTATTTCTAATAACATTATACAATGTCTGTAGTCCCCAAGTTGGGAACCATCGCACTAAATATTGGTGAGTCCCCCCCCCCCAATCTCCGGGCCTCCAAATCTCCAGCTATGCCCCTGCTGCCTCCTCTTAGATGTGAGTGCTTTAGGGCGGGCACCCAAGCTGGGAGGAGGCTAAATGGTTCAACAGAAAATGGAATCAGTTGCAAATCTTGTTAGAAACCATCAACCAAAACTGTCAACATAGGTTTTTTTTTAGTTGTCAAGTTAGTCAAGCTGGCTATGTATGTATATGGGTATCACATTTACAGGCCACACCAATAGAGCCAGAAGGCTAAAAATTTAAACATTTACTCCTTATGTCAGGCAAAATTTTTTCACCCCTCCCATGAATACTTCTTAGTGGGGGAGGTGGCTCAGTTTGCAATGCAACTTTATGCTAAATTGGTCTTTTTTAGAGATCTCAACTCAATAAAAGGCGAGAGTAGAAACTTCTGATTGATCAACCCAAACACGGCATGCTGCCCAAAGACTTTGGTTGCCAGACGGTTTCTATTGAGAGACTAACCAGACATTTTGCATCTATTCATTAAGATACTTTTATGTTTTTAATTTGCACAAGTCATGAACCCTAAAACTCACAAAGAAGTGTGTGTGTGTGTGTGTGCATGTGTGTTAGAAATTCTCTCATGAGCTAGTAGATCATCTGAATACCATGCTAGGTCTTTCATGGCATTTCTTGGGGTAATGGGGGTTATTTAGTAGTGCTTATCTCCTCTCCAAGTAACAAATGACATTGGACTGGATTACATGATAACAGCACCGAGGAGTAAACAATGACCTGAAAGGTGTATTTATGCTTTACCCAAGGGCATTAATTTGAAGTGGATACACTCTCTTCAACATTACATCCTAATTGGAAATTGCACTTGAAAATTAGCCTAAATTTTTGTGTAAGTATCATTGCTGTTAAGGGCTTAAAAACCGCTAATAATGATGAATTATCCCTCTATCAGATCACTGTAGCCCCACAAATGGCCAGCTTGCCCAACCAACCAACTCTTTGCTCAACTGTGTGTGTGTATGTGAGTCCTCAAGCGTTCCTGGTTACCTTTTTGGGGTTACAATCATGAAAATTTGCATAAGTACATCATGGAGCACCATCTAAAACATTTTCTTTGTTTTTTTCCAAAAAAGAGCTTTTTGGGGTTTCTATGCTCATTTTGAACCAACAATGTCCAAATTCAGCACTGGTATTTTTTAGGTTAATCAATCAAGATACACAAGAGTGCTATGGTGATTCATTTATGTCAAGTATAGATATTTACATTGAATCTGCAAAGAAAGCAATTACATTAGTAAATCTTTGAGTAACATTTTTTATAATGTATAAAAAAAATAACATTTCATTTATAACAAACCAACAATAAAGGCATTCAGACCCACATATATTATCATCATCATCATCAGTCTTTTAGTGTCCGTCGTTGGACATAGACCTTCCCCAGGATTTGCCACACTTCCCTATCATGGGCGTCGCGGAGCCAGTACTTCCTGAACCTGTCTAGCTAGTCTCTCCATCTATTATGGATATATAAATATGTTCATGTATACATACATATTTACACCAACACAGAGAAAACAATTATATGACATCAAAATAGAGACCTGTGCTTTTTGAGACACACTAGTATCTATAGCAGTGATTGCTGTCATTGACAGTCTGTCTGACAGACAAATGAACATAGCGAATGCCTCACTACATCTGTATAAGGCATTCCCTTCCACTCTTTCGATGAATCTGATGTTGATTAAGTGACATTCTATTATTACTTTATCAGAATATAGAATTCTATTTTACCACGTCGGAAGACAAACGTGAATCAATTGCATGAACAAAATTTTATTATACTACGATATTAGCATTAAATGGAGGTGCATTCAGAGGTGGGAGCTTTGAAAGGAATGGGCTTCATAGGCACTAGGGATCAAAACAAGCGCATCTATGGTCTGACTTTCAGGCTTGTTTTCTATGGATACATTTTTCACATTTTATGCACACCCATTTCCAGCGTAAAAACCTTCTGATTTCTGAATGAAGGCCAAACTGAGCATCCTTGTATGGGAAGCGGTGGTTTCATTGGTATTGTAGAAGCAATCATTAACCCAACCCGACCAATTCCTGACAATCTTCTCCCCCCTCCTCCCAATTTCTCTGATTGGTCATTTAGAGCTTTCAAACAGAATGCTTTAAGAGTCTAATTAACCAAAAGTACTTTTAGAAGGGCTGGAGGGAGAAAAGAGAAAAGAGAGAAAAACAGGAAAAACAGAAAAAAAAAGAAGAAAAAAGAGAAAAGAGAAAAAAGATGAAAAAGAAAAAAGAGACAGAAAAGGGAAAAGAGAAAAAGGAAGAAAAAAAGAAGAAAAAAGAAATAAGAGGAAAAAGAAAAAAAGAAAAAAGGAGGAAAAAAGAGAAAAGGAAAAAAGATGCAAAAGAGAAAGAGGAAAAAGAGAACAAGAGAGAAACGGGAATAAGAGAAAAAGAGGGAAAAAGGGAAAAAAGGGAAGAGGAGAAAAAGAGAGAAAAGGGAAAAAGGGTGGAAGAAAAGAGAAAAACGAGGAAACAAGAAGAGAATAAAGAGAGAAGATAATGAGAGAAGAAAAAAGAGAAAGAAAAGAATGATATGCAGAACGAAAAACAGATTTCATTTTTGTTGTTTTCTATTAATATTGTCATCTGCCAGCCCCATATATCTCTGCTACCCTCACCTCCTTCCTTGGTTCTGACTGAATTCCAAAGGTTTGGCTGGCATATAATAAAGTGATAATCTTTATTTCCATCAGTTGCTGGTAAATAATGCAGAAGAGCTGAGTGATTGACTTATTCAACAGAGTTTATTTTTGTCATATGTATGGATGTAAAGGACTGAGATGCAGAGATATACTATTTGATGTTTCAAAGTCACTTCAAGGTATTTTCAACTTTTAAAACAAACTTATAAAAAGTATCTTCTTAGGGTACTGTTATGATACAGGATTTTCAAATCTGTTACTGGAAAAAAAAGTTCATTAAAACACAGTTGCCAAGTCCATCTAACAAAAATACAAATGAGAAGGGAAAAATGTATTAAATACTGTAACTACCAGAATGTAAGAAAACAATTGGAAAGAAGGATGGGTTCAAGTCTGATATTAAAGTTTTTGTTCCCAGTTGAAGTCTCATGGCTTGATTAGTGAAGCAGGCTGGGCTAAATGGTACTTCCTTTTGGCTAGGGAATGTGGGCTTGAATCCTAATTGAGATTTATTCTTTATTCCATGATTAACACTAATTGCTCACTGCCAGAGTGTAATCAGTCTGAGCAAAAAGATGAGATAAGATGGAGGTAAAATGGAGTCGTAAGAATTAAAAAGATAATGATTTTAAGTAAATCTCTCTTCTACTATCTGAACCAGATTCGTTCTAAGACATAATTTTGTGACTTATATTATGGTATATGATCCCCGAGTCTTTTGCATAAAAATGTAACATGCACCACAGTAACCATACAGGAAAGAAATCTCTTTGGTTATCTGAACCAGACTCAAATAATTTTGAACACTGATCAAATATAGGTATACCTTGATCAGCGCAGTTGATTTGGTCTAAATTTTTCTGTACTGTTCAATTTTCACCATACTGATAGTCAAACTCCAATCCAAGCTGGAGTTTGATTTTGTTAACCCCCCCCCCCATAGCAACAACAACCACAAAACCAATCCTCACCAAATTTAGGGGAGTAACCTCTTCATTGTTTGTCTATTATGTCATGTTAAATTAAACATATATATATAATAAAGATTTCCTTGCAGTAATCTGAAATCATGAGCATATGATTGGGAGCTAAAGTCTTACGTATGAATTCATTCATCATATGTACAATACTAAGTTTGCTGTGGTCATCTTCAGATGTGACGAAGAAAAAGACCAGATAAAAAGCCCTCAATTACCCATTTAAATACAACTACAATGATAGATAAAATAAATAATTTTTTTTATAGAAATATGATTAAATACTGTAGTAATGTTTAAATCAAGGCTTTAACTAGATTCCCCAACATTGGGTCGAGCCCATCAGTATGGTGATCTATATAAGAATTTTGTCACCAATTTGAAGGTCATTTGTATAAAATAAGAGCATACAAATGCAAAATATGACGGGTGCATGCAGTAGAACTGTTAGAGGATTCCCCATCTTATAACATTGGAAATAAACTAAATTTTGATTATATATGATGGATAAGAGTCAGAATAGTAGGAGTGGAGTTTAACCCTGTAGATGCCAGGTTTGTGTTTGTTTTTTTCAATTTAGTTACATTGATTAATACAAAAATACCTCAACCTCACTCCATTAAAACCTGCACAAATCAAATCTGCACCATTCAAGGTATTGCTGTATTTGACTTTAAAAATGGTAGAAAACTGTAGATGAAAGAAAATACAACAAAGAGAGAGGACTAGATAAATATATTGATTATTGTATATAGTTTTTATGAATCTTCTCTGGGTAAGACAAATTTGAATTGGATTTGAGAAATTCTTAGAAGTTCAGAGAGAGTAATATCACAGGGTATCTCGTTATAGTGGTTTTGTACCAGATCAAGTTTGTAAATATCAGCACTACACGAATGAAAGAATTTAACTTGTGTCATTTTAACAATTTGGAATTGGCTGACAATATACATCTGGAGAAAATTCTTTGTTTTGCAGAAAGAGTAAAAAAAATACCCCAGGGTAATCAATGAATGATTTACTTTCTCATCTCTTGTTGGGAGGTGATCACTAAAAAAGTCTGAATTTTCAGAAAGCAAGTGTGAAGCCTACTGGATACAAACTAAGAGCCTGATTTAACATAAAATTACATAGCAAATTGAACCCTCACTAAAAACATATTCGGGATGGGGGAATTTTTAGAAAACAAAACACAAAGAAAAAGATGGTTTTTCTTGACATAAAAAGAAAATGTTTAGATTTTCAGCCCTTTCCAAGAGTGATTCATAGTCAGCCAGACGAACTTAAAAACTGAAGAAACTTATGTTGACAGTTTTGATAGACAGCTTCTAATTACTAAGTTTTTATGTCTGTTTGTTTCATTTTCGTTATGATATTTTTCTATACCAGAAACCAAAATTATGACTTTTTTTCATAGCTCACTTCAATATAATGATTTTTTGCCGTACTATCTCCATCTCAGGCTAAAAAGTCATCTGTGTGGGTGTGCACTCTAGTTTGAGTCCCTGGTCCCGAATTCTCTTTTTCCTTCTTCTTCCTCTTTTTGATCTTGTTTTTATCACCAAGTTCACCCAGTACTTTCTTTGGTTGACTGAAAATGGTCAACTGATTTGGTCTTCCTCTTCAGGATGTTTTTTTAAAAAAGTTTTTTTTTGAAAAAGCCTGTGAAACAGAGGACATTTGTTGGGGATGGCAATCACTTAGAGCTTGACATTCTGTGGCGCCACCAAAGTCTCATGGTTCTCTGGTATGGGATGGCACTAACAAATGGCCCTCCTTGTTTGGGGGTAGAGGAGAGGGAGCCAATAAAAAGAAAATTGGAAGCAGATGTAAGGGAATGTCACCGGCCTGATGTGGGTGTCAAGCTGCTGTAAACATGACTGGGGCCAAAGTTCCGGTCTTCTCATCTCACATCTGCTGTGAGGGACAGATAAGTCCTTGGGGACACTAAGCTACACATTGCCTGGGCTACTGAGACACTTCCTGCCACAAAGACATCATTTCTTTGTGGGGGTCTGGAATTGAGGGAAAGAAGAAAGAAAGAACTGTGCCTGTTTGTAATCTGGCCAAGACCAGCTGTGGGGAAATCACAGAATTTTAGAAAAAAATAAATGAAATAAAAATTTAAAAAAAAAAAAAAGGAGAAGGTAGGAAAGATTGGTAAAAATGTTATGAAGAACATTTTCCTCCCTCTATCTGCTCTGTTCAGTCTCTCTGTGTCACTAATATGTTTTCTACCCCTCCCCTGTTTCTCTCTCTCACCCACTGGTACATGTCTTTTGATGAGTAAAGGAAGCTTGAATTGAGGAAATAAAATGAGAGTATGAGAGAGGCCTTATGTCCAATCCTTACCCCAGAGAAAAATATGTCTTCTGTACTCTTACTGAATCACTTCCAGATTTATTTGGGCTTGACAGAGGACATTGATAACCAAACCAACTGAAGCGTAGCTGAGGGTAGGAGGCTATTTGAAAATTCCCCAGCACCCCCAAAACTTGATAAATAGTAGCTCCGCTACTGCATTTCAACTGATAAATCTCACTAAATGTTAGAAGGGCCCCAAATCCTCCAATATCTGTCGTTATGCCTATGCGAACGAAATATAAAAATCAAGATTAGTGTAATAAGCAGATGCATAGTAAAACATAAAAGAGAAGCAAAAAAAAGTTTTCAATTTGATTTTAAAATAAATCCTTAAAAGCCTCTTTTGACCGATTTATTTTAAAAACAAATTTTAAACTCGTCTTTTATGTTACTATGTATCCACTAATTGCAGCAATTTTGAAATTTTGTACCACTAAAAGACTTTTCAGGTACATTTCAAAATTAATCAAATTATGAAAATAAAAAATAATTATCTACTAGAGATACTATGTGTCACCATCTTACTTTGTTTTTCAATCAACTGACAACGCATTCATTTCACTTTAAAAGCCCTTTATTGAATTTAGATGAGTCTAACAAATTATTGATTCATTCAGTGTTTGTAGAAGCTTTTGGCCTCTCTCAAATGTATATCCTATTTGGGCAGTCTAATTGCTATCCTCTGACAAACTATTTCTGGTGGTAAGGAAAAATATTTGATAAACCCATGCAATGTGCATATTCATGCTCAACATCACATGGAGAGACCATAAGACAGCATAGCATATAAGGGGAAAAACAGGAGTCTGAAACATTACAGGAACCATTGGGAAACTCAAATGGCCATGGGCTGGTCATGTTGCAAAGATGGTAGACAACCGATGGACATGACGACTCACAACATGGATCCCCAGAGATCGAATGTGAAGCTTAGGCCAGCAGAAAATGAGATAGTGAAATGAATAATACAGGTTCAGAGAAAATTGGCTCTGCAATGCCTATGATAAAAAGGCCTGGTGAATCCTGGGAAAGGTCTTTGTCCAATGACAGATGATAGAAGACTGAATATGATGAACTTTTTGATTTTAACCTACAATCCATTTAGGCAAGTTTAGGCAGTCAATATCCATGTTGCACATTGAGAATAAAGGAAAAGAAGATTGTTAGTGATCAAGAATTAAGGCAAATATTACTGACAGTTGAGTTATAATAATCCATCGATCTACATGAAATACATATACGCGAAATAGTATGTTTATTTGGTTGTATAGTTGTTGTGTAAGGGACCTGTTATAACCTAAAAATTATAATGGATTGGTCCTTGTGAAATAGATTAACAGGGCTAATAAAACTATAAAAGGAAAAGGGTTGTAAAATGTGATATTCATCATTGTTATGACAACAGACTATGTCACAGAAACAATGATGATTCAAAATTAAGATTCAAGTAAAAAAGAGAATGAGTAACTGAAAGTATTGTTCAATGTTGTACTCAAGACTTTATGTCTGATCACCCTTTAAAACAGCTTGAGTTGAGTGAAGACTTTATATCTGATCATCCTTTAAAACAAAAGATTTCAGATAAATCTTTAGATAAGTTCTGGAATGTGTGTGGGCTATGGTGATTTTCCTATATGGTACAGATATACTTTTTATTCTTTTTTAACTAACAGTGACATTATTTATGAAAGATATGAAGATGCATAGCCCAGATTGAAAGGCACACAGACCAACCCATCACCAGCCTCCAAGTAACAAATGGCTGGTGTCTTTAAATAAATTCTAAGTAGGTTGGGAAAAGAGAAGCACATGAGGTAGAGTGTGGGGGGAGGTTATGAACAGCCATCAAGTGATTGTACAGTTTATTTCCTTTGAAAAAGAGATAAGCAAAAGAGATAAAAGTCACATATTCACTTTTATTAGAATTATGGGGTCACTACATACCCCCTGTGTCACACAGAAAAGATCCGCCTACATTTTTTTTTCTTTTTTGAACTATTTCTAAACTCTATAGCAATATTTCCCAAAGCAGGTTCAGTGAAAAAAATTCTGGCCTTTCATGAAATAAGGTCTCTTTCGATAAAATTTGATAGGAATTATTTTTGACAAAAAAATAGGGTATTCACCATTTTCAAGATAAGTTAGATAATGATTGATAAAAATCATTCTTTTTTCCCTAAAAGAATGGTATTTACCATTTTCTGAATAAGTTAGTACATAAACAACATATCACTACAGACTAGATGTTGTAACAGATATGTGGATTCTATTAAGCAACATGAAACCAAATCTTTAAAGGACACTGAAGTCCAGGAAGCAGAAACATTCTTGGCATTGTTCTGATGTTAATAATTCTTTTCACAACAATTACAAGTTCATACCAATTAAAAACAGTTGTTTTTTCATTTTAATCTTCCATCTATAACATATTTTTATTTTATTTATATGAATAAATTCTCTCTCTAAAACAATTTTTGTTTCATTCAATGTCTTATCAAAATTATGGTGGCGGAGGTTGTCAGTTAAATGTAGGAACGGGTTCAGGGATTTTTGAAAAATTATTCAAGGGGTTCCATGACAAAACAAATTTGGGAACCATTGCTCCAGAGTGAATTACTGACACGTGGGTAAAGTGAAATCTTTCATCTTACTAACCAATGTTGTACCAATTGAATAAAAACAAATATTTACTCTGATTAGTTTGGCCCAAGGTATAAAAAGTGGTGCCCTAAGGGAGAATTAAACTTAATAACCCATGAGATCAGTTTGCTAAACAGTGAAACTAACTCACACCCCTTATCCAGGACAGCCTTTCTCACCATGACAACTGCCTTGCTGATTAGACTACGGAGGTCCCTGGCAGCAGTCATTCAAATCTAGCTATATATCAATATTTCTTATTTTTATTGAATTCCTGATACACTGCTATCTTTGTTTACATCAATCATTGTGATCAAAGAATGTTACTTCTTTCACCTTTTCCTGGGCAGTGATCACTAAAAATGTCTGAATCTAAAAAAAAAAGCAAAACAAGCTGACACAAACTAAGGATATACTTAGCATAAACTTACATTGTAAATTGAATCCATCTCAAACCTACTTGAGGGAATTTTCACATGATACATACATTGCAAGCCGGACCAACTTGAAAACTGTAGAGAGTTTTGGTGACAATTTTTTGCTGATGATTTGTAATAAAACATTGAACAGACCATTATTCAACAGTTTTTAGTAAACAGCACAGATCATAAATAAAGATAAAAATCATAGTCAAAAATAATAATAAATAATGCTAGCACTGTATATTTAACCTTTAAACTAAGTACCGAAAGGTGATTACAAAATCAAGTAACCACGTTCTTCAATTTTTTCTTAAGTTCTCTGTTGAATAGTTGTAAATATTCCAGACTGTCACATGGGATACTACAGTTTAATTCTCTATTGAGGAGGTATGATCAGTTATAGACAGGTTGTAATGACTGAGTATAGTTGCTTATTTCATTTCCTGTGGTCAGGGCTCGAGCTCAAGTAAATGGTCAGGATTTCCACAGCTACAGGCCTCCCCCCATTGGATAACTAGCACAATATTCCCCCCCCCTTCCCCAAAAAGCAAACAGTCTTGACACTAGAGAGAAATCAAACTATAATAACATGCATTGAAAAAAAAAAAAAGAATTCTCAATTATCTAAATTTAGAAAAATATTTATTACAGTTTGAACTAATTTTGTCAAATAACCAAACTTCTCAAATAACTGTACATTTTAAACCCTGTTTTTAACAAATTTAAAAAAAAATCTATTCATTGCAAATATTTTGTCTGTTCTTGTTGTTAGTCTGTGAAATGACAAAAAAAAAAGTTTCTCTCAAGACAAAAGGAATACTTGTTAAAATTTTCAGCCACTTAACTTCATCGGTACGGCCCATACACATGATACATACATATATACATACCCAGCCAGTCAGACTGACCAAAAAACTGAAACTAATCTTGATAGTTTAGGTTAATGGATTCTCAGACAGCAAATCATTGCGTATGGTATGGTTGGACTATTTTCCTTGTCTATATGATCATTTATTCTCAATGTTTCAGCAGTGTATCCTCCAGACTTCTTCAGGTATATTTTTATCATAGAATGTGGAATCACTCCCTCCATACTCATTTTGTAATTGGCATGTCATATGTATTCCAAGAAGGGATTCTATTCTAAAGTAAAGAATACCGACAATGACTGGAGGATACATGGCCGAAACATTGAGAATTGCCAAAGAAAACAGTCTGAACAGACAATACACAATGATTTATAACCCCTTACACCTACAGCTAACAAAATTCAGATAAACAAGATAAAGAGAGTTCAAAATTATGTCTACCTAAAATGACAAAATTAGTTAGCCATAAAATAAGTGCACTATGTCAGAGTGACAGAAATCTTGGAATCTAGCAAGACATGAGGTCAACACTTCGGAATGTGCCATAGACTGATAAGACATGAAGATAAGACATAGATTGTCCCAGGGTCTTTGAGAATTGGGACAGGTTTCAGATTACATCAACTACCCCACACTTCAGTACCCCTCCCAACTCAAAATAAATAGATGAATGAGTGAATAAATAAATAAATAAATAAATAAATAAAAGAAATTGACTGATTAATTAATTGAATGAAACAAAACAAAAAAAACATTTTCCTAAAAAAAAAAATTAAAAAAATAGTAAAACATGATATAAAGAAGATGATAAATCTAAAGTTTTTCTCACACATCAATAACTATATGGGCCCTGTAGTGCCATGCATTACTTCCTTCTATACTGATAAAGTTGAGATATTTTTGTATTTTATTTACCATTTTGGTTGCTTCCATTGCAAAATAAAGCGAACTATCAGCTGACCGAGTCCTCAGCAAATTCTTTATCATACACTTTACCATTAAGAGCATCCTCACAGGGTCATCTTGAAGGTTCTTATTGCCCAAGGCAAGCTGAACTTTGGCATCATTCAAAGTATTGTATAATCTTATCTATTCTTTGCCAGTCATGAAAATTTCCTTTGCTAATTGTTTCTTGGTTTCACCACAACAGAGACTGTTAAACATTCAGTGTTCTTGTTCTGTTTAATTTGTTCATTTTTCCATTTGTATTTGGAAAAGCTCAGTGTCTCAGACACATGACAGGCACCCCCTAACATTGGCACCCAAATCAACTGCCCGTCTTGCTGGGGCCTGGGGCTGGTCCTGCACTCAAAGTAAGCAGGCAAATTGAAGTGCTTTAATTCATAGCTATCATAAGTTATTTCATTTGCCTATTTTGGCCCTGATGCAACCACCATCATCATCATCATCAGCAGCAGCCTTTTAGTGTCTTTCATTGGACATAGACCTTCCCTATGATTTGCTTGAACTTTTTATCACGAGTATCATGGAGCCAGTACTTTCTTAACTTGTCTAGCTCATCATGCCACCTTACTTTCTGTCGGTCAAAGCCTCGCACCTGATCTTTCCCAAAACAAAAACCCCGAATTAAAATACTTAACATGCAGATATTCACTAAGTTTAACATAGTCTGGCACAAGGCTATAGTAGTCAAGCATCCGATGAAGATTGAAATTGCAACACAAGCTAATGTTCTGCTTATAGAATATATGTCTACAAAATATAATTTTTGACTTAAAAAATATTTATTTAACATGGATTACATGTTGGTCCGTTGACAGTCTGTGTACAATAATTATGTTTTTTGATATCCATGCAACAGATGATATCATTTCTTTACTACAAGATTTGTAATGTTAAGTTGGATTAAATGTTGGTCATGTGACAGTCTGTGTACAATAATTATGTTTTTTGATATCCATGCAACGGATGATATTATTTCTTTACTACAAGATTTGTAATGTTAAGTTGGATTAAATGTTGGTCATGTGACAGTCTGTGTACAATAATTATGTTTTTTGATATCCATGCAACGGATGATATTATTTCTTTACTACAAGATTTGCAATGTTAAGTTGGATTAAATGTTGGTCATGTGACAGTCCGTGTACAATAATTAGGTTTTTTGATATCCATGCAACGGATGATATTATTTCTTTACTACAAGATTTGCAATGTTAAGCTCTGAAGGAACACTGATACAGATCCCCAGTGGTCTGCGGATCCCAGTTTGAAACCACTGATCTATAATGTGCTTATTATAGAATGATGGTTAGTAAGCTAATCTTGAAGCCTGGTTTGCTAGTGTAGTTTGATCTCAACTGTGCACCCTACTATGGTGTCAGATTAGTAATTCACCTTACTGCATGATCTACAATTGTGACCTTGCACCAGATTAATATGAACTTACGATGTTTACAGCAGAGTGATGATTAGAAAGCTGGTTAGATATCTTCAACCAAAAGATAGGTTTCTACAGACAGCACCAAAAGAGCTATAGGGCAGAAAATTTAGATAATAACTCTTGATCATATCTATAAAGAACATTTTTTTTGTTTTTTGAAAATTTCCCTTCCACATAGGGTTTTAGCTTGGGAGTTTAATTTGCAATGAAAGTTTTTGAATTGATCCCTAAGTTAGTGTCTGATACAATATTATTTTTTGAAAATTCAGATGTTGGCCGCGTGACAGTTTCTATTGAGTGACCCACCAGACCTGTCAACGATTATTGCAAGTAGAACAAGTTTAAGCCTCATTACTCTGGCTTTGTGTTAGACGAAGCTAAGCTTAATAAATAGCTCTAACTGGAGAAAGGGAATAGGACTTTGAGATTTGTTAAATGTAATTGGAAAATGTGTTTTTCAGTGTAAATAACAAACTTGATAATTTTTATTGAGTGTGCAAGCCCAGGTCTTTCCCAAAGTTCATATGCAATCAATGGTTGGCTGACTTTTCAGCAACCAATCGTGCGGAAGGAAAAATGACACTGAAAAATTCAAGTTCCTGTACAACAGAATGAAATTAAAATGCAGAACAGTTCTTCTAACGAGAGAGAAAATGGGATTGTAATTAAAGACACGTTTTTCATTAGACGACCGATACTCAAAGAATTAAGGAATTTTACTCAATTTTAGAGTGGGGGAAGATATATAGATAATATAGAAATATATCTCTCTATATAAAAATCATCTCTAACCTTTTTTTTTACACAATAGACCACTTTATTGTCTTTGCAATACATATCACGTCTGGTTAACATTGACCTTGATCAGATTTTTTTACCTCTTAACGATCTTTTTGAGTGCTTTTGAAGGAGAACAAGCCCAGTTGCTGCAGGGTCAAACTTGACTTTCATTTTTATTCCAACTAAAGATAATCACTGGAGCTTTTGTATTATATATGAAATAAATAAATTTTTGAATATGTGAGACTTATCGGTTTAGCTAAGTTGGCAAAGGAGCTGCAAGGTCATGATTTTAAATCAAATGTTGATTTTTATACATGGGTTTGGTTCAACATGCTATGATAGACAAACAGTGAAGAGTTTACTTTCCTGAATTAGGTGAGATTTTTTCTTGTTCTTGTTAACAGGGGGGGAGTCCAACATGAATAGAAGTTTGACAAAATATATTGAATCACTATCAACCCAAAAATGGCCTGCCTGAACAACCAGCCAAATGAGGTACGGTTTCTTCTCCCTTTGCTTGTCTGTGTGTTGTGTTCTCCAGATGCACATGGTCACATTTTGGGGGCTACTACCTTGAAAATTTGCACAAGTGCATCACTATGGACCATCTGAACATTTTTTTAGTTTTGCTTTTTTTTAAAAAAAAAGTCCTATTCTTGGGTCTCTATAGTCATTAAGGGCCAACCATGCAGAGATCTATTTTAAAAAAAATTGTACATAGTTCTTCACATAATCACTTCTGGTACACGTGTAGGCTATGGTAATTCAATCATATGAGGTATGAATACTTTTTTCTATGCTGTGTTGTCAATAGTAGATTGTAAACTGCAGAGTGAACACTTGATTAGAACCGTTCAGAAAGGTTCTTGATTCAGTGAGATTGATATTTCGGACCTAGTGCATCTGAATCTTGACTAATTTCTTCAGATGCAAGAGTATTCACCCTATTCCACTAAAAATAAGATTTTGAAATAACAAATATAGTGTTTATATTTAAATAATATAAATCTACACTTTTTAAGACTAGGTTTACTGCTGAGGACAGCTATAAAAGAAAGCTTAAACCTTGTGTAACAGGTTCATATGCAGTCAGTGCTAAAATACCCTCTAACTGATTATTGGTCCATTTTTTTTTTCTCTTCTGTCACAATTTAAAGTCACTCTATTAGAAACCATTACTAAAACTGTTAAAATAGGTTTCTTCAGTATTCAAGTTGGTTATGTACATGTGTATCATGCATATAGGCCATATCAAAGGAGCTAGAGGGCAGGAATTTCCAACATTTACTCCTTATGTTTAGAAAAAACTTTATTTTAATCCTTCCCTAAATTCAATAGGGGATTAATTTTACAATGCAAGTTTATGCAAAATTGATCCCCATTTTCTGTCAGCATTCTTGATTGTTTTTGGAAAATACAAACTTTCTTAGGGATCACTGCTCAACAAAAGTTGAGAAAAGAAACTTATTCATTGACACGGCATGCTGCCAAAAGATACATGGTCACATGACAATTTCTATTCATTGACCAACCAGATTGGTATATCTAGTTATCAGAGAATGAAAGCTTTTGATGTACTGGTTTAATGACTCTTACTTGTATCATCAATGCTTACATAAACAGCTAATATATAAGTTGATATATGATAGATAAGATAGAATACTCAACTAAAAGCTATGATGTATTCTTTGACAAATACCATATTTCACTATGTATAATCTGTATTTTTTCTGAAAAGTTTGGGCTAAAAAATCAAGGTACATATTATCCACCAAAACATAATTGTTATGCATATTGAATCATTGTAGCCCCTCATTTAGCCTGTCCTATCAACTAACAAAATAAGCCACTCATTCATTTCTTAGCTTGTCTGTATGTCTCTGGGTGCATCAGGTCACATTTTTGTGGCTACAACCAAGAAAAATTTGCATGAGTGCATCAGGAGGCATCTTTTAATAAGGATTTTCTTGTTTTTGAAAAAAGGTGCTTTTTCAGGTCACTATGGTCATTCTCGACCAACAATGCCCAAATCTTGTGCTGGTAATTAAAAAAAAGAATAGTTTCAGATAGAAGATCTCTCTCTTCTTTTTTTCTTTAAGATAATTAGTTCTGATACACATGTGGCCTTTAGTAGTTCATTTATCTGATGTACGAATATATCTCTATGTATAATTGTATACACGGGATAATGTATTTTTCATTTGAAATTGAAGGACTGCAGATTATCTATGGTAGCACAGTATACATGATGGAATCAGTAATTCAATATGACTTTTACGGGAAGAAGTCAGGGTATCAATTTGTTACTTTAAAAGCATCAAAACTAATTCTGCCACCCCTGCCATGTTCGCAGCTGTAAACTGCGCGGATAAATATATAAATATACATAAATATAAATAAAATATGGACATAAGTAGAAAATTAAAGAAAATTAAAATGAAATAAGAAAACAGCTTTGTCTAAATCCTAATGATTCTTTGCTCACAAATACAAAAATAAGTGAAGAATCTATTGATCATTAGAGAAATTGACAAGATTTATGAAGAAAAACTTGAACTCTAAAGAAGAGGGATACGAGATATTCAAAGAAAAACTCTGACAAAAGATTATCCCTCTCGTTAATAAACAATGTCAAGAATAATGCAATTATATCAAAAGTACTTTGTTGGGGGGGGGGACCAAAGAATTTTCTATTTCTTTCTTGCAATAAAATGTTGGGTGATTAAGTCTCTGTAACAAAAAGTTGAAAATTAAGGAAAATCCGTCTCGGAGGAATTTATTTTTCCTTTGGTTGAATACTTGTTTATATCACTGGAGTTCAACTTATTTTTTTTCTCTCTCTCTCTCTCTGTGTAAAAGTGCTCTGATAAGAGAGAAGATTTTGATTGAAAAGGAAAAACAAATACCTTTTTCTTTTTTTTCTTGTAGGATTTCTGTTTGAGTAAAAGCTGTGTGATAGCTTTTCATCCAGTTGTTGATAGAAAATTACAAACGATCAAATAAATCCTAAAGACAAAAGATTACTTCGGGCTTTCTTTTTCGCAATAACAATAATCATCACACAAAAAATAACCGCATAAGTTGTTGATTTATAGTGTTGAGAAATCAAATGAAAATTTATCCTAATTATAAACATCATACAGGGTGCTTAAAAAGTGAATGGTAACTAATATCAAATCATTATATCATTATTCTGCTTGTTTATGTGCAGTGGTTAATGGTGTGGACAATACAATCGCTGAGCTGAGTTCAAAATCTGGTTGAGGCTGTTTAAATCAAATTTACGCAAATGCCCTTGAGAAAGGCATGAATCAATCTCCTCTATCCCCAGTTATGGGCAAAATAGAAAGGCAGACTGGGCTCTGTAGCCTTTGGAAGGTAATCAGTCAAGAAAAAGGACAACTGATTCCAAACCAGGGGGTGGAGCTCCCTTAAGACGGTTGGATGCCAACTTCCAGGCAGCTCCTGCAGCCAAGCTGATGCCAAACATATTGCACTCTACTTTCGTTTTTCGTACCTACATCAGGAAGATTGACAGGGAAATTCTTTCAATTGGGCAACCCAGGATCCCCATACACTTCACCCAGGTTTGTGTTTGAAGGAGTTCACTAGTGTCATCCTATAGTCTATTAAGATAGAAGGAGGCTTCCTATTATATGTACAACCATCAGGCTTTTTAATTACTGGTCCTTGAACTGTTACATTACTGATGATGGCTGATGGCAGCTACTAATACTATCTATGAACAGCATGGTAGAATAGGAGAGGTGAGAAAATAAAGTTAGTTTTATAAGAGGGTAGGAAGGGAGATAGAAAATACTTTACAGACAGGGTGAAAAAATTTTTACATAAAAACTAATCCATGATTGTATAACATTTACATAAAAATATGGAAGGGCAACAAGGATTTGAACGGACAAAGGAGAGAAGATACAGGCAAAGGGAGAGAAAAGAGCAGAGCCTAGGATAATGGATAACCTTAATTGTCAACACCCACGGAATTTCCAGCTTGTTAATATTATTCAGTTTGTTTCTATGTACAACCATTACTCTATCTGATTAGCAGATTAATATTCATTCTCCTCATATATTTCATCCTTTCTCTTCTCCCTCCTTACATACTTTTGAAATGTAATGAACAAGTGTAAGAATAGAAGAAGGTGCTTTTGCTTAGATGGGAACAATCATTCATCCATTACTCCTCCCTCACAAGCCTAAATAACAATAGTAGATAACAGGAATAAAGATGGACAGCAAAAGTAATCTGCACATATAATGTGCATTTGTCTGTTACACTTGTGTTATCAGTGACATCTGGTGACAAAATTTAGTAGAAATAGAATTTTATATTACACCGAACTTGATAAATTGTACCTTTACTTATTTTTACCTTTAGATTAGTTTCATACACAGGAATAATAAACAAGAAAATGCTATGCCAAAAATATAATATTTGATATTTTATAAGTACAATGCAACTGGAAAATTAATTAGTAATTGACATCATTTTTTGATGGCAACAGTATACTAATTAATCATAATAACAGATATATTAGTTTTCCTTGTCTTTGTATGTTATGATATATAATATAGATACAATATATACAGATATGATATTTAATATAGCTACAATATTTGATATAGATATAATATACATCGATATAATATCTAATATAGATACAATACATACATACATTTAATATAGATACATTATACACAGATATGATATTTAATATATATACAGTATATATAGATAAAATATTCATTATAGATACAATATCTATATGAAGATATAATATTTGATATAGTTACTCTAGCATAGTATATGTAAAGAATGACAGGATTATGTATATATGTATTGATAAGTTATGGATAGGTGCGACATACTCTTTTAACCCTGATTTCTATTTGGCTTTGTGCAATGCTCTGCATTGGATGTAAACAAAAGCGGTGGCTTTATTATCTCGGTTGATTACTAACTTGTAACAATTTTGAAGCAGTATAAGTTTGGTATACCAGATACACTGCTGGTCTGTCTACCTCCAAGTCTGATAATCAGCAGGGTCTTGTTTATTATAAACCATCAACCAAAATTGTCAACAAAGGTTTTTTTTTCAATTTTCAGGTTTGGCTGGCCGGCTGGCTATATATGTATCATGTGCATTGGCTACACGAATGAAATATCCAACATTTACTCTCTATTTATGTCTAGAAAAAGTTTATGCCAAATTGATCCCTTAGTTTGTACCAGCTGTTCGGGGCTTGTTTTTTGAAAATTTGGACCAATTAGTGATCCACCAAAGTCACAAAAGGAACTTATCCATTGATCATCCCCAACATGGCATATTGCCATAAGATGTTGCTCATGTGATGGTTTCTATTGAGTGACCAACCGGACCAGTTTTACATATTAGTTTGCTTTAGCATGACAGAAATCACACCAACAAACAAAAAAATTACTACAGCGTTTATATAGTAAGATTCCCTAGGTAATGAATTACTTCAAGAAAATTGTATACTTCAATTACAGAAATACATATGGTAGAGTAATGATGATTTCTTATTTACCAACACCCGTGGAATTTCCATAGGTCTGCCTAGTATTCAATTAATCCCTAATCAAATTATTATCCAAGTATTTTTTTTTTCAGCTGCTACATTCACCAGCCTTCTCCAGATGATTATGATATCTAGTTAAAAAAAATCTTAAAAGGTATTTACTAAACTTAGCTTAGTCTGGCACAAGACCACGATTGTTAAGCATCCAGTGAGGATTGAACTCACTATAGAGTACTAATAGTCTGACTTGCTAATATACTTGTGGTTATATTCAATACAGATGCATTAACAGAGTACATGTAAAAAAATGAAGAGGTGTCTCTGGTGACAAATAATGTTCTGTTTAGAAGATCATTAATTTCATCTCATCTTGTATCACAAGAAATGTTGGATTTTAAGTGATATTCTATGAAAAGAGAAGGGTGTTACCCATATTCAGTAACATACTTCCTAAATACAGTATTTCTTGACATCAAAGACAATTTCTTTTCTATTGAGAAAGAAATAAGAAATAGAAAATAACTTCCTTGAGAACAAAGTCATGATGGAAAACATTAAGTATCAAGTGATACGGACACTCAAGAAACAAAAATAAAAACAAAAAGCAAGAATTGGTTTATATGAGAAGTCGAAGAAGCTTGAAGAGTCACATGAAAGCTTTAACACAACGTATAGATTTAGTTTTTGCATACAAATAATTGATATAAATTTCTAGTTGTCGACATTCATCAGCTATACATTAATAATTGGTACTGTCTATCGATACATGCAATATACACATTATATACTTCAAAACATTGTATATGTAAGTACACACACACACACACATACTCTGAAAAACACAAGTATTTATATAAAATCAGCAATATTTCTCTAGCTTACCACATTGCTAAGAAGAACAGAAAAAGACTTGCTCAAGGTCCAGATAGCCATTCCTTGGTTTATTTGATGCATTCTCGAGAATTAAGTTCAGGGCATCATTAATTTCATCTTAAAAAATTTTAAAAATATATATATGTAGGTAAATAATGAACAAATAAACAAACATGGTGATGTTTAAGTCATTAGTGCTGACAGACAGACATCCATGTATTTCCTCCTGTTAAGTTTTCTTGTAATCATTAATTGGTAATGTTAACAGCTTGAAACATTTTTCCTGAGGAAATGAGAAGGCCGCTTACATTTGCCTCCAGGAAGTGCAGGGTGTTTCTCTGCCTGTTATGTTTAGAATTGACTTTAGACATGTCAGCTAAACTCAAAGAAAATCAAAACCAAAAATAAGACAATTTACAAAAGAAAAAAAAAATATGATCATAAAGCTAAAAATGGTCAAGGTTTTGGATTTCTTGAATTCTTCTCTCACACTTTGGATTTTCAAAAGGTTCCACATAGAAAATATAAGCTTGAATTTATGTTGGAGGTTGGGGGGTTAATATTTTTGGTCATAAATTGACAGAACATCACAAAGAACAAAATATGAGTGATAAAATAATTGGCATTTTATACCTTTCCGGAAGGGAAAAGTTCAAACAGAATATTACGAAATTTTCTTAAAAGAAGGGGAATTTTTCTCAAAGAGATGGGGTATATCCTATCAAAAGAGAAGGGTGTTACCCATATTCAGTAACACGCTTTCTAAATACTGTATTTCTCAGCATCAAAGACAATATTTTTTGCTTGAGAATTTACTCACCATATTCATGGCCAACCTATACCTAATAGTAGAGAAAATGCTGTAATGCATTTTTGAAAAATTAGCAGGAGAAATTAGGTGCTCATCTTTGAAGCCCATGCGTCTTCAGATCTGAGAAATATGATACTTGGCACCTGGCTTCTTTTATAATACAGGAAAACCTTGAATATTGTGGTTTTAATTAGTGCGAGTTTTGATGCAGTATACTAAAGGTATTGCTGTATAAATTAATTTAACTAAATATAAGCCAAAAGAAAAACCATATGAAATCATAGTAAGACATTGAACAGTGCGATTTTGAAAAATATTAAATTTTGGAAAGATCTAACCATACCATTCAAGGTATACCTGTGTGCCAATTGAGTATCATCCTTGAGAGGGTAGTGTTTGTACTCAGATCAGTAATTCAGATTTCAAATGCTGATTTTGACCTTCAAATTTACAAGATTATGTAGCAAAATCTTCATACTTCTGTTGTCTTGTGTCAGACCAAGCTAATCTCGGTAAATATCTAAAAAAATGTGTCTGCTTTAGAATGATGATTCGCTAAACAGGTCTCGTTAATCACTCAATAGAAACTGTCATGTGGCAAATGCATGTTGGAGTGATCGATTGAAAAGTTGAAAAAAAGTTATGATCAATGAATTGATAACTTCTCTTGCCTTTTGTTAGGCAGTGATCATTAAAAAAGTCTGAATTAGAAAAGAAAAGAAGAAAGTGTTGCCTGACTCAAACTAAGGAACTAATTAAGGGATGGAAAAATAAAAACTATATAGCTGAGAACTGAAAAACAAAAAGAGTTTCTTCTAAACATAATAATGAGTGAATGTTTAAACTTTCAGTTCTTTAGTGATATTGGTGAGGCACATATATAGCCAGCTAGCCAAACCAACTTGAAAACTGGAGAAACCTATGCTGATAGTTTTGCTTGATGGTTTTTTGATTGTATCACAAGCCATTGCTAGTGATTTTGATGCCCACTGAGTGCCCAATCTTCATGGCTCAGTGCTAGACTTGGCAATGATAAGGTAAAATGAAGTTGTATCACAAAAAATGGATTTTAACTGAGGAAACTAAATCAGTATATTTTTAAATGAAAAGAGCATTTTTTAGATTGAAATATGCATTTATGACTATAGCAAAAATATCCATTTTATATCATAAGTGAAGGCATAGATCATAAAAATGTCATTTTTGTTTCAAGTAAACACATCTCAAAATGACACAGCTTCTGATTTTCTATCAACTCATGTCACATTGTTTAGTTCAATTTTTTCACTTTTCTTATTACAGTCAAATGATAAGAAACAATCATAAGGGACACCATAAAGTTTGCTGAAAGAGCTTGAATTGCTGTTTTAAGGTAATCTTTCACACTTTTTTCACAAATAATCCTCATTGATTACACAAATCTTCCTCAGAGCTCATTTTGAATATCCTCATCTTCAGAATTAAATTTCTGAATTCTCTGTTGAATTGATCATTTACCAGTTGTAAACTTCTTCAAATGCCAAATTGTTGTTTCTCCTTGTTTCAACTATATTGTGTCTCAATTTAAATCTACAAAAACAAAACGTGTAGAAGTGCTTGCTCCACAGCCAACATATTTTCAAAAACAAGGTTTTGAGGACCCAATGATTAAAATTGAAAATGCAGAGCTGAAGAATGTAGACCACTATGTCTACCTAGGACAACAAATCTCCAGGAAATCCTCAAAGGAAGGAGAAATCAAGCGAAGAATCACTTTAGGTTGGCAAGCTTTCAGTAGAGCAAGTCCAACCTTCAAGAAAATCCTATTAGTCCTAAAAAAGAAAGGTATATAACAAATGCATCCTGTCATTTATTGAGCTGAAATATGGAATCTGACCAAAAGACTGAGAACCATGCAATGTGCACAAGAGAGGAACATGCTCGAGATCACAGCACAGTGTATTAGAAAAAAGACAGGAGTCAGGGATATCATGAAATCCATTAGGAAACTCAAATGGCAATGAGCTGGTCATATGGCAAGAATGGAAGACAATGATGATGATGATGATGACCATCTGAAAATTAGTGTAAAACAATAAAACATCCAGATTTACAGTAGCAAATTGCGCATACATCGCCTAAATCAATCAGGACAGTTCCAAATTATGAATTACCATAGACCTGACCTTTTACATGCTACAAAATAATGCAAGAGTAGATCGGCCAGAGTTTTAATATGAAATGATGCTGTCTAATACTATAAAGACAGCGAATGTTCATTTGTTTGTTTATTTGTAACAAACTTCATGTTTTATAGACTTCTAAACAGTTGCATCCTACAAGTTGAAAATTTGTACTAAAGGGTAACTTGAACTTAGGATGAACAAAGGATAGGTGGTGCAGATATCAAGAGGCTTCTTGAGGACAATTTTGGGCCAGGTCAATTTTTCTAATGTAAGGGAGATAGCTGCAAATTTGACCCCTGGATGAACATAGGATAGGTGTTGGTGACCTCTAAAACAATTGAGGATTAGGTTAGTTTTTGACATTTTCTAATCTAAAGGGGACAGATACACCCAACAGGCTGTATATTTGTGAACATAAGATAGGTGGGGGTGACTCGTGGTGACCTCTCGAGGTAAAGTTAGGGTCAGGTCAATTTCCGTATTATTTGTTTTCCTGTGTTATTATATTCTAATTTTTTTTCCCAGGCAACACCGGATACTCCTGCCAGTAAGACATAAACCAACTCAACTTCATATTGATAGCACTATATCCTATCAGAAGCATCAATAGAAAAGTAACATAAAAAAATCATGAAGAGGTAGAGAAAAAAACATGACAGCTTATATTAGTGCCAGTTTCATCGTTCAAGTATTAAAACAATTACACATGATGATATGCATATACACGCATGGATGTGTGTGGGTGTATTTGTGTTTGTGAGTCAACCCCTAGACATCACAACTCACAATGTGGATTCCCAGAGATCATATGGGGGAATTGTAGCTGGCAAAATTTAAGATTGCGTGACAAACTAGACAAGTTTAGAAAGTATTGGTATTGGCCCACGTTGAGAAGTCAGGTGAAACTTGGGGGAGGTTTATGTCTAACAAAGGATGCTAAAAGATTGATAATGATGAATGATGGTGATGATATTATCAAGTGACCAAAATATTTGCATGGTTTTTCAAGTTCTTTTTTTGAAATCAGCTTTAAAAGAGACTAGCCATCATAGACAATAATTAAACAACCATAACATCAAAATTTGAAGTCATGTAAGAAAAAATTTGATCAAATTGAAATTCTCTTAATGTTATCTTGGTGTTTTCCTCCTGCTAACATCCAAAATAGAATAAAAAACACCTGGAAATATCTAGATTCATTAGAATCTAAATGCCATTGATAAACCAGTTCAAAAAATGTCAAAAAAGATATTTTTCCAAAAATATAATTTAAACAAAAAAATTTTTTTTTAGAGGGGTTCAGAGGAGTACTGATGCCAATTTTCAAGTATGTTGACAAAACAGTGTGGCCAGGAGAACACACACATATGTATAAAAAAAAAAAGGATAGAACCCTTTGCCATCTTTAATGGCTACGGTGGTTCAATAAACATTTTAAATGACAAGTCCCAAAGCAATCCCAGCAACCTTATACCTACTCAAATCTTTTGCAACGAGATATCCCCAAGAAAAGTATACCAGCAATAGTAATGAGTGAAATCAGTATGAAGATACTATTTCAAATCACTCATGTGATAATAACAAGATTTTATCTGGGATCTTCAAATAGCTCATATGTTGGGTGATATCGAATCATCTTAAGCAAACATTGCACTCATGATAAGACTATTAAATTCATCTATGGAAACTTATAGCCACGCCCTTTAGATATCTATAAATGTGTATGAGGTGGTCAGGGGCGTGGGGGCAACTTCAGGGTTTGTTTTGTCTAAACAACTCTTGGCAAAGCTAACCCACCACAGATCACAGCTCCAGTTGTTCTCTACCAATAGTAATGTCAAGATCTACGTGGGTCCGGGGCTGCATGGGAGTTCTCCCCAGTAAACAGTGTCAAATTTGATGTGTTTATAGACGTAGATGTTGTATGTTTACAGGTCCGTAAATATCCAAGTAATGGCTTTTTGGTGCAGAATTCACGTGGCTTAACACCAGCTAAATCCAACAATGCAACATGATCAGGCTTGGTGGGGTCTGACAACTGCGACAAGAATGGCAGACTGAGACAATGCTGACTGTGATTCTAATAGGAGCAGGTGAGATGCAAACACCAAAGACGCATGTCTGGATCAAGCAATTATATATTACAGGTCTGGTTAGTCACTCAATAGAAACTGTAACATGACCGATGTCTTCTGTCAGCATGCCGTGTTAGGAGTGATTAGCAAAAAAAAATTGAGAGAAAGAGGGATCAATGAATTAATCACTTGTCTCACATTTTGTTGGACGGTGATCACTAAAGCCTGAATTTTCAAAAAGCATCAACTAGGGATCAGTTAACATGAATTTACATTACAAATTAACCACCCTCCACCAAAAAAATTCTAGACAGGGATTTAAAAAAAAAACTAATAAAAAAAACTTTTCTGACACAAGGTAAGGAGTAAATGTTGAAATTTTCAGCCCTATAGCTCTATAGATAGAGCCTGTATGCTTCATACGTACAAAGCCAGCCAGCCAGACCAACTAGAAACTGAAAGCTTTGTTGACAATTTTTGTTGACGGTTTCTAATTCATATATGTTTATGTGTGTATGTGTTTATACATATATATATATATATATATATTTTTTTTTTAATCTACAATTGTAATTTTTTTCAATTGATCACCCTCAACAAAGCATGCTGCCAAAAGATGTTGATCACACAATGGTTTCTATTGAGTACGCTAAGGAGACCTGCTCTACATACTGGTTAATCCTCATAAAAAGAAATTCATATATATATATATATATATATATATATATATATTGCATCCATATACTATGACAATGGTTTAAACTAACTATATATATTATGACTACCCTAAAACTGATAAACAAGTCAAATATATGAATCATAGCTTGAAATGGTGTTTGATCAACACTGCAGGGGAGCCAAGATAAAATAACTGTTTTGTTTTTAGATACCCCAACAAGAAAATTCCACCTATAGTAATATAAGATCAAATTCTATGTAAAATAATAAATCCATTTTACAGTTTTGAGTCATGAGTGGATGAATAAATAAGAACAAAAAGATCAGTATTTAAACCTTTAGTTAAAATTTACGAAGTATCATCTTGAGTGCTTTAAAATTGAAAAACTTAGAGGAATTTTTTTTTCTGCAACATTTTTAGTGCATACAGCTGTAGAGCTTCCTAGGCACACACACATATATATATACATGTGATATACATACACACACACACATATATATATAAATGTTTATGTCGTGGTTGTGAAGTTATCTGAAAGAATACTGATGAAAATGACAATTGGAAGTTCTGTGAACCAAAGCAAATATTTTCTCTGAAAAAGATGACTGGCTCCTGTCAAAATGCATCAAAACATGCCCATAGAATAATAAAAAAAATTTGAGATGTAAGACCTATCTCTTGGGGTTTTCTCTTCACCTTCCAATCGTCATTTTCATCTATATATACATACATATATATATATATATATATATATATATATATATATATATATCTTTAACCCTTTTGTTCAATAAGTCAGAAAGAAGACCATAAGAATAGATGATGAAGCCTTAAAAGTTAAGGAATACATTT